>OZ025188.1:10612365-11212365 GCA_964019065.1 Catostylus mosaicus | reverse complement strand
CAATTGCAATAATGCCAAGTTATTCAGGGTTGGTTTAGTGTCATACATTTATAGGTCCTAGCTATGGCCCTAAATGCTAAAGCTGTACTCACAGGCTACTCCTCCTAATAATCAGTGTGGAGAGCCAGAAAGTATTCAAACTTTCCTAGACGGGGGAGGGACTCTTTTGGTGACACCAACCTTTGAGTTTACATTGACGAATCACCATCATCATCATCATAATCATTATCATCATCATCATCATCATCATCATCATCATCATCATCATCATCATCATCATCATCATCATCATCATCATCATCATCATCATCACCATGTTTATTGGCAAGGAAAACATGTCTTGACGTCAAAATACTATCCAGTTTGGAACCTTTACAAAGCCTCTTTTAGGGTCATTTCTGTAGTTCATTTCTATGTTAAAGTGCCCTTCCTTAGTCATGGAGCCAGTAATGCAATTAAGGTAAATAAACACAAGTTATAAAATAACGTTGGTAGAACCAACAAACCCAAAAAGGGTCTAATCAGCTTTCCTAACAGTCCTAGATACACCACTAAAGACGTAGCTCGCTTGCTGGGTCAACCAGCGGTGGACGTTTTTAGCTATCTTATCATACACTCCTTTCATCATATCGTTACTGCTAAATTGTTCAATACTACTTTAGCCTAACAATAGCTAAGTTAAATTATATTGGTAATATTCCAACTGCATATTGATCAAATGCTCTAAATTTCTGTTGCACGTGGAATAAAACTTAATATAGTTTTATGATTGGTAGCGATGGTTATGATAGTTGCATGAGGAAGAAGCAAAATTCCACAATTATAAAACCACGCAAAAGTGCTACTTTCACATTTTTGTGGTTTAATTCTAAAGCATTTGAAATTCTCATTGTGGCAAAACATCTATTCTTTTCTTAAATGTGGTAAGAGATGGTTCAACAACAATTTCAAATTATTCCAAAGCTTAGGTAGGTCCACAAAAATAACAAACCCCGTTTCCATTTTCAGTCTTTGGCTAAGGTAACGAAAGTTCGGTTTCGGTATATCTAGCTTTTTACGCTATAAGTAGAATTTTTGTAGATGGCAATGACTCCAACGTTACAATCCCTATGGAGATTTGACTCAATGTAACCTTGGGGTTTTCACATTCAGTGTATCAGTATTATCACCATCATAATTATCCAATAAATTTTATTAAATTGTAGTCTAAACGGTTTGGAGGGTTGTTGGATTTTCTTTGAAAAAGTTAGTTTTTCTGTACAGTGTCAATTGGTGGTAGTACTAATGGGCAATGTTTGCATTCACAGCCAATCTTAAACCTGAAAAATTCTAAAATTTCTCTTTGACCATTGCTATATCTCCCCCTAGATTAAACTCGAGGGTACCTACCGTAACTAGGCTGACGAAGATTGAATTCTCGGGTGATATGCAGTTTTATGAGACATACAGTTCTTGAATGAAAATTTCGGCAGAACACGAGTGTTACTCTGCAGCCACATATCTCTAACTGATTCACAGTTTTAGAAGTCGCCATTTCGTATTCATTTCCTTCCAACTCTGATATTGGTAGTAAATAACCAGGCATTTCCCTGTATTGCATGCACTACATAGCTAGACATTTGCTTTATTTCCTACAGACCAACCACATTTACCGTCTGGCCATAAGTCGACTTTCCCTTTTTCGAGGGTTTTTATAGATAGGTTTTCCAGTTTTTCATAGTTCACAAAGTTTTGCAGTCCAAAACAGTTATTCAGTCCTTAATTTTCAAGTGTTTCATTGGTAACATAGTTGCTTTATGTTTGGGATTTCATGTATTTTTATATGAGAAACCTAGCTCAAAGCCTAGTGGTAAAAAGTTCTTAATTCTGGGTGAAATTTTAGTTCTAAACGTTTCTAAAAAGTTTCTAAATTATTTGAAAAAATCATATGAAAAAATTCAGTTAACAAAACATAACTGTAGCAAAATATTAGAGCGTCAGTAAAATCATGACATGGTTAAATTTGCTTTATTTTATTAATTTTTTGCTTTGGTCCTTGAAAAGCATTGAGTACTTGTTAAGCTTTACGTTGAACCAGGTAACAGTTGCAATTTTTCGTTGGTCGTAAAAGCGCGTATTTCCCCTGGTCTGCAAACGATCTGGTTTTTTTCATGGAGGAAAAATGTATTTCCGAAACTGTAGAGAGAGGCACGGAAATAAGTTTCTTAACTACCCCCTTGTAGCTGCAAAAATTTCTTACACTTTAGGGTTGTCTAGTGCTAGGTTTATCATGAATTAAAATGTACCTTGAATTGAAAAATGTACGTCAATTGGAATAAACGGTGTCTCTGCAGAAGTGAATCATTCTAAACTTCAAAGATATTAACATTTCAGGTACCGTATTTTTTCGTTTGACGTAAACAGAGAAAGGAACAGAAAGAACTGTGGGTTATCTTATAGGGCTGACTGCACCATACAAAAAGATGACAAATACTCATAAGAAATATGAATCATTGGACAAGTTTTTACTCAATCAGCAAAATCGAGTTAGGCAGACCTGAAATGCAACTAAACTCGCCAAGACCAAAGCAGAAAGGGACAGGAGAGGTCATCCCACTTTCGCTCAAAGATCTTAAAGTTCTTAAAAAAATGTTTCTTTTCCTGATCTATGCATATCCAAATCGTACAAAAATAACAAGTTAAAACACAGTGGGACATGCAATAAATAACGTGGTCAAGCAGTTTTAATTCAGATTTGTAAAAAAGGGCCATTTCGCAAAATTCAAGCACAAGAAATGTGTTTCACCTCTTAGTTTTTTTAATTTTTTAATTTACTTCTTCTTACTCGAAAGCCTCGGATATTGCATCCTTAAAAATTATTCCTTCTTCGAATGCACCCTTGAATCTTCGCCTTTTAATCTCAACTCGATTACCAACATTAATTGATCTTTTGATCTCGAAAGACAGTTCCAGTATCGATATCGATTTTGCTTCATTGCAATTTCTAAGCAAAATCATAAGCGACAGTTTAAGAAAGTCACTAGTAAACGTGATCAATAACGAATACAATATTTCTCTAGTTCTATATTTTAGGCTTGGCATATTGGGCGCTGCTCTTTACGTATTGGCAAATCAAGCCAGTTTCTTATGATATGACAGTGGATTGAGGACGTACTTAATGCCTCTGAAGACGATCGTGCTAACGTGTCAACCCTAGTGTTAGCGTCAAGGCCAGTTCATTACCTATCCATAGATCTTCTACGTATAGTGTGATAATTCTAATGAAAATGACACTGGCCTACTCTATAATATCAAGAATCCACAAACCTTTAAAGACGACGTGCAAGGCTGCCACTCTACCTTCACTTCTCTTTTAACGAACCAAGACTACACTATAATGGCTTTTTCATGTGAGAAAAGACCGGTTTTAATTCATCTTGCACAGTATACAATGGGGAACAAAAACTAGCTCAGAGAGTATTCTTTATATTTTTTAGAATTTCTTTGACAATTATTCCAAGACTGAATTGTACTATTAGTCAACAGGAAATGCGATGCTTTCTATCAGAACAGTGCATTCGTACTGAGCCATTTTATGCAACCACATGGATGCGTGACCTCGAGCCTGGGAAATTTATTCTGCTATTTGGTCATATGATCCGTGGCGGCGCCACAGGGGATATAGGGGGGGGGGTCGCTTTGACAATAGCCTTTGGAAAGTCTAAAAGAAAGAAAGATGATAGGAAATAAAAGATTTGAAACTGGATGATGGGGCTCGAATTTCCAGGCAAGATCCTATTTGAGGGTTTGCTTTGGTTTCCCAATTTTACGATCCAATCTAACAAAATAGCCATAGAATTGCTTAATACTAATTTTACCACACTAGGATTGCAACCCTCTTGGAACAGCAGAAATTAGACCGTTTCAGTGTTCTTTGCTATTTGCAGAACACTTCTCCAAAAATGAGGACAGGGTTGAATCGTTATTTACGCTATCGAGTTTTAAAAACGCTTTGATACCTGCGCTAGACTGCAAGGCCTGCTCTATTGCCCCTCCCTTCAAGGAATCCCCACTATCCAGCGCAGATATCAAAGCATCTTTTCATAATTTTTTTTCGCAACCCTTTAGGCCATTTTTTCGTCGTCTCGACGCAAGCATGGCCTAAGGTAGTAATGATATGTGATTCCACCATCCCGCAATCCTTTACGAGACTTTTATCATCGGAATGAGAATGTTTCTTGTCATTCCAAGATTAAATAGCCATCTTTTATCCCTGAAGCCCTTGCTAAGCGAACTTTATTGTGACAGCTTCCAATAACTTATTACACAATTGTTAAATGAGCGTACAACAGAAAATCTATGTTAATGTTTACGGCAGAGTCCTTAAAATACTCCCAGTGTGGCCACTCCAGATTAAAAGTGTAAGCATGCTTTTCCAGGAGTATGAAAAAAACCCTTTTCTCTGATATATTTGGTACTGAGCAACCCTTTTCTCTGAGAAATAACCATTTATTTGGTCTCTGTTGTAGTATTTCAAAGCACCCCTTTTCTTAGATTTCCAGATGTTTTATCTGGTTTCTCTGTCCTTAGATTTTGCAGAAATTTTACCCCTTTAACAGAGATTAACCGGACAAGCATGTTTACAGTTTTACTTGGGAGTGGTCACGCCGGGAAAAACACCACAGTTCCACGGCTGTGGGCCGTGATGAAGACAATTGACAACGATAGAAATGGCAATGCCACGCCCCTTCTACGCCCTATTTCATTTGTTTGTCGAGAAAGGATGATTAATTCGAGCCGTTACACTGGAAATACGTTTCACGAAGAACACTTTTCTGAACACCAGTTTACGTTATGCGCTATATCAGTCAAATAAAGACTCTTCTTTTCTTACATAAGCAAATTGAAGTTAAGCTCAAGCTGGCTGTTCCTTATTTTCCTAAATTCTGAGGTTTATAATAAGTTTATAAACAATCAAAAATATAATAAACATGTTAAATATTAACTCAGTAGCTAGCTTTATTGATGAATATTGAAAAAATAGAAGCGAAAAAGGTGTCATATCTCCTTAGACTAACAAGAAAATTACAATTCATGACAATTTGTTCTTGGAAACGTAAAGCATCGTTGTCCAAAATTATAATTTCGGACAGTGTATCAACCTCAGGTTGTTCTCAATTTGTTCTTAATGTCCGATAAATTTTGAGATTCGTGGTCAAACTTTTTTCTCATTTTGAAAAAGGGTAAAATTCCTCTGATATTCATTTGATATTTTTTTGCAAGTAAGCTTTTGGGGAGGGGGGCGCTTACTCCAGGATTCATAAGTTTTCTAAAGAAAAAGTTCGGAATGACCCCATTTATTACATTTTCTAGGCACATGCGGAATTCTAATGCTTAAACTATCCTTAAACTTTACCACCCTTTCTACCTTAACCACCTTCAATCACTACGCAATCCTTTAAAGAATGAAATTTTCAGCAAAATTAAGTATTGAATGCAATGTTTCATCAGTTATCAATGAAGGTTCTCAAAACAGGTGATGTTCTAAGGAAAGCAAATAATTTTCAATGGAAAAATGCATTAAAAAACAGGATCGGACAAACTCAGCACAGTACTTCCTTGATAGTTTATGAGAAGCCGGGCGCTAGTTTCTAGCTTAACATGAAAAAGTTTGTGCATGCGTTAATTTTTCTCTCTTTAACAAGCCAGGACCTATGATTTTTGTTTGTTGATAAACCTCGAGCGATAGGACTGGGCTTAGTTAGAACGTAAAGACGTCCACCTTAGCGACGTCATCATTGGAATCCGAATCTATTGACGGAGACAGTTGGTCTATAGGGGAGTGTGGTCATAACCTGCACAATGACAGGATGTTTGTCGACAAATGAATCATACTTTATACTGTTAGCATTGTTAATTGTTTTCCCTTTTTAGCAGTTGTAACGCCCATGTTCAAATCATCTACTTACTTCCAAATGTTCTAACTAAGTGCTACGTAATCATATAGACACAAAGTTACTATAAGGAAAAACTTAAAAAATCTCGCAATTGGTAGCATCAAAAAATTTAAAGAAAAACAGGCAAATAGAATCAATAAACTGTTGAGAAAATTTTTGCAACAAAATAGGGACAAAAAATGAGGAACTTTTTATCCCCTAAAAAGGCAGTTTATTCTGTAGAATCATAGATGAAAACGGGAATTAAACAAAAATTTTATGAAGCAAATTTAAAGGAATGGTGATAGGAAAATAATGCTTCATAAAAAGGTAGGCTGGTTGCTAGTCTGCTAATTTTGTTTTATTTCATTTACAATATTATACATTCAACAAGTTTGTAAAATAATACTTGGATAAACTTACCACCCCTTGAAATTAACTTTCGTAGTTGCCCTGCCGCGATAGGGCGCACAAACAGTCATGTAGTGAAACTTTTTTCGTAGTGATCGAGTTAGAGTCGACCTCTTGAAACGAGCCATGTCGGTGCCTCTCAAAAAATCGCCCTCGTTGTTTGGAATTATCTCGAGATCTCGGTCTTTTCTCGATTAAAGCCGATTAAATTATGGTTTTTCAACCTGAATTCAAAGGGACACTGTTTATTTGATTAATGTGACGAAAACTAAACCGATGGACAACATTTCCTCCTTCACAGAGAGCATTTCCTTTGACGAGACAACAAACGACAGAATCCGAGTCGCGGCGAACAATACCGGTAAACAAGCAAGCGATATTGATGGATTACGGAAAGAATACGAGAGCGACGTCACGAATAATGACGAGGGAAGGAGATTTGAAAGGTTGAATAGGTGAAGTCACGCAATCGACAGGATAGTTGAATATTTCTGGCGTGAAAAATCGGCAGTAACAATCGCAGTGTTTTATTTGTTAAATTTTGAATAACAGACAGTGTCAAACAGGAATTTCGTTATAAGAAACTTCGAAATACCACAAGCAAACTTCTGTAGTAATTCTAGGATTCAATTAACGATTTTTTCTAAGTGAAATCATAGTATTTGGAGAAGGTTCTCCTCTATGTACTATGGTGAAATAAAAAAACTAGGACACATCACAGCTCTATGAAAATAGATTAATAAAATTTAAAATTCGTTCATCCGTTTAGCAATGAAATATTGCACAGAGCCGTTATTCTACGTAATAGGAAGATGTTTTAAAGGGCATAGCTATTGCCCTTTGGTAACTTTTTGAGGATATCACCCTTAAAAACAGCTCTCTTATAAAAAATTATTTCTAATCGCAGCGAACATATCTCTTGTCACAGCCTAAATTTTCTCAATATTATGCTTATCTCTTTTTATTCTCTTTATTACCGACTGATTTTTAGGGATCATGTGTCCCGCAAATTTTGAGTAAAGCCTGCATCATGAATGTTTATAGGTTGAAGGCTTTTTTTATTTCGGCATTTGGTTGCTGAAAGTTTAAGAATTTGAAGGACCACATAGCCCTGCATGGCAAAAGACTTCTTTCTTCCAAAAACACGCTCTTTAACGCGAAATTCTGCGGGTAAGTCTGAGGGATACATATTTCTGTCACGCAGGCTCAAACAAAACCCACTTCAAAGATGGCGCATGCAACCGCAACTACGCAAGTGATTCTATTTACGACACTACAAATAAAGAGCATTTCCGTAAACGTAGAGAAGACGAGAGAACATTTACTGGGAAATTTGATGTTTGGGTGTCACCTGAGTAAATGTTTCAGTTCCGCAAGAGTGGCTATCTTCTTGCAATAGCCACACGCAAAGGAAGACCCTATTTACAAGAACAGTTCATACAAACGCAAGGCTCGATCAACTTTCTAAACAAGTACGGATAAACCCTGCGTTTACACGAGAACTGGAAGAACAGTTCATTTCCGAACTTCTATGCATCCTTTTTTGACTCCACTTCAAGGCAAGTTCCATTTGGAGCTGTTCCGCTTGGCTCCTGTGTAAATAGTTAGACCTTATGGGATCAAAAGAGAAGCATATGCGTTATGCTGCGCTTTTTCCCTTAAGGTACCCTCCGTTGATAGTCTTGTGGATATTTGTCAAGAAGTCTATTAAGAGGTCCACGAAAACAAAAGAAACTATAAATTTTAATTTTTTAAAACTTTTTAAAATTTTGGTTTTATTGACTCTGGTTCCATTAAATCGACAGATCTGAGAATTACATAACCCTTAATGATATTAACGATGTGGACATGATGTCATTGTAGATGGATTTCTTTAACAATTTGCGCATTTATCGACATCAAGATACTAAGCTAAAAAAAGGACAATTTTTTGGCCCTGAAAATACGAAACTAGCTAAGAACTTTTTTTGCTAAGGGGTGATTCAAGTTTCTTATGACAAAAATGTGTATCGTCTTCCTCTAACTTCATATTCAAGAACTTTCAAAAGCCTCCTATACACAATATGTATATTACGAAAATTCTGCACTCGTTAATTTTCGCATTTTTGGCTGCTCGCTATGACCTTGAATAACCTTTGAATTAAACCAACCATAGCTCTAACAATTTATATAATCTTAAACCAAATCTTACTTTTGTTCAAACTATCCTAATTTCATGAGACATTCGAGCTGCCTAGCCCTTGCCATCTCTTTGAAAAATCAGGCTAACTGTCTCAAATAAGGGTAAATTTGAAGTTATGAAAACATTGTTTTATTGGCAATTTTCCTTACCTCGAATTTAGGACACCTTTATCTACCAATACCTCTATTTCCATTGATATATGTACCATTAAATGATTGTCGCATCAGATATTACCTACTCCACTTGCTTTTGATGTCGCTTCGAGAAATCTTTCCGAAATCTCGTATTTGAACAACTTGATAAACAAGCCCACGAGGAAGCCATCACCCACTATATGTACAATTTTTTCTCATTACCAAGTAAGCGACAAATAGTTTGCACATACAAGGTGTGTCTTATATCCCTAGAGGAAAAGAGTAGGCGCCTTTGTATGCAGTAATGCCGATGAAACGAACAGCAAAATTCCCAAAGGTACATAACAATCATTTATTTACTGTTAATTGCTTGCTTCGTGCATTAAACAATAGACGGAAAGGCAGAAAAATATCGATTAAAATTACGTAATGAATCTAGATAGGGTGGTCTAAATTGTAGCAACTTAAAGATTAGTCGACTCGCTTTATTTCTATTTAATTTGACAGCTTATTTGAAATTTTGACAAGGTGTTCAACCAAACCATCAACGTTTGTATCAAACATTACACGTAAAAATCAAACCAAATAGTGGCAACACATTTTAAGCATGCTGAAGATCAGTTTTTTGTACAACACACTTTAGAGCCAGGTTCATTCCCGCTCCAAAAAGTAGGCCATTGTGAAGAAATTTCTCAGGCTAATGCTTTTATTTGAAAAATTTAGCAATAAATGATTTCCATAAAACTGTTTCCTGGAGGACGGAACTTATTTCTCGAAGCAAAATATAGCCATTCACTTATTTGGGGTTGCAGAAACTCAGCACTGAAGTCTTGATGAAGAACACATCTGTCCGTGTCAATATTATCTGGTTAACTATTTCAATTTATTTTTTATTATATTTTTACCAATATAAAAGCTTACAAAATAAAATTACTTAGTATAATAAAAGTCACTCTTTCCTACTGACTATGGTACAGTACTACGAACACAGCAAAACATGTAGGTGTGTCAAGGTGGATTTCTTAACCAATCAAAGATTTGGAACCTATGCCAAGGTGGATAAGCCTTTCAGGTCATTAATGTGGTAGACCAATTTTTAGGATGGACGAATAATTGATGGTAACTTTTTCTAGAAAATATTAACAGAGCTGGTTAACTTAATCCCAGGGTCGAGCCTTTCCCATTCGGAAATGCAGATTGGATAGTTCCTTGATTTAAAACCTTGCGTTCTTGCACGTATATTCCCTATTGCAGCGCGTCTGCGAAGATCAGAGTTGGAATCTTGGAGATGTGGAATGTGGTATCTCGTGTATTCTGAAGTCAGATTCCATTAGATTTATACAATACAATGACTACAATTCGCAAATATTATGTGGGATGTGATATATGATGTCAACATAATCAAGATGGGGTCGAGCATATACAGTAGTTGGTACATTGCGTTTAGGGTGTGTCCC
This sequence comes from Catostylus mosaicus, assembly GCA_964019065.1. Lineage (NCBI taxonomy): Eukaryota > Metazoa > Cnidaria > Scyphozoa > Rhizostomeae > Catostylidae > Catostylus > Catostylus mosaicus. The sequence goes on along the minus strand of OZ025188.1, from coordinate 11,202,266 downwards.
GGTAGGTATTTATAGATAGAGCTCAACAATCCTCTCCGTTTCCTGGATGTTAAAATATTAGCTTTGCGTGACTAGCAAAGAAAATGTAACGAAAATTTTCATTTAGCAATACGATGCAGTTTATAGCATAAATCAAAATGAAATTTTTGAGAGGAATAATTGATCAAATTAAACAAACCATAGTCATGGGCTAGCTAATCTATCGATTCTAGCCCACCTAAGGGGTAATGGCACTTGCAATCAGTCACAAAACGCGAGGGGCCTTCTAACCTCTTGGGTGTTCGAAGGTGTACTCCTCACCCGGCAATTTAAGTTGTCCGCGCATTAGTTGCAAGTAAATAATGGGTGGCATTTCAAATCTAGCGCAGGAACCTGGCATCAGACATCACCCTCATGTTTTTTCAGCTCATCCCTTGGCCCGCTTACAACTTTTTGAGCATTCTGTATGTTTAGATGTATTGGCCCTCCAAAGGGCAGGAAATTGGAGCCCAAGCCCCTTCGTCGACTTAAAGCCAGGGAGACTCATCTGCACCCCTAAATATCAACCACGTTAAAATACTATGACGTTTGATGGCATCATGAAACCAGGGGCGGAGCCAGTGGTGCAGGGGTAAGGGGTGTCAACCGCCCCCGCCCCCAAAATCGCTATTGAGTCGATCAAGATTTTCAGCTAGTGGGCCAAATTTTGATTGGTTGTTCGGCCCTCTCTCAGAACTGCTTATCCCCCAATCGTCTGACCCTAGCTCCGCTGCTGTCAGAAACGTATCTGTAGAACCCAGTCTCACATTTGCGAAGCTGATCTTAATGCAAACAATTAAGGACTAGACACACTCTTATAATGTTATAAAAACTGGCCGCAAAGGAAACGACTATTGAACGCATCTGCCAAAAACATTATAGGTTGCTACATTATGCATGAATTTAATTCAGTGCACACCGCAGTTTAACACCAGAAGCTTTGGCTTGGAATCACAACCAGCAAACTATACACTGTTTTCTATTTGAGAAAAGTTTGATAACAAGACAAGCCTCAAAATGGATTGGAAATTAAAAACGAATTAAGAACAAGCTGATGCTGAAGAACAGTCGTACAATGTTATTTTAAATAAAGAGACATAGTGACATTTTAAATAATTTCTCATGGTGACATAAATTCTCTCGTTAGGAGGAGAATTGACACTTTTATCTCCAATAAAACGAAAAATGATAAAACCTAGCTATGTTGTTAACATGTTTATTATGCATTAGGGCAAAACCCCAAAAGCAAATCGCCTTGGTTCTTCGCCGATCTTCTCCGCTTCTCCAATTGAGGTGGAGAAATGACTTCAAAGGTCCATTACAATTAAAAAAATACAATTTACAAGTAAATCGCTTTAAAAAGTTTTACAAAATTTGAGTGTGGTAAAAGGGCCTTTGCCTGCTTTCTCTTATGTGGTTGAATTTCTCTTTAATTGTTCTTCATTTATGTGGGGACTATTGTTCTTCAAGCAATACTTTTTCATGACAGGTTTATAAACATTTATACATATAATAAACATGTTAACAACATAGCTAGGTTTTATTATTTATCGTTTTATTGGAGATAAAAGTGTCAATTCTCCTCCTAACAAGAGAATTTATGTCACTATGAGAAATTAACGTCTCTCTATTTAAAATAGCATTGTACGACTGTGCTTCAGCATCAGCTTGTTCTTAATTCGTTTTCAATTTCCAATCCATTTTGAGGCTTGTCTTGTTATCAAACTATTCTCAAATAGGAAACAGTGTATAGTTTGCTGGTTGTGATTGCTTTAGTAAAAACACCCGTAGATGAATTGAAAACATGTGAGGTAACCATCGATGATCGCATCAAAGATTACTACGGATGATAAATGATTAAAGATTTAAAGGAATTTTGGATGCAGTTCATAGATTGACAAACACAGGCAGAGCACTTATAACTACAGTTTACATCGAAAATTTACCAGTAAAGGTTACATTTTCGTTATTAGCGGTTAAAGACGCGATATTCGGGAATGAGCCAACATTCTTTTACTGAAATTAAACAAATCCGCCAAAGTGTAAATTTTGCTACGTTTTATATCAATAAAGTAGTCCTTTTTGCTGGCCTAAATGCATACGGTTGTTTAGAGAAACAGATGAAAGTTACGCGAAAAGGCAAAGATTGCATCTACATGTATAGGTGTTCAATGTATTGTACATACCACGATTATATCTGGAGATTTGAAATTGTCTTGAAAAGACTTGCCAGAGAACCAATAACAGCCTGGAGATGTTTACCTGGACGGTCCCAGCTGACACCAAGCAATTTTGTTCACAGCAATACAACATTCAGGCTAACCACTCACAGATCACGAACTGGCTTGGATCCAAAAGTGCCTCAAGTAACTAGACCTGCTGGGTCTATAATTAACACATTGGTTTCCTGACTAGCGACTCCTGTTTGCTGTTTCCTTGTCTTGAGAAAAGATTCAAACGCGAGCAAGAATACAATAGTAAATAGTTTCAACGTCCGCTTGTAAACACTGTCATTGAAACCGGCCTAATTTCCATAATTTAATTACTTTAACATTACCATTAATTACTCTGTACGGCAATGAAATGAGAGTTTTGTCTGTCTGGTGATTTTTAGCTACCTTCCCTTGAAAGTTCATAAAATACAGCTTTTTTCACAAGTCTAAAATGTTATCGTAGTGACCAAATAAAACAATCAGTACCCTTTACATTTCCCTGTAGACCACATGGGTGTATTATCTTTATGTTGTTCTGTGATGTTATTTCGTTTTTGCTTCATCATGATTTCTTTAAAAACTGAAAATCACTTTCGGATATTCCAGACGAAAATTAGAACACTGGGAACGAGAGCCTCGTTTCAATGGACCTTTTCGCAGGAAACCTATCGCATGAGATCGCATGTGAGGCTCACTACCGGCTTTGCTCGAAATATATTTTTTCGTGAGCCCCCAGGTATTTTGACCATCGTGGTCACAAGGCTAATGCAATGAAAAATAATGGTATTCATGGAGAGTGCTTGGTTCGTTGTAATTAAAAGGAAGCATCCACACCAAGGTATGCGCACGACAGGAATCAGCGAAAGAAAGGGGGGCAGTTGCTGCAACCCACTCAATGTTGAATACGCTCAACTGATCACGATTCTATTGTTTCTCAATAAAGAAAACGAATTAAGCATAAAGGCTGCTAATGAAGCATGACCAAGTTTTTGTCGCAAGCGAGTCAGTTCTTTTGTTATGCGGGCATTCTTGAGAGTGTTGCAACTAATGAAGAATCGTGCAACGCTTCATTGCGTCCTCCTTCGCAAACAACGACGCGAAAAAGAAGAAGATGATCCAAAGCAGCGCAGCGTCTTGTGAATTTAACCCAGCAACGAGTGCGTAAATGCTAGCCTGCACACAGACTTTACGGTGTTGTGCAGCGCAAACTTTCCTCTCCTCCGCAGCACCACACTGTAACGTCTGCGCACAGACTATAAATGCCAGCCCCTTCTCCTTGAGTCGTTTGTGTAACCCCTATGAATCCGCCCAATCAAAATTCTCCTCTCAAACCCCTATGAATCCGCCCACGCTTATGAGTCTGATTCAGCGGTTAAATTCTGGAAGCGTTTCATTTTACATATATTTCCAGTGGATTTGCTTGGAAGCAAAACTGCTTGATATGGAATTAAATCTGACAGCGGTATATTTTTCAAGGTTTTTAGTTTCGATGGCTTTTCACGCCCTTACTAATAGCTTCATTGCGGTCTCGGTTATTTTTTAACATTTTTTCTTGTTTTAGAAGCAGAGGTAACTTTTTGTTTACTTCAGAGAATAAGGAATAAGAGGTGAAGAGAGAAGGAAAAGGGGGGGGGGGGATGAGGCTCCAAGTTGCATATCAGAAGTAAGGTTCAATTTTTATTGTGCATATTTTGATATAAGAGGTAGAGTCACTGTGTACATATGACCTATCAACAGGAAAATTCATATTGATCTTCCATGTATAACTGTTGAATCATTCTTTAATTTTGTACCCTTGTTATTGAACGCAAGCACCACCCATTTCTTTTATTTTTAAAGCTATTTGATGCGACCGCGTATAGGAAGGCTGTCGATTTTGAAGCTCAGAAAATGGTCTTCGGGTCCTTTAGCATTCTTATATGAAAGTCATTCATCCTCACGAGAGTCAGGAACAAAACTTTCCGTTCTCTTAGAAACGCTGGAGTCAATTTCAAGCTGCAATTTTTCAAATAGACATGGGATGGGGGGGGGGGAGGATGGGGAAAAATGCTTCACGTACCGTGGTGCCAAACTTGGAAAAAATGCTTGATTCGGAATGATTCTCTTTGTTTCCTTTGTCTCTTGTCAAGTTATAACCAAATCTGGCTTTATTGCAAATTTTTGATTAAATATTAATTTATATTTTTATGCTTCCCTGTAAAACTGTTATTTCTATTGAGGGGCGAACAAAAATAAAAAATAATAAGAATGTATATTTCCTGGATGAAACGTGTTTAAATTGCAACAATGAGCCAAGGAAAATGTTCTGTAACTGAGCAATTACGGTATGAAGTTTGCTTATGAAGGGATTGACGTTTTGCATTGGTCTGTCTTGCTAGTGTCTACAGACTAGCTGTTACAATACAGCCCAATCTGAATAGAAATGGAAATGGACAAATTAGTCTTAAAAGACGTGAAAATTTTTAACCTCACAGCCTAGGATCAGTCAAATTTTGAAAATTTTGCTCTCTATTTTACTAAGTTAGCTTGTACTTATCTTTACAAAGCGGTGTTGGTGGCCAGGTGCTTAACCCTTTCGCACCCGGAATTTTTTTTCATTTAAATTTTAAAACCCATATAAAACTATGGCCCGTCCGGGGGTGAAGGGATGAAACTTTATTCAATACACTCCACAATAAATCAATTCCTTGATAAATAATACATTTGATAAATATAACAGTGAAACTGCAAAAAGGCCTTGAACACATGTTCAATTATCTACAAGCTCTTAGTGCGCATGCTCTTGCATTGCGTTTCTAGGTAACTAACTGGAGGTTCTGTGGAATTCCAAGGACTGGGTCGAGCATTAAAAATCATTCACTAAGTGTCTGCACACGTGCACCGTATAGCGAGGCTACTGTTGCTAAGCAAAAATGTACGAAAAGATGTTGGAGGAGAAAATGAAATATCACATGTTAGCATCACCTTAGAAAATTGCGATCAAAGCTTATTTTCTCATTACTTACATAAACGTGGCACATGCTTCGTGGACAGTCCTCTTCAGCATAAAACGCAGCACCTACTCTACTTAAGCCCTTTCAGTTGACGAGCAAACTACTTCGCCGCTTATTGAAGGCATAGTCAATAAATACAACACACAATGTCTTTCTTAACCTTTTCACTTTTCGCATTATTCATTGCAAACACACTTGCAGTTGACTACGTCTTGCATCCAGACAAAGACAAAGACTTCGATGGTATTGCAATAACGAACCTCAAATCAGTGGATTACTGCCCAAGAAAAACCAAGTCAGGAGATCGACTGAAAGTTCACTTCAATGCAACCATGCCAGACGGTAAACTCATTGAATCCACGTAAGTTAAACTCCATACTTGGTCGTGACATAGGTAGCTAAGAAGGTAGCTTAATATACTTGATTATACAAAGTGTTAAACCTAAAAACCCTGCCAAAGATCGCCAAAGGATACCTATCAAAAGTCATTGATTTACTGATCGCTTTGGGGTTTCCGGCCTAATAACGCCAATATTACCCCCTAACCCCAATTAAAACAATATTGGTTTGAAAGAGCAACACTTGAACGTTTGTTTATAATCGAAGGGTAGACATGAAACATAGTTTAAGCAGAGTTCAAAGAATTCAGGCAGGGATTGTATATGTGTTTCCCTCTGTAAGAAAGTGAGTTGCAAGAATGGATTTCTTTACAAGGCATCTTTAGAAAGGAGATATTTTAGCAATGAGCTGCTTTTACCTATGGAAGATGCTCAAAGTGCGAAAAAGGCGTTCGCAAGAAAACGCATAATTCCACTTGCACTCCTCTTTTTTTACAAAAGAAATGAGCATTTGTTCCTAATTCTTGTATATATAAAGTTATCAAATTACAGGAGTTATCAAGCGCTTTAGACACACTCACATTTCTAAGAGATCATGAGCCCTGATGATAGTGATACAATAGAAATGGAAAGAAATAGAGATGTGAGTTGGAAAAATGCATCACAGGTCTTGGAATATATTCATCTTTCTCCTCAACATTGTCTAAGGGGAGTCTACGTAAAAAGTATAAGTATCCAATCAATGTAAACCTACTGTTCCAACTACTCTTGGCGGCCATTGTAAAGGTCTGAGACCTAAATCGTTTATTTTGTACAATAATGAGTACAACAACAATAACAGTTGTTCTTGATTTCTATGCTTTTTTGCCAATTGTTGTTTAGGAATTTAGAGAATATAGCAGGTTAATTATAGTGATCATTAGTTTTTGGATCTTTGCGAATCGATGCATGTTTACGTCACCAGAAGACGATGCTGTTGCGTCTGGGTTCTTAAAAACAAAACATGCCACGTGGTCTTTTAGCAATCACAATGCTTTTTCAATGCGGACAATGATCGGAGGGTTTTCATTGTTCTGAAAAAGGTGTTTACTGTTACTTGGTCTTAACTTCTTTCACATATGCTAAGTTTCCACAGAATATGACTACGTTTTGTTGCATTGAAAGAAGTTTAAGCATTTTGATGAAACGTTAAAATTTTCATTTTAACGTTTTATAAATCCTTTCTTCGCTGCATTAACAGTGCGAAAAGTGAAAGGAAGTTAGACAGTGTGAGAATAACGAGGCAATTTCTGCATTAAAAATTATACTCTCAGTAATATACAGTTGTACAGTAGAATCTAATGCGCTTTTGGTCAGATTGCAGGAGGGCACAATCATTGATGGGATTGAAAGAAGCTTTTCAAATGTGGAATTAGAAATGAATCAGTTTGAAATGCAAATGAGGGGCACATTGCCCCCTGGAAACATTTGTAAAGAAGTGAACCCGTCCAATTTTACACCGGGTCTGCATTGCACTTTATATAGGGTTGCTGTAATTATTATACCTGATCATTGAATTTCACTCCATAGATATGCCAGACACAGAGCATTTGAATTCGTCATTGGCGAAGGTATGGTTATCGGTGGATTCGAGGCTGGCCTCCGTGATATGTGCATTGGTGAAATACGTCATTTGATGATACCCCCCAAATACGCTTATGGTGACTGGCAATTGGGTTCAACAGTGCCTGCTAGGGTCACTTTCCACTTCGTTGTAGAGCTCATCGATTTTACATCAGATGCTTTAAAAAGGAAAACAAACATGTTCAAAACCATTGATATCAATGACGATGGACTGATTTCTCCTGAAGAGGTAGGATATACCTAAACGCGCATTAATTGTTATGAGAAATTCATTGCAGTGAATTCCCGCCAGCAAAATTGTTTTAAATATGTGAACGATGATAAACCAAAACGGGTCAAAAATCTCAAAGCGAGGCAAACTGTTCGTACCAACACGCAGGTACCATGCTACCTCTATGAGATGCAATTATGCGCCGTGTTTGGCGCTTAGAAGTTAACTTTTTACCTCGTTTATGCATTGTTTTCTTCGTTCGTGTCGCTGCAAAGTTCGGGCCTAGCCGCCATTGCTGGAAATCAAATTCAAATAGCGCGCCTGGGCACAGTTAGCTCCTACGCAGCCTTACATTACAGACTACAAAACTACCACCATAAATAACCATAATTGATGAATGTTGTATCATTCCTCTGCAGGTGAAGAGATTTCTCGCAAATGAGCAGCTTACTGACAAATCAAATCCAATCAACCAGCTTTTGAAGGATATCTTCAAGATGGAAGATCATAACAACGATGGCTTTATCAACCATAGTGAATTCGGCGGCTTCAAACGTGACGAATTATAAGAAACCATACCAATAGCAACTTTTACCTAAACAATTCAATGATCAATTTTCCCATTTATAATTTTACATTAATGCATATAAGGTGCAAACATTGATGAGAAATCCTTCGTTTAGAACAGCAAACGAAACTTCCATTTCAATTTTTAGTATACTCTATAAACTCTTCATTCATTAGAATTTCTGTTTCCTAGATCGTTAGATCCTTTGTCTCATTCAGTTCTGCTGATACTGCGGGCTGGGGTGGACTCAAACCACCAAGGGCGTGACATTGGGTGTTGGAGGTGCGCTCGTCGCGGGATCTCCTATGACTTCCAGTGGTCTCGTCACTGGTTACTGGATTTCTATCCCGCAACTTTCGTTTGTACAGGGCTCACATATTACAGGCAAAATTATAAAACCCCTCAAATAATGTGCAATCGAAAACAGTAGAATACTACACATTTTCTTATTTATCATGAAAGACTCCATCTTTTAGATCCCTTCACTTTACCTAAGACAAGCATTGCAATGCTATGATAAGATTGACATCATCTGGGATAGGCCCAAAACGGACAGTATTACTCCAACAATGACACTTAAGTAAACTAGCCTCAAGTTAAAAAAGGCTTTGGTTAGCTTCGTGTTATAAAAATCAAAACGATAAGCTCCTTCACATAAACACTCAATAGTTTAGGCTTCCTTCTGAAAGCAGTCAAACTTAAGCATATTCATGGAAAGGGTGAAACAGCCAAACCAAGATTGAACACATAAAAGGATGAAATATAGCGGTTAACCGATGAACTTTTCAGACCTAAAGGGGTGTATGAATTGAAGTTGTTACAGCAATTAGGCTGTTTAGATGTTTAATAATGGATGTATCTGAATATTAACAACACCATCCAACCCCCTGCGTTATGAGGGAATCTTGCTAAAGGTCAAGGGCTATAAAGTCCCTCCAGGGGTGAAACGGTTACTGGCCAGGTGGAATCGGGAAAGTGCATACAGTGCTACGAAGGTATTAATTTTTTGAAAATTACTGAAGGACAATGGCCCCTTGGATGCGTACAACTGTTTCCAAAGAGTTTATGTTGTAAACTTGATTTTAATACAAAGATTAAGCGAATGACATGTACATTGTATGACCAGATGGGGGGGGGGGGGAAGGCCCAGAGCATTACCAATAAAGGGGAACTCCCCAGGAGGCCTACTACTTTGCCCTGAAGTGAGTGGCAAAATTTCTTGTAGTTTAGGCCCGTTTGTTTCTTGTCAATACTAGGCCTATGTTCTTAAGATCTGACACTTGAAACATGTTTTAAAAATATGTAAAACAGAGCTATTTACGTTAATCTTCAACTTTAAAATGTGGGATGTAAAATTCATATAAACACGTTCAAATTCCTTTAAAAAAAACAAATCCTGACACTGTCTCCTTGTGGAAAATGAAGATTTTATAAAATATGAAAACACACTTTGAAAAATTGGAAATATATACATGGTCGTCTTGGGTATAATCTAGTTCATCTCTAATTTGTTAGAGCTAAACCCCCACATTGAGAAAGGCTTCCTTAACAGCACACATTCTATTCTAAATAAGAACAATTTTACAAGAACCAGAGCATGAGAATTGATCAGGAATTAAGAATAAATTTAGAGCAAGCAGAGTCTGAAGCATACATTGATGAATTGGCATTTTCTAATAAGACTAATAGAATTGGCACTTCTGACGCCTCTCCTCGTCAATTATTGGGCCTGGTAGCACCCAGAGAAGATGACCGGAACTTAAGGAGATACCGAATAGCTCTATACCCGAATATGGAGATGAAGTCCAAAATCTGCCCAAATAAAAGGAAAACGCAGGCAAGTTCTTGTCATGTGAATGTGTAGGAGGTCTTTACTGTGCTAGTCTTGGTTTTTGAGGTCATGAAGATATGCGTTGGTCACAAGATAATGCTACTAAGATGATTATGGTCATTAACAAAATGCCACAAATGACTTTTTCATAGCGGAATATCTAGAATCTGTAGGTATTTACCTTCAGATGGAAAAACTTGGATAGCAAAAATTGATACCCAAGAATGAGAAGAAATTCTCAAAAAAGACCCCAAACTTGAACGCCTTTAACCCTTAACAGAATTTTTGGGTACTGCTAGGCCCGTGATCCTTTAGTCACTGCATTAACATGTCAATTTTATCTATATCTGTTTATCAACTTTTGTAATAAAAAAACATCGACTGCACTTCACCCAAATAAGATAAAAAGGAGCTTGGGCTGAAGTAATGTCGTAAAATGTGATTGTAGACAAGATGCCCACGTTTTCCAATAACATATAGTAACAAGAATTGTCATTTACTTGTAAGCCTAAGGATATTGGTCAGTAACAAATAATTACTTCGTTAACATGTTAATAATATTCATAATTGTTTATAAACTTAAAAAATGACGTTAAAAAATGATTGAGGTACACTCTAATAAATAAAAAAACTAATTAAGAAAAAATTTAGCATCAAAATTTTGGAAAAAATTACAGTGAGTCAGCCGGAACCATAGTTTAAAAAAGAGTAAATATAAATGTGTCAATATAGGTTGCATGAAATTAATCCGACAATCTGATTTGTTTTAAAACTTAGAAACCATACGATTTCATCGTATAAACGACAAGAATAGCGACAATTATTGGGTAGATGAAAAGCAGAAAGACAACAATCAAAGCAGCAATGGCGCCTTTAGGTCCTGCTACAAAACTGCTCATGTTCAAGCCACCCAGGGAAAAATTCCCAAAAATTCCTGACAGGAACGAGTTTCTTGATAATCTTTCAAGACTCAATCCTGTGGCTGTAACTTTCTTCAGCTGTGAAAAGACATGTTTTTCCAATTGCCGTGCATTTTCACAGTAGCTCAACAGGCAGACACAAAACTCCTTCGCGAACTCGACGCAGTCTTTCAAGATGGCGTTGTAGCGATGCGGCGCCGCTTGTAAACAAGCAAGATCAAAACATTTAACATGTTTCACCTTCTCATATCGTGCAATGTGAAAAGCTTTTCTGATATCGCTCTTCTCATCCTTGAAGATGACGAATTTCTTGGTGATGTGGTAAGTCTGCATCTTGACGTCTTCATACTGCAACTCGATTCTCCAGCAGAACAACTCATTGGGCACATTGAAAATGTCTTCGCTCGTCATATCGGGTCCAATAGCGGGTGGACCGTCAGCTGAAGGAACCAAGAGCAAAAATGCGTGAAATCCATCGCTGCAGATAAAAACATCATACGAAGTGGGATGGCCTCCAGAAATTATCTGGTTAATTCTCTGTTTATCATCATTTTTGTAAGCAGACACGATCTCTCGATCAAGATTAGCAACATCATTCACCCAGTACGTTAAAGGGTTAATAGATTTGAAAACGCCCTCTGTCATGATTATATGACTAAGTTATAAGGCACTCTTAATCAATCAACCGCTCAATATGTATCCTTTAGTGCAACCAAAGTAAGGCTTAGTAATTCAGAGCAATGACGTGATATTCTAAGAAGACCTAACCAATCTCTTCCTATGCGGAATACAAAAGCGTTTGTTGTCAAAACAACTGATTCAAATACGTTTTAGGCTTCATCTATTTGCATGAGTCGTTTACATTTCGCAGACATAAATCAAGCGAAAAAGATTAACAATGGAAAAGACAATGTTAGCAAAGGAAAATTCACGGACAGGTGGTTTTACATTGGTCTACCCTTGAATATTGGTAAAGAGCCTGTTTACATGAGGCGGGCTCGCGCGGGCTTGTCCCTGGCTGGGCTGACTTACCTTATAAGAGATCCGATACCACATTGTCTCCGATTGACTCTACTGTTAAATATTATCATGTTTACATTAGAGGCGGGCTAGCCCAGCGAGGATAAATCTGCCATAGCAATGTGAAATGCGTCTAAGGTGGGATCAAATTCTCCCATGTAAACGCCATTTTGCAAGCCAGCTCGGCTAGGGTTGGGCCCAGTCGCCCTTACTGCGCAGATGCGAGAAAGGCAGACTCGTTTTAACGGGCTTGGATATTCCCATTTAAACACGGACTGAAAACTACCCAACGAAAATGGGCCAGCCCGCCTCATGTAAACAGGCCCTTAAAAGATCTGGGAGGTCATATTAAGAGCCAAGGCAACTTTCCGTCTGGAACGATCTAAACTTGTGGAAGCCTATGCGTTTACGCAACGAAAATTTCGCTTGCATAAAGTGCTCAAAGAAGGCCATATATGTAGCAAAAAGATAAATCTCCTGGATAATACACGGTTTATTCAGGCGGGGAGGGGGTCACTTTGGTTGTAAACATTAAAACTTCTAAATAATTCTTCCCAAATAATATAGAGAATAAAAGATATAATATGATGAAATCATTTTCCACGACTTAACGTTACATTGTACGGCAACTAATTTTCCCAACTTTCTACGGTTTCCCTAAGAGAAATGGGCTATTTTTTACTCAAACTACCTTTATCATTTTAAAGTGCAATTAAGTTCTACGAAGGATGATATTCTGGACAAAACTGAGCCTTGAAATCAAACTTACTTTACTTTCGGAGTACTTCCTTTCTAAAATCAAAACGTTTAAAACCGCATTGCTAAGAAAGTAATTGAAGCAGGCTTTTACCGAGCGATCCAAGCAACATAGTGGATTCCTAGTTTTTATAATTTTTAGTACACTCTCTCGCAAACCTCAGCGATGAGGACGTGGTGTATGTGCTGGGACATATTTTCTAAATCAAACTTCATGAAGGCAAGTGCAAAAATTGCCATCATTGTTTCACCCTCTTTGCCGAAAGTTGTATCAAATCCAGTTTGGAGATCTTAAGAATGCACAGGGAAATATCTGGTACTGGCTTAGTGCAAATGCCATGCATATGGGCTGTGCATGTGTCAGTTTCTACATCCTCAGTAGTGACCTAATGCTTTATAAACAAAGTACCTTCATTCGTACCATGACATGAAGGTGATTCAATAAAAACACCATAGACAAATGTATTTGTCGAAAGTTGAAGTGATATCTATGAAGAGCGGTAATACGTTCAACTCCTTTATTGCCAACCATCAACTATGCCGATCTTAGCCTTGCTACAATACCGAACCATAGTTAAAAAAGGTTAAAAACTGAGGTTGGCTGTTTTTAACTTTTCCAAAGTTTTGAGTCAGTATTGCCTTTGATTTGTTCTTGAATAATTTAAGTGTAGGCAATTGGGAAATAGGACAATAAACAAGACAACAATTGATGTTTATGAAAGAGGTTTTATTTTAAATGACATTAGCAAAAGATGAAAGAAGAAGCAGAAAATGTACCATTTATAACATTTTCCAAACAGATTTGAATTACATCATTAAATTTTACGATATTGCTTTAGCCTCAGCTTGTTCTCAATTTGCTTAAATTTCAGATCAATCTTGTGGCTCAATTTTTTATAGAAGTGTTCTTAAATCTAAAAGAATGTATGCAAAAACTCTTCGCTTAGGACATTCTTCTACTCGTTGAGATTAAACTTTTTACAACTTCTCTTTTCATGAAATCGTAAACTTTTTTTTATTCGGCATTTGAGACCCTAAAAAATTTCATTATTTCCTGAACTCGAAAATGTACTTACAAATGTAACCTGCACTCTCAAGAAAAGTCTTTCCCAAAAAATTCTAAACCTAACAATTTCCCTGAGTACCTTTGCTCTTAAATTAGTTAGGTACCTCCGAGAGAAGTCAATGTAAAGGATAGCATAGCTATCCTTGCACTGCGTAAATATTTCAATAAATCTGTGGTACGTAAGAAAAGCTGGCGATCATAATGGCTTAACACACGTCACTTTCCATCCACTCCCAAATTCCATGTTTGCATACTGGAGTTCAATAAGCGATGCTTACACTTTTGGTGGGCAAAGTGTCGAGGCAAAAAGAGAAAATTTACGATATCCAGAAAGGCTAAAACGGTTTGAGCCAAAAATGCATTGTACAAATCATGCAAAATTTTGGTTCAAAATTTAGACGTTATCTTACGTTGCGACTAACTTTCCAGTTTGGCACAACTGAAACAAATGGAAAGCATGTTGCAGGAAACATATTGTTCATACGCTGGAGTTATTTTTTTCAACAAATATAGAGAGAGGAACATTACTTAAGGAATTGGCAGTATTTTCCAAGAGGGGCACCAGAACTGTTTTTGTCAGGAATTAGAGAAAATGGTTGATGTTTCTCTCCTTTATAATCCATCTTATTTTGCCTCCTTTGCCGCCTCTAAGGACCTGAATTCATGAGGAGGGCTGGTCCTATCGACAGGGTTAGCCCTTGTACCCGAGATGATTTGAGATTTCATGAGGAAAACTCAGCTCGCCTTCGACCTCTCATTCCCACGAAGTTACTTGCTCAACAATGACTTGAGAATGTTCAGCCTTCTTTCCAGCCCAACTAAATCGCTCACATGATGTAATCTCGCCTACCAGGCCTGGTGCTTTCTGTACTTAATCGTATTCTCAAATCTTAATATGTTTCTATTCAATACTTATTATCTATATTGAGATCCCCGATTTCGGCAAGAAGTATCTACCTCGGGTAGGAAGGGGAGCATTTCTCGTGTATTCAGGCCCAAGCAATCTTCAGTTGGACCGGGCCGCTATGCGATATCCATATAATAATAGATGTAAAAGCTTACTTTCTATATACAATCAATTTCAGCATTTCAATCAAGCGTTGTCTCTATCAATTTTGTAAATGAAGTGATCACAAGTACTCTTTTAATCATCTTTTGGAATGACCAACAAAGACCTCGCATTTTTCTGTACGATTATGATGTCCTCTTTCGTACAATAACTAAAAGGCTAGGCATCTTCAAGAGAGAACTATTTCGGAATAAAATTAATCTAATTAGATCATAACATCATATACCCTGTGCTATTTAAAGCATGAACCATATCCTATTGATTATCCATACATCAACAATTGCCTGCTTCATTAAAGCTCTTCATGAACAATAAATTTGTCCCAGAAATCGTATAATTTATTGACAGTTTCCCAGTCTACCACTTTCCACCAGTCTTCGATATAGCTGGTTCGTTTGTTTTGATGCTTCAGGTAATATGCATGCTCCCATACATCAATGACTAGAATTGGTTCAAGTCCATAGCTTACAGGGGATTCCTGATTAACAGTGGGGAAGTATGTCAGCACGTTGTTCCTCCTCTCTCGACATAGCCAAACATAACCAGAGCCAAAAAGTGACAATGCTGATTTGGTAAACATACCTTTGAATTCGGAAAAATTACCAAATGATTTTTCTATCTGCTTCAAAACAGTCCCAAATGGAAGTCTTTCTTTCCCTTCAGGATTTGGACTCAACATGGAAAAGTAGATTGCATGGTTCAAGTATCTACAAAATGAATAAATTGAATACAAAATAAAAAATTCAATTCTTTCAGAAGTAAATAGAATTCTTACTGTGTTGGTTTTGTATTTGCATTTCTTTTCAGGCAGTCTTCATCTCTATTGTCAAAGAATATAGTATTACATAATGGTAACAGCCGTAAGATAAAATTTGATATTTCAAATTTAACAAATGCCAAGACTTTAGCCAGGAAGAAGAAATCATTTTCGCTAGGCCTTGCCCAGAAAGGTGCTGTAGATGGACAAACCATAAAAATAAACCCTTAAGTACCAAAACTTAAATGGATTATTAACATCAGCAGGTTTAAAACATCTGACCGTTGCCTGTCAAGGATACTCCATCACCATATTCACATGCCTTTATCGGTTCTGTCAAAAGTGGGCTAAATTAATTCTTAGAAGGGGTGCTAAATAGAGCCCCAAAACTTTGGGAAAATTTTTGGAACAAGTTGTACTGAATCTTCAACTAAGCAAAAACGGCTGCTTGCATACCATTTAACAAGAGGAGTGTCTTAGTTCAGATCAATTTATTTGATCTGAAATTCTATGAAACATAAAATTTATACTATACCCTCACTATACCTTACCATAATGGCAGAAATTGAGCTATTTTATTTGGGTGGGGGGAGATGCTAGTTATCCAAGAAGTTAAGAGGATAAGGGGTGTGGTCCTTTAACTGAATCAGATTTCTTTCTCTACTTCCCAAAGCAAAATAGCCAACTTTTTTGAAAATGTTTATCAGTGTGATGCCCTGCAGGGACTTAACTGATTATTCTTATAGATGTAGATGTTTAGCCAAACAATGCAAAAAAATAAAACCTATTTTTAACAGATAGTAACTGACAATTCAATTTCTACCCTAGCATGATTAAACACTTCCATTGAAGTGTAAAACATCACTACCATAATGATGGAATAACAGGCCATTGTCAAAGCTATCCCTTCCAAATAAGTGGCTTGAGATGAGGTTAATCTCCACTCCATAAAATCTAATTCAAAAGGTGAATATTTGTTCTTTTCCTTTTAGAAATTCTAACAAAGGAATAGTTGCAACTTAAAGTCTTTTTGAGCAGTTGTAGATTTGGCAGGAACAACAAGAGCATCATCCACTTTCCTTAGCCAATGACTTAAGCTGACACAAAACTATTTCCTTAAAAGCATTTTATATTAATTTTGATAAGTCTGTCTGTCTCACATTCTCTGCATTCTCCTGGGTAAGACAACACCCTGGGGTTCCCTTGAGCAAGGATAGCACCCTATTAGCTCCTGTGCCAGGGTTACGGTAGAGCTGTCGGCAGCAGGGCAGGGAAGTCTGTTGAAAACACATTCGGTTCTACTGATTACTGGTTTCACAGACAATATGTCTGGCGTATTGCAGTGCAACTGTTCCAAAGCGGTGGAGATAACCCCTGATTTTTTGGGTGATTCCCATTGTCGGGGTCGGTCATGGTTTCACTTGCTCCTTGAGATCTAACGGATATTGCTGGACAAGTGTTGAAATGGTACTATATTTTTGGTGATGGTAAAGACTCGCAGTGGTGCACATAAAATGGATCTCACAGATGAACTCCGAGACTACCTCGATGCACGTTTTGATCAGCTTTTGACACGCCTTGCGACAAAAGATGACATCAACTCGCTGCGAAATGAGGTAACAAAGCTTATCTCTGATTCAGTCGAAGCTCAAGGTAAGATTATTTCTTCTCTCGAGACTAAAGTTGAACAACTTGAGGCCGAAAATGTGGTTCTAAAAAAACACGTTTCGCATCTCCTCGAAGTGCAAGACGACCATGAGCAATATTCAAGGAGGCTTTGCCTTCGAATAGATGGAATAGGCTTGCCTTTAGGAAATGAGCATGAAACAAGTGAATCATGCTTAAAAAAAGTGAAGGAACTCTTCAAAAAAATGGAGGTAGACATTCCGGATGCAACGCTTGACCGTGCTCACAGAATTGGGCCAAAAAAAACCGTCAATGGAGTGACGAAGCAGCAAGTCATTGTCCGTCTTACGACATGGCGTCATAGGACTGCCATTTATAGAGCCAGAAGTAAAGCTGGCAATGTGAAGATTCGGCTGGATCTTACGAGGAAGAAACTATCATTGCTTAATGCTGCAAACACGATCCTAAAAGACTATAATGGACATTATGCTTTTGCGGACGTTAACTGCAGAATCAGAGTCAAAATTAATGATAAATTTTTTTCCATCTCTTCGATTGAAGAACTTAACACTCTTTTGTCAGAGAACGCTTGTTAATGTTGTTTTTCTTTCGCATACATATACATGTATATGCTTACTTGTTGCCATATAAGCTTTACTTATGCAGTAAGCGTTGTTCCTTTTTTGCCGCGCGGTGTTAAAGTTCTTTTTTTTCCCTTTGAATATATGTTTTTTCATCGTGTGGTACCCCTATTTTGAATTGGTTTTTTTCTTTTTTCGGAAATTGAGATGCATGCAAATGGTGAGTCCTGGACTGCCACGATTTTGACAATTACTTAAAACATTGGGAGAATTGCTTCCCAATGTGATGTGCTCCCCAGGGAATTTGGAACATTGTAAAAACAGTTTTCTGGCGGCTGCTAGACAGGGGCTGCATCGAATACGGAATAACTATAGTTTATATCCGTAGAAAATTCCCTACTTGCCGCGCGACAGGAATGAACAGTGCCGTTGTTATTTTGATTATGTATTTAGTCTCCTCAATTTTAAAAACATTTTTTTGTTTGAAAGGTCTTTTTGTCCCCCTAAGGGAATGTCTACGGCAACGAATCTAATAGATAGCATTATATCTCCAAGGAAACCAGTCCCTGCGTATTCAATGCCATTACACAAAAGCATGTCTTTTTGTCCAGCAATCCAGCATTTCTCGACCAAACACATCTCTTTACAACGACTTTTCCCCAAGCTCTTCTCATAGTGAATTTTTTATTTTTGTTAACTTTTGTTTGTTTGTCTGTTATTTTTCTCTTTGCTAGCTGCATTTTCTTTGATAGCCCTGAATACAGGTTTGCGATGTGCCCTCCCCTTCGGTGCACCTGTCGGAGAGATCTTGTGCAGAGTAAATGCCAATAGGAATAATTGAATGGCGTGCAGGAATATCAACAAAGTTGAAGCTGAGGAAAATAGATTGCAAATGTGTGACATTTGCAGGGCTGTTTTCCACAGCCTGCATTGCTTGTGCGTACTTGTACCTGTTCACCCTTATCTCCATATTTGTATTACCAATAACTTTTATTGTTCAATCTTTCTCTTCTCACTTCAATCCTGAAATCTTCTACTTCTTTGGTACCTGTAACTGCCCTCTTGTTATATTCTTCAAACTTATAAATCATATCTTTTCTTATGGGTTTTTCTTCCTTCAGATGTTTTTCACCTTATTTACTCTAAGCAAGAGATTGTTTTATGACTGCCCTGATTACAGAAGGAAACTACTAGGCTTTTTACAGCGTTTCATACACGCAGTTCTGTTATGCAAGTTCCTTAATATATTGCTCTGTGATAAACACTTTTCTCCTAGCATATTTTTGTTAATCGCTGGAGATATTGAAACTAATCCTGGTCCTGCAAGTAATGCTTTACTAAAATTTTGCCACTGGAATTTAAACAGTATTTGTGCCAGAGGAAGTGTGAAAATTCCACTTATTGAAGCTTACAATTCTCTGCATCATTACGACATCATGGCTCTGTCTGAAACTATGCTTGACAATTCAATCAGTAGTGAAGATATCTACATCGAAGGTTTTAGTCGCGAGGTTTATCGTAATGATCATCCAAGTAATTCTAAAGTTGGTGGTGTTTGTATTTATTTTCGTGATGGACTTGCCATCAAGCAAAGGAGAGATCTAGAAATTATGCAAGAGACCATCGTATGTGAGATTAACATTTCCCGCAAGAAAATTTTCTTCATCACAGTCTATCGAAGCCCCAGTCAAAATAGCGAACAATTTGAAAATTTCATTAGTAATATGCAAATCATGATAAATCGTTTGCAAATGGAAAGACCTCACTCAGTTGTTCTTACTGGGGATTTTAACTGTAGGACAACAGTGGTGGACTGAGGACGTAGAAAGCCCTGAAGGTATGGCATTGGATGAAATAATTGAAGTTAACAACTTGTATCAGCTTATAGATGAGCCAACCAATATTCGTAGAGACAGTATGTCTTGTATTGACTTGATCATCACAGATCAACCTCATTTGTTTATTGAATCAGGAGTCCATCCTTCATTAGATAACAATTGTCAACATCAAATCATATATGGTAAACTAAACATTTCCCTGCCCAACGCACCGCCATATAAGCGCACTGTTTGGGAATATGAAAAGGCGAACATTCCTTCGGTCAGGGCAGCCATATCAGCATTAAACTGGGAGTTAATTTTTCAGGGTCTGCAGGTAGATGATATGGCCGAGGTCTTTAGCAATAAAATTTTTGAGATTCTTTCTTCGGATATTCCTAATAGAACTATCAAATGTGATGACAGGGATCCGCCTTGGATAACTAGCCAGCTTAAAACAGCTATCAAACGTAAACATAGAGTCTACAGGAGATATATTGAACGAGGCAAAAATAATGATGATTGGTGTCAAGTTAAGACTATTCGTAATGAGACCTCTAGAATGATTGTGAATGCAAAAAACAAATATTACCATAATTTAGGGCGCAAGCTTTCTGATCCAAATATGGGACCAAAAAAATACTGGTCAACGCTTACAAGACTGATTAACAATAAGAATACGTGCAACATTCCTCCGCTTCTCGAAAATGGTTTATTCATCACTAATCCTGCGAATAAAGCTAGTGTCTTTAATGAATATTTTGTTCAGCAATGTTCCACTATTCAAAATACGAGCTCTTTACCAACCTTTCAACCAATTACTAACAATCAATTAAATGATATTGCTGTAAATAAGGACAAAATTTTGAAATTGATCAGAATGCTTGATACTAAAAAAGCCCATGGCTGTGACGGAATATCAGTTTCTATGATTAAGATCTGTGACAGTTCCATTGTTGACCCACTTTGTATGATATTTGAAAGGTCCCTTGCCACTGGGCTGTACCCATCTTTGTGGAAAAAAGCCAACATTATTCCTATCCATAAAAAGGATAGCAGACAAACCAAGAAAAACTACAGGCCAATCTCGTTGTTACCAATCTTTGGGAAAATATTTGAGAAGCTCCTCTTTGATGATATGTATGAACACTTGAACGCCAATGGTCTTCTTAGCGAAAATCAGTCTGGGTTCCGTCCTGGTGACTCAACTGTAAATCAATTGTTGGCCATAACCCACAAAATCCATAGTGGTTTTGATCAAACTCCAAGTAGGGAAACGAGAGCTGTATTTCTGGACTTATCCAAGGCTTTTGACAGAGTATGGCATGCAGGTCTACTTTATAAGCTTGAAAGTAATGGTATTTCGGGTAATCTTCTGAAACTAATGAGAAGCTTTCTATCACATCGACAGCAGCGTGTGATTTTAAATGGGCAACAGTCTGAGTGGCAGGAGGTTTCTGCTGGTGTACCCCAGGGCTCGGTATTAGGTCCGTTGTTTTTTCTTATTTATATTAATGACCTAACAGATAACCTAAAGTGCGATGTAAAATTATTTGCTGACGATACCTCTCTGTTTACGGTGGTCGAAAATGAAAGCATTTCTGCCCAAAATATGAATAGTGATCTAGAAAAAATTTCCCTGTGGGCATGGCAGTGGAAAATGCAATTCAATGCTGACAAGACTGAAGAGTTACTTTTTTCTGTTAAAAGGCAGCGCCCATTGCACCCCCCTTTGAGACTTGAAAACGAAGAAATTACAAGTAAAACAGAGCACAAACATCTTGGAATGATTCTTGACTCCAAATTGAGCTTTAAAAGTCATGTGAATGAAGCTATTTTGAAAGCTAAGCGGGGGATTGGGTTAATAAGACACCTATCACAATACGTATCAAGGGATGTACTTGACCAAATGTACAAACTGTATGTCCGCCCCCATCTAGATTACGGTGATATAGTTTATCACAAATATGACCCTGACCTGTCATCAGTTATTACAAAGCGTCTTGAACAAACGCAGTATGCAGCATCTTTGGCTGTAACTGGGGCATGGAGAGGTACAAGTAGGCAAAAGCTTTACGATGAACTTGGTTGGGAATCTCTGTATGAGAGACGATGTTACAGAAGACTATGCCATTTTTTTAAACTAAAGGTGACACAGTACCCAGTCTACCTTTTTTCTCTAATTCCTCCACAGCGGCAGATATCATATGATCTGCGTAATCCTCAAGCCTATGCACAAAACAGAGCCAGGACTGATCGTTTTTCCAATTCCTACTTTTACAATACGTTACATGAATGGAACAAGCTACCAACTGAAATATGCTCTTCTAAATCCCTTGCCGAATTTAAACGAAAACTGATTGCGTTAATTAGACCGGTCAAAAAGACTACCTATGGAGTCACTGATTTGAAAGGTATTAGAAATATAACCAAGCTTCGCGTAAAATTCAGTGATCTAAATGCGCACAAATTTCGTCACAATTTTGAGTGTCTTAGGCCTATATGTAATTGTAACACGGCTAACGAGGACAACGAGCATTATCTCCTGCATTGCCCTCATTTTGATACATTGCGAGGAGATCTCTTTGGCACTGTCACAGAAGTGTTGGGTATTGATATCCCAGACCTGGATTCAGAAACTCTGTGCAACTTGCTTCTTTATGGGAGTTCTAACTTGAATATAATTGAAAACAGGATAATATTTGAAGCAACGATCGAGTTTCATTGAAAAGACACACAGGCTACATTGATTGTGGGTCCTGGCGTGTTGCCTGGGTGAGGGGATGGGTTTCTTCGTCCTTTCGTTGGGTGGCGTGTTAGTATCTGCAGATCAGCACAAAATAAATTTGACATAACAAAAGCATCTAGCAGCTCTCCTTCCTATCTTCTAGGCTGTTCCACACTGAGCTATCTCAATGCTCCCAAAGTGCATTACCTCCATCATCATTATACCATACAGGTTTGATGTGGTACAAAATGATGTTAGACCAACGGTTTTAGGGTTAGACCGATTTTACTGTTTGGGTTTGTGTGGAACTGCCAGGTCCTTTCTCTTCTTTTACTACTCGTGTGATGTTTACCTTTCTCTGCTTCGTATTGTCCCTTATGTTGTTGTTTAATTTTCTTTAGTTTTGAAGTTGTAGTTGAAAAATTGTAAGTGCCGTTCCTGGTGTAGGCCAGATGACTTTATGTCTTCTTACGCCAAGAGCAGTACATTAATTATGTATTTATATTAGTTTGATAAAAAAAAAAAAAAAAAAAAAAAAAGATAACCCCTCCTATTTAGCTGGAGACTGCGAGTTGAGAAGGAGCTTGGGGGATTCCACTCAACTTTTCTTTTCTCCTGACAACCTTGACACCAATGATTGAAGACAGAAATGATTGGATATTGGATGGTGGAGAGGTTCACAGCCACTCATTTATGAGCCTACTGTTATTGATGATGATGATTCAGGGGGGGAGGTCTCTCTCTCAATTAGCTGACCTACTTAGAGAGCTCCTTCTTAATAAATCTATATAACATGCAATTGAGTTATTTTTTTCTCTTAATTTGTAGTCTTTTGAATTTGTTACTTCCATATTCTATTTATTTGTCAAGTATTCATACTATTTGGTGGTCAAATGAAACTTCCCTTAGGATTTACCTTCCATTTACATAGGAATACAGTTGCATATATGATAACCTACCCTCCTCCGTTATTTCTCAATGCTGTTCTCCACTTAATTGGTACTTCTTCTACAGATTTAACAATTTCAAGGATAGATTTGGATGACAGAGCAATGTTTTCACCCTAAAAGGAAAAAAGAGCCAAATCAAACTTTCTGAAATATAGTGTATCATAAAAATCAGGGATGTAGGAAACGTCATAAAAAAAGGGGCATGTGAATACTATGCTAACAGGGCACATTTTGGGTTTGGAAGGGCAGCCTTTGCATAATTTGCCAAAAATGTGGGGAGGAGGGGATGTCTTTTTAGCCATTTAGGTTCCTAAGTCCTTGATAAATATATTAAGTAAAGGAGGTTCCAGTTAAATAGTTTTGAGTATGTTAGACAAAAGGCTATTATTTTTGTCATTAATTCAGATAAAATTTACCAAAAAAGTTTCCCTGAAATGGCATTCAGTTTTACTTCAAATAGAATTTCACCAAATTATTGATATTGGATCAGGATTGGAAAAGATCAGTCTTATTTCAGCATAAAATTTACATTAATGCACTGGCTATGGTCTCAGGTTTCCAGGGATCCTAATGTATTCTATCTTTATCACCATTACAAACACTCTATTTTCCTCTTTTTGATAGCAAAAACTTTTAAATGGGTCCTGCAGGTTTCTTACTTTTAAAAAATTTTGTTGAAGTTGGAGGCATGTACTTCGGATTTAAAAGTTCCTTGGTTTAACATTCAGGTAACTTTTTTATAAGTTGACCAAGAGACATTTGGCCAAGGCCAATGGAAAAAATCTTTGTAAACAAAAATTTCACCAGTAGGTTTAGGGCCTTAGGTAAGAAACATAGAACTGTAAATTCAGAATTTGTGGCAGAATTTGAATTTGATGACATCTTAAGAATGCGCAGGTAAATCTCTGGAGCTGGAAGAGTGAAAATGCCCTGCATATGGGCTGTGCGCCTGTCAGTTCCTGTTTTCAAATTATGGACCAAATGCTTTTTTAAGCAAAGTACACTCCTTCGTACCACGTCTTAAACTTGTCTCAAAGTAGGCCAATGCAAAAAGATAGGACTTTGGGGGGGGGGGGGGGTAGGGCGAAAATCAGACTGTAGGACAGACAGCTGCTAATTTCTTTTAAAAAATACCAAGTAGCCAATTTACAAATGATCAGTAATAATCCTTACGGAAGCCCTCCATTCTTTCAAAGCTGTGTTCATTTTCTTCGTGTATGCAGCATGGTGGCCACTATGATGAACTTGCATAGTTTTTCCATCTATCTGCGGTTCGAAAGCAGTGTACCCAAAGTTCAGTTTAGGCAGAGGATATTGGTCTAGAACCTTTGCTATATCTTCATATGGATGATGAGCTCTGTAGCATTTTATTAAAAAACAAAACAAAAGACAAAATGAGCCAAAGTTCGCCATCTTACTTCTTAGTGCCTCCTGGTTGCGGAGAATGCGGAGGAGTAGCTGTTGAGGAGTCGAATAGGGGTGGGGCAGGGTGGGGCAAGTGGGGCAAGGCCTAAGTACGGGCACAGCCTATTCTAGATATGAAGCTATCTTTAAAGTTAGTGTTAACAGTATCTCAGATGTCCCGTTTATCTGCAAGATATAATTTGTTTTGGTTCCCGAAACTACTTGTCAAGTCACTTGTCGATTTTTGCACAAAGTTCGAATTTTCTGAATCTACTTACACTGGCGTACCTACCCCATCTCAGATGTTCCGTTGCCCTAGTGGTACGGGGGCAGCGCGGGGGCAGCACGGTGCCTTATCAGTATCTAAATGCAAATAAAACTAGTCTTCGAAGGTGAAATTAGAATGAAATTGAAATCAACAGCAACACTCGCATGCAAATTATACACAGAGACGGTGCGAACTAGTAGAAATTGTTTGCTGTGAAAGGACACAATTATATTTTGTTGTGGAAGGACATTAGGAAATCTGTTGAAAATTTATCGTACAGAGTTCTATAAGCAATAACAAAATTGAACAATTCGACTCTTTTCAGTATTGTCCTACACATATTCAGAATGATTCTTTCAAGCTCAAATGAATAAATGAAATGAATGAATGAAATGAATGAATGAATGAGCTCACATTTTCCGAACTACTTGCTAAACAGCAATTCCTGAATAGCTTCAACAACAAAGTTTGACATCTTGAGCAGTTGTGAAGCCACAGGGATGAATGTGGGGTCCGGATCCCCCACATTTCCAAGAGTTTTTTGTAGAGATGTAAGTAATTAAACAATCTAATAAAGTTTTCTACGTATGTAAAACCAACACTAAATTACGCTAATATGGTGTTGCCTTTGTTCTCCGAAATTTAAAAGGGTGTGGTCACGCAAAATTTTCATTGGGCCACGCCCCCAACCACGGCATTTCTCAAGTGCTGGATCCACAGCTGACTTTGAGGTGTCCTTTCCGCTGTTTCTGCCCCGCCGCTTCATGAAACTTCCAGCGCCTCTGCATAAACCAAAAGAAGACCTCACTAGACAGTCTGTCCTTTTTACAAGGTATGGATTCGACGTTTAGTGCCTGGAGAAATTAAGTTGAACAAATAAATAACAAATTTCGGCGACAGTTTTTATAAAAAACTAGAACGAGTGTCTGAGTCCGCCCAAAGCAGTTCCTTAAAAACATTACTGTATAGAATTACAGCCCTCCTTCTGCTGGTCGGACTGGAAATTCTATCCTGAGTAAAGGGGTTGAAATATGTCATATATCTTTAGCACAGACTGGGAATTTCCCTTGCAATTGAATAGGTTTGTGCTGTCAAACTCACGTGAACATTACATCACAATGTGGATTAATTTGTTCTTATTCAATGATATCATTGTTCTAATAATAGTGATACCAAAAAGAGGCAGGGAGGTTCCGCGAATTTCATAACAACAAATGTGGCGAATGGAAGCTTATAAAATCTAAATTTGTAACGTATGTATTTCACTTTGACTGCCATGCAGATTGGAGAGCCATGGACCAATTTGAGGGTCTGCTGGATGATTTTGACACAATTCTGACCAAAGGGGAACATTTGCGTCTCAAATTGGCAGAATCAGAATTGGTATCTGACTTCGATGAAATTCAAGATCTCATACTGAAAACAAGAAATAAAGTTCAGTATCGGGAAAGATTGGGCTCAGGTTTGGTATTCATACAGTAATACGCATAAATGTTTCACCGAAGCGAAGAAGTAATAATGTGAAAATAGCTTGTTTAATTGCTTTGATAACACTGACGATAACGCATACTTTGATAACATATGCCATGTTGTGCATCATAACGTACACACGCGCGCGAACAGATATTGCTTTAATCAATTAGATGTGAACTTCAGAAATAACAGCAAGCCTTTTTTTATACACAATATAATAACCTGAAATGAATTTAAACTCACACTATTGGGAAACATTGCAAGAGAGATAATAAAACAACTTCACTTACTTGAGAAGGAACTGACACATGTGAAATTTCACAGTTTAGTCCAAAGTCCAGCATTTGGCCTTTTTGAGTAAAAGTGAAATAACTTCAGGGGGCTTTGGATGGGGAATGGCTCACCCTTACAACTATGAAAATAACATCTTCAGGTTTTGGGAAAAAATAGGCCAGGCATGCAACTGTTTGGATAAAAGACGCGCGTAGCACTGTGTGAACATGAACTTTTATCACACGCGAGTCAGTATCAGAGAAAATACGCGCGTGAATCTGGTGCTACGCGCTTCCAGACATAAACTGCGCGCGGAAGAAATAAAAAATAATTTCTGCCATCAAACTTGACCCAAAAAAAAGTTCCTCCTCAGGTCCTGGCTCAAAATTTGATTTGCAGGCAATACACATTATAAATTGAATATAAAATGCCTCATGCATTTTTGTGGCATTTTAGACCCAAAAAAGTAACCTGAATAACCTCACCTAAATTTATGTGAAAACCCCC
The DNA here is from genome assembly GCA_964019065.1 of Catostylus mosaicus. Taxonomy (NCBI): domain Eukaryota; kingdom Metazoa; phylum Cnidaria; class Scyphozoa; order Rhizostomeae; family Catostylidae; genus Catostylus; species Catostylus mosaicus. The sequence continues at coordinate 11,175,256 of OZ025188.1, read as the reverse complement.
ATGGGGTTTACTCATAAAGAATGATTAATTTTCACAATTTTTGAGGAAACATTATTGCGAAATTTTCACCATCCCATTCCCATGATTCACCAGTTGAGCGTGCCTTGACACCTCTGCTTAGAGTTTTGATTTTTTTAGTTTCCACCAGAAGGATCTTATTGTTTACTTTGGATATCAGCAATACTTGTAATTTCACATAGGATCACAAATATTCTTCATATGTGTTCACTGACCAACCAGTGATGCATTTACCATTGGCTCTACTGAATCCTGTTGATTTTAATGTGTTTGAGTTCAACATTGGTCTTCTTATGCCATCAATTTGACAAAAGCACTGTTAAAATGACAAGCATCCAAAGGAGATATGACACAAAATTTAGCGTTCATTAAAGATGTGATGCTGACTGCAACTGATGTTCCTTAGCCTTTGCTATAGCCTATTAGCTAAAAATTAAACTTATTGAACCATTTACACCTGTCTGGATATGTCCCTGGACAGAACAATAGCCCAAGCATGTATAACACAAAATCAAAAGTCTATTAAATCTATAACATCCACACTGAAACTTGTAATTTGATTAATTTCTTCCATTCCAATCAAAAGGTAAACAGAATATGATGATGCTATCTTCATTATTACTGATTTGGTTTAATAAGTTGCTCCCTGTCTCAGAGAGCTACTTTCCTTTCCTTTCTAAATGAAGGAAATCGAGGAATTTAGTTGAAGGGGACCCCAGCTGACTTAAATGAAGGTCTATGACTAATCCCATTAAATGGAAACTTAAGAGAGCATGATTAATTCTTTGGAGATCAAGAGATTGTTCACATATTATGTCAGCTGGTTTTGGGACTTTGAGCCCCCATCCCCTTATCAGCAATTGCCAGCTAGAGGTACCCTAATTTGCTGACTTCAGATTTTCTCAATCTCCTTCTCGTTAAGCTAGCTGTTTTTGTATTTCATTAAACATGTCCAGTTAAAACATCCAGAATACCATCACATATAAGCAAATAGTAAATAACATCAGTAAATAAGGTTGAAGGCTTTGTTGTAATTTCATGTTCAGCTATTTTATTGTCATTTCTGTTTAAGCCATAGCATTGAGTTATTAAAACAAAAGTACTAAAACAAAAATGGCTGCTGATGCAATTAATGGGAATAATTTCAAGTTCACATCTTTCTCTTTCAGATGAATGGGCATCCAGCAAAATGGGAGATGGCATAAGAACAAAATACTATATGCGTAGCCCCTACACATAGATCTTAAATTCAATACAATTCTGACACATTATGAAGCAATTTTATGACCTAACCTATCCCAACCTCTGATTTTCATGTCCAATTTAGTCAGGTCAATCATATCCCTCCCTCCAGGCTGCTAACATATAAGTGAAAGTTCCCTTTCATTTCAATTTAATAATAATAGGACATAAAACTCTTACCTTTCAATAATGAAAATGAAAATAAAAGTGAGTGTCAGGTAGTGTTTGAATTGCTTCCATTTGAAATTTAAAGCCATGCATTTTAAAAATCTTCTTAAAAGATTTGCTAAACTTTTTAATCAAAAGGTAAATATTTGAAGACCATCATTTTTTGATGGATTTTTCTTATCTTCTGGCAATATCCAAGTCCTTGGGGATTAAGGCTCAAGGCCCTAAGATCTTAAAATGTTTATCTGTGCTGAACAATTTTTATTTCAACCTGTTATTTTGCTTGTTGTTCCATCAAGGCTTTACAAACCTAAGTTACTGTTTTCTTTGAATTCAAATAGGAACATCAAGTTGCTCATTGTCAACAAGCAATGATGTTTCAACAATACTGCAGAGTTCTTTGAAAAAATGGCAGTTTGTTGGCCATGGTGCATTTTCAGTTGTATTCTCAGCTTACCACAATGGTACTAAAATTGCTGTAAAACTGCTTCAAGCAGAGAAGCTTGGCTCAGAGCATGAAGAAACATTTTTCAAAGAAGTTGAACTGATGAGGTAAACATATCTAGCTTGGCAATTTTTACAAATGCAGAAAAGTTAAAAACTAAGCTCCAAATGGCAGTTTTGAATAACAGATGTTTCCAAGGTGGGGGAAATGTAATTTATGACTATTTATTTATCTGCTATCCTTATAGATCCAGGAGCATTACTATTGACAAATACTATATCAAAAGTATCCGACTTAGAACGTCTTTTCTTAGCTATTTTAGTCTTTTTCTACTTCTTTCGGTCATTACTCTTTTCGGCCCTTTATGCAAATTTTCCCCAGTGGTGAAAGTTTCTTTACAGATGCCCTGGCTGTTGTGGCATTTTGGGACGCAAGATGATATTGTAAATTTGTTTTGTTTCCCACCAGCGCCTTGAGGCATGATAACATTGTAGCATTTCGCTATAAGGGAGTAATTGACACAGCAATGAAGTGTGACAACTTGAATCTACACGCTGGCCAGATATTCCTTGCAATGGAGTTTTTGGAAGAAAATTTGAAAAGTTACATCATAAAGCGAGCATCTTATGAGAATAAAGGCTTGCCAGATAGCATGACCTGGAATTTTGCAGCACAGATAGCACGCGGACTGGCCTATCTTCACAATTTGAAGATTGCCCATCGTGATCTCAAACCAGACAACATTCTAGTGAGTGCAATCCTTTTTAAGATTATGGGGTCTATTTAAAGCCATGTAAAGTTTAGCGAAAAAGCTGCAGCTGAAAAGATTTCATTTTATCTATATTTTAGATCAAGGTATGAAGGTAATTTAACATTGAAATGATCTAAAGACCCAGAATACAATAGTAATCAACTAGACAACAACAGTAATACAATCTAAAAGAGGTTGTATAAAATGATTTACTTCAAGGATTGAAATAATTTAAATAACTTTTATACGATGACAATATTTTTAAAGAAGCTAATAGACAGGGAAATTACCACAACCATCTAGCAAATTGTCTAACCCTAAATTTTATTTCAGATTCGGGTTCTGGATGATGAAAGGATTCGAAAACTGCCAGGGGCCATTTTGGGCGTGGCCTAGAATTCACGTTATTGATGACCACACCTACCGACGGTCTGAAAAAAATTTATTTTCGAATTTTCAAAATTTTTCGTTACCAATGGAAAGAGCATCACATGACAAGAAAATAAATATAAAACACTATCTATTCTTCTCTTACCAGTCTGGAGATACAGCAACTCAGAGGTTGTGTTGTTGTTGTTGTAACAAACTTCAAAGTCGAATTAGCCCTTCATTTTAGGATCTGGCATAAACGGTAATGTTTCGCTCCCATAACAAATTCATGGATTCCGAATCCGTTGATATGATAAAACAAGTTAAAATGATCTATTTACACTTTAACAATGCTTGGTTGACTTATCTGGAACGTTTTGTCAAAATGTTACTGCAGCTATTCATCACACGAACCTTCACCAAACAGAAAGTCCGAATCTTCTAACTCACTTGTATCTGTTTTAGAAAATGTGGCTGATTCTGTCTTACATGTCGTTGTTTCATTTTCACCATTGTAAATACTCATTGTCTTTTCATGTCAATAAGCCTCTTTCATGGCTGCCAGACTTGAAGTTATATTCGGTTTTTTCCTTCATTTTTGGCTCTGTTGCATCACTTCATTCATCTCGTGTATCGATGGAGGCCTTCTCGGATATTTTTGTCTTTCTTCTTTTTTGTTGCAAATGATTGTGGTAACTGGCTTCAAACTAACCAAACTGGGGACACAATAGCTTCAAGCTAATCTTTTTCTTCTAAAAAGATTTGGCGCACTTGCTGTCAATAGTAATGGCAGCGCTGAATTGCCACTTCCTTGGGATCGATAAATTCACATAATAATTTAATATTCACGTGTTTTCCCCTTTTCAAAGTTAAGAGCCTAGTTGTATTTTACAGTCATTGCGTGATCCTTTGCAACTGTAACAACATCGTTTTTGGCAAGTAAGGCATGAAGAATAAGATGCGTGCTCGCTTCCTCTTAATTGCTAATGAAGATTTCTACCACTCTATTAGAGATATATGCAAATGATTATGATTAATGGAATTTTAAAGTGATATTTCCTCTCTTGTGAGACATATGGGGCTACAAATTTAATCAACTCTTGCTTATTTGCATTATTGTAAAGGAACTGCCACTTGCCTCCTTCTATCATCATTTTCTAAACATCTGTTACATGCACTTGGACTTTAGTACATCTCGCTCTTTCCGCATAAAGCTTTAAACACTCCTTTCCAACTAATCATTATTCACCATTCTAAGGATTACGGCTTCGGAGTCATTCGGTGGCTGCATAAATTGGAGGTGGCATTTTATCCAAACTCTGTACTTCTGTCTCAGGTCTAAGAACCATAAAGCGGCCATAACTTCAACAAGCCAAACAACACCTTGTGGAGCATCTAAGGAAACTCCTGATGATTGTAAGATGAGGATAGATTTCGAAAGGAAGCTTCCTCATCTTTTCGGCTCATAGAATCAGTCGATGCAATTGATAACGGGATTGTAGTGATTAGGTAATTGAATGCTTCCTGTGGCTATGAACATAACGATATCACTTACCCTGATAGTCTTCCTTCAAAATTTCATCTGTCCTCATTGTTTTCTTTTGACAATGTTGGTTTTCAGACAAGCTCTCTTTGAAGGAGTTGAAATATCTTTCGAACCTTTGATAAGTCTTTCGTCCACAAACAACCAACATAGCGAGATTCCAACGTCCGACGCCCGCATCATATCTCTTGTACTCCAGCAGGTCATAAAGAAGTTGGAAGATGTTAAACAGCTGAGAAAAACTTGGGAGCGAGGGGAGCATAAAAGACCTAGAGATTGGAAATATAAAAGAGTTCGTTCGAAAGTATATATAATCTAAAAACCTCGCGGACATGAAAGATACTTCTGCGCATGAAAAGACAGCGAGTATTTACAATGGTGAAGATGAAACAACGACATGAAAGACAGAATCAGCCACATTATCTAAAACAGATACAAGTGAGTTAGAAGATTCGGACTTTCTGTTTGGTGAAGGTTCGTGTGATGAATAGCTGCAGTAACATTTTGACAAAACGTTCCAGATAAGTCAACCAAGCATTGTTAAAGTGTAAATAGATCATTTTAACTTGTTTTATCATATCAACGGATTCGGAATCAATGAATTTGTTATGTGAGCGAAACATTACCGTTTATGCCAGATCCTAAAATGAAGGGCTAATTCGACTTTGAAGTTTGTTACCAAAACAACAACACAACCTCTGAGTTGCTGTATCTCCAGACTGGTAAGAGAAGAATAGATAGTGTTTTCTATTTATTTTCTTGTCATATGATGCTCTTTCCATTGGTAACGAAAAATTTTGAAAATTCGAAAATAAATTTTTTTCAGACCGTCGGTAGGTGTGGTCATCAATAACGTGAATTCTAGGCCACGCCCAAAATGGCCCCTGGCAGTTTTCGAATCCTTTCATCATCCAGAACCCGAATCTGAAATAAAATTTAGGGTTAGACAATTTGCTAGATGGTTGTGGTAATTTCCCTGTCTATAATACAAGAAATCATATTTTAATTCTGAGAAATTAAAGAACGCATACAGAAAATGCAAATAATTTAGTTGGCTTTCGCTTGAATAAGAAACCAAGTGAATTTGCTTTTAATTCAAAGTACAGACTTGTTTATGCACTTAATTTTCTTCAAGTTTTTCATTTCAAGATTCATTCTATACCTCGTAGCTGATTCATTCTAACTACTGTATTTCAGGGGTGGCGTAAGGATTTGCGCATAGATTCCGTCTTTCGCCATTCCAAACTCCTGCATTCCGGACGCAACAGTTTTAAAGATAGAATGTCTAAGGCTTTCGAATGAGAACAGGGGACGCCAGAGGGGGGGGGCAGGAGTGCTCGAGTCCCCTCGTCGGGAAATGTTGCCCCCCCCCCGTCGGGCAAAAATTTTGTGTCTGCCGGGGAATTTTCGACCGAAAATTGTGTTTCAATGCACAGAGAGATACCCCCTATTTAGCCCCCTGTCAGGGAAGCCTGCCCCCGTCGGGCAAATCCTGGCGCCACCTCTAAATTAGAAAAAAGTAAATTAGAAAGTAATGAAAATAACCAATTTACGATGCTCGAATCTCCCTAAAACACCGTGATCTAGGGAGGGGGGGGGGTGGCTTGAGCCTCTTTATAAGCAAACCTCACATTATATTCGTAATTTTTGCCAGTTTGCATCATTTAAATGATAGATATAGTTAACCCCATTCCTTCTCATACCTTCGGTATCTTACTATACCCTTCATTATGACTATTAATTTGTTGCCTGGATCTAAATTATCATATAAGAAATCTTATTCAAGTATGTTACAGCAGTAGGAAAGCCAAAATGTGTTTGCAAAATTGCTTGCACAGACAGTCATTTAATGTTTCAAAGTTTGAGAAGAGGATGGTAGGAACATTACTTACTGTGGATGTTAACAAAGTCAAGGTGGATTTTTGTCGAGGTTAAAATATTCATTTGTTTCGTAGATCGACAAAGCAAATAGGCTGAAGATAAGCGATTTTGGGGAAGCTTACAAGAAACTGCATAAAGAAAGCAGTAGATATTGTTGTGCAAGATATGCTCCGCCGGAGATCTGGGATTACATTGAAAAACTTTCAGAAGAAACAGAAGATTCAGGTATTTTAAGTTATGGATCCTTCAAAAAGTACGCAAAGGTAAAAAAGATAATATTTACCCCTACCCCCAAATTCAATGGCCTGTCATATTTGAGCTGACCTTCGTAAGAGTCCCCCCCCCCCCCCCGACTAAAGATGCAATGACAACACGTTCATAGATATAAGATGTTAAGTATACAATCAATCTTCAACGATGCCTGTTAAATGTATCAAAGCTCTAAAACTGTACTCATTCCTCGGTTTTTCCGAAAAGATTAAAGAAACTTCATCATTGTGAAAGATCGGGGTAACAATTTCTGTTTGAATGTGTAAAACATAACGGATTCAGTGTAACACCCCAAGCCCTCAAATGCAGAGAATTCAACGCAATTTTTGAAACTACTTTCCAGTACTACTACCCTAACACCAATCGTGTTTCATTTACTGAATGGCCCCTTATTTCACTTTATTCAGTTTCTCTAATAGAAGACCCCCGTGTATAAATTTTAGGAGAATTTGCTCTCCCCCACTGCATATTTAAACCCCCTTCAATCAGTCATGACCAGATTGTCCATAAAAATAAACGACAAAGTAACAGTGTCACCACCAGACAGAATTTGGAAACATGCAACCCTTTCTACTAGCCATTTTCTATTAAAGATTACCTGGCATGCACATCCCCTTCTATTCCCTCCCCTTCCAATAGAAACATTAGATTATTGCACTTTTTTACGATATTAGCTTTGCTATGGCAAAGGATTGTTTTTAATGATAATAACCCTTTCCTTGAATGCTGCCTGCACTTTTGCATCTTGGCCTTTAGCTCAACTTTGCTTGTTTTAGAACGTCCTATTCATGAAGATATGACCAACATGTTTATAAGAGCGGATGTCTATTGCTATGGCAATATAGCTGCATTTTGTGCCCTTGGTATCAAACCGTGGCACTCCGATGCCACTGAAGTAATTAATGAAACCGATTGGGACCCGAAAAAGGCCAAGATTGTGCTACCAGAACAACGTTCACCCAATGATCCTTTGAGAAAGCTCATTGTTAATTGTTATGATGACAAACCTGAGTTTCGCCCTGAAAATGCCACAGCAATTCTTCAAAGCTACTTCTCAGGTAAGCTGTTGTTACCCTGAATCAAAAATACCTATTGTTTAAAAGAGTGTTTAGCTAACATACCCAAGGCGATAATATAAAACCAAAAACCTCCTTGAAAAGCTCTACAACTGAAGTGCGCAATTTGGATGAAATAAATGTATGTCTCATATTTGCACTTATTCAGTATTGTCGAGAAATTCCGTGAAATAGTTGGTACAAATCAGCTTTTCAACAATGGATAAACCAACTGCAAAACATTTATGATTAGGATTATTATCATTTATGTGTCCAACAATTCAACTTCGTTGCAAGAAACACTCTTTTTTATAAGAACATTGAGGCTCGATTTTCCAACAAATTAAGAACAAATATTATGCCGTAGTAAAGTAGCTGAGTACATATATAGCATGTAATATAAGTGTAAATGCATAAAGCTATACTGTGCTGCACTGTGTATTGAACTGCATGTAGCAGCATGTAGTAACTAGTTCATGCAGTACAATATACAGTACAGTACAGTATAAGTTTCCAATCAATTTTAGGAAAAAAATTCTCTCCCAAAATAAGAACATTCGAACCTCACATTATGAAAAAATTTAAGAACATCGAGCCTCGGCAGAATTATCTGGTTCTTATAAAAAAAGATTGTACCTGGCTCATGGTTCTCTACCAACGTCCTTCCACATGACATTTTGCCTTTTTCTTCCTGTCGCATATTCAGTTATAGAACTACATTGCTGGCAACACTATATCAAGCTAATGAATTATTTTTGAATATATATCTGCACTGTTGACAGGACTTCACTTCATTTTTTTTGGGGGGGGGGTGTAACCAGCTTTGCCCTTCGATAATTTTTCTTTCTTTTTAAAAAAGTACTGTTTATATGTACATCTATTACATATAGTAAGCACGTACTGTGTTTGGGTAAAAAACAAAACAGACAAACAATCGCTATAAATAAAAATCAGTAAAATGAGTCTAACTTCACTTGATTTCTAATATCTTTTGTCCTGCGAGAACATACTAATTCTTTCAGCTTTGCCCTGCGAAATGCTGTTTTCAAGATTGGGTGAAATACCCCGAATAGTGTCGTCCCTGGCTGTTGAACAAAGTCAGAGGTCACAGGCCGAAGCTACTTTCATGTCAGTACAGCAGTTCAAATGTTTACACCCTCTTAGTCTTTTTATAAACCAAAAAAGTGCAAAAACCAAACATATATATTTATATATATATATATAAGTATTCAAGAAAAAAACTTCACTTGTATTCACTTATATATGTATATGTGCTTATTGCTTCCGACCCAATAAAATTACAGATATACAGATGAGATATGAGTTAACCTTTATATATATACACATATCGTAGAATTTAACGCTTTTTCCTTTATCTTGATGTCATAAAAGCTATGATGCAGTTGTTGCGATTAGGTTTCCCAGTGCTAGAGTTAAAACTGCCAGGAGGCGCCAGAGGGTGCAACCCACCAACAAATAGCATCATTACGTTAATGAGGACGCTTTTATTAACGTATTTCCAGAGATTTGGTTGAATAGCAATACCGTCAATTTTTGTATAATCGCGAATATTTTGCTGTGGGTAGTGATTCAAGGCAAAGTGTCTTTGGTTTTGGGTAGGAAACGTACATGACAACTTTCTTATGTAAAGCAGTTTGAGGAATAATCTGCACTGTTAAAAGATGCACATTCTACTCTCTGTGCTAAGGAAACTTTCTCTACGGCGGGGATGGGCCTAAAAGGGTATTAACCAAAAGAAATACAGGAAGTTCTATTCAAGGCTATGCTCTATAACAAGACACATTCACGTTGAGAGCCATTCATGGTGGGGACTAGATGACCATGTGTCTTTCCCCGCTATGATTTGCTCAATTATTGTATCGTAGTTTCTTTTAATGTTATTTTTATAAAAAAAAGAAAAAAAGAGAATACAGATCTGATGAAATCTAATAGGTAACTATCAATCAATTTTTGTTTCAGGTGATACAAACCCTTATGAATCCGGGGCTAGCGGCAGTGACTTTTTCACATGTGGCTTTCTACGTGATACTAAAGTGTTTGTTGCAGACACTCTGATAAAGGAGGTATGTTTGATGTTCAAACTATTATTCAATAAGATAAAGATTGGGGTAGAGTTGTAGCGTAGGCAGTGGCATCATCATCTAGTTAAAATTGAAACTTCAAGAAGTTCAATTTACCTTCAATGTCATACTGAGTCACCTAAAGAAATACACTCTTTTTTTATAAGAATAAATTATAGTAGAATAATGAAGATCATAATTGGTGAAATTTAAGAATATTTTAAGAATATTGTCAGGCTCGAGATCTTGTGGATTATTATTAAACAATTATTTTTAGCGGCTGTTTTTTTACTTGGAATTTGTTATCACATTTAATTACTCGTACTACTCATTCTTCTTTGATATTCTGTAAGTCTATTCTTTAGACTTTATTTTGATGACGTGTTCTGTTAACCAACATATTTGTAATAGTTGTGCGTTTTTGGCATTGATGATAATAATAACAATTTATTGCCGTATTCGTATTTTCTGCCGCGCTAAGAATAATTTAAGAATATTCCGAGGCTCAAAACCGCAAAAAAATAAGAATATTGAGGCCCAGCAAAAATCAAGTATTCTTATTCAAAAAAATGTACTTTCTCTAATATCAACTGTACTTTTTAAATCAAAAGTAAAGGAATTTTGTTTGATAAACTTTTATAGGCAGAAAAAAGTTTTTGAGATATTTTATTTTTATTGTAACTCATCTTAAAATTTTGGTTGTTACTTATATTTGTGGTGGATTTTGAATTACTGTTAAACAGGGCTGTTATTTATAGCAATACTGTTGCTGAATTGGCAATTTATATAAATAATTTATTTATTAGTTTCACAAGACCTCTGTAAAGAGGGAAGCACTTTTATAGGAAATGCCTCAAAACAAGCAAATGAACAACGCAATCTTTGGCGAACAATATTTTTCTATGTATTCATATATCTGTTTAAAGGCCCATTTCATCAAAGTAAACCTTTTTTTCTTTGACACGCTTAGACTGAGCAAAGAGATTCTGGAAATCGCCCTAAATGCTACTCAGAAGAGAGTTTGACTTGCGAAATAAAGAAAGAGAAATGCGACAAACTACCTGATGAATTGCAAGACTGGAACTATTACTCATTCTACCGTGAAAAGATAAGAGAGTTCAAAGAGGTACTCTTCATGATATTATTAGTTTCATTTCTTTTATTTTCTGTAAAAGCTCCTCATGGATCCTCAGCTTCATTGACCAAATCTCTTTTCAAAAAAGAGGGGCAAAAGAGGAAAATCCTAATTCTAGCGCAGGTATAAGAACATTTTTCACAAAATATTCTGCTGATTTTTCAGGCCAACTCATTTTTTGGGCAAATCCGAAGGTCACTTGCTCATTAGCAATGACATTGACATCGATAAAATTTGAAAAAAAGCATGCCAAACAGTTAAATTCCCTTAAACGAATAGCAAGGCAAATGGGGGGGGGGAGATAATTATAAATTCATCTATTTTATGTCGCTTTAACTATTGCCCATTAATATGGATGTTATGTAGCAAAGCAAGCCAAGATAAACTGGAGAAAATAAACGAGAGAGCACTATGTCTTGCGTACTCTGACTATTCATCTTCCTATGAGGAGCTACTTGCCAACTCGAAAGAATCTACCATCCATATTACATCAATTAGGGTGTTAGCATTTGAAGTTTATAAAACTCTCAACAACCTAACTCCTATTTTTATGAAAGACTATTTTAAAAAAAAAACAACGACTCATAACCTTTGTATTCAAAATCCCCTTTGATTCCAAAGGTTAAAACTACAACTTATGGTATTAAATCACTAAGTTTCCAAGGGCCAAAAATCTGGAATTCGCTTCCTGGTGCAATTAAAACAGCCCAAAATGCTAAACAATTCAAAAACCTGATTAAAATTTGGTTCCATGAAAACAAATGCACGTGTTCTTTATGCAGCAAATGAAGTGCTTTACGCAATCCTTGAAATTGCTTCATGTTAGTCTGAGTTAGTGAACATCCACTATTGTAAAAACCAACATTAAATAAACATACAATACAATACAATACAATACAATGTGACGCCATCTTCCCATGATCTTTTGCTAAAACTTTTTAATTAAATTCCGAACCCTTGGACCTAGGAATGCGTGTTAGGAAGTTTCTTGTTTTTCCAAGGCTTATTTCCCTGTTCTTTCTTCTGTTTAGCCAGCGTTTAGAGAATCAAATTCTAGGCAACTAATAAAAGTTTCTAAAATGTCTTCAAAGAACTGCATTTCGGTCAATATTTTTTCAATATTAATACATGGCGTCACCAATGTGTTGGTAAAAATTTTAAAAAAGGGTTGCCATTGTGAAGAATTTAGTTTCATCTCAAATTTTTTCAATTCTTGAAATATTCAAGACTTCAACGACCTTTATTAATCTAATCCATTCCTTGTCAGCAAGAGATCTGCTTATGTTTTTACATTTGCAGAGCTTTAAAAAAGGGGAGATAAAGAAGGACACGTCTGTTGCATTGAAGGATCTTCACATTCCATTAAGAACAGATGGCAACCAAGACAGTCTTACACTGAAATTTTGTGCAAATAGTTATCCGCACCATCGAGCTATGCGAGAGGTGTGGCGTGAAAAGATGTCAACTGAAGACAAACAAAACGAAGTTCCATGCAAAAGGAAAGTGAATCAAGATTTTAGCACTTCATTTGGTCTGCACATAAGTGTAATTACAGCTGATGATCCCCCCAAAATTCTTTTCTTCAAACGAGAAAACACAGGTAAGAGATCTATCAAAGTGTTGCGCTACCCGTCACAATAAAAAAAATTGATAAAAAGCTTTACATATAAAATAAAATTTGCTTTAGTAATTCACTTTTCTTTGGAAAGTTTGCAATACGTACTCTTGTCATTACTGAAATATGAATTTTTGGTAAAAAAATACAGACTGCTCAAACTACTTTTGGCAGCCATTGTAGCTAGATAAGGAAAATAGCAAGTTGTGAACAGGAATGTCAGAAAAAAAGGCTGGATAAATGATGCCGCCCAAATAAAAAGGAAGAACTAAAAGAATGGCCAGTTTGCCAAATCAGAGTCGAGAAATTGACCTATCTGCCCCTTGTTGCGTCATTCCTGAAGTTAAAAAAATTTCAATTTCTGCTTTAGGTACAGATCCAAGCCAAGGCACCATTCCAGCTCCCGGTCTTTTCACTTGCACTGTCACAAAAAGTGTTTATAAAGAGAGCTATTGTGAAAAAAATGGCCAGGATATGATATCGCTCCTCCACAGTGCAGCATTCTGCTTGAACGAAGAGTTAAGTATTGCACTTACAGCCGAAGAGTACAATGCCATCAACATGCATACTATTTACCTCAAATTCGACAACCATGAATGGGGAATGTGTGGCTATATAGATCTTTCCAACAAGCGAATCAGCGAAACATGGAGGCTTACGAGTTCGCAGATAATAAGTCGGTACAGTTCGGCAAAGAAAACGAAACATGAACGACTGTTTGCGGTGGCATTCAACCCTGACGATGTTGCTTCTTTCGTTCGTCAAAACCTCGTTAACATGGCCAGCTCAACAAAGATGGTGGCTGTCAAAGTTTTAAAGGCTTATTACCCGGCTAGCGCCGTTGAAAAAGCTTTTAAATAGCATTAGGCTTTTTAAGTAGCCCTCTAAAGGTAAATACTGCACTACAGTACAGTACAGTACAGTACAGTACAGTACAGTACAGTACAGTACACTACACTACACTACACTACACTGCACTACACTACACTACACTACACTACACTTTACGAACCACCCAGAATGTGGGGGAGGGGCTGTAGCTCCAATAACACCCCGCCCTGCTGCCCAAACATATAACTTCAATCTGGAATCTTTAATCCAGGAAGCAAAGTAGTTAGAAAACGACTGTTCCCTTGTGGTTCCAGGCCAATTATTAACATAGTGATTTTAAGTTTTAGAGCCGATCTCTTTGATAATGACTGCCTTTTCTACTGCAAAGCCTCTATTTCATAGTTCAACTCTCTTGCAGGACCCAGGAGACCGACTGGAACTGGGCGCAAACCAATTCGATGAAATCGAAATATTTACGATTCATGGCATTGGACTTCTCGTTAATGCGATGCAGCCATCCTTTAATATAACGTAACATTTTCTATTCAATAGAATTCCATTTGTTTTTGCATATAAAATCTCTAACAGATGCATGGTACCGCCATAGTCCATGGTACCATTATCAATGTATTGCAACGAATAGCGATAGTATTAGGTAACTTGGATTCAAAATATTTATTCCTTGTAGATAGAATGTAGTAAATAATAAATGTGCACATTCCCCTAGATTTCTGTTCATTTATGTATCATTCTGTTCCCCATGGCCCATGTGGGGAAGTAGTTCTTAGTTAACTTTGGTAACGGGGAAAAGCCGCTTTTCAAGATTTTTTTCTCTATTACTCGGTTCATTTTCTCCACGCAATTTCAAATTTTTTTTAAATGCAAATTATGAACATATAAAGCTATAGCTTCGTGGTTCCAGACCACCACTCAGAATCTTTCCTCACAAGCTGTTTAGTCAACCAAGCAGTCCATCATACCGAGGTCGGAGAAACTCAGGAGAAATCGCGAGGACACAAGCCTTTGCGCCCCAGGCCCACATAAAATAGTCGCCACAATCCTAGCCTGGATTAACAAATAGAATTGCTTGCTGGAGTGCATGCTATTTTCATTGTTTCCAGTTACATTAAACGCGTCAATTATGAGGATTCGTTTTCTTTTAAACAGGGCTCGCTTTTCTGGAGAAAAGGCCCTTTATTCCGTTGCCAAAGATACAGAACTGGGCCGATCCGCAAAATTCCGGTTTTACAAAGGAAAGACACATAAATGCAAAAACATCTTAGTAATCATTAAAACTTACTAGAATCTGTTGCTGCTATAGACAGCCAAATAAACGACCGAAACCTCATTGCAGCGACCATCACATACAAGTAAAATCTCAAACCATAGTCAAATGCTTTAAAGGATATCACGAACCTGAGAGATGCTTTTTAAAATTCAATAGAACTGGTCACAGGCTATTCAATATTAGACAAATGAAACAAAGTGACACCAAGGTATCTTCACACCTTTGATGAAACTCATGGGTAAACCTTTGACAAAGAAACTAAGATTTGCCGTCGATAAGGGGAGTAATTAGGATTGGGTAGTAAGGAGACGTAATGGTGAAAGGGAGAAAGAAAAGGCATGGGTTAGGAAGGAAAATTGATGAAATAGTGATGAAGGAGAGGTTGGATAAAAAGGGAATAGATGTGGCTAAGGAATGTGATCTTGATGGGAAGGGGAGAAAGATGACGATAAGGCATGGGATGGGAAGGTAAATGATCAAAATAGGAATGGAATAAAAAAGGGAATGTGAAGAGACAGGGATGAGGGTAGCGATGGGATGGGTAAGGATACAGATAGGACCAACACTTGACATAGGGTAGAACATATATAAAATGGGAATGGAATGGATAACGGACAAAAACTGGAAAGCGATAGCCATGGATGCCGTACGAGAATATGTATAGAAATGAGGGGTCACTTGTAGCCAGAGCCCCCTATTATGAAGACAGAAATATTAATATTTTACAAAATTGTGTTGTAAAATGCAGTTGTCAGCAGACCCCCTCCCCTGGAACTCCACCTCGTCATTTTCGTGGCCATTGATCGTTTTTCATATCTCAATGCGAGGTCCTTTTTAAAGCTATCTTCTCTATCTTTTTTGTTTAGTTTCTGTGGAGTGCGGCCTATTTTTAAGTCTTGCGTGGGTTGGAAATGTCGCACACATAGAAACACGATTCAGCTTCGAGGGGAAAGTCGATTTTGGAAAATCGAAAGGGATTGAAGATGACAACAGAGAGAAACAAGCACTCCGTCAATTCATTAACTGTCCAATCAAAATAAGGAAAATAGAATGAAATTAAAAAGGTGCCCAGAATATGGCTTTGGGCACAATGTATGTAACTGCTAATCGAAATCAATCCATTAACTAAAAACCTCTTCTAGAGTGAGTTAAATATGGGGATAGTACAAAAATAAAATGTTTATAACATGGTTACTGAGTTGATGTTAAACGGTCTATTTTACAAGGAATCGTTTGACTTACAGCTGGACTATATAAATAAGCAAAAATGCTAGCACTAACAAAATGAGACGACGCATTCAAGCAAAAGCTATGGTTGAATATTTTCACTGGACGGCAAAAACTGCGAAATCGTAACAAGATTACGGCTAGATATTATTCAGAGAGGGATAATTAGAATGTAGGCGGTAGAGGTGCAGGAAAAGTACCAAGATCGGGGGGGGGGGGGGGGTTCAGAAAGTCAATATAAGGCACCAAAAGAAAGATGCGCTTTAGAAGTTGAACTATCCACACCAAATAATAATACATTCGCGGGGGGGGGGGGGGGAGCGTGCAAGATAGTCTATATGGGTATATGTTAGTGGAACAAAAACCAAAAAGCCCTGTTACAATGTGTAGATCGTGAGCGATTTTATGTTGAGACTTACATTTCAGGGGCATTTCACTGGACGAAAGACCAATAACTAGAAGTGATGTATGAGTAACTTTACGCCACCGCAGCTTCCTGCAACACATATGGAGAAAGCTGATATTCGTTTCGAAAAATATAGACCATATGATTGTATTTCAATAACCTCTTTAAATCGAGAAGTCGCAGTGAGGTTGTTTTCAGCAGATTCCGGCTTTCAATGGAAGGGTGTTCAAGGGTTTGTGCAGTGTTTAAAGCTTGCAGTTGAAATAAGCAGAAATACCTTAAAATTGATCGGCAGGGTTGTCCAATGCGAATTCAGTATTCCGATCACGAGGAAAATTGAACGTGACCCCTCTGGAGCTATTTTATACAATCACGTTGATAACATCATGTGATCCCAATAATCGCTGCATATTGTTTTCGCCTCAAACGAACGCCAATGTCAGATCGCCTATTTCATCACTGCACAAACCCTTCGCGTCGTGAAAAAAATTGACTTCAAATTCAAGAACTAAAATGCATTAACGAACCAATGTTTAACTGCAAACATTGCAAAATAATGGTAAGAAAGATTTTAGTCACATGCAAACTTGCAGCCTATTCAAACTTGCCTCAATTAAAATCAATTTCTAAAGAAAACTGGCGGCAACGCCATCTTGGGAAACCATTAATTGTTGATACAACAGGATGCCTTGTTAATTACTGGAAACTACGGTTAGACAGCGACTTTCGCAAAACAGCTTTAACATTCAAGGTAACCAATACAATAACATCATTACCAACCTACAAGAGTAAAAGTTAACTATTTAGAGCATTGATAACAATAAACTCTCGCTGTTTACCAGAATCACATCATCACATTTGTTTACCGGAGCATAACCAGTTACTACCCGACTCCCAAAACGTTAAGAAACTTCAGTAGAGTTTTTCTGCTCAGTGAAATTTCCTAATTTTCTTGAGAAAGTTCCAAGCAAGTCATAGTCTTGTGATTCGTATAAAAAATTTAAAATCGTGGACATGTATTTCTTAAAAAACTACCAATAAATACTTACCAGTGACTATCATGCAAATAATAGAAATTTATCTTGAACATAATAGTGTACAGCTTTAAGGAGATTTCCAGCAAAAAAAAGGTTTGCACCGGTCAACGCCATATAGATTAAGTATCATGGTCCTACCTAAAATCTGCGGAGTGTCTCCAGAGAACAAGAAATGAGCATTACATTTGCTCTTTACCTTAACCATTCAACAAAAAAAAGGTGGAAAAAGGAGCCATTTCATATGATATCCTGGAAAAATCGTTCTTCTTTAACAAATAATTGGGTCAAATTTCGTACGGCTATTGCAAGTTTCATCATGCTTAATGGAGGTCCGTTTTCTCAACAAGCTCTTATTTCTGCATAGAATTTTAGAAATGAAAAATAGATTTCTCCTTTCAATCAAAACGCTATTATAGAATGATTGACAGATAGGAATGACAGGAATGACCATGTAAACAAAAAAGATTAGTGAAACTCCCATAAAAGTTGTGTCATTTTTAAATACATGTGCACGCTGCCGTAATGTCAGAGAAATACCGCTGGGCAACCAAGTATAGATTTCCTTTGTCTATGATTGTTGTTGCGTCCCTCTAGGATGATTCTTCGCCCCCCCCAAATGTATACATAGACAGTAAATTTTTTGATTAAAAGAGGAGAAAGTGGGATAGAAATAAAGGGGACATTGGTGTAGAACCTAAGGACCTTGTCCGGAAGTCTTTCGTCCTTCCCAAGGCTCGATGCTCAAATTTGATTATCCCAGTTCTAAACACTAATGTAACTTTTATTGTATCGTAAACTTTAGTCATGGTTCCCAGCCGTAGAATAAAAATGCTTGCGGGCATGTGGTGCAGTATTCAAGCGCAAAAAGTCAGATGTTGCGAATCGAATCCTGCCTTGGTGCAATAACGACTAGCTTCTACTAAGTAATAATGTGCTACGTTACCTAAAAGGTTTTCTTTAGAAATGTAAAGCAAACGGCGGAGCTCTGTCTGATTGAACTTGAAACAGGCGTTTGCCAGATTTTTGGACTTGTGCTTCACCAGATGGCAAAATGGCACTGTAAGGAAAAACGAAACGACTTATAAATGCAATGCAAGAATTAAAAAAGTTAATAACCAAAAAATCTCAATAAAATGCTATTTAATTGATATTCAGTTCATAAAACAATTATCAAAATAATGATTAATGTTTTGTCATAATTATTATCATTTATAATTGTTACGAAAAATATTTAAGAAGGGTAGCCCTTCTACCGCACTTTTATAATAAGGGGCTCGAAAACCTGTAAAAGTACCAACCTTTTGTTGTTATTGTTTGTGTCCTTTCTCACTCCTCTACCTTTACCTTTAAAACAATATTCCCAATGTGAACAGTAGCAACATCAAGCAAAATACAACGGGAAAAGGAAAGGTTTAAATAATAGTATCTTGTCATTAGCATTTTTGGATCTCTGTCTCGGCATCTTGAAGACTCATAAGACAGTGCTAAGCATAATGCTTTACAAAAGAAATGTTATCGAACTGGTCCATTATAAATATTATACTGACATGCTTCTTAAGGATTGAAATGTCATCTCAGTGGGCCATTTGCTATGGAATACTTTTATACTGGTCCATTAAATAGACTGAATATCATTGAATTGGTCCATTGTGAAAAGATCATTATATGGTCCATTATCTTTACACTATTGAACAGGTCCATAACCAACAGAGTATCATCTTGCTGGTCTTTCATAAATCAAATACTGATCCATTATAGAAAAAAGAATACTATCATCCTATACAAGGAATATACTCCTACATGTCCAGAATAACTTATGTCGAGATATCGAAAAGACCATCATACTTGTGAATATGAAAAGTTTGAGTATCATGTTACTAGTGCATGACAAAAGCACTAGGTTCAACAGTGGGTGTGACACGTCAGCATGGTATCAGTTCTCGCACAAAGCAACGAGTCGCTTCCACGGCCATCGCAGTTATGCTGTATCGTCAATCTTAAGGGAATATAGCGATGGGACGCTGCGCTACTCAGCGTCGTCATCATAGGCGTAGCCTTGGTATTTATGGCAAAAAATAAATGCCGGGCCATCATGATAGAAATCTTGTCGTGAACGACCATACTAAATGAAATTTTACGCGGATAACTACCATACTAAATGAAGCAACTAAAGGACTATTATCAGAGTGGATACAGTAAAAGCCCGCACATAAGAACCTTAATTTATTTAGAACCTTCAGCCTGCCACTAAATAAGAACCAATTCAGCCTGATTTCTTACCCAGGTTCGTAATAAATGCTACACCTGTAAGATTTCCTCAGCTTGGATGATTCACAGATTTTTTAAAACTGGTGTTTACCCTGATCTTTATAGTCTCGAAAAGTATTGGTCCCATTGCATTCTCTACTGGCCATTTACTTGAATAAATTTTGAACTGACCCTTATTGCTAACCCTTCATCTATCCTTTTTTCTTGAATTTGTTTTTATCCCTGAGTTAAGAACCTACACCCTGATTACTGGAAGTACACCAGTGTATAAGAAACTAAACAGGCTCAGTCGAAAATCTTAGGTTCTTATGTGCAGGTTTTTACCGTAGTTTTAAAAAGAAAATTATGATACCGGTAACGATCGGTTCTGGGGTTCTCTTGTCATTATGTTGGAACCAATCAGAGCTGTTTCCTTTGTATCTAGGAGAAGTGCTGATTGGCTTCGGCTGAGGTGCATTATCTGCCATCTTCAACAAATCTAAGAGAAAATTTAACTATAAATCATCTTGTCTTTCAAAAAAGGCGTATTAAAGTTTACTAACGTTGATACAAATAGCAGAAAAACCTAATGCCCTTAAGCTTGATAATGTTATTAGACAATTGGAGATTCAAAGGGAAACAATGCTTTTTAATTTGTTAAATAGGTTTTTATCATATTCAAAGCAGTAAACCATAGTTTGGGGATTCAATAAAGATACTTTCAAAGGGATACCTTATATATGCAACGACATATTAAAAAATAATTAATAAACTCTGCAAAATTTATAATTAATAAACTTGACACAACTACTATTCTGTTAAGTGGAAAAATAAATAGAGAACTCATCAAAAACACGATTGTAATGGCCAATGTTATAAATACAATGAAAAATTTCCATTTTTACGCTTTGATCCAGTACAAACAAATAAAAAATGTGTCAAAACTTACTTGAGTCTCCACCTCGTTTTGCAAGTTTCACATACTCGCTGTCACTTGTGGAAGGTGACTTTCGACGAGGATATGCTTGCTCAGACTTTGGTATGGTGCTCTCACTTGCAAGAAGATCTTTGTAAAAACGAAGACAAACGAAAAGATATTAGTACATGTTAAATATTATTAAGCAGCAAGAACGTGTAAAAAAGTTTCTTGTCGAAAACGGGCAACAATAATTACAAATATCAATAGAGAAACTCCAAAACAAAGATTTATCATGAAAAGTCATCCAATTAATCTCACTCGTCAGTTTCTAAAATCTATTTTCAACAGCCATGACAAGGAAGTTGAGGAGGAGCATCGCGAAGCAAGTAGTTGATTCTGTCTATTCTTGTTTATCGATCATGATGGAACATATTTAATACAGACCAGCTCATGGAGGGACTAGAAATACATAACACAAATGTGAATCAAATCAAACTTTTTAAAGCCGACTGGCCGCCGACTCAACCTTACACGAATTGGTACGTTTTGAAAATAGGAGCCTATTATGAAAAAAACCGGTCATTGGCCAGCAGAACATGTGAGTGACATCATCACCATCAGCTGTCACATGATTATGATGACATCATCAATTCAGTTACTCTACGTCAT
This sequence comes from Catostylus mosaicus, assembly GCA_964019065.1. Taxonomy (NCBI): domain Eukaryota; kingdom Metazoa; phylum Cnidaria; class Scyphozoa; order Rhizostomeae; family Catostylidae; genus Catostylus; species Catostylus mosaicus. Next base: position 11,154,059 of record OZ025188.1, on the reverse strand, counting down.
CATTAAGCTCCTCGGTAGGAGCATCTCGATGCTTCCATCAACGGTAAAGAATGGATCGACCGGTGCTTGTCTTTCCACGGCTGATTTGCATATGCGTGCTTCTGAACGCTTATCGGCACGAATAACGAGTTATTAGCGGTTTCTGCACGGCTGATGAAGTAGTAAGAAGCATAAAAGAATAAGCAGAGAGACTAGTAAATTAGACATTTTGTCTAAAATGAGACCCGCTAAATGCGAGTTTAATGGAAACAAATGGTATATTAGCCTTGAAAAGACACGAACACTTTTTCTCTTTTTCAATTAGAGCAACCTCGCAAAGGATCACAGGAAAGTGACGTCACAAGTCAGAACGAGAAGCTAATAAATTAGACAATGGACGTGTATATGAGACGAGAACGGGACGTGGTTCACACTGGGTGCGAGTCTTGATTGAAGTTGCTATTCCATTTGCAACAGAAAACTCAAGTCAATTTCGCCTAAGTATTCAACACTCGCGTCATTTGCCGCCATTTGTGTGCCAATAAATCCATTTTGCTTGCTGACTGCTTTGGTTTAAATGAATGAGTTAACAAATGACTAAAATTAAGAAACCTACTTGAATGTCCACCAGCCTTGGCAAGTTTGACGTAATCAGAGTCTGTGTCTTTGATCTTCACTTTTTTAACGGAATTTTCCACTTTTGCAACTTCAGCTTTCAACAAATCTACAAGAAATAATGATAGTATAAGGCTCGATTTTGATTGGTTTAAAAAATGAAGGATAATTGTTGTTCCCAGTCCCCTTTTAAAATAGCATATTAATTGTTTCCAGTCCCTTCGGATGGGCTGTAACTTTCGAAGAATGAGGCCTAGCTCGGTTATGAAAATTGCCAACACTGTAACTTTCCTTCTTGAATAGAAAGATGAAAAATGCTCAATAAAACCTGCGAGTCAGGCTTAGGCTTGATTTTTGCCTTTCATATGACCTCTTGAGTCGAAAAATTATAAGAAATATTTCTCTTGCCTACGGCCTTTAACTAACGAGAATATATATAAATTTTTTGAGGCATTGATATTTTTATTATGATTTGCGATCCATTTTAACTACATTTTGCATCGTATTTTGGCGAGGTAACAAGAAACCCGTTATCATACAAACCCAGAGAAACTTTTATGTAAACAACAAACTACAAAACGCATAGCATTTAGGGCTATTCTGTAAAAACAAGAGTACATTCTATACTTATAGCATCACCGGAACGTTTAGTTGATGCTATGAAACGAAAAGCTAGAAAAAAATCCGCAACGCGCCTTGAAATAGAACAAAATTGCACTTGTATTGAGCGAGAAGCGAATAAATTCAGAGTGACTTTAAATTGACATAACAAACCGTGATAAGAAATTTAAAAGCAATTATCGTACTTTAAATCCTCATGGAGACGAATTATCTTTCTCGCTATATTTTATTTACTTCTCTCAATCAAATTTTTATGTATTTTACAATTAATCTTATTCCTGTAAAAAGTAGGCTTTAATCAGCTTGTTTTCGAGCTATAATTGTTGATAGAACCTATTATTAATAAATTAAATACTATTATCTTTATGTTCTGTTTATCACAGGAAGCGTTCCTGGTAAGTTCTTCCCGAAATCAGGCTAGAACAACTAGCCTAAGGTTTCGTTTCTCTATGTACTGCCCTGCTTCTTTCGTAACGCATTCCAACGCACCAACTACAACTGGAATGATACTTATTTTTCGAAGAGACCATAACCTTCTAATTTCTCTCTTCAAGTCTTGATATTTTTCTATTTTTTCTTGTTCCTTCTGTTTTATCCTTGCATTATTATTATCATTATAATGGAGTTATTTCATGATTTTATTGTTCTTCGCACTCAACAGATGATGGTTTTCCGTTTCTCATCCTGAGAATTAAGGTCATCATGTCCCTTTTGTATCTATGATCTTGGTTTCCTGATATATGTCTTAATCCATTATCCTTCAATTTTTGTAAACCTTCTTACGATTCTCATTGTACCATGCAAAGTGTTATTTTTATTCTTGTAATTATCATTATTATAATAATTATCATTATTTATTATTATCATTATTATTATTGATTTGTTTTAGATTAGCAGTTTGCGTTTCAATTTTGTTATGGACTATACTCTTAGATTAAAACGCGTGTAGCCATGGTAAGATTGGTCTTAAAATATTCTTGCTGGTTACCTGAATGTCCTCCCTTCTTAGCAAGTTTAATGTAGTCAGAATCAGTCTCCTTTATTTGGTTCTTTCTTGGCGATTCAACAACTTGGACTCCATCTGTCTTCAAAAGGCCTAAAAGACGTCGATTGAAACAACTCTAAATAAAGCATTTAGCACAAATCATTAAGCAAAATGTTGATTAAATTACTAGGGTAGATATAACTGAATCTGTTCACAAATACATTATAGCGTGCCATCTTTAGTGTACGACCTTATATCTCGCTGCAGAGCCTCCGACGCTGGGGGAGGAGGAGTGGGGATGGCTCACCTTTCTCTCGGATTTTTTTCGGATCGTTTGGTATTAAATGCGTCAGACGTAAATCGTACACACTTTAATGACAGAGACTTTAACAGTGGTTGAGAAAGGAAGCTCATCATGTTGTGTGTGACTTGGTAAATGTCTTGCATCGAACTTTGGCCTCCCAATACTTTTCAAGTCTCGACAAGGGCCCTGCGCAGTGATATTAATGCATAGGAGTCAAAAATTTAATTTCCAAGTGCAGTAAGGTCATGTTGCACAGAACATGTCAAGAACTGCTGAAAGAGTAGGCTACTGAAAGAGTAGCGTGTACTTGAAAGCATATTTTAAAAAATACCAACATTAGATAGAGATGACTACAGTACTGTCTTCAGGGGTACTAAAGGATTTCTCTGATCTTTGGGGAAATTTGAATTTTAGATAGTTCTTCAACTACAAGCCAGATAAAAGGTAGCATTTTAATAAGACAGACGATCCGGGTGAAAACGGGTATAGCAATGCTAATCACCCTGGTGACGACAAAGACAAAGGCAATGGTGTTGTGGATAATGATGACGATAGACGATTATTAATGTCGATGATGATGATGATGAATGCCATCACCTCGATCTGACGTCTAATATGAAGCAGACCTAAGTATCGAATTGTTCTTATTATCCGTAGTGTTGTTTCTAGTTCTTTAGTTTCAGTTATTTAAGTTATTTTTATTTTGTCTTTTATCTATGTTAATCCCCTTGGGGTAGACATGGCCTTTTGCTCCCCTGGGGTGTTCGTCCCAGTAGTATTGTAATGTAATTATTGTAAGTATTGTAGACCGTAAATATGTACTGTAGTATTTCATTGGAATATATATATAAAAAAAAAAAAAAAAATGATGATGAAAGTATTATATTTTCTCACTTGCAAACGCCCTTGGTAATATAAAATATCCTTGTAAAGTACATGTCCTCCCAAGTGACTTAGTAATGTGAACGGCGGCGGGTGTGGCGGAAATGAAAGTGGCTGTAATGATGATGATGATGATGATGATGATGATGATGATGATGATGATGATGATGATGATGATGATGATGATGATGATGATGATGATGATGATGATGATGATGATGATGTGATGATGATGGCGATGATGATGGCGATGATGAGGGGGATGATGATGATGATGATGATGATGATGATGATGATGATGATGATGATGATGATGATGATGATGATGATGATGATGATGATGATGATGACGACGACGACGACGATGGTGATGATGATGATGATGATGATGATGACGACGACGACGACGATGATGATGATGATGAAGATGATGATGATGGCGATGATGATGGAGATGATGATGGCGATGATGAGGGGGATGATGATGATGATGATGATGATGATGATGATGATGATGGTGATGATGATTATGATGATGATGATGATGACGACGACGACGATGGTGATGATGATGATGACGACGACGATGGTGATGATTATGATAACGATGATGATGACAATGATGATGTCGATAGAGTTAGTCATTACAACGATCATGATGACCTTGATAATTATTATCACAACAATAACGATACTATAGGCGAAGAATTCACGGAGAAATCTCAAGATGATCGCGATTCAAGGCTTTGAGATGATTATTGTTTATGATGACTGGATAATAACCGTACCCGAGTGTCCTCCAGATTTGGCCATTTTTACGTAGGTTGAATCATGTTCCTTGATCACTTTCTTCTGCGCTGGAACCTCTTCGGCCACTCCATCCATCTTGAGAAGATCTGTTGCGTGAAGTCAACATAAATCTTCTTGTTAGAACGTGAAATTCAGTAGCAGAGAAGGAAATCAAGCTTTCAATATTTCTAACTACAGGAATTTCTTTATGAACCCCAAGAAAAATAGTTATTAATGAAATTTGGCCGCAAAGTTTCCTTGAAAGGAAACTTGGGTATAGCAGTGTATGATACACCTTAGTGAAAAAAAAACAGCAAATTTGGTCACATTTGATAATGTTTGTATATAACAATTTACTAGTATAACCTTTGCCATGGCAAGATGAATTACAACTTAAGTATGTAGTTTTATTTGCGTCCGCCTCCTTAGTGTTTAACTGTAGTAACCACGGTTAGTATCAGTTTTTAACGATTGCATTAAATTATGTGTTTATTACGTGTACTTAATATATTTGAAATTAAAAGAGATTCTCTAGGGAAAAAAAACTGGAATTTCAAGAATTTTTAGCATTTTGACCGATGCTATAAGCAGCGCAAAGGTGCAGAGCACCAGGTACACTACATTACCAAAGCTACTCGATAAGGTACTAAGGAGATACCCGGTACAATTTAGATGCGTAAAAACAAGTAAAACAGTATATTGCCATGATCAATGACCAGTTCGCTTGCAAGAGTTGGCACAACGGTACATCAATCATGGCTATAAGCCCCCCCCCCTTTGCTAATTATCTCTACATGGAAATTGTTTGTTCACTTTTGCAGGCGTTATGGTTTACACCCGACTTCTCTGATCTGGAAAGTAACTAAGTAGCAGAGGTTTTACTAGTCCACTTGGCTTTACAGGCCTAAGAGGTATCTCTGAACGCATACTACACTGCTGCTTCAGCTCTCGCTTATGCAAAAACTCATCGACGCAAAGCAGCTTGACAATGTTACATTATATTTTCAACAACCTGTTATACTCGGTAATCTTGTAAGAGACAGCAATGAAAAGATTGAACATTGGGAAACACGGAATAAGATTCCATAAAGTATTCTATCCACAAAGTTAAAGAATTGTTTCAGAAACAAAGCTGAGTTATCGCCTGATTATGCAGTCGTGCTGTTCCATTGTGATTCAAAAATCCGATCAAAACCGATTAAAATCGATTAAATTCGAAGGTCACCTGCACAATGGCGATAGAAAAATGAAATCAAAATTTATATCCAAATAATTAGTTTAGCTAATTCCATAGGCAACGGAGTGGCTAATTTAACATGAGCAATAAATCTAAAACTACGTGTGTGGTTGAAAGATTTATATTCGCCTTCAAAATAAGCCTCGCTTTAAAAGCAATCCTCGCTTTCAAATCAAACTCTAAATAAACGCATTGAATGAGGCCGCTTGGCTCTAGATTCAGCCTGGCATCTCTTGTTTTTCCATAAAATTTCTGTCTTCTATCGTTTATTTCTGTATTGCAAATTATATTGATTGCATTGAACTTATCCTATAACTATTTATTTCTTTAGTCGTATGAATGCAATATTTTGCCTTTTTGTTGATATTTTTCACGTGCCATTGGTATTTCATTTCTTACGTTTTGCTGAATAAAGCCTGTGTTGTTTCATATGTTGTCTCAATATTTTGGAAAATCACAGCCTGATGTTACTCATGAAGACTGTTCTTATAAAACACTGCATGGAACTTAAAGCAGGGCGTTTTCAGCATTGTCTCTGTGTTAATTGATTCAGAGAACAAAAAGTGAGCTTTGATCATCTCCTCGCAGAAAGCATGTTGTATCTGACCAGAAGTCGTATTAATGAAACATTTATTACAATAACATTGTCCATTCAATTGAAGAATGGCTGCCGTCGATTTTTTATACTGTAAAGAATTCAACTGAGAACAATTAACTTTTTTCTGTTCTTTAAAAGGCATCAGGTCATGGTAAATAGCCATTCTCTGCTAGAGGTCTGTCTACTTTGATGTGATCAGCGTAGTTCCATGTGATCAGACAACAGCGAAACAAAAATCAGGCGCCCATTGCAAGGTTCAAAATCATGTTTGCAGTTTGCGTAACAGAACTCTGATTGGCTAACGCTATCATAAAGGCTAAGAATATTTTGCAGTTTGGGTATATCCAAGTTTATTTACCAATTTACCATGATTCAATCAATTCCTTTAAGCCAATGACCATCAAGACAGATATCTTTGAACACAGGCACAGAACCCAATGAACAATTTATGTAGGAAATCTTAGAAATTTTGAATGGCTAACATAGGTAAAACACTCGCATATTCACTGTAGAAAGTCCTGTAGTGTGCACTAGCGAAGCAAGGTGGCAGGGGACCTAATGGTAAAAAAATACAATAAAAAGTGTCTTCGATACTCAAATCTGCGAGGTCCTGAAGACTCTCAAAACTCTGTCTACGTTGGCTCATTGCTCCCCCCTCAAATAAATGACCCTGTCTTAGCCACTGAACACATGCTTCTTTTATTTTGAAATGGCACTTTGGTCATAGGACACGTTCACGGTGCTCCGTTTCAATCTTAAAAAGTAGAATAAAAAAGTATGCGATTTGGCTTTGCGTTCTCAATGCTCGGTTATGAAAACGGATTCTTTTTCGAAAACGCAGTAAATTTACTGCAGATCGTACAGTAATCAACACAAAACGAAGTGTAATCAACGCAACACGCAGTTTGAACATCCAAAATTGCGTTTTTACCTAACTGCACATTTAATGAATACCGCAGGCATCAATGACCCCACCTGTTGCCTAATGCCTTATTACTCACGGCTTTGATTACAATTAGGATTAAACAAATCACTCACTTATTGGGCCTAATATTTAGTTTAAAATTTGTTAACAATGTTGAAATCTATCAATTGTACTGGCTTTGCTTCATATTGCTTGTTACTGACATGCGCCTATCGTAGTTTAATATATATATCACAAAAAACTCCCAGTTGGTAAGCGCCCTGTATTAGAATTTCAGCCCTACACGTTTTTTCATGCGAAATTGGCTTATATTGAAATAGCATTCGTTTCCTCAATAAAGTTAAGAAATTTTAGTGCTGAGTTTCTCCAAACAAAACAACAATTTATTGTTTCAATAGTTACATCAGCATATCGAAATCTCATTGCTCAACTCAAGAAAGATGACTTCCCTCAAAACAACTACATTGCACTTTGAAATGCTAAATGTAGTGAGGATAGTAGTAAATTATTTTTTGAGAGAAAGTGTTCGCAAAATTTCAGAACTGGAACCTTAAGATTGCTAAGAAAGTTGGAGTACTGGGACCATTGTAAACTGTCTTATAAAAAAGTTTTCGCGCCTAACTCTTGAAATACATTTCGGAAAAGATGATATAGTCTGGTTTCACTTTTCGAACAACAATGGACGTAATTCTCGTTTATCTGATACAAATATGCGAAGTATAAAATGTATCAGATGCTAGTACCAATTTTCAAAATAGGGCGCTTCAGTAACCACAACAAACGCATATAAATGACTCAGTCTATATAATTGCTCTGCTATCAGTAGATACTAAACGCTGTTAAACTTCCATGAAAAAGTCTTTAATTTTCAGCAGTTTGAAGATCTTCAAAGCTTTAACATTATAAGAACGCTATCTTGGAACAGTTTCCATCTACCATCGTTTGAATAGATCACACAGTAAAAGTTAAATCTCGATTAGTTTATTAGAAGAGAGGTTGCAGTCTTTTCATATTATCATTTGAACTGCATGCAAAACGGCCCATCAATTCTCAAAGCAAATTTCAAACACTGACGATAGTTAAAAATCAGATAAAACTCACTTGCATGACCTCCTGTCTTGGCCATCCTCACATACTCTGAATCTGTGTCATTAATTCTTGAGCGGGGGCGTACCTCTCCATTCTGCTCACTTCCACCGCCGTCAATTTTCAGCAACCCTAGACGAGGAACGGAGCTGTGCTTACGATGATTTTCAAACATATTTCACCTTTGGCTCTCTCTTACACACAAGCCTTATCAATACCTTTCAGATGATTAATTTGCTTGTTGCGTTACTAACACTGCATAGCAATCTGATCAAAGAACAAGTGGTTTTAAAACCACAAACTCGTTCGCAATATTTCTTTCAACCTTCCTACGTTCAAGCTGGTTCACGTCCGTTATCCCGCTTGTAATTCAGGCAACTTCGCAAAACATTAAAACAGAGCCAGCCTCTTCATGCAGGTCTGTTTCCAGTTCTCGCTTAGTCGACAACCGTGAATGAGTCCTTTGTTTCAATATGTCCTCAGCCTATACGGTTGTCTTGTAAATAAGTATAAAGAAATTGCGCAATTCAATATGCAGATCACGCAACTGTCATAATCTTCGCGGTAGAGTTACTATCCAGTTATGGTCCGTCGAATTTCATTGACCATTCATTGTACGGCTCATCTTACCGTAAAAACACCAGTCATTTATCCAACAAATCGCAGACACTGCGCAGGAGCGATAGAACCGTTCGACACCTTATTATTTTGTCCATTCCCCCCCCCCCTCGGCCTTCTCTGGATCCGTTACTGGTCAAAGCCATGGGTTAAACATTGTCATTTGCACCACATTTATCATTCCTGTATTGTTGTATAGTAAATATAAAGTACAGTAGGGTAGAGTGCTTTTGTTCTACAAACATGTAAATCTATTAAAAAAGAAATACTTCAAATCTGCTTCAACCGGATGTCGAATTTACCGAAAAGAGTTATCGGTTTAACAATTACCTCTCCATGTAATGAGATGCCCAAAAGCACAGAGTTGTGCTCCTCCCCCGGGATGGGTGGGCGCGTATTGGTATCTCTGGCTTATTTAGTTCAGAAGCAGCTGGAACGTTTTTCAGCATAACTTATAAAAATGGTTATGGAAGCGTTCCCCCGTGTTTTACTTTCGAATATTATTCCATTAACTATATTTGGGCGTAACCACGTGCTTAATGCCTATGCAGACAGAGTGTCCAATGGACTCACCCTGGAGGTTTAGCAAGAGAAGACAAGTAATGTTAATAGTCAAGGGCAAAATCATAAAACATCGTCGCAGTAGTTATTGACCAGTGCTTGCTAAGTGAGGTATATTCAAAAGAACACTAAATAACAGCCAGGATTTGGTTTGCTAACGTTCTGATTCAGACAACAATTATGCTGAATGGGAGAGGCGACGGTGTTTGAATGACCACAATAAAATGACAAAGTCCAATCAATGGAAATCAGTAAAGCAGGTCACCCGACCGACACAATATTAAAAAGGAATGTAAGTCACTTATACACGACTTTGTAATATGTTGTTATGGTACATGGTGGCAGTCCAGGTGGGTTAGGCATTGACCACAAGGCGATGTTTTTCTAACGTCTGTTGAAATATTCATGAAATGTGCTTCTGCAAAAACCCATCTAACATTTCAAAAGATGACTGATAAATTATTAACAGTTACAGGGGATTGGATTTCTGCAAAATGAAGACAACGAATAACAACGTGGGAGGGAAAAAATGAGGCCTGGTACAGGGCGTTGACAGGATAAAGGCTTGCCCTGGTCGTATCAGTAGCTCACATTGCTTTCATTACCAAAAATTCAGAAAACACGAAATCACCATGAAAAGTCAAAAAAGAACAGTAAATCGAAGCGGCTTTTCAAAATTATCAACTTTGCTAAGCGCCATGACGAGGGCTCCAAAATTGGGGTGCATGCTCGGGAACGAGGGTATGGGGTGTTGTTTAAGGAAAATTTTTTTAGCTACGCCCTTTTCTTATTAGAATGCATCTCAAGGAGTTGTGGTAACCGCAATACATTTGGAAGAATCTTAAGATATATTTTAGCAAAAAAGTGGGGGGGGGGGATGGCAATTGCCCTACATATTCCCTCTGAAAGCCACGCCACTGACTGACAATAGATAACACTTTCTTTCTATTTTGATATAATTTGCTTCATGTAACCCTTGAACCAGGCGCAAACCATTTAAAGGCCAAGGTTCAGTTCTAGTCAGAAGGTGCTCAGCGGACTCTACAAGTTCCGCCTTGGTCCTAGCGCCAGCTAAACATAGCAAGGTAGCAGCCATAGGCAGCGTCTACTTTGAAATGCCTATTTGAATTTACTAGGGAAGAGAGGCACAACTATGATAACATCTTGCCAAAGGGTGTTTTCATCACAGTGACTGGAACAAGTATTCAAACCCATGGCAATTGGGTCATGCGCCAAATGCCTTGATCACAGTACTTCAAAGGGATACATAATTTTCAAAAAAGGATCTGCTGTGATTATTTGCATGAAAAGGAGAAGAAATAAATAAGCACACAAGAAATTCTTTCCTGCCATATTCTAGGGAAGTCAGCTAATGACTTGCGATATTGTGAATTTGCTATTTCTATATAAAACAATTTGAGTTTGAATTTACAAGAATAACTACTGGAAGTATCGAAAGTTGATGTTGCATTTCTTACCTTGATGCCCTCCTGATTTAGCCAGCTTAACGTAATCAGAGTACTCATCTTTTACAGCATGGCGTGCTGATGGAAGAGAACTTGTATTCAAGTCAGAGTCACGTTGCCCTGGTAACGGCGTTTTTGTTCGGGCACTGTGCGATTCTAAATCGAACTTTTTTGCTTCCTTTGTCTCGGGTTTTTGGTCCATCTTAAACCAGTCTACAATACGATGAGGTAACGTTAAAAAAAGCACAAATTAAAAGTAGTAAGCGCTTTAGTGTTTCGCAAACACCTAGATTACCTGGTAATTGACCAATCTGACCTTCTTCATCAAGTAAATGCTTTTATACCCCACAGGGATAAATATATTATTGTAACACTGATAGACAACAGAATATATTTTCAGCAAGTCTAGACTTGGAATTAAAAATCAATTTCTTCAAAATCTAGCAATAAACACTGCTGATAAATAGAGCTGGTACTACTGTTTCAATAAAAATCTGTGTAATGACATCGCAGTTTCAAGTAACTATATAACTTTATTTCCAGTTGTCCCTAAACACAGATTTGCAAGCAAAAGTTGATGATATGAAGCCTCATCATTCATATTATGAACATGCGATGCTTAGTCCTGGAACACCTGAGAATTGGAACAATCTGCCTTTAATATAAGGAGACCAGATTTACAGAGGCTTAAAGCAGAACCTTGCAGAAGTAAGGTTTATATCCTACACACCTGATCAAACCTGAAGTTGCCAGGTCATAAGTGGAATAAAGAAACATGTTTAAATAGCTAAAGAGCCTTAAAAAATACTTGGAATCTGCGAAAAGTGGCTAATATATATGCAATTCAAGATTGTTATGATTGTTGATCGTAGTGTTCGTGGCTCTGTGCGTGTAAAAACGTTTGCGTGACTCTTTATTTGATGTTATGTTTCCTCGTTCTGAGTTTTAATTACTTCTCCTTTTGTTACCTTATTAATAATTGCTTGATATATGTTTGATGTTAAAAACAGCCCATTAGTTTTTGATAAGTCCTTGAAAGCACGTAGTCCCAAAACCTACACATAAAAAACGCCCTAATCTTTATCAAGCTGTCTGGTCCACAACAACAACAGCAACAACAACATGAGCGACAACAACTGCAACAGCAAATATAACAAAAACAACAAGAAAAGCGACATCTTTTGTTAAAAAGCAACAACAATACCATTGCTTGCCACAAGCTCATTTTATGGCAATGACAACTTGAAATCATTAAAAATGTTCAACAGTTTCAGTTGGGAATTCCTTTTGCCTTCAAATGTAAGTAACACTGTTTAAAAAACGTACAAGATCAAAACCATGACGCGCCTTACAAATGTGGACTGACAAAAATAATCAAATCTAAGCTGGCTATAACGTCGAACAATTTGCTAACCAAGGCAGCAAAGTCTTTCTGAAAAGGTCTGACCATTGGGAAAAACTTGCAATGTCTTATCTTTCATTAGTCCTCCAAATTTCATCCTTGAGATTTCTGCCAAATAATCATATTTCTCAAATATCGGTTTTGCAGACAGGTTTGCATTTCTCAAGTCCTTTTACGTTCTGTTCTGTATATTTTCTATTTACCATCTGCGTACCTGCGGTTTACATCACTTCGTTTGTTATCGTCTTATTATTGCTTATGGAACAAGTAGAATAACGGCTGCAGCGAACCATTAATTAGTCTCTATTATATAGGTACCAAAAGGCAACCAGGTTTAAAGTAATAATAGAATATTTTCGATACTTTCTCATTATTCCGCATTAGTAACTGGATACAGTTACAGTGGATGCAGTAGTTAGCTACATTATTTCACAGCATTCCGGAATCGTGGCCTGCGATTACACACAATAAGGCTGTTTGCCCTTTCAAAAAGGAGATCCAAGCATTGAACCGTGGGCTTGGTCAATAATTTAAATGTGAGAATGAGATTTTAATGGTATATCTATCAACTAACAGATACATGTAAAACTGTTGACGAACAACTGAAGGAATATATTTCGACTTGAAATGTGTAGCCAGCGTTCTCAGCCTAGATGTGTTTGCTGCAAACAAATAAAAACATGATATAAACATCGCCTAATCACAATTGCCAATTGCCAATTGCCAATTGCTAAATGAAAGAAGTCGTGAAGGAAGAAAAAGAAAACCCTCACCAGTTTTGAGTCATTTACAAATTCGACACGTCTGCATGGAAGAACACTGAGATGGAATAGGCTAGTTATAGAGAACACGACACGCCTTCAATAATTATTGCAATCCCAGCTGCCGTCAGATCTTACATACTGTTGAATTATTCATTCAAATCTCAACATATATTTCAATTATACATGCTATTTGAATCTTTAGAGACCTGTGCAATGCGAGGAGATCTGCTATTATTCGTAAAAAATACGCACACTAGGTCATTTCTTTCGCCAAAGCCCCGTCTGCTCTAGCAGCTTAAAACTGCGGTGGGCGATGATTATCTGGGAAAACATTCTATCCATCAAATGAACGAATGGACTAAGGCCAGAATGGTGTGGATGTTACTTATTTAGTAATAGCTTACTAAATGAACAAAGGACACAGGGAATGATCGGTTTGCTCAGCTTTCCTTAGCGATAAAGTAATCTTCCATTGGACTTACCGCATACGTGGCGGTTGCCCTATCATTGGAGGGGGTGTCATGCCCCTGTACCTCGCTACCTACGCCTCTGTTTTTATTTCACCATTTTGCTGACTTTAGGCGCTTTGAGTAATTGTCTTTTTTCTTAACGAAGAGTTGAAAAGAAAATAATGGCAGAAATTGAACTAAATCTCCTTTTGTAAAACGACACTTTGTCAGAACAATGCGACTAAGGAAAAATATAGAACAAGATATTGGGAGGCGCCAAAGATCACAGAAAGTGAAGGAACAGAAAATCAAACATGTTTGAACATCCTAATGTACGCAGCAATGGCAACACGTTTAACAGTAAAGAAAATGGAGTTGACAGTTCCGTTGACGTGGTATCTAACAAGACCCGAATAAAAAAAAATTCGGCCTCGCATTGTCAAAAATATAAAATCATTGAGACAGTGGAACGTTTCACAGGTTAACATAAAAAGTGCAACAGCATTTATAGGGCTCGGTGGTTGCTGTGTGCAATTAGGCTAAAAAAGGCCTAACAATGACATAAAATTGTGAAGTGAATAACTAGAGAAATCCGAGCTGTCGCTGCCCGAAAAGTTATCGCAGATTCAAACTGATAAATAACCAGCCTGTTCTTCTATCTTACAAAAGACAAGAAATTCAAAGCGCGATCGAATAGGTTAAAAATATTGTGCGAATGTGACTTACTAAAACCATGCTACTTGCCTACCTCGAAAATCCTGCTGCTTTTCGAACTGCTCTTGATTATTCTCAAATTTCACAAGAAAACGAGAGCAAGTTCTTGGATTGTTGTGCCTAAATGTTTTCCAACCTTTGTTGTCGTTTATAATAACATGAGACTCAGTTAATCCCGTACAAAGGGTTTATCTTTTATCTACAGTGTTGGGAAACCACAACGCATTCATAGCAGAGAACAAAGTATTGAGTTACACAAGGTTATTCCAACATAAATAAAGAGTAGCCATGACATTCTAGACTAATCCCTGAGGGATTTAGCTGATAACGTACAATGAAATAAAACGCTTTTATGTATAATACAACCTCAACCTTTTCAAAATCATAGAGCTTGCCAACCCTTCCATTTAGACCCTTAACAAAACATATATCTTGTGAATTTCTATTGATGGGAATATTTTGCGGGAACGTAGCGAAGAAATCCAACAAAGGATAGGATCTATTGCAGCATTTTTGATCTGCTTAGGGACTGAAGAATCCCTTTAATAGCACACATACAATATCTCGTACATTCTCCCACTTCTTTCACTTGATAAGAAACCAAAGTAAAAAGAAGAAAAGTAAAATCTTAACATAGCTTCAGCTTTTATATAATCTGAAACAATCCTTGAATTTAGCAATGTTAAGCCACAGTATTCTTATGGAATGCACCTTATGGTAAACAGTGTGTATTGTGGATTTGTCTTGTCTTCATTTCAGTACTTTGGCCATTTCTCTTAAGAAGGTACTTTAGTGTTGAAACTTCAGTGGCAAACAGATTCAGTAAATTTAATGCCTGGATTTTCTATTACCACATTCTGGTGTGAAATAATGATTTTGTGAGACATATCATCGTTTTTGTTACCAATCACGTCTAAGCAAATGCTTGTGTCTTGACTAAGAATAAATTCAAAGACCTTTGTCTCAAGGGAAAGGAACTCAAGGCTATCAACCTCCCAACCTTTAAAAAGTTATATTGTTTGCACCCTTAAAACAATTGGTTAATTGTCCTTTTTGGTCAGGGAACAATGGTTGCTTCCCTCCCAACTATTGTTGAATGGAACAGAGTAATTACATGACTAACTATGCTTATATCTAACTTCGAAATTCAGCATTGCAAGAGCTAAAGAAATATTTCCATAACACGATGCATAACATGTCAAGAAGACCCCTCAGCCAGGCAAGCCAGAGACAGGGGGCTGTTGCCCTGCGCTTCATTGCCCCTATGTTATGTTGAAGGCATATGTTTCTAATCACACCACACAAAGAGCAATGTGACCTATGCCTGTTGCATTTGTATTCAACAAGAAGGCTTCTTGTCATTACCCCAGTCACAAAACATGGGCATTTCTTGAACTTTTATTGACTTCTAAGGAGAACCAGCATGAACTTGACCAAGCCCTAATAGGGCCACACCCAATCTTCAAAGCCCCCTCACTTAAAAATGTGCTCTGGCATCCCTGTCAACTAGTGCACAACATCTACAATATTTACATGCTGTTTTTATATGGAACCACTCATAGAAGGCCAAAATATTTAAAAAAACTTTTACTACTAAAAACGAAAACCTCCAAGCATCAGGAACTAAAAAGCCAGTTCTATTCATTTGCAGCCAATAATTGCACAGATTGTTTGGAATTCGTGCGTCAAGTGGTCAAATGATGGTTAAACACCAAGCGAGAAGAATTTGGAGTACTGTACAAAGATGCAAGTGAAAATTAATTTACATCGAAATCAAAGCCTCAATTCAGACAAAAGATTGTTTATGAGAATAATACTCGGGGTGTAGCAAAAGGGGATGAGAGGGAAGTGACATCCCCTCAAGGAACAATTTTCTTCAAGCTGACAAGTTTAACTCAGGGGGGGGGGATTGTAATTTATGAAATATTATTGTATAATAAAAATTTGTCCTAGACACATCCCCACGACCAACATGAAAGATAACACCAACAATTGTGGTTTGAAGCATAAAAGGATGGTCAAACTAATAGGCATATCCACTCAAAAGGTTTCCATATGTTCATTCCAAAGTATGACAAACTTAGATATGCAAAGTTGTTCCTGCTTTTGACTGAATCTTTAACAAAAGCTACTATTTTGCACAATTATATATTATGTTGTTTTTTAAAATGGTCCTTTGTGCTCTTTGTGCCCTTGGTGCCCTTTGTGCCAAAGGATGGTCCATTGTGCCCTAGAAGATCTATTGAAAACTTTTGTTATTGCTCTCAATTTGAGCAACAGATAAATCTTTTTGATTGTTTTTTGCACAACCATTCAACACACTATTTTTTCTTCTTGTAAGATTCTACCATGAACAACCTTTTGGGCAATCACTGGTTGGTGGGGGGGGGGGGAGGTAGGCAGCATTATCCTGGCATTGCTAAATTTGTAAACAATGTGTCCAACATTGAGAATAATGTGATCAAAATATTTATTTGAATATTTTCAACATTGCAAGAATTTGCCCCAACCATAGAAAGTAATTTGTTTTGATTAGCCAGACTAGGGGGGGGGGGGAATGATAGCATTTCTTTGGCTGGTATGGGGTGAAGATGCTAAGGCCTGAGTCCTCATGCTTTCTCCTAACTACCTCTTTTACTTTCCTTGGAAAAATTGAAAGCTGGGTTATTTGAACAGCTTGTGGAGACAGGTTCTGACTGACATCTCAAACCATGGACCCCCATGGACCTGCACCTGAACCACTTATACATTAACATTTAGTCCAGTGCCAGATTGTAACCTTTGCCACGCACCCACAAAGTTTTAAAATTGTTTCCTAACTGCGAGTGACCTTTTCAAATTTTATGCAGCTGTAATGGCATAATGCCTGCATCCACATAGCAACAGACCATATTAAATTGGATTCAAAGTAATCAGAAACATGCAGATGCAGGATGGTCCTTTGTGCCCTTAATTGTGCATTTACAGTCATATTTGAAAACTTTTTGCAGCAAAATTTGAAAAGCATGCAGTAAGTGCTGCACAGCCAATGTCTTGAAGGTGAACTACAAATTTTTCAGTCTGGCTCGAGAGTATGGGATACATGCAACTGGTGGGACACACCACCCAGTACACCTCCCAAAGGTACAAATATTGATATGGCACAAGGGCACAAATTATCACAGTAAGGTCATTTTATCTTCAAATTGGCACTTTTTTCAACAATTGGCATGGCAAAAAGTCAATTAACCCTGTACCATTCCAAGTCTGAAGCAGTAATTTTGGCACTTGAAATGGAAAAAGTCATTGAAATTCAATTATTGCAATCTTGCTTAGAAGCAGCGGATATCAAGATATCAATAAATAAATTTAAGTCCATACCCGTGGCTCTGCTGGCCCCATATGGGGCGCCATTATTAAGATAATCAAAGCAAGATTGCAAATCGATGTCATGGCTACCAAGGAGAATGAATTCTTAAATCGATTCTTAAATCTAATCCCTGCCAAATCGAAGGGATGACAGAAAATAAAACTCTCTTTTTAATCCATTTTGACAGCTATTTTAAAGCGGCATCAGAGTAATTTCATTAGCTGTTAACGCAACGAAATTAAATCAATGGCCCCCAAAAAGTAACCCAGGGTCAACTATCGGCTTAAGGCCTATGACATTACCATGCATTTACAAAAGTAGGCTGATGGTCAGCCCGCTAAAACGGTTATGGTTAAAAAAGGCACAATGCTGCTCACCTCCACCACTTACTTGCCGCTTTTTCAGCTCTTGTCATTACCCCAGTCACAAAACATGGGCATTTCTTGAACTTTTATTGACTTCTAAGGAGAACCAGCATGAACTTGACCAAGCCCTAATAGGGCCACACCCAATCTTCAAAGCCCCCTCACTTAAAAATGTGCTCTGGCATCCCTGTCAACTAGTGCACAACATCTACAATATTTACATGCTGTTTTTATATGGAACCACTCATAGAAGGCCAAAATATTTAAAAAAACTTTTACTACTAAAAACGAAAACCTCCAAGCATCAGGAACTAAAAAGCCAGTTCTATTCATTTGCAGCCAATAATTGCACAGATTGTTTGGAATTCGTGCGTCAAGTGGTCAAATGATGGTTAAACACCAAGCGAGAAGAATTTGGAGTACTGTACAAAGATGCAAGTGAAAATTAATTTACATCGAAATCAAAGCCTCAATTCAGACAAAAGATTGTTAATGAGAATAATACTCGGGGTGTAGCAAAAGGGGATGAGAGGGAAGTGACATCCCCTCAAGGAACAATTTTCTTCAAGCTGACAAGTTTAACTCAGGGGGGGGGATTGTAATTTATGAAATATTATTGTATAATAAAAATTTGTCCTAGACACATCCCCACGACCAACATGAAAGATAACACCAACAATTGTGGTTTGAAGCATAAAAGGATGGTCAAACTAATAGGCATATCCACTCAAAAGGTTTCCATATGTTCATTCCAAAGTATGACAAACTTAGATATGCAAAGTTGTTCCTGCTTTTGACTGAATCTTTAACAAAAGCTACTATTTTGCACAATTATATATTATGTTGTTTTTTAAAATGGTCCTTTGTGCTCTTTGTGCCCTTGGTGCCCTTTGTGCCAAAGGATGGTCCATTGTGCCCTAGAAGATCTATTGAAAACTTTTGTTATTGCTCTCAATTTGAGCAACAGATAAATCTTTTTGATTGTTTTTTGCACAACCATTCAACACACTATTTTTTCTTCTTGTAAGATTCTACCATGAACAACCTTTTGGGCAATCACTGGTTGGTGGGGGGGGGGGGGGGGAGGTAGGCAGCATTATCCTGGCATTGCTAAATTTGTAAACAATGTGTCCAACATTGAGAATAATGTGATCAAAATATTTATTTGAATATTTTCAACATTGCAAGAATTTGCCCCAACCATAGAAAGTAATTTGTTTTGATTAGCCAGACTAGGGGGGGGGGGAATGATAGCATTTCTTTGGCTGGTATGGGGTGAAGATGCTAAGGCCTGAGTCCTCATGCTTTCTCCTAACTACCTCTTTTACTTTCCTTGGAAAAATTGAAAGCTGGGTTATTTGAACAGCTTGTGGAGACAGGTTCTGACTGACATCTCAAACCATGGACCCCCATGGACCTGCACCTGAACCACTTATACATTAACATTTAGTCCAGTGCCAGATTGTAACCTTTGCCACGCACCCACAAAGTTTTAAAATTGTTTCCTAACTGCGAGTGACCTTTTCAAATTTTATGCAGCTGTAATGGCATAATGCCTGCATCCACATAGCAACAGACCATATTAAATTGGATTCAAAGTAATCAGAAACATGCAGATGCAGGATGGTCCTTTGTGCCCTTAATTGTGCATTTACAGTCATATTTGAAAACTTTTTGCAGCAAAATTTGAAAAGCATGCAGTAAGTGCTGCACAGCCAATGTCTTGAAGGTGAACTACAAATTTTTCAGTCTGGCTCGAGAGTATGGGATACATGCAACTGGTGGGACACACCACCCAGTACACCTCCCAAAGGTACAAATATTGATATGGCACAAGGGCACAAATTATCACAGTAAGGTCATTTTATCTTCAAATTGGCACTTTTTTCAACAATTGGCATGGCAAAAAGTCAATTAACCCTGTACCATTCCAAGTCTGAAGCAGTAATTTTGGCACTTGAAATGGAAAAAGTCATTGAAATTCAATTATTGCAATCTTGCTTAGAAGCAGCGGATATCAAGATATCAATAAATAAATTTAAGTCCATACCCGTGGCTCTGCTGGCCCCATATGGGGCGCCATTATTAAGATAATCAAAGCAAGATTGCAAATCGATGTCATGGCTACCAAGGAGAATGAATTCTTAAATCGATTCTTAAATCTAATCCCTGCCAAATCGAAGGGATGACAGAAAATAAAACTCTCTTTTTAATCCATTTTGACAGCTATTTTAAAGCGGCATCAGAGTAATTTCATTAGCTGTTAACGCAACGAAATTAAATCAATGGCCCCCAAAAAGTAACCCAGGGTCAACTATCGGCTTAAGGCCTATGACATTACCATGCATTTACAAAAGTAGGCTGATGGTCAGCCCGCTAAAACGGTTATGGTTAAAAAAGGCACAATGCTGCTCACCTCCACCACTTACTTGCCGCTTTTTCAGCTCAGCAGATTGCGCTCTCGTCTCGTCATACAGCATGTTGGTTGAATCTTCGATTTCTTCGCTAATCATTTGCAGTTAAGGCCCTCGAGATACGTAGGTAACGCAGTACGTCAAACAGTCACACAGATGGCCGATCACAAAACTCTTAAACGCCCTTGCGGTCAGTGTAATACAATATGAAACGAAAGAAAGACAATTACTTTGTTTTGAACCAAAGAATTAGATCGAGCCAGCTTTAACAATAAGTCTAGCACCTGCTCACTTTACTTCCAACTAGACCTGCAAGTCCATTACAAAACGACCGTACTCTAATTCACCACGTTCAGCATCACATTAGGTACTTTATATGCTAAAAAGCATCCTTCAGATCGAGCGATTGTGGAAGGATGCTAGATCGGCCCTACGTATTGTATTACAACCATAAACATGCAAAATTTGCGCGCAGAGTTTCATAACAACGGTACAGTAAACTGTCAAACCTTTTCATACAAGGAATTGGGAGCTGAAACTTTGAGTCATGTGGCAGCTCCCTAGCAGAAACTTTAAGGGGGGCTGATGCCAAACCCCAAGATGCACCTATGACGGACGGATCCTATAATTTCGAAGGGTCAGGGCCGAATCCAGCCACCTCCGACCAGGGGGGGGGGGCAAGAAAGACAATTTTTCCGACAATTGAGCCATTGTTTAATCTTTTGTTTAAATCAGGTCAAGTTTCCTACAAAATGACAGTTTGTGGTCCTTGGGGGCGCTACTCCCCAAGCCCAAAAAACGCGTAGCAGGGGAGGATGGATAGAAGAGGTAATATCATATCGATACTCTTCTTGTAGTGTTAGTACTTCATTTTTCTATTCAAGAGCCTCAAAATTCACATCTACACAATCTATTTGGGGGCTAAGCTCAAAGCATATTTTAAGAAATTTTCACTGGTGGGGCAAAACATGAAAAGAGCCCACTTTTTCCAGACCAAAAAAAAAATTAGTAGAATATTTTTCTCCGTCTATCTGCGAGTTTCTGCGTTCTGTTCATTTTAAGTATTCTGTCACTACAACTTCTCTTGGGTAAAAGGATGTGGTTCCTTTTCCATTCAAAGAGATCTTTAGGATGATGTTTACTGTGGCTTAGTTTAATGAGAAACTGGCCCTACACCTTCACGCGATTGTAGTCCGCCACAACACGTTTAGTGGCCATGATTTGAGGAGTAACTACAAGGAACGAAGCTAGGGGTGTCTTTAAAGGGCTATTACTTGCTTGAACCATCTTCTAAAGCCTCAAAGCAATCGCAGTGCCTTGATCAGCTATCTCGATATCTTGAATAGCTTCAATCATTCCAAAAGATTTACAAACGTCCCAGAGTCAGTCATGATTTGCTAAGTATTTCACACACTAAATCTCTGCTAGCATTGATCATTTATCCTAAGGATCCTGGTTATACGTTCAACTGCTCCATCTTCTTCAATCTGAACTCTTTCTGCGAGAAAATTAATGAGGGGTACTTCGGGGTTTACGGTATTGCGGTATCGGGTGTCAGTTTTGTGCGGTATTGCGTTGAATTTTTACGGCGCGGTATGCGGTATTGTACTAAAATTAATATCCAAATTTCATTTAATGCGATTTTCTTGAAGAAGAACAGCGCATCTTTGAAACGACTTGATAGAGGAAAGAAACAACTAAGGAAAAAGGAGTCTCTTACTCCTCTCTCCACCTGTTCCGAATGCTAGACTCGAAAAAAGTACCTGCGGAGGAGAGCAGGCAATACGTGACCTGACGAAGAATGATCAAAACATTTGCCATATAAATCCAAAATTTAATTTCACCTTTCGAACCGGTTTGCATTTAAATACATTTCCGCCTTAAATTACGTAATAGTTTTATACAGATATAAGAAAATAATTATTTAAATACAAATAGCAATGTTTTGTCTTCGTAATTGTTGTAACAAACGAAGGACAGTAATCATATTCTGGATTCTGAAATGTTCGATCGAAATCATATCAGTTCGAAGTGAAGCAAGTTGGTGCAGCACCATAAAATTTCAACATGGACGACTGGGATCGTTATTGAATGTTGCAGCAAACAAAGAAGTGAAATCTGTTCAGCTTCTAAATCTTTAGAATGATGGAATAGGTTTGAATTGCACTAGGGCCAATGACGTTTTTTTACTATCATACTGTCTGTGGTGATGTGTATAGTCTGTGTCTCAGTGATGGGTTTTTGTAAATGTGTGAAAGCAATGATAGCAATCGAGGATGGCGGAGAGTTACCTTGCAAGCAGGATCGCATACAATTTTTGATTCTATGTAAATATTTTGTGAGGCGCAATTATATCAGGTTTATTCTCTTTATTCACAATTTCTGCCGTCGATACTGTCTTACTTCACTCACATCAATGATACCCTTCCCCTTAATCCCCTCATCATTAATTTTTTTCTGAATCCTGAATCTTTTTTTCTTAATAGATCAAACTACAAATTGGATGGAGGAGGCTGGAATCAAATTGCTATAAAACGTTATACTTTACAGACAGCTCGATTATTTAGTTTTCCATCATTTGCGGTATTTTGCCATTTTTTGGTGCGGTAGTGCGGTATTTAGCAACTTTTTTCTGCGGTATTGCGGTATTGGGACCCCCCCCCCCAGTACCCCTTATTAATGGCAGAGAGCACAATCTCGTTTCTTATCGCTATATTTGTATTGATCTTTAACCCATCGACAGATGAGTGACTCTTTCTTGCATTCCGAATTTCACTTTCAGCATCATTACTCATTCCGTACTCTTCATCCCTACCACCTTCTATTGGACCATCTTTTATTAGATCTAACTCTCTCAGGGAAGTATCACGTACCGTTAACACACCATGGATAAGGAGCCCTGATTTCTACATCTTATGCTGCAGGTGTTTGAACACTTGGCACAGATCGATTATCGGTGCAGTGAGCAAATGGATGGGAGGTTGCCATAGCAACCAGGATTCAGCATGAGTCTGCACCTTCTCAGTTTCACAGTGCACAGTAGAATCTAGGTTCCCTGTTACTTTTATCAAACGGCCTCTCCCACCAGCAGAAACACCATTTGCCAAGGGGACTTGACCATTATATAAGAATTGCTTTATTTCATTTTCATGAGCAGAACAATCAAGGCAGATGATTACAGATCTCAAACGGCAATTCATTGCTTTTCTAGAAACAGACAGACGCCTTTTTGCTTGCAGGACTTCAGGACTTCAGCACTTTAGGACAATTGTCTAGTTATTACCCAACTCCCTATCATTGATTTTTGCGACAGAATCAAATGCCTCCTTCTCACTTTCGTTTGTAGGTTGCAGTCACTGATCAGTGGTTGCAGTAGATCTGATTCGGCGCAGGCTTCTGTGTCTGATTGCGTGCTCGCTTCTGTTAATTGAGTTGTTGTGTCAAACAGTTGAAACTGTTTTGCTGTTGATGATTGGCCCAGCAGCAGGAGGCCTCATAGCCGTTGTTGGCTGTACTGATTCTTTGACACTTTGACCTTGAGCTGCAGATGCCGGAGGAGAAAACTAGTTGTTGAACTCTGGCCCGTATCAGACTCTCTGAAATCTGGCCCATAGCAGACTCTTTGTGGCATCCAGGGCCGTCGAGAGCCAGTGTGCGCCCCTGGGTATTTCAATGCACCGGGCCTAAGTTAGCAATCAATTTCTCATTGAATGAAACTTTTGCGGGCCCCTCACGGGCACGGGCCCCGTACCCCCACCCCTACCTACCCCCCTCTCAACGGTCCTGGTGGCATCTTTTGTTTTTTCAATTTGTTTCTCGTTGCCACGTTTTTGCTTTTGCTTGGTTGGTTTCTGAGGAAGGCACAGCAGTCACCATTTCGTCATTATGAAAAAGTACAGAGTGAGCATCGCTTGCGCCGCTACGAGAGCATCAGCCACCTCTGTAAAACAACTGAGTTTTACAGGATATAAACAAAATGATTTTCTTCTCTTTATTAATCTTTTCTTTAACTTTACTTTAAATCAAATTACTACTTATAAAACGGCAAAACTAAGGAAACTCGGAAGCTCAGCGACAAAACTGGACAGCGCTTTTCTACGGCTACTCTTTAATGTTTTCGATGAATGATTTAAAATACAGCTTCACTGAACGGCTTCACGATAACGACTAAGCCCACATGCGAGAACACCACATATCATTCGTAAGTATCACACCCTAATTACACCCTAATTACTCCAACAGGAATACTTAAAACAAATGACATCGTTAAACATCAAACAGAACAACCATTCCATAAAAAGAACCGATGACAACAATTACATTGGGATGGGGTGATACAATTGTATGAAACAGGGATGGAACAACAAAGAGCATTTGCCTCAACAATAGCCTGCTGAATTTCACAAAGTTACAAAACATAGCAACAGTGCTATAACACCTCCTTCCAATAGTGTTTTGTGTTATACACTACATTCCGATGTAGAGACCAAAGACTGTGTTCTGGTGAAGCAATGGTTTTTGCTTGGCGTATCAAGTGAATTTCTGTATTCTCGATAAAAAGTCATAAAATTAAACTTTTTCAAATGGGCCCTATTACTGGTGGGGCAATTTTTCTCAGTGGTGGGGCAAGAATAGGGCCTGGTGCATATGCTAAAATATGCCTTGGCTAAGCTTAAGCAAGGGGGATAACATCTTCACTTGGGACCACGCCAGCTGTGGAGTCACGGGGATGCTTGGAAGGCGGTAATTACCCCCTCCCCCCGGTATAGATTTGGAAATTTGGAAAATAAATCATCGATAAATACATAGAACCATCAAAAAACGTCTCAACTGTATGCAGCTGGTGAGGTTATATTTCAAAACCATATCAAAGAAGAAAAGAGAAAGTCTATGTGAAAATCTTTTAGTGGGTCAGCAAAACTAAACAGCAAATTCTTTGAACAATGGTCTTGTATGAATCGAGCTCTTTTTAGTGCTGCCCGAGTTAAAAGCCTTCTGCAAGATAGCACTGATATGATGATTATCGAAGTAATTTCATTTGGTATATTGAGCTTCTTGTATGGACATGAATATCAGAATAAAACGTGAACTGTTATTGTAGGCTGAGCGGGGTTAGTAACGTTACCTGACGATTACGGGCCTGACAAATACAGGCTTTTCTGACAAATACGGGCATCAAGGAAATGCTATAAGAGTAGGCAGGAAATATTAAAACCTGCATTCTGCTATTGTCAAAAGGGGTTTCTACGCTAATGTATGATTTATTTTTTGTCTTTTGCGTTGGTTTGATAGCGTTCAGCTTCAGACTTACATTCATGGCGAATCATTGAATGATATAGGCTAGGCCTGGAAAATTCAAACAACTTTAACAATTCAACAAGAAAGGGAGAGCTTAAAAATTAACTATGGATTTCAAAATAATGCAATTTGCCCAATTCTTTGTTAAAAACTGAACAGTTTGACTTGGCCATTAGTTCATCGCTCAAAGTTGAGCGAAGGATTGAAGGGATTCCTTGAATCGAGGATTTCCACGGAATTTCCAAGGATTTCCTAGGATATGAAACAAAGCAAGAGTGCAATAATTTAATAACCCAATAATTTTATTGCTTCTATGCATTGGGGCAGTAATGTAAATCTGACAAATACGGGCTTATTCAATATAACGGCTGTTAGAGGGGCTTTCGATGCATTTGTTTCATACTCATAACGTGAAGAAAACTAATAGTTTACTATCATTGAATATTTTTGAGTTGTTGACAGACGAGATGTAAAAGGTTTTGTTTTAACTTCAATAATCGAATTTTGGTGATTTTGCAAACAGGAGTACATTTCTGGACACCCAGTAGCTTTTAGATGTTCTCAACTGAACCCTTTGTGTCCCCTTTCCCTACCCCAATACTTTTCAACTTATACAATCGCTTCCTTAAGACTATGGCCTCCCTTAAATTAAAACCTGGTTAGAGTCCTGATACTTGCGCTCAAACAGACAAAGAATATGGGACGATTCCCAATTACATACTTTCATCTGGTTCACGAAACACCGTTGAGCTGTTTTTCAGTAATTATATATTTTGTTAAAATGAGGAAGGTTGAGATCATCAATTTCAGGTTAGAGGAAGGTAAATAAAATTTTGAACCTCTGCCCCCCTTGTTTGTAGGAAAATGTTGCACCATCCTGAGACTCCCAGTTTTATACCCCCCCCCCACACACAATTTCTCTTCACTCGCAAAATTTTTACAACGACCTTGCAAACTCTTGTAATTTCATGCCAACGACCGCTTAGGAAAATTTTCAGATTTCATTCGCAACTATTGCAGCGTCAGAGATGCACAAATTGCATTGTCATTTATCAGAGGTTCTGTCCATGGCTAGAGAAACTCTAGTTTTGGTTACCAATTTATCTTTATCTCCGTTCGTTGATTCACTGATTTATTTTCGTCTCCACAACATGCATCTTTCCAGCCCCTTTTAGACAGAAAACAAATTTTGCTCATAACTGTTCTAATTCGTTTCCAGATTTTCGTGGTTCCTCTTTGCAACCACATATTTCTGAGTACTTGTCCGATCTACGTGTGCTCAGGAAAATTGATATTTGAATACTTGGGTCATTCCAAACCCTTACTTTTCTGGGTATACACATAAACTGAAAAAGTCGAGTGCGATTTTCTACGAACTCAGTGGGGTATGGAAAAGAACCCTTGGAATTCTAGGAAAGTTGCGCGACACACCTTTAGAGTGGACACAAACATAAACATTCTTCGCGAATTATGCATCACTTTTTATTCTGTGACATAGTGTACCTCATCGTCGCCGTTAGTACAAACAGGGTCGCAATTGCATACCAATTGTAGTGGGTGTGCTTTCGAAAAACATAATTCCTGCCACAAGCCCGGTGGGTCAACTTTTATTCTCAAGTGTATGCACCCACGTCAGAGGTTCTAGTAAATTGCTCTCTGATTCTAGACCCTTTTCTCTGATTTTTAACTCAAATTTTACCCCCCTGAAATCTTTCCGCTGAAACCAAGGAACATACTTTTGTAATACGATGAATTGGGCCTAAAATACCCCTTTTCTTAATTTTGTCAAACTTCTATGTCCCTGGTTTGGGATGAAATTGAACTCTTTGTCATAGAGATTATAAAGATACGGGTGCTTACATATGACAGTGGGAGTTGACCAAACGGGGCTATTTTTGGAGGGGTACGAAATTTTATGGTCTTGTTTTAATGGGGTATCCAATATTCTCACAAAATTGCACAGAATCTAATGGGATTTTGGAAATTTTTGGAACGTATTTCAGACTCTAATGAAAATCAATTATTTTACAACGAAAGTTACATCTGTTAATGCTATATTCATCAGGCAGAGAAAAAGTCACTTGAATTGGTGATGATCCTTTATGACAGTTTGAATCGCTACAATTTGATTTATCTTGTAGGGTATAAAATTTTTCGCTATCTTGAAATGGGGTGTAAAATTCTATTGAACTTTTTGAATGGGGTAAGAAACTTTTCGGTTTGCCTAGAAAAAAAGGGCCTTTTCTTTTCTTTTTTTGAAATCTCCACCATAGCTAATTTCAAATTGTCATTTGCAGATCTCGCAGTTACATTTCTCCCCGTTCCATACTTTGATTTGTACTATTAGAGTTGAGTTGGTGTTTTTTGTGGCATGGGGTATCGTGCTACAAGAAGAAAATTCCCTTTTCCCCTTAGATATTACGGCATATCTCTCTGACAAAAACTGTAAAACATTTTTATTCCATCTTAGAACGACCCGAAGACAAGGAAAACAACCCCCCCCCCCCAATTCTAACTAAGAACAACACGCCAAGAGCAGCACATTATCATCTGAAAGCTCAAGAATGATTAAGAACAACTGAAAAATTTTAATACATGGTGAATTAAGAAACAAAATCTTGCTACAAATTGATTATGGGCATGTTACCATCTTCCAAGGAAGCCCTAGCCTTTCGCGAAATATCAAATAAAATCTTTGCTCCAGTTCCTTGTGCATTATTTCCAAAGGTCTTGCCTGGACCAAAATTTATCATTTTCCGCTTATTGTATCCAAATGCAAAGAAATAATTTGGGGATTTTACAGTTTTCTATGAAATCAAAATATTGTTTGAATTAGGCAGTTCGCAGAACATTGCACTATTGTATTCAAAGAGCACAGCAGGGTATGAAAATTCTGAGAAAGTCACATGACGATAGCTGATACACACTGATATAAATACATGTGATCTTCAAGGAAAGCACCCTTGGCAAGTCCCTTAGAAAAAAGGGGAAGTCCCGGATAAATCTGCATAAATACAAATCAATCTCGGTCGCCAGCAAGCGCAATCTTCTTTGGCACTGGTGAGGGTGAGCAGTATCAGCAGATTGCAGAATTTCTTCTCATTGCGTCGTTTTATCTGAGGTATGTGCAGACTAAGACATAACACTTGTTTATAATTTTGTTTCTTTAATATAAATAGGTCTGAATATGATAAAAACGCAAAGGCAGTTACGTTCTATTTGTGTCCTTGTAACCCTACATTTGCGCAGTAGCCACATATGCAGGTTAGATTGGTTCAAAACAGTTCTGTGATTTAGGAAATTTCTTATAAGATTTTGTGTCAAAGCTAGTAAAACCTGTAGGAAAAAAGGGCCACATTTAGAACAAAGCTAAGACCTCTAATCAAAGGAGGCTGCATACCCCTATCGGGCAACAATTTTCCGCCTGACAGGGAATTTTTAATGGAAAACTGTGTTCTTATGCTCAGAAAGATACCCTCTATTCTGTTATATTGCCCTCCTGTTGGGGAACTTTTCCCCCTGTCGGGTAAACCCTGGCGCCACCCCTGTTTCTAGTTCCATTTATTGACTTTGGATGTTTTATATATTTCAAATATCAAGGGTGCCGCAGGAAGAGTTTGGAAGTGGTTCACCCTCCAATATCTTCAAAACATGAAAGTATTGTCATCGTCCAGCCTAAAATAACCGCTAGATAGGTATCCTTAACGTTTAGGCAAGATAAAGCGTAAATGTACAATCATTCTCGTTATACATTGCCTAAAGCAAATAATGATAAGTCTCTGCAAAAAATGTAGGTTTTGGAATTCAAAAAAGCCATCGATACCCCTGAGAAGGGGGATTTCAAGGATAAATGTTTCTACAATCGTGCCATTCTTCGGATGCTGATAAGGTGTTACCAACATTATGCCCCCTACAAGACAAGATTTTTTTCTCGAAACAAAATTAGCCCTGAAACGAAACTTTTTCCGAGGATGTTAACAAAATTCTACACCCCCCTCAAATTATCGCGGTTGTGAAAAAGGTGTGACTAAGCACTGAACCGCCAAAATTCGCCAAAAGTTGGAACCAACCCCCAGATGGGACACATTTTAATGGGAGGGAGGGGAGGGAGAATTTATAGATCTTTGTCAGTATTGGTAGAAATATAATATACCAATTGGGTTTCATAAATTACAAACAGAAGGCCTTATTTTCCTGCAAATTAGCTCATTTTTGTCATGTCATCTTGAGGACGACGATGGCGATGATGATGGTTATGTTTATGATGATAATGCTAATGATAACGATTATACAATTGATGGTGATGACGATGATGATAATGATGATGATGACGATGATCATGAAATTGACGGTGATGTTGATGATCATGATGATGATTATTATAATTTTTTCTATCATTATTATTATTATTATAATCATTGTGATAATAATGATGATTATTATTATCATTGTTTTTATTATTATAATTATGAATAGGAAGATGAGTATGTTGATGATGATGATGATGATGATGATGATGATGATGATGATGATGATGATGATGATGATGATGATGATGACGATAATGATGATGATGTTGATGGTGATTATTACTATGATGATGTAGAAGATGATGTTGATGACGATGATGATGATATGACATTAACTTTATCATCTCTTAGATGGCTGGCGAATTCTTTGGAGGACTTGGTCAAGCGTTTGTGGGTGGGCTTGGTTGTATTGTGACACTTGGCCTCAGCGAAGATGTAAAAAGATGGACTGAAGAAGGAGGCAATAAAGTAGAAAGAAGTGCAGAAAAAGCCTGGGGTAAAGATGGCGAAGTGACTCAATTTTTCGAGAGCATACCAGGTTCGTTGTTTCTCATCCACCATTCGCTATTCTTTCACTACCGTCTGCCATGCCTTGAACTTTATAAAAAAACAGGGTCTTGGGAAAAGGAGGGTGTGGGTCGGAAAGGACCTAGAATTTGATAAGCGAAAATCAATTAACATTTTAGTGAGCCTAGATTTGCGGATTTGCGGACCCACTTTTAATGAGTCTTATTTTCCTATACAGTTATAGGTTATGTTGCATCGGCCGGACATGGGATTGCCGCAGCAGTATCAGGTGATGATGATGATCTTCAGAGGGCGAGAAGAGCATGTGCAGCTTCGACGAAGTCAACACTGGTCACTGGAGGGGCGATTGGAGGTTGTCTGGTCGGCGGGCCTGCAGGTTAGTAGATTTAATTTTTATAGTCATAACATCACTGTTTTAATGATCAACATACTAATAGTGAATTTCGAGCTTTACAGTTTGCGACGCAGGCTAATAAGCCATTGTTCTGGAGACACTGAAAGAAATTGGTTGAATACACAAAAGTAGGTAGGCCTCTTAAATTAGTAAAACCTCCAAACTTTGACCTCCTTCCACCTGTACGCACTCAACGCTTTCACCTCTCCTCCCAACGTTCAATTCCATGCCAAGATTTCTCTAACACTAGCCACAAATTTTGTCACTACCTGCAACGTCCCCCTCTTTCCGTCCAAACAATGTTTCTTGAATGACGTTACATAACTATTTTTTTGACTGAAAGCAGTTGTGAACGAAAGTTAGGGTATTACCATTTGCAACAAGCATTGTTTTAGTGGGAAAGGGGGGAGGTAGATGTCAGATTTATATGGCCGGAATGCGCAAAACAACCAGGAAAGCATGACTTTTAATAAGGGGTTCCAACGAGTGTTCCAACCAGTGGTTGTAGCTACGTACGTAATAATCAACCTAAGCACAAAGCGGAGACAGCTGCCCTCGGTTCTTTGAGAACAAGCCTTATCCTTTTTTTGCTTTTTTTTGGCCTTATTTTTCACTGTCTTGCCCTCTGGCCCCCGTGCGTAGACAATGACAAGGGGGCTCTCAATCTTTGCAAGATCAGAGTATCAATTACTTATGAACAAGTTTCATACAAGAAGCGTGAAGGTAACTGCGTATTAATTATTTTCAGTTCTTGACCAATCTATAGCATAGGATACAAAAGTTGCAAATTATTTTGTTTATTACTAGGGGCAGCAGCTGGCGCGGCTGTGGGAAGTGCTGCTGGCCAATGTTCCGAGAAAGGAATCAACCATTCAAACGACAAGCAATTTCAGACCAATGGCGGAACGTTTCATGATTTTGATGGCGGGAAATTCGTCGTTGAAATGGCATTTGATGGAGCTTTGGGAGGGATTTCTGCAGGCACTACAGCAACAGCGGGAAAAACAGCAGCTAGAAAGGCAGTTGGCGAAAGCTTAAAAGAAGCAGGTGGTGGAGGAGCTAAAAGATATTTTCAGAAAAGAGCTGTGGAGGCTGCTATTGCAAAACCAGTAACAGCAGCTTCTGGGAAAGGGTTGAATACAATTTACAACCCAAGACAGTAGATTGATACAATTGTGGTGAATTGCGAATATTAATAATTTTCCGTCTTTGAGTAAGGACAGCCAGAAAATGTTAGCTTGGTGCCAGAGTCTCTGATAAAATAGTAGAAAGGAAAAAGAAAATGGAAAGAAAACTTGAAAAGACAAAGAGACCCCTTTCTTTTCCCTCCGCCGTTCTTTAACCTTCGTAAAAGAACGGAATTTATAGATCCCTTTTCGTAGATTTGGCTATAAATGAAGTAGTCAAGCCGTGAACTTTCCCCGGCTTCACATTACATCTCTGCGTTAAGGGCTGCACGAGGCTTTTAAGCCCAGGGAGTAAGGCACGTAGCAATCAATCCCTGTATTTAACCCTTTGTGCAACCTAGTTTACAACCCCTTTTGTTGCACAAGGTTCCATGTGCAAGTGTTTTATCAGAAAGTTTTATGTAGTATTTTTAAGTTTGTAGCAAAATGAGTCAAATAAAGTGTTATAAGCTGCAGAAACCGTTGTCCTGTTTTTGAGCAGAGGGTCACTTCTTGAAATTTTGAGAAAAGCAAAATGTTGGGTTGGGAAAACAAAATTGCGGATAAATAAATCAGGGGTGTCCCGAACTTGACTGGTTGGACAAAAAGTTCTTATAGCTTGAAACCCAGCTTCATAGACAGTTGCTAACAAAATGGTAGTCCAACAACTGCTAATGTTTATCTATCCAGCAAGGCATAGAGTTCTGCAAATTTGCTGACAGGAAGCTTCAGACAGTTGGTTGGAAAAGCCCTAGCGCTCAATGGCCCTAAGATTATTGAAAAAAAAATGCATCATCTTTATGGTAAACTGACAGGAAGAAATAAAATCGTTTTGAATTTGTCAACTACGCAGTTAAGAAACCCTATCTGTTCTAAAGCTCCCGTGAACACAAGAGCAGATCCGGCACGGATAGGCCCTTCCTTTTATACGAAACCCCCCCCCCCTTTTGCATCTAATTTGGATCTGCTATCTGTACCAGGAGAGGCACGAATAATGAAACCGTTTTGAAACACTCTACTCAACAGTGTTTGATCAATTTATTATATCAATGTCCAGATCAAGTCTTGTGTAGACGCAAAGTTATTGGGGGCGGTTCCCTTGTAAATGCAAGCGAAAATCTGGAACATGTTGAAATTAGGACGGGCCCCACACAGATCCGCTATCACGTGCAAATCGGACACGTTAGGCATAAAAAATAACAACAATGCATCCAGAATGCAGAGTATGGCAATGGCGCACGGAAGATAATTTTTAAATGCCCAAGAGACTGCACCCGGGCGTCCCTAGGATTGTGAAATTTTTATGTTTGCGCAGTGGTACCCACAGTTTAGTGGCACACCTTACGATTTTTGTACTTTAGCGCGTTTTAGTGCACCTCAGATGCGGGACTGTTGGCGCACCCAAGATCTTGTCAAGATCGGCCATACTCTGCAAACTGGCAATGCATGACTGTGCACATGTGTCCGTGCTAGGATTTAGCACCGGGCTAGTTTATAGCAACAAGGGCATTTCCAAGCATCTCTTTAAGGAACATGAAGGACCAGTGGCGGCTCCTTAATTGGGCAGGTGGGGCTTAGCCCCACCGAGAATCTTCTAGAAATTTTTCCAAGGCAGAATGTTTTCTTGCCACAACTGCTTTCTTTCTATCTACCATTCTTGTATTCGTTATTCTTCAAAATCACACAATACAGACGCTCCAAGTGGCTGGGTTTAGGTTATGCGCCGCCTAATCAGGCAAACAGTCTCTCGGCACATTGCCTTACAGCCGTAGCCATTGACCGAAATCTACTTTTGAAAGGTATTTCGAGCCCCAAGCTTTGACCATATCTAGCCAATCATTCATGTGCCAGTTCAATATGCCCTGCTCACTGATTGGTTCAGGCTTCTCAAAACAACAAGGTCTTGGGGCAGAATTTTTCTTGCCCTATAGAATGAATTGAATTGTTTGATTCAAACTGTTGAATTGTTGTCAATCAATTACTTATGTTGTCAAAGACCTTTGTTCCTCATACATGTCGCGTGGTTTTGTCAAAGGGCGAATTACTTCCTATTGTAACGCAGTGTTGACAATTTTATAGTAGTCCTGACAATGAAGAACGAAGTTGATTGCATTAAAGAAACCTTGAAATGAACTGTTAGGCCAAAATCTTTAGTCAAAGTTATCCAGTCAAGGCTCAGGAGAAGGAAAGGCTCCGTTGTTTAGTGTGGCTGCGTGCACAAGTCTTTCGAAAACTTAGTAAACTTTAGAAGTGACAAATTACTTTGGACACCTTTTTTACAACCTTTTAAGTTATTAACTTGTGTTGGCAATCCATAGAACTTTTTTCTAAATTATAACGTCATTTTATCAAGTTTTGTTTTCAGCTCCACTGGTCAAAATTTTCACGAGCCGCCACTGCCCTAACCCTAGCCTGCGTCACAGACTGTGAAACACCCCAACCCATTCATTCAAAAGCCTCAAGCCCATTTTCCCCGTATAATGCTGTCCAAGACAATTTTTTCAAATATCTAAAATATCAACATTGGCACGGGGAGGGGGGATTTTATAAGTATGCTGTGGCCAGGATTGCAGCCTCTTTCAAGGCTAGGCATCGTAGAATCCGGAGAATCATGTTCAGCGACATGGATAGTACTCTACTAGCCTAAGTCAAAGACTGTGAAATTCCAGACGCAGACTAGTGCTATATGCACTCTGTTTTATATGTAGTAGAAAGTTGGAAGCATGTAAAAGGGTTTGTGTCTTACGTGTAGAGTGCTGGGTCATATTTTATCGATTATTAATTCTTAGTTGCGTAGTAAAGTCGAATGTTTGTCCTTAGTGTAAGTCGAATGTAAGTTGTTTTACTGCCAACCCATTCTCATGTGTTGCAAATATTTTGGTATAGAACAAACGCCGATCATTCAGTATTGCAGTTGAATCATTACTGAAATCACAAATGGTGTTTTTATATAAAGAGCATCTGCCTATTGGCCTAATCTTAATGACTGTTCACCATCATGAGAATAACCCATTCATCGTTACACAAGTTACAAATATATAGAGCAGGGGTTCGCAGCCCTGAATTAGATAATAATTTAATTCAGAAAAACAAACATAAAACAATCACATTTTAGAGTTTGCACTTGTGCTGCTCTGCGATCATTATTTTTGCAGTGACGTCAGTGGGGCAAACTCTCTGATAAAATACTTCCCTGTCCTGCAATACCACTGCAATCTCCGCTCATGTGAGAAGAATCCATTGACTACAGCTCATTCAAAGGTAATTGTTACAAAAGGTAATGCTGATATGCAGACGTGAGTAAACTGACAACTTCATCAACTAGAACGTCTCTATTGCTCTCGGTCACCTTTCGGAGACAAAGAAAAAATTATTCCAGTTGATAAACAGCTTCAAATATGTGTTAGGGATAAAGAATGCATCAATTTGTATCAGCTGTTTCACACAAGATGGTTGCTTCACCATCAAGTCTATCAACACAAAACAACAAAAATTATTGAATTTATGTTATGTGAAGCACTTCAACACGTCAATCAGAGTTTGGAAATCTTCGCTATGACGAATAATCCAGAGAAGTATACACATCTTAAAGATTCCATCATAAATGAAATTTGCAGGTCAACATCTAATGAAAAAGACGTCGAAGAAGCGAAAAAAATAATCAATCGCATTCAGACTCGACAGTTGTATAAGTTTTGTGGCCTGGTTAACCCTCCAACCGAACCAGCAGCCGAAGATATTTTGCAGAAAAATGATCTTGATATCGCCAAAGAAATCGCTAAAGAAAAGGGTGAGGAATTAAACAGCAATGATTTGATTGTTCAGAAGGTAGAGATTTCATTTGGTATGAAGGGTAAGGATCCAATTGAATCAGTGATATTTTTCAACAAAGATGATAAACCAAAGAAGATCAGGCAAAAGCACATCTCACATTTGCTGCCAAAGAAATTTGAAGAAAGGTTCATCAGAGTATATTGCAGAGATCCATCTAAGAGGGATGCAGTCGGTAAAGCATTAGAGTCATGGTGCAAAATAAATCACCTTGATATTCCTAGTTGTCTTTATGGCAGCAGGGCCTATTTCACTGATGTCCATAAGAGTGAAACAGCCAAAAAAGCAAAGATGGATGACAGAGAGAAGTCACGAAAAGACAATTCAAACACAAAAAGAGGTCTTTTTCCTTAAAAAAAAGACTGACTATGACTCCAAGAGAAGAGAAGTTGAGAATGTAGTAGTTAGAAGACATGTAGTTGACAGTCATTTAAACAACACTTTAGATGGTACAAAAATATCACCGATAAAACGATAAGAATAACAAGGATTTTACTGCATAGCGTGGGAGAATATTAATCATAAAAGTATTTGATTAACTGATTAGTTTCTTGATTGATATTTGATTGATTTTTGATTAAATTTCTGGTTGATTTTAAAGTATATATTGATTATTTTAGTGTTATATTATGATTTTGTTAAGCTTTTTGCGAGTTATTGGTGTATTTTGATTTGCTGAATAGTTTCAGATTAATTCATGACCATATGGATGCATACTTCTTCATGAAATATTTTAGGTTTAAATATATTATAAATAAAGATGTTTCATGATACATCATAACCCCTTTATGATAACAAGTACATTGTAAGCCCTTGAAAAATTGTATGGATAGATATTCATTATGAAATAGCATATAGATTGTATTACGAACAAGGAATTGGGGGCAATTTAATGAATATTTGAAAACAGAGTGGACAACATGGTGCTTAGGCTTGAAAGAATGTAGTTATTTTAAGTCGCGTTATGTCAAGTAATCTACCAGTCCCTGTGTGTATAGCCTCACAACAACTTCACTCATAAGAACCTTGCTAAAGATTATAGTTTTCATAGGTTGTCACATGGAGGAGGGGGGACTTTACATCTTAAAGACTTTTAAAACCTGGGTTCTGATATGTAGGTTTTTACATCATATTCATTACTTTAATAAGATTGTAGTTTTGAGTCTAGTAATTGTTGCTACTTTGAGATTATTTTTCTAATTAATTCGTGTATTCTTTCAAAGTGTATGAGATCATGACTTGCTATTTACCCTTGGATACATTGGTACATGGCACTTACTGTTAAAAGTTTGACATCTGTTCTATCTTTGAGTGCTTCTACAAATGGCTTTCCCTTTGATATGGGGACTGTTGCCAAAATTACAACATTTTTCAGTTCAAATATGTGTCTAATAGTTTGGCAAAACAAATTGCTAAAAAGCTCCATTTTTCCAATTTCATCAACGACCAAAAGCTGCTTTGAGCTTTCCTAGAAAAAAAGAATAAATAGCTAATTTTTTGCTATTCAAAATTTGTGCAAACTTAATTTTAAGAGAATTAGAAAAAGCATACCTAAGTTACAGAGACCTAGAGAGTATGACAGTTTTGGAACAACAAACTTTGAGAGATGTTGCTGAAGTTGTCTTATACCATGGGCAGACAACAAACAACATTTATAAAAGAGAGGATCTGTTTTTAATAATGACACATGTGGAAACATAACTTGGAAACAAATTATTCTCAATCTTAGAATCTTAGAACAGCCATTCTTGATGATATTTCATAGGAAAATGTACCTTTACCTTCAAGCAGTATGAAAAAATTTACAGTGGTCGAGCTAAGGGGGGAGGGAATGAGAGGGTCCGGACCCCCACTATTTTTTAAAAGTTGGTTCCTGAGATTTGCACAAAAAAGGAAAAAAAATTGGTCTCTTAGCAAGGGTGCGCGATATCTAGCGCTTTTCTCATGTAATTAAGCGATCTAATGAATGTTTGAAACAAAGCTATTCTAAATTTTCGAGAGGTTAAAGGGCGATGTCATGCAAAATTTTTCGTGGCCATATTTATTTTGTCCACAAAGACAGGAACTCTATAATTGTAATTATTATTACTTCTAAATATTCTCTTCATAATCATGGTAAATACAGGAAGGAGTTTAATAGAAGAGGTCATCAGCAAATGGGCACACAAAGTAATTCACTGAAATCGAATTTGGTAACTGAAAAGTATTTGTTATTGTCAGAATATGAATAATAAGTTGATGATCAAAATGAGAAAGCAGTTCATCCAACATGATTTGATTTGTTTTTTACTCAATGACATCCATTCTACACAGAGCAAGCAAGAAAATGAGCTCCTGCTGTCTACAAAACTTAAGTTGTCAATGTATATTCTTCCTTATGGAAAACATATCCAGGACTTACCATGACGTCCAACATTGGTAAAGCCATATTTTCGAAAGATTTTACATCAACATAATATTGTCCAACTGTTGGCAAACCTTTATGTCCATTATAGCTGAAATATGGACACGTTAATAACATTTCATTACACATTCTCTAAAGGTGACGCATTTTTGAAATGAAGAAAATATTTGTACAGTCAAACCTGCTTAAACGACCACTCCTTTAAGAAGACCACTCGTATAACGATCAGTTCTGAGTCCGCCCAAAGAAGTTTCTATAGAAACATTACTGTATAAGACGACCACCTGTCTAAAGCGACCAGCAACCTGCCTTTATTGGCACCAATTAAACCAAAAACCTGTTAAAACGGCAAATATGTTCCGATATTATGTTTGCATCGTAATAATGAATTTCTCTTTCAGATGATTTAGGCTCTGTTGTCCGTTTAATGCATTTTCTCGGGTTCTCTGATTCACAAGTGCAGAGATCTTATAAACAAAAGCATAAAAACATCTGGAAAATATTCTTTCATAATAGATTAGAATGATTACGTCGTGTTTACACATTCTCTTAATAAAGAAACCTGTCCATGCATGTCTTCAATATTGAAAATAAAGATATTACGCAAAAACATGTTTTTGAAACGTTCGAAAGGAAGGAAAATTTGAAAAAGTTTTTTTTGAGTTGGCACCTCACTCACTACTGAAAGTAATGGGCAACCTAAGTGTGAATAGGAAAAAAAGACTCTTACGCCGAAAGAGAAGGTCGATGCAATAAAATTCAAGACAAAAAAAGGATGCGGGAGTCGTACTTTAGCGGTGAAGTCTGCAGTTGCAACAGTGACCCATTTAGCAAACAAAGAAACCATTGCCATACTGGAAATGAGGAAATAAATCAGCTCACATGGGAGTGGTTTAAGGACATGACCAAAAGAAAGCTTCCAATCTCTGGCCTCTTTTGAAGGAGTAGGCACAAGAGCTGTTTGATGCAACCATTGAAAAAAAAGGATGACTGATGCTGAAATTGACGGCAACAATGGGAAAGAGCAGATTGATTTTTGATGTCAATTCTCAACAGGTATTTGGTCATTCAATCAATGAAATCATTGACGCGGAGAGCATGACTGTGACAATTGCAGAATCTGAAATAGATTGGGATAGCAAAGTGCACTATATACTTGAAGCCCTGGAAGAAAGGGAGAGACCATTTTCAGAGGAATCAGATGCAGAAGGAGAAAGTGATCAGAAGTTCAACAACCCAATAAAAAAACGTGTCCCAAGCTTTGAATCACGTGGGCTTTCTGAAAGATCTCCTGTGGGAAAAGGTTCCTACAATGCATTTGAAGATCTCATAAGAGTGGAAAGCAGGTTGGAGAGCACATTTGCTGCTTGACAGACAAGAGCTACTCAAATAATATAGCAGAATTTTTGAAGTGATCTTATGGACATGGATAGTTTTTTGCACTATGTATAGTTTGAAATTACCAACATGCAGCTGTAAATAAACTGCCTCATTTCTTCACAATAACTATTAAGGACAGTGCAAAATTTACTTCACAACATGGCCAGTGAAAAAAATCCTCCAGAAAAATCTGCTGACCCTGTTTCAAAAATAATTTCAATTATGACCTGCTCTGTACACCTGCCCTAACACAATTGACTCTTTTATAAAATTTGGCAATCTCAAAGTAAAAGAACAGATTGCATCATCATTGAATTTTCTAAAACACATGCTTTACTGATAATACACCATCAGCTTGGATGATTTGCAGCTTCATTCAATAATGAAAAACTAACTTGTTTCAAAATTCATATTTAGTTTAATATAAAAGTCATTGCCCTGCATTAGCATGAACAGCAAATATGTCAACCCTGTTCTTTGGAGTTTCAAAAAAGGTAGTGACTCCATTGCATTTCCCATTGACCATCTAATAAAATAAATGTTGCACTGTCCCTTACATTCGTCAAACGAGTTTTAAAATATTGCGACCCCAACGCTAAGAAATTGGTTCAAGTTAATGAATGTGACTTTTCTAAGAAGGATTCAAACCAGTTTGACTTACCAGAATGGGAGCAGAAAGCAACAAGTTATTGCCTGGTCTAGTTCTCAAATTTGCATTGCGTGTCATTCTTTTGAAGTTAACTTTCTCAAAGTTGTCTTACAATTTTTTGATTTCCTGGCACATTGGTTTCAA
Organism: Catostylus mosaicus; assembly: GCA_964019065.1. Lineage (NCBI taxonomy): Eukaryota > Metazoa > Cnidaria > Scyphozoa > Rhizostomeae > Catostylidae > Catostylus > Catostylus mosaicus. The sequence goes on along the minus strand of OZ025188.1, from coordinate 11,113,832 downwards.
AACTATATCAATTGAATGAGTAGCATTTGGTTATTTGGTTTGGGGACTTTCAATGTGTGAAAACAAAAATCTAAAAAACCTCTCTGAGACAGGTGTTCTGTATGACAACCACCTATCCAAAATGGTCACATTTAAATGGTCCCAAAAGTGGTCTTCTTAGACAAGTTTGACTGTACAAGTTAAAATACAGGCAAGAACAATGGTCAGTGGTGTGCACCTAGAGTTACATATGCATGCCATAGCTGTTTCTATAATTTAAACTTTTTTTGCCTGCCATGCTAAACTAAATTTTTAGGTTCTTTCTAAATTTCTTTAAAAGAAAATGAAGCTGTGTGCATGCGCTTTTACAGGTTAGTTTAAAATGTTGGCATTTCCTACCTCTTTCTTGCCAATGGACCCCTCTGACACGAGCCTAATTGAACAACATCAAAACCTTTTCTTATTCTATCTTCCCTTACTTCTTCAGTGTAGAAACCATGGATATTAAACATCTCAATCTCTTTTAGTTTAGTGACGACTCTTTTTATAAGTGTGGTCTTTCCAACACCTATTAATGAAAGTATTTCACAGTTCCATTTATTATTCATAGCTGCAGTTTTTGCTGAGGTATAGGGATGTATGTTAATAAAATTTTCTCACAGTGACTTGAACTGCAGCAATGATGTGGATCTTGTTTATGGTAATAATAGTCCCATAACTCTTTGTCAATGTAACATTTCAAAGTTTAATTAATTGCTAGTTGCTGTTCAATTGAAGTATTTTCTTTTTATATCTCTGTTTTGTGTTTGTATCCCGATAATGTGATATCAAATCTGATTGGTCATGCTTTGATGTCAATCTGTTGTCTTTATGCTTAGCTTTATTCTGTGAGAGCCAGTTCATGGTTTCATTCAAATCAAGCATAGCAAAAGGATTTTAGTTAACAGGTGCTGTTTCTTGTGGCTTAGGTCAGAGGTTCTATATGCTTCTCCCTCTACACTATACATTAAAAAACTTTTGAAGTGTGTTACCTGGTGTGCCAGTGATTAGTATATGCCTTGCAACAGTTGTCTGAGCCATTTTATTATCATAGTCAGCCTACAGAGCAGAAAATGTAATAAAACAAAGGTACACAAGGATGGTTGTTGATCTTTTCTATGGCTCAAAAGGACAACAGTCTTGGCAGCACTCGAAATAGACAAGCTGGGACAAAATGGACAAGCAGGAATGAAATGGACAAATGGACAAGTATTCTTATAGCTCAAAGAAATGATAAGTAACCGAAACAAACCAACTAGAATATGAATCACTGTCGGAATCGCAAGAACATTGGATATGGCAGAAAAAACCTTCCCAAAATGCTGCTAGACCCTGTCAATATAAATAGGATTATAATGGATGGAACCTTGACCAGTCCCAGATGTGGGCTATTGTTGCTGCTTCCGTTCGGGGGAGCATACCCAACAGAAACTACCTTTTACAAACTAATAGCTCTTCCTGAACAAGCTAGAGTCCCTTTTGACTAACATAGTAAGGATTAACCATCATTCACGACAAGATAAACCGATAAACTGTGCATGAAACATAAAGAATTTGTAAATCAGCCATAGAAAGAAAATATGAGCTAAGAGTCTGATTTGATTTTCAAGTACCATTTCATGTTGTTTGTTGCAAAGTTTGCAAATGTTTTTGCTCAAATTTCATAAAAGAAAATATTTTCATAATATTTTTTTTGGAGAAAATTTTGTTAACTCATCATTTAAGTTTCCAAGAAATGTTTGATTTCAGGAGTGTAACAAGGATTTCCATGAGTGTAACAAGTCGGTAGGAATAATTCACAAAGTGTTTTTGTATCAGCAAAATTTGTTGAATTTCAATCGTATGAATAAAGAGTAATCTTCGTTGAATGGGGCCCTTTTTCACACCCCATCTTTTTTGTCAACGTTTTAGCCAAAACGAAATCAGACATGAAAGATTTGGTACCCCAGTCAACTACCCTTGGCCCCAATGGACGAAATAATTTTTAATCTCCTCCTTACTATATTTGTCCGAAGGGGGTGCCATTTTCAATAATTATATTTCTATGGCAGGGTATCAATCGAAAAGCGGAACTTTTTCTAGGCAGGCTTTCAAGACATGTCAAAAATGAAAATCTTATATAACTCCTACGTTGTGCACAATTCACATGAATTGTCAGTCAAAATGAATATAAACGAATAGAAGAAGTCAGAAAAGAGAATAGAAGACTGTAGAAAATCGAGATACTGACAATTGCAAAAATTTTGGCATTTTGGCATTTAGGCGTCTCATTCAAAGGATATTTTGCGCATTTCGAACCGCACTTAGAACAAACAGATTGCAGTTGAGCTTCAGAGCAGAGGCTTCAGCTGATCAGCGCACCCGAGATCTTTTGTGGTGCATTGCTGCTTTCCAGTCTTGGAATAATTGGCCATATTTTTCTTCTCACGCCCCTTTAATTCAGCCCATATCCAACAAAAAAGGGTAGGTATAAGAGGGCACCAATGCAGGCAAAATACCTTATCTTCCTCTACTTTCTTGGGCGCAAGGAACTTGTATCCACAAAGTTACAATCCTGCAAGATCCTACCAAATCATCAACAACAACAATATCGCTCACAACAACAACAGCAGCAGCAACAACGACAACTACAGCAACAACATTTAATTTACACCGGGTTTTTGGAGGTTGGTTGGGAGCAGCGGCAGAATATGAACAGTGGTACCTCACAAGGACAGCAAATATGGACAGTGGTGAAAATGGCAATTCTATGTTCCAAACAGCAAACATCCAAGATTTTGTTTTCAAATACGTATATAGATGAATTATTTGGATTTTTCTGTATTTTTTTCCGCAGATTTCATCTTGTTTTCCATCAGCAGGCAGGGCTTTCGACTTGGTAAGAGCTATTAGAAACAAAGATGGCCGACCAGACTTTCAAAACGAGGTCGTGACAAACGGCTCATGCCCTTCCAAGTAGCCGCAAAACAAATGGCTGTCTTCGTTTAAGGAAAAGTAATCGAAAATTGGTCTCCGTTAAGCGATAGTTACAATATAACGGCAACTAATCGCTTCATTCTTAAAATGAATAGTCATTTTTGCAAGACGAGGAAAACACAATGCAGTTCAAGTAGTTATATCGTTGCATTGCGGACGGGGACAAACTCTAGCCGACCCTCTGATAGTGCGTTCGACAAGAAACCAGTAGATCATTATCCCCCTGTCGCAGTCGCAAACAAACCGGAGTTTAGTGACACTGGCCTGTACGTTTTCTTTCTTAAAACTTTTTATCGAATTTTCCCCCACATAAAAATTAGTGCCCACTAATGCTAGGAAGCTTGCCCTCCTGAATAAAGTAAATTTGCAAGAAAAGGTAGATCGGTTATCCGAAAATGTTTACTGCGAACCTTGTACCTCACAAGGACAGTCGATTTTCAGGCTTGAGCCGGGGGCCGTTTAATATCAGTATATTTTCAAAAATCTTTTTTGGTTGAAAATTATCACTTCTAATTGGTAAAAATGCTTTCAGTGTTTACACAGTTTTGCTAGAATGTCTATCAACTTTCAATTTCGTGTCTTGTAATGGGGGCAGGCCCTCCCCTAGCCAATGCTCTTTGGGAGTTGGATTTATCCCCCCTGTTGCAATCATAAACAAACTGGAGTTTGGTGACACTGGCCTGTACGTTTTCTTTTTTAAAACTTTTTATCGAATTTTCCCCCAAATAAAAATTAGTGCCCACTTATGCTAGGAAACTTGCCCTCCCGAATAAAGTAAATTTGCAAGAAAAGGTAGATCGGTTATTCGAAAATGTCTACTGCGAACGTTGTACCTCAAAAGGACAGTCGATTTTCAGGCTCGAGCCGGGGGCCGTTTAACATGCCAATGCCAGTATGTGCTTGATGGGAAGTGAAGTTATCGATAACTAATTGCATACCAGTGGTAATTTTGCTTTTTGTGATGGGTGGCAGGGTGGCACTCTGGAAAATATATTATCGTTTTTGCAGAATTTTGGGTGCAGAATTTCAACAAAACATCTTTGTAAGTTTTCATGAACATATCAAGGAAGTACTTCACATTGTAATAAATCATTCTATTTCATTGCATTCCCTTTCCCCGCTACCCATTTGAACTGACCTTGCCATAGGAATATATTCAGGTGTTAATGCATAAAGGACACTTGTTTTTTAGCATTATTCATTGTCCATATATGAAGATCATGACTAGTATACTTCACTTTTATAAGTAATACTGTGAATCCTGAAATACGCCCTTACTGCCTGACAAGCCCTCGATGCAATTACATTAGTGTCAACCTCTATCCCCTCTTTTCTATAGTTTCGAGCAAATAAACATTTTTCGCCAATATGTAGATAGATATAAAGGGTAATAATGATGAGGCTAGTTTAGTTTCTTATTGATAATAATTGGACCTCCTTCTATTTTGTCTAATTCACCGCCATTCCCTTCCCACATTCCCTCCTCCGCACCTAGTGGAAAAATTTTCTTTGAGAAATATGGTCTCGTTAAATATAACTATAGCTGATAATGCTCCTTGCCTCAGATCGGTTCCTCTAGATTTGCAGTACGGCCTCGTAACACTCTATAGTACCCAAGGCCAGTTAGAAAATCCTTAAATATTCTAGCACTGAGATGAATCATTGCATCCTGTCCTCTGCGAGTTAATCGAAATCGGTTAGGGAAATGCCACATAATGTATCGTATAATGCTATTTACAGCATCATGGTGCTTATGCTCAGATGCAATAAAACAGTTATGCAGTTCTGGTTCCACCTGTGAATTAGCAGTTGTTACGGAAGCCTCCGTGACCCTTGGGAGATCTGTTGTTAGGTATTTTCCCACCAAAACCTCGAGTCTCCCATCTTCTAATAGCTCCTTCAAATATTCTTCCAGCTGCTTTTCAGAAAATTTAAAAGTAGGATAAGACCTCATGACTTCGTCTACTAAGTTGAAGAAATCAGGAATCCCCGTGCCTTGTCCATGGTTTATCTGCACAACCAATTCGAAGGGTCAACTCTTTCCTTGACACATATACCTTACTTGATTTTAAATCACGTTGTTTGAAAGCCATCAAAAAGAAACCATACCCAAGTACAACCACATGTGTACACAAGCTCAGAAAAATAGGTTGGATAGATTCTTCTCGATTCACATAGCAGTGTAGATTGAGCAAATGGAATATAGAACATGAAACATACTGACATCGGCATGTTACACGGCCCCCGGCTCGCGCCTGAAAATCGACTGTCCTTGTGAGGTACAACGTTCGCAGTAAAATTTTCGGAAAAGCCATCTACTTTTTCTTGCAAATCTCTTTTATTCGGGAGGGCAAGGATACTAGCATTAGTGGGCACTAATTTTTATTTGGGGGAAAATTCGATAAAAAGTTTTAAAAAAGAAAACGTACAGGCCAGTGTCACCAAACTCCAGTTTGTTTATGATTGCAACAGGGGGGATAAATCCAACACCCAAAGAGCATTGGATAGGGGAGGGCCTGCCCCCATTACAAGACACGAAATTGATAGTTGATAGACATTCTAGCAAAACTGTGTAAACACTGAAAGCATTTTTACCAATTAGAAGTGATAATTTTCAACCAAAAAAGATTTTTGAAAATATACTGATATTACACGGCCCCCGGCTCAAGCCTGAAAATCGACTGTCCTTGTGAGGTACAAGGTTCGCAGTAAACATTTTCGGATAACCAATCCACCTTTTCTTGCAATTTTACTTTATTCGGGAGGGCAAGCTTCCTAGCATAAGTGGGCACTAATTTTTATTTGGGGGAAAATTCGATGAAAAGTTTTAAAATAGAAAACGTACAGGCCAGTGTCACCAAACTCCAGTTTGTTTATGATTGCAACAGGGGGGATAAATCCAACACCCAAAGAGCATTGGATAGGGGAGGGCCTGCCCCCATTACAAGACACGAAATTGATAGTTGATAGACATTCTAGCAAAACTGTGTAAACACTGAAAGCATTTTTACCAATTAGAAGTGATAATTTTCAACCAAAAAAGATTTTTGAAAATATACTGATATTACACGGCCCCCGGCTCAAGCCTGAAAATTGACTGTCCTTGTGAGGTACAAGGTTCGCAGTAAACATTTTCGGATAACCAATCCACCTTTTCTTGCAATTTTACTTTATTCGGGAGGGCAAGCTTCCTAGCATAAGTGGGCACTAATTTTTATTTGGGGGAAAATTCGATGAAAAGTTTTAAAATAGAAAACGTACAGGCCAGTGTCACCAAACTCCAGTTTGTTTATGATTGCGACAGGGGGATAATGATCTACTGGTTTCTTGTCGAACGCACTATCAGAGGGTCGGCTAGAGTTTGTCCCCGTCCGCAATGCAACGATATAACTACTTGAACTGCATTGTGTTTTCCTCGTCTTGCAAAAATGACTATTCATTTTAAGAATGAAGCGATTAGTTGCCGTTATATTGTAACTATCGCTTAACGGAGACCAATTTTCGATTACTCTTCCTTAAACGAAGACAGCCATTTGTTTTGCGGCTACTTGGAAGGGCATGAGCCGTTTGTCACGACCTCGTTTTGAAAGTCTGGTCGGCCATCTTTGTTTCTAATAGCTCTTACCAAGTCGAAAGCCCTGACTGCTGATGGAAAACAAGATGAAATCTGCGGAAAAAAATACAGAAAAATCCAAATAATTCATCTATACACGTATTTGAAAACAAAATCTTGGATGTTTGCTGTTTGGAACATAGAATTGCCATTTTCACCACTGTTCATATTTGCTGTCCTTGTGAGGTACAACCACTGTTCATATTCTGCCATTGCTCCCACATTAACTGGGTTTTTGCTTCTTGAGTTTTATAAGATGGGAAAGTCGCACTGTTAGAAAGACAAAATAGCCCGGAAACGATTTAGTATTCTGCCAATATCAATAAAACATGGCAGTAGGGATGCGCACCATTGCAGCAACTTGGTAATCACTTTTCTAATCTATTTGTATTTGTATTTGTATCACCATCCTGGAAACAAACATGCTGCTGAAAATGTTCTGTTCATCTCATGGGTATGATTTTCTTGAACACACAAATATAACCTTCCGTCATCTTTGTCACGATGGTTTACATTTGAATAATCAGGGAATCAAACTTTTTAGTAAGAACATAACAGATCATGTGAACTCTTGGTGAATCAGTCTTAGATAACTTTATATTCAGGGATGATGCCAGCAAAAACTTGGCACAGTCCCATCTTGAACATCTTGAACCTTTTGAAAATGATCATAATGTCACAGGGCCTGGGAGTAGTCAGCATTTAGGTCACAGGAAGGGCATGGTAATTGCACCCCTCAATGTCAATGGTCTCTGTAGTCACCTTGATGAGGTAAAAATATTGATGGTAGACCTAGGCATTCATATCCTTGCTCTAAATGAGACTAAACTTACTTTAGACTAGCCAAAAGAGCTAACTAGCGTGGCTGGCTTCCAACAAGAGCGTCTGGACAGGACTTGCCATGGTGGGGGAGTTTCACTGTATGTTAAAGACTCCATCAAGTACAAACCTCATCCTGACATTCCTAGAGATGATTTAGAAACCATTTGTATAGAAGTTCAGCCTCCAAAAAGCAAGTCCTTCCTTGTTCTCACCTGGTATAGACCACCTAGTAGCCCTGTTTCTTCTTTTGATAAGCTAGAAAGGATCCTTTCCTATTTGGACAAGGAACGGAAAGAAATTATCCTACTGGATGATACTAATTGTAATATGCCTACAAAACAAGTTGAACAATTCATTGACATTAACACCAAACACATGAATGGTTTGTATGAGCTATTCCGCTTCAAACAACTTATCAAGGAACCAACTCGTGTAACTTTGACAACCTCTTCTGTCATTGATCACATAGCTACAACAAATGCTAAGAACATTATTGAGTCTGGAGTACATGAAGTTTCTTTGACTGATCATTATATGGTATACTGCATTGGTAAATTAAATGGTGCAGTAGAAAAAAGACATAAAATGATTAAAACCCATAAAATGAAAAATTTTGACGCTGAAGTATTCTTGTCAGATGTCTTTAGTGTATGCTAGGAGCGAATGTTTAATGAAACAGGTGATATAAATGCTCTAGTAAACTACTGTTCTAGCTTATTTTCTCTTATCATAGAAAAACATGCCCCAATAAGGGAAATGCGGGTCTCTGAGAAATATTGCCCATGGGTCAACAAAGACCTAAAGGCCTTAATGCTGACTAGAGATAAGCTAAAAAAGGCAGCATTAAAAGGAAAGTCTCAATTTCTTATGGACTCATATGGACAAATCCGTAACAAAGTCAATATTATGAATACTCAACTTAAAAAGCAATACTATACTGACAAGATTTTAGCCTATCAGGGTAATTTGAAGGAATCTTGGAAAACAATCAATGAGTTGCTTAATAAGAGATCAAAATCTAGTAACATCATTTGTCTCAATGATATGGGTACTAAAATAGTTGACAAAATGGACATTTCAAATATAATGAACAACTACCTTTGTTCTGTAGGCAAGGATCTTGCAAATAGCATTGCCCTAGTTCCTAATCCTCTTCTATGAGGTGATTACAAAGTCAACAAGGATAAAACTAAGTTCTGCTTGAGGACCATTGGGGTTGAGGAGATTAGAGTAGCAATTGCCAAGATTAAGACTGCAAAGAGCTTTGGAATTGACAACATTTCTAGTTTTTTCTTGAAACTTGCTTTACCTTTCATTGAAAACTCTCTGGCTGCCCTTTTTAATACTTCACTTGAAACTAGCCACTTTCCAGATCTATGGAAGGTTGCCAGAGTCACTCCAATATACAAAGAAGGGAAAAGACTGAAAAGTCCAATTACCGCCCCATTTCAGTCTTACCTGTCATTTCAAGGCTCTTTGAAAAAATAGTTTATGACCAACTGTACCAGCACATGGAAAAGAACAATCTGTTTTCTTCTGATCAATCAGGCTTTTTACGCCTTCATTCCACACTTACATGTTTACTTAAGAATACTGATGACTGGTACAGTGGACTGGACCTCGGTCAGCTTGTGGGACTAGTATTCATTGATTTGAAAAAGCTTTTGACACTGTTGACCACGAAATCCTCTGCAAAAAACTCCATGTTTATGGTGCACAGGATCATGTGCTAGAATGGTTTAGGTCCTACCTATCCTGCCGGAAACAATATTGTAGGGTTAATGGTGTCACTTCTGACCTGGGACATATAGAAGTGGGTATCCCCCAAGGCTCATGTCTTGGTCCTCTTCTTTTCCTCATTTACATCAATGATCTCCCACAGGCCGTCCGGGGTTCCACGGTTTCTATGTATGCTGACGACACCAGTCTGTGCTATAAGTCCCATGACATGACCCAGCTGAAAAATGCTATCAACAATGATCTGAAGAACTTGGACAACTGGTTACAAGGCAATAAACTTTCCTTGAATGTTGCAAAAACAAACTCTATGCTAATCACCACCAAACAGAAAAGTAACTCTCTTAGAAATGCAAATCTGAATTTGGAACTGAACATACAGGAAAATAGGCTTGAAGTTGTCCAAAGAACAAAATACCTTGGTGTACACATAGATGGTCACTTGGACTGGAAAGATCAAATCAAAGCTATTTCAGCTAAAGTATCAAAAGCTATTGGCTTTCTAAAACATGCAAAGAGCTTTCTGCCAAGGGAAGCACTCAAAACCCTTTACACAGGTATTGTTGAGCCTAGCTTTGGGTATTGCTGCTCAGTTTGGGGCTGTTGTGGTTCTACAGAAAAAACCATTTGCAAAAGCTCCAAAACCGTGCTGCAAGGATCATAACAAATAGCAGCTATGATACACCAAGCAGACCAATTATTGAGGCACTGGGTTGGAAGACCATTGATCAGCTTATTAGTACTGAGACTAAAACAATGGTCTTCAAATCACTCAATGAGCTGGGTCTGCAATACCTGTGCAACCTTTTCATTAAAAACTCAGAATGCCCCTCCCATACCCTCCGTAATACTGCCACTGATGTGAGGGTTCCAAAGAAATATTCTACAAATGGACAAAAAAGCTTCTCCTTTCGTGGGGCAAAATTGTGGAATAGCCTATCAGCTGGGTCAAAGCAGGCATCCTCTCTGAACAGATTTAAAAAGTCCCTTTAAGTTTTTGAGACTAAACAGTTTTAAATATTTCCTTTAATTAAATCTTTTATTTCTTATTTTAATATAAAAAAGAAAAAAAAAAGCCATTGTAAATAATTTGTATTGTAATTAAGTTTTTAGCAATTTTTTTCCTATTTTTAATTTTTTTGGATTTTATTGTATATGTTTTAAAGGAGGGCCCCTTGAAAAACAACTTCTGTTGAAGGGCTACCCTCCCTAAATGATTGAAATATGAAATATATATGAAATATAAAAATATTGCCAGACTATGTTTATTTCCCACCAAGCAGAAACACAACATTCTCAAGGGTCAAAATGGAGACTTGTAATTGAAAATGCAAAATAATGAGCTTGAAGTAGTCAAAAAGAAAAAATACCTCAGTTTGCAAATTGACTGTTCTCTGGATTGGAAAAACAGATCTGTCAAGGTCTCCAGGGTAGTTGGATTTCTAAAACATGCCAAATATTTTTTCCAAAAGAAACAAACACTCTTCACAGGTATTTTTGAGCCTCATTTTCAATACTGTTGTTCTGTCTAGGGCTGCGCTGGTTCAACTGAAATCAATCAGTTATAAAAAATTCAAATGTGTGCTGCTAGGATAATAACAAATAGCAGCTTTGATGCCCCAAGCAGACCTCTAATCCAAAGACTGGGATGGAAGTCTGTTGAAGAACTAGTTAGGGGCAAATCTAAGCTATGGTCTTCAAGTCCTTGAATGTGCTGGCTCCACAATACCTGTGTGACCTTTTCACCTGAAAATTGCTGTGCTCATCATATAGGCAATTGTAACACGGGGGCCGACTTGAGGTTACTGATGAAAAGTCATCCAATGGCCAGAAATGTTTCTCATATAGAGGTGCTAAACTATGGAATAGCATACCAGCGGAGGCAAAGCAGGCAGCTTCTCTTTATATTTTCAGAAAAACCATTTAGAAACAGACACTTTTTCTTTTCATACTACTGTAGATTTTGAACATTATTGTATATAAGTTTTAGAAATTGTATATTAGGTTTTATAGGTTGACTTAGTTAATAGCATTCTTCCTTTGATATTATATGTAATTAATGTTTTTATCGGAGAACTAGCAACCTCTGGACTAACAATTTGTTGTTTCACTTTGCAGGGCAGTTGCTTTTGTTGGTGGAATCAGTGCATTTATATTGGCAAAGAGAGATGTTGACAAAAAAAGAGTTGAGAAGATGAGGCAGAGTGAAAAGCAACCATGATAGATGCAAAGGAACTGGAAACTTGATCCTTATCCATGGATATAATGATAAATGTGCTACTTTTTGGTAAAAATGTTTGTGGTGTGGACATTGATAGAAAAACTAAATGCCATTTAGATTTTTTGAAAGACATGCCTTACCATATATAGCACCAATACAAATGCGTATGCTCTCTTATCATATAAGACTATCAAGTTAGATTAAAGAATTTTTAATAGTTGATTTTGGAAAATATGGAGAGAAGTTCAATTTATTTCTATTGCTACCATTTTTTGGCCTTATTGAGAAAAGAGGGATAAAGTTGTTACAGGTTTTGCCAAACTCAGAGCCAATACCAGTAGTGAAATACAGGAAGGGCGGAATCCTCATCAATGAAAATTCTAAAAAGTCTCAGAAAAACATTCAGGTTTTTTGACAAAGCTGATGGTCTAATATGATTAACCTCAAGGCTCATCCTTTCTATTCCAAACCTTTTGAATACAGAATTGAAATGTTGCAGCAACCTTATTTACTTTGAGCCAATAGAGGCCAAGGACACTGCAAGAATTGAAAGGCAAAAGAGGGCTGTGTCTTGCAAATTGGGACCATGTCTTGCAACAGAATGATGAAAATATTAACAACGTTGCCTCCAGGTATTTCCTTGATTTCCAGTGACTTATACTGCGCCATATTGTATCTGCAGGGGGCTATGATTTAATAATGCACATCAATCTAATCTTAATTATTAGTAGCAACTAAAATAAACTTCAGTATAAAGCCAATGGTATCTCACATGTATTTTAGGGGAGGCAATATATTCTATCTTTTCAGTGTCTTAACTTAAACTGTATTAGGTAAAACTCTTTATATATATACCTCCTGAAACTATCACCCAATATATTCCTAATGACCCACAAAGTTAAACGGTAATTGAATTCGACCAGAGTCAGAAGGCAGCTGACAAGGAGACTGATGACGGCTAACACAATACCGGAAACCATTGCAATGATGGTTGGTTTCAAGTATTATTAGGGGTCGTCCCTACCATATTTCAATTACTAAGAGTGCTTCTGAAGTAGAGACAAATTGGCCGATATACAAGTGCAACGTGGGGACTCTGCAAAGCAACAAGAAAGAAGCTAGGCCGACTAATAAAATCGATGCACCTGCTAAAAGATCTATCATTGTATGTTACGTAACATTTCACCTAATCAAATTGCTTGCATTCAATTTGCGTGTTGCAGGCCATATTTTGCTCGCAACCAGAGGCGCAAAGGCTGGCTTGACTATTTAAATGAAATGAGATGTTAGGCTGCACAAGAGAGAAAGAAAGGAGGATGAAGTGAAGATCTTGAGCCTGTACTGAATGGTTAAATGTGAGGGGCACAGGGGGTAGAGTAAATGTTTTGTGTTATTATAATTACCACATCGGATGTGAATAATTTTGATGGGAATTTTCCCTAAATTGTTATATTCGCCTTTTGAAGGGACGGTATGTTCCAACCCTGGTATGTTTATAAATCAGGAATTGAGGTCTCCACAGAGACATGATTAAATGCGTTATTCAGGATAAATCGCAAAATGAATCGTTCAGCAAATGACTATTATTTGTGTAAACCACACACCTGCTATAGGCAGGTTCTCGTATTATTTTAGGAGAAGAGCTACCGTCGAAACAAACAGTATTTATGTAAACTGGATTCTCATCAATTTTTAACTACTGGACTCCGATTAGTTGGGACGATTAACAAGTAGTTTAGTAGATGAATGATTCGGGTCCTCCATCTGCTATCAAGTTGTCTTTTAGTAAAAAGGAAGATTCTTCGACCAAAATTTGGTATGCATTAAAGTTTTCGTTATTCTTATAATTTTGATGTTAATGCCTTATCTAGTTGCCGCTTGAAAATGCTTTGTTGAATAACTGTAGCTCCTGCACTTTAACTTTTGCGATAAGGTTAAATTGAGATAAAGATGAAGTAATGTTTAAGATCAAAACCTTATAGCTAGTGACAAGGATTGGGATTGCTATTAAATTTCAGGGGTGTTTTCTTCTATATTTTTTGCTGAATGATTTGAAAGCTGCCTATTATACAAAGATCTTAGTAAAGCGGCTATCTATATCGATTAATTGCGGGAATTGGCTTTTAGATTGTTTGAAATAAAATTGTAGTTTTTCCCTTTTAAAATGCGCGTTTATTCAAAAATGCCTTCACTCATACATGAATATTTTATAAGGATTTGCGCATAAAGCGCAGTACTGGAAATTCCTTAACTTGCAAAATTGAAACGGGGACTGCGCTAAAGGGGTCTCTAGAGGGCGCTTTAGCCCCCCCCTCCAATCTTGTACACATGCAAAGTTTCGTCGAAAAATGGTAAAGTTTTGCGACTGTCTTGTTTTGCTCTCCTTTCAGCGTATTTTGAATAAAAACACATAGATTGTAGCATTGAAATAAACTTTCTAAACATTTTAAAAGAAGTAAACTTTCTAATGCTAGGGAAATTCACTTCATAAAACGGAAGAAACAAATAAGCTATGCCCTTGAGGTAGGGTGAAAGTCGAAAACCATCAATTTTGGTCAAAATTTTCAACTTGGGGTTTATATGGAAAGTTTTCAAATTTTATTCCTTTTAAAAAAACATCAAACAAATACTGGATTCTCATCTTCTTTTATGTAAATTTTCGAGTTGTAACAGGGGTAGTCAGAGCTGGTTTTCATGGCACGGTAAGCGATTGACGGGAAGTAGGCTCTTGATGCGAACAGGCTGCCCGCCATGTTCCTTCTTACACCAAGAGATGCGTTTATACATCAAATGAAAGCTCATGGTATGGAGAATTATTTTCTTCATTCTTTTTCATCAATTAAATGGCACATTTCTAGTTTGTTACGTGTACCTAGCAGGAGCATCGCCCTATAGCCCCGCCTCTCTGCGGCATCTCAACTTAGCACCTCCCCTAAAAACGTTTTTGTAGCTCTGCCACAGGGTTCAATTGGGGGGTGGGAAGCAATGCTTTTAAACAGGGTTTGCGTAGAAAAATGAAATGCATAGTCTATATGTATTATTCAAGCTGTCCTTGAACATTGTAAAAAATGCATGGCCTCGGATGACAGGCGAGTTGGAAGTAGTTGAAGGCACCATTTACACGCTAAAATTATCGTTTTAATTGCGTGAGACTTATTTCATACACATTTTCATGACAAGAAGACTCTAACAGTTGGTGTGAAAGGCAACTCACCATGTTTTGACGTGGTAAATTTCGTCTTGTCATATCCAATGAATTTAACCAACTAAGGAGGATGCCTATTTATTTACCGCAACGCTTAGTAGGCAATGTCTATAATATGATTCGTAAATATTACACGTTAATTTTAGATTTGTTAGGGACTCCATGTTCCGGGTCCTCATAGTCTTCACGAATTCTTAGCAATCTAGGAGCATCTGAATTAGCATGGTATCATTACGTCTAAATTAACTGGAGAGTACAAAAGACGTAGGTGTTTTTTGAAAGTTCCAAGCAGCAGCAACCCTTTCACCCACTGAGGGGCCATGTGACCAAATGATCGTCAGCAAAAATAGGCTATAGGTAAAGTCTGATCTCTTCCATATCCGGCTACCCCTGCTTCTAAACATTGATATAGATTATTGCTCCAATATCATCAATTCTTTAACCCCTTTGCAATTTATGCAGACGCTTTTAATGTAACTGCACAGCTGTGTTATCACCGGTGTGAAATGTTTAAGAAATTTGGCTCTCAAAAGGTAATTCTTAAATTGTTATCAGTCTGTCCCTCCAGGTTCCTCTTCATAGCTTATCATTCCCTGTGTAAAGATAATGATGATGATTATTATTATTTTGATCATGATTGTTGTCCTTTTACCTCCCATGTCACATCTTTAAATCCGTTGTCATATGTCGCACTCCAGAACCGTTACACCTGATTTCAACATGCAATGGACTGTATTAAGACTTATCGAAAAATTTAGTTGCCACAAATCTGTTTCATTCCTTTAACTTTTTATTTACTACATGCTATAACAATAGCCTCAACCATTCTGTCCTTAAAAAGCTATTTCTAAAGGCAGTTATACAGGGTCTTTTATGTCGGAAATAACGCATCGAGCCACTCCAATGGTTTCCCGACACTGTTGAGCTTAGCTGTAGATTGGAAAAACATCAATAATTTATCATGCAAGCTAGTGCTTTTAAATACAGTGACGTGTTTACTTGCAAAGCACACATTTAAGACAAATTTTTATCCTTTTAAACAGGTACTCTTTAAGTTTGTCAGTAGGTTTGGAATCTTCATGTGTTTGCGTTCTGTAAACATCATTGATTATTACACCTTGCTACTTAAGTTTCAAAACACGAAAATTCGTATTTAATTTCAGTATACACTCTTTGGTGTTTAAGAAGAATGTTCTTAGAACACAGACCTAAAAATTATTCAGAAATTAAGAACAGGCCGAGGCTGAAGCACTGTTGTAAAGATTTTTATTGATTTCTGTCATGAGAAATTCATCAAATCTCTAACGAAGATACATACAATGTTGGAATACAACTGATTTTCAACTGATCCTTCTTAACCTATATATCTGTAAACGCCCATTTTTAAGGATACGTATATCATACGCTATTAAAAATTTTTCATGAACGTTCAATGTAGTTTATTGTCTGTGTCTGTCTAAAAAAAGAGTGTTGTACGATTTGTGCTTAATTCTGAAAGTGCATAGTCATTTCATATGAAATGTTTTTATTATACGCCATTTTAAGATGTGAAAAAGTAGTGTAATCCAAACCCCAAAGCTCTATACGTTTACAGATGAGCCTTTTACAACCAGACCCACTTCAAATCCGGTCCTTGCTCTATAAAAGACAAACTGAAACAAAAACTATGGTCTTTAAGAGCTTAAATGAACTTGCTCCTCAAAATCTTCGCAATCTATTCACAAAAAACTCACAATGTGCCACATATAATCTCCGTAACATACTAACTGACCTTGGGTTACCAAAGAAAAACACTTCAGCGAGTCAGAGATGCTTTTCTTTCGGGGGTGCACAACTTTGGAGTCACTCAGCCGAGTGTAAACAAGCAGCCTTACTTAGACTCTTTAAAAACTGTTTTTAAGAAGTTTTACCTATAGTTTTTTTTCTTTCTTTTATCTAATATCAAGCTAATTTTTTAAAGTTTTACTTTTAAAACCGTTTGTGAGCAAAATATTTATAAAAATTTTAATTATGAGTAAACATTTTTATATGTAATGTAAATGGAAGGCCCCTTGAAAATCAACTTCTCTGTTGAAGGGCTACTCTCCCTAAAGAAGTTGAAGATGAAATGAAAAATGAAGAGACAGAGGGGCCAACTACTTGGGGGCTTGGGGCTGAGCCCCCCCCTGGGAAATTTTCAAAAACCTGCTCTTTATCGCTTTTAAACTTAATGTCCCGAGTACGCATAGTATCTTCATCCTTTTTTAATGAATAGAATACAATATATTGTTAATCAAAGGACTAAACTACGCGAAGGTGGCGCTAAAGGAGGGGCAGAGGGGGTTGCAGCCCACCGTCTGGGAAACAATTTATGCCTGTAGGGGAATTTTTAACGGAAAATTGTGTTCTTATGCTCAGGAAGATACCCTATACTCCGTTATATAGCCCCACTGTCGGGGAACCTAGCTCTTCCGTCGGTCGGGCAAATCCTGGCGCCACTGCTGAAACTACGTCTTTAGAACTGATGATTTAGAAAATTTGGTATGTAATTATGTTTTTTCATTTCAAGTTTAACCCCCCCCCTCCCCGCCACAATCAAAAGCCAGCGGTTATGATAAGGGAAGAGTCAATTTATTGCAGTGGAAGGGCATGCGGTTCCTGTAGGAGTAAGCGATTATATTGCAAATGATACTTTTTCATAAAATTTGATTCAGAGGTTTTTCTTAATTTGTTTCTTGTTTCTGTACTGCAATTTATGTGAAAAAAATTTATGTTGATGTTGTTGAACTGAACTAATTATGTTACAATAATTTCGTTTTATCTTTTTAATGCATTATTTTCATTTTCTTTTTTTGCTTTTTTGCAATTGTTATTGTTGATGCTTCTTTCCTTACATTTTGCTTAATTTCAGCTCGTTTTGTTTCTTATGTTATTCTAATTTTTTGAGCAAATCTCAGCCTGGTGTTTCTTATAAAGTTTTATGTTTACGTTGATGATGAAGCCATGAAGAAATGGAACCTCTAACACTTGAGTCAATTTCTACTAGAGAATGAATTATTATCAAGCATTAGGGCAACATAGAACAAAACGTGCATAGCTGTAGCGCACGGGGAAAACGAATGCGGGCTGTCAAGGTGCATACCTGCAGTCGAAATTCGAGGGGTAATACATGCAAGGAGTCAGTTACATCGGAAGCCAGGGGCCTGGTGAAAATTGGCGTTAGCCAGAATGCTAATTACGTATGTTCACGCCACGAAGTCGTCGTTCAGCGGCAAGAATTGTGGTATATGCCACCAGCAACTTGATGAATGTTAATTCAACTTAGACTGATAACGTATGAAGGTCATTGATTCAAGTGGCTTGCCGTTGCCGACCTACTTTATAATTTAAAATCAGAAACAATACTGACACCAGTACGCACCAGCCTAGCAACCTAGAACAACAAAACAGCACTTGATGTATTACTTAAATCTTTCGAGCTTTTCTTCTTGTATTTTTTATATGCAGCTAGCTTAGTTTGATTATTTACATTCGAAAAAATAGTCCCTGGAAACTTTTCGAATTGAATAGCGCTTTGAATATTGCTCCTTGAGGCACACTACGATGCTGTTTTGAATTTCACATCTTGGATTTTGGTAGGGTTATTAATATTTCATAATAAATCCTATCAATATCAGTATTACTATTGATCCAAAAGCTAAATTCGTTCTTATGACATTCTTCAAATTTTAGGCTAACGACGGCAACTCCGAAGAAGATGGTCGCAAAAAGGTTTCTTGTAACCGCTGTACTTTCAGTCTGTGTCCTTTTGAAGGACGTTCAAGCAGCAAGTAAGACTTTTTTGTCAAATTATGTTTTCATGTCAATTCTTTACCTGTTTTGTCGCCTTTAGAGGGCGATATAAATGTGTAACGCATCTAAGATTCTTTGATATTGAAGAATTCAGCAAGGAAGAACGCGGACTGGCAACGTACTCAAGCTAAAGACCACCAATAAATTCACTGTCTTTAATGGGTTTTCCGTTAGTCTAAATGAACTCTTTATCTTTGAAGACTCAAAACAACAAGTGTTTATTCGTGTTTCGTAATTGCACGAGAAAACGGAAGCATTATGTAGAAAAGCAAATGCTTTTAGAGCATAAAACAGTTGATAATGATTAAATGGTCTAAAAGGTTTTACCCGTACTGCCTTTAGCACTTTAACCTCCTTTGCCGCTTCTTAAGAATGAAATTTCGGACAAAATGAAGCCTTCAAATCTCTGCTTCACCAGCTGAGCAACATAATCTTTCAATTTAGTGTTTTTCTAGGAATAAGAAAGTAATTTCTGAAACAAAACATATTTACATACTGTCTTCATTGGAGAAACACAGCACTGAGCTTCCTTAACTATATTCAGTACTGAGCTACTACTGCTTCCTTATAAACAACTTTCTTATAAAAACGTGCTTGTAGAAAGCGCGTTATCGAAACGAGTGTTACCTTTTCCAACAATAATTTAGTGAATTTTTTCATAAAAAATATGATATGATACTATAAATGAAATGGGTATTTACTTTGCCATTTTACTCTTGCACCCAATCACGTTTGATCCGAGAGGAAAGTTGTACCGATTACCCTTATCTATACACTAAATCAGGTGGTATGGTGCAGCTAGTTTAGTACCCCCTATGAAAGATGCGATCCTGATACTTCTTTATAACGAGCCCATTTCAATATAGCAACGAGCCCCTCGTTATTTTTCAAGTTAGCGGTGTGAAAAGCAAATGGCATGCGCTTGGGCGTTGCGCTGATTAAAAGATGGTTTGGCACAGAATCATCACATTAGCAAAGAGAAGTTGTTTTGAACCAGTACAATCGCAGCCTCAACTACACTTTTTTTTATAAACAACTCCAAATTTTGAATTCGCCACAAAGGTTGTTTAGCTCAACAATAAAAATCGCCCCAAAAGGTTGTTTAGCAGTTGTTTCATTTTTGAGCCAATTTCGGGGCTGTTGTTTATTTTTAGAGTTGTTCATAAAAAAAGTGTAATGAAGTTGAACAGCTGGATGTTGAAGAATCAGATAAATTCGATTGTGAAGGTGAAAGAATTGAAGTTGTGGACGACAAAGAGGGCGGAGAAAAAAATATCTTTGATTTGTTAGTGAATGAAGTCTTCTGAACTGTTTTAGGGAAACATGCCATACATGTGCTGTAGCCATTTTTATTAAGTCCTTTGTTAATTTCATCTTCTTATATGTTAAAGTTTTAAAAAGAATAAGATATGAACGACACCTTTCACATAATGTCTAAAAAGTTGTTTAATTTTATTGCCACAAATTCGCCCAATTGAAGTTGTTTAGCAGTTGTTTAATTTTTGAGCCAATTTCGGGGCAGTTGTTTATTTTTGGAGTTGTTTATAAAAAAAAGTGTACATGCTATTTATACCAAAGCCTACCTTTCTTACCGACTGAAAACATAGGACAAGTTTTATCTTCTGATATGAATTGGAACGTAATGAATTCAAAGGCTTTTCAAATGCAAATAAGGCGAATCAGGTATCCTAAGCGATGATGCTCTCTAAGTTGTTTTAAACAAACAAATTAGGAAATTTTTCTTATTTAAATGTTAGATGTTGTAAATAGAATTTAGGTTGTAAATAGGTTTCTAGTTATATTTTTGATAGTTTTAATATTTATTTTGGAATTAAGTTTTCATTTTATTTTTGAGAGGACCCCTTGAAAACCGACATCAGTGTCGAAGGGCTACCCTTCCCGTAGATAAATAAATGTAAAGAAAAAATGACAAAAATGAAAATCAAGGAAGCAGTTTCCTTAAAAAATGAATTCTTGATTAGAATTCACAAATTTTAAGTTTTTGACTACGTTTAACTAAAATTTCAAAGCATCGAGGAGGCTATGTATTATCCGGTAAATCTCCAGTGGTGGCTATGTTCTATAGGATTAGAAGTCCTGGCTTTGTGCCAAATGTTGGATTTTCCTTTCAAAGGCTGTACAAACTTCGTCTTCAAAGCAGGGTAATCTGCATATCGTTTATTTTGGACATTTCATTTGTAAAGATGTTATATGAAGTTTGTCTCAAAATCTTGGCTCATTTGCAAATTTCTCTTCGAATAACTGTTTTGATCAGGTTGCTCCACTAGTGCCTGCGTGACAAGGGTAGAGCAAAGATGCTGTCAGCACTTAACTGCCCTGAATATCACGAGTAATATTGACGATTTCGTTTGCTACTTCACCAGAAAGAAGCGAGGCTATTGTGAGGAAAATTGCGTAATAAATTAGCTGGCTGAATGCAAGTGACATTAAAAAACGACAGTTTTCAGTTATCAACAAGACTTTTGGAAACAAGATATCTCATTGTCATTTATGTAGAACATTGTAGTTTGCCCTTTCAAAAGATTGTTCCTACACGATACAAAAAAATCTACCTTGTTCAAGCTCATTTTTAGGAGTCTGAAAGGTTTGAAACTTTCACGAAATGGACTGTTAGAATTTTTGAGGCCAAAAACGTTTTTTAGGGGCTATAGATACTTGTATTAGTGAGATGATGTCGCTAATGATTATGACAAAAGCATTCGATTACATCGATACCAGGGACGATTAGAAAAGAAGCAAAAATTAGTTAAATCATGCTACTATAGGTCAAATGCGTTTTTGAGTAGGTTCAGCTCTTATATGATTAATTTTTGAACAGAATGAATAATAACAATAAATTAAGGGAAAAGTTAATTAGTTTAGCAAGGAATTAACGGCGAAAAGAGAGATTGTGAGGCAATTTTTGCTGCTAACTGACCATTCGTAGTAGAAACTTGCACTATCCCTTACGACCATTTGATTTTTGTCAATCTAGGTAATAGCTCTGATTGCAAGAGTAAAGTCAAGATTGCAGGATGCACAGACAAGCTTATAACAAGCTGGTGGAATATCCCTCCATACATATCTACGAAACAAGGCCAAACAAATCCCGAAGGAATATTTCCCACAGTTTTAAACCTCCTGGTAAAAGAATGCTGTGGGTGTTCCACAGTGGAATACAGAAAGCGTGTAAACAGCTCTGAAGATCTCAAAGCCGAACTGAGTAAGTAGATACAATATCTTGCTGCTTCCTATGTCATTTATTCAAAGCCGTATTCTATGGAGAGGGGGGTCTTTTGGGAGGCATTTATCCACAAGGGTGTTTGATAGATGTCAGGACGGAATCAACTCATTTATTGCGATTAACTTATAATCTAAGAATCTAAAAAAGAGAGTAGTAATACACATCAAGGATGCCCTTGTGAAAGGCTAGTAAGAGGGTGATTCTCATAGCATGTGGCACCAAACCACTTGACAACCCTCTCAAAACTAGATTTTGTTTTATTTCAGGAGCAAATATCCTCATAGAATGTCTGCTGTTTAAGTAGAAAAGAATTGATTTTATGAAACATTGCTTAGCATTAACTTGGTTTTAATCAGAGAAATTTCCATCATTATTGGTTTTCAGCTCCTTAAAATCGACTAGGGTTTGAACAATGGCAGCTTCACAGTCAAGAATAGTTTTTCTTGGATTCTGAGGGAAAATTCTTTTATTTGGCTGTGAATTTTTATGCCTCAAAATGATACCATCAATAAAGGGTGTTTGTGATTGATTTTATTTTAAGTTTAACTCACGTTAATTCAATACAAATCTACGCAAGAAATTGCTCAAAGCAAATAAAAATGTTCTGGCATGTTGTGTTTAGTTGTATGATCAATTCATTTAATATTATTAGGGTATTTGTATGCAAACTGAGCTGATTTATGGTGTAAATGATTGGTTTTGCGACGATAAAAACACACGTATTTTCACTGAATTTTTAACTAAAGTTGGAGCACGTCTTTACATTGGTCTTAGTTTGTGGCAAGTCGAACTGTGATCTATTATTGAGAAAAGTATTGTAGTCGTTATTAAAATCACAGCTCACATTCATTTGCCTATTACGACGTTTCAATAATTTTTGCCGTTTTCATGAGATATTTTCAAGAATTTTTATTACAAGGTAGACTTTATTTCTCAACGTTTGTATAGAATTGTATAGTACCGACAGGTGCAAGCTATTTATGAACAAAGCGATATTCCTGTTTTCAATCAAACTTGAGATACGTTAAGTTGATAAATGAGTTATGGCTGCATGTCATTATCGTTTTTATTTTCATTTTTATCTATCCGCGATCACCTTGTAGCAGCTTTTTATTTCTAAAGGTGAATATAAAATTATTACTGTGCAAGAAATGAAAATTTTTACGACTTGGACATGCTATAAAATGTTTTTTAAGTTAGGATCTCTTTATATATCTGTCATGCAGTTATCTTTGATTTAGGTCATAATGTTTATGATACTGATCTATGATATTACAGGAGAATGTGGTACGTCTGTTAGGAAAAACATCTAAATGGGGTGGATGAGGACGCTGGAAAAGAGGCTTCTCTACAGATTTGCCTGCAGGCGTATCCATGGGTACGTCGGGCACCATGCCCCTTTGCAGCAAGACTCAGTAAATCGTCAACGTCACTGGTTTCGTTGACTTTTGAATTTTGAAGACGCCTTTGGACTTTGAACTGAGCCATTATCAGGGCCCGCCGCTACCTGTCGTGTTCAAAGGAGTGGCCAGGGTGAATTTGTCAATAAGTTAGACGTGACCACCTTTAGATCTTGACAATCTTGAAATTTTCCAATCAAATACTGGAAAGCACCTAAAACTCGGTTTTGGTAAATTAAGAAGAGGTCTCACTCCCCTCCCGCTCCCTTAGTATTACATACACTCTCTAAGATAGAATGTTCATTGACTTTTAGATAAACTCAAATGCAGCGTTTTCAGTTGATATTTGATAATATAGACAACATGCGTCCTTTTGCAGGCAACAACACATACATCGCTTTGCCAATCTACGGAAGTATGACAGACGTGAAATACCAAAATAAGCCATTCTTTCCAATTGTGGAATCTCCTGGTGTCATCTATTTGCAGAAGAAGGAGCCTGCTGGAAATGCCGCTGAAGCTGTCATGGAAGCTGTTTTACAAGGATGGCCCGTTCTTGTCTTGACCTTGATCATGGCTGCTCTCTCTGGTATTGTTATGTGGGCCTTGGTAAGATCCTGCTCTAATAATCAACCAAAGAACTATTATTTTCCTTTGATTTTTTAGAAACTGTATTTCTCTCTTTATTGTGCATTTAAACACACTAATTCTTCTTCCCGCTTTTCTTAAAACTCTCTCTTTGTTGACATGGCCCAAGGCATTCAAACATTCAAACATTCAAACATTCAAACATTCAAACATTCAAACATTCAAACATTCAAACATTCAAACATTCAAACTAAGCAAAACCCTTTAAGATAATATATTCTCGATAACTTCATTATCATTATTAAGCCTAGTCAATTTCACTGAATAGAATGACCTCTTTAATTTTTCCACAGGACTCATACTGGAACCCAGATCAGTTTCCAAACTCTTTTTTCAAAGGAGCTTGGGAGGGCTTCTGGTGGGCTTTCGTATCCATGACAACTGTTGGGTATGTCTGCTTTTACTTTTTGCTAAATGTAAACTCAATTTTTGTTTTCTGTCCTCCATTATCGATCACGGTATTAATTTGAGTACAGTTGTAGCGTACATTGTAGACAATGCTTGTATGTAAAACAATCTTAAAGCTTTATAAAGCATTTTGCTTTACATCTGCGAAAAGAAACACCGTATTCAGTTAAAGCAAAAGATCTCTGTGGGAATAATTTTTCTTAGCATTTAGCTGGGAACACGAGGAAAGGAGCAGGGCGATAATTGCTCTTTGGTCTAGTTACAAAGGAATAACAGACGGAAACCGCTGAAAAATTCACGAAAATAGGTTACTTATGACAAATATTTGCTAAAAATGGATGGCAGTTTGGGCCTAAGGAATCTGGAACAACCTAGGCCCATGACAGTTGGTTGTACCTCGGCAGGCATCTCGTGTGACAGCCAATGTCATGTCCCTTTTCTTGGCAAATCTAACACCATTTGGACTTCCACGTCGATGCCCCTCCCCATTGAAAATAATTTTCTCGCTTCTTCCTAGATACGGTGATCGTGCCCCAAGATCTTTTATCGCCAGAGTGTTCGCCTTCATCTGGGTTCTTATTGGATTGGTCATCATATCAATCTTTACAGCTACAGTTACCACTTCACTAACGGCATTATCACTTAGTAATGATGTCAGCATCTATGGAGCAACAGTAAGATACATAGTTTCTAAGTCGATATGCTCGGCTTGAACAATAGAATTTGCGACAGGCCCGAGGCCAGAACGTGGCTTCGGGAGGGGGGGGCTTAGCCCCCTTAAAAAATGATAAGACAAAAGAAATAACATAAAAATAGCACATTTTGTAGTAATTTTTGAATTTAGCCCCCCCCCTTCCAGAAAATTTGATCTCGCCTCGGGCTTGACTTGCAAAATGACCAGAATTAACAATGAAAAATTGTATTCATATAAATGTGAACTCTTTTGGTTTGCTACTCATATCAATTAATTTCCCCATCCTCTCGGACTCCCTTGATAGAAATGGATTCCAAAACGTACAATAACAAAAAACAAGTGTAACTTTTGACGGGCCCGCTTTGTGATAGTGCACAGACAATTTGCCTAGTAAAAACACTTGTACTTTACTTTCACAAATGATTCAACATCAAACTTAATGATTAGTATTAATAACATATAGTTGGGAAAATTGATTAACCTAACAATAGGATTCATAACATGTTGACAATAAGAGTCAAAACTTTCTTAGGAAGTTGCACTTTGGACAAACATTTGACTTGAACATGCAACTACAATTGAAGAAAATATAGCCCAACACATTACACAAGTCATTTAAAGATGGATCAACATGCTTTCAACTTTAAGAACGAGTTTTTAACAGTCTACACCTCAATGAATTTTTACAAGTTCAACTGACATGAGACAAAAGAAAAATTTATAAATGATTTTTAATGATAAAGAACCATTTATTCAAGAATGAAAGTACAAAGTATAAAAATATGGGATTGCTGGTGATAAAAACGCGAATGCAAGTCTATCATAGGAAATGAATCATATTAATCGTTCTTCACCATTTATTCCATTATGGTTTTTCTAAAGGTTGCTACTCTGAACAACACCGAAGAACAAAGATATGGAATCAAGAATAACGCCAAAATAAAGGGTATTTCCTTATGTATTTTCTGTCTGCAATTTTTCTGGGGGCAATGATTTCATGTTAACTCTTCTGGCTGAGTGTGTCCATTTAAACCCTTAAATGATAACTGTATCGCAAGCACACCAAGTCTCTATTTAGTAGCAGTAACTGTTATATCTAATCCATTGGGAGAAAAGACATAAGAAGTCTCGTAACGATTGAATAAAAAATTTTTCCATGCAGTTTTGTATGATGTTCAATTCCTTTTTGTCACGTTTGTAAAAAGTATTCTACAATTCATCGTCAAATTTAGAGCGTAGCCAGAGATGCTCACCAAATTCATCATGTTCTACACTCCTACACAAAGCATTTAAATTTTTCCCTTCACCTTTTGGTATTAAATCTATTTTAATTTGTTTAAATTTTAGCAGTTTTGCGGCTTCACTGTGCTTTTTGCGTTGCTTTATTCCAAAGAGCTTTTTGTTATGAATCACGGTTTTGGTCTTTTGCATTAAGCTAATAAAGTAAATAAATTAAACAAATTAAACTAATACCCCCTTCCCCTATAAAATTCCGTTCTCTACTTAGCCCCTGCAACAAGATTAAAACTACTTAAAACTTCTAGCATATCTTCTTCTTTTTCAAGTTATCTTGCTGATATTTTAGGTTTTGCATCGGTTGCTGATTTCAAGACAGCAGTCTTGGAAAAGAAAGACAAAATAACTGGTGGCTTGATCGACAGTTATGTAGCAGGAGAATATAGTTCTGAACTGTCTGATTCAAGCGGACTAAAAGTTGCTACTGTTTTCGATCACCAATTCGCCTACGGCTTTGCCATCTCGAACACTCTAAGCAACAACGAAGTTGAGAGATGCATGCGGCGAACTCTGAGCACTATGGAGAGCAAAATTACAAACATAATCCAGGAGAAAACAAACGCTCTGAAAGTAAGAGAAGTCTTCTTTTCATATGGTCGGGAACATCAGAGAGTAATTTTAAAATATTTCTCCGGCTTGAAATTAGATCCCAATTCCTGAATAAACAAAGGCAATAAGTTGCTATCATCTTGAAATTTTCTATTACTTAATGTGTACAGTTTGATAAATGAAGCATTTTATTTACATTGCAAAACCTGCAACAACAGTTCTTCAGTGCAATAGAACAGCAGAATAATGTCATTTTATTGTGATCAAATCGGAATGAAAAATCACAGCTTTATTCTTACCTTGGAGTTCTTGGCTTTACAGTGTTTGTGGCATTGGCTCCCCTTTAAAGAAATGTTACCATCTAGTCGGAAAGGTTTCAAGATCTACTTAAGTGTAGTATCTTTTACACGCAGTGTTACTAATTTGCAATCTTAATCTTATTAATTCGAAATTGAGATAGAGAAATGTTGTTGGAAATCCTTCCCCTTTAACCGAGGTCCCTCAATGCCCATGCGGCTAAATTTCAATACTCAAATTTCCTTCCCATTTTTTTAAAATTTGTCTTCATGGTTCTTTGAATTTCAACCAGGGACATGTGAAAACGTAGGGCTTTAAAGATGCGGGAAGACTTCAAGAAAAAATTAATTTGGTTACTCGGCTTTCTAAGTAGAGGCACGTATCAAGACTGTCAAGTACCAACAGACAGTGATATTACGCTGATGTGTTTTGTAGCACACACAAACTTCTACATGTTATCTATACTGACAGATGCCTAATGAGATAATGTTTAAGGTGCTAAAAAATCTTATTTCTTCGAACAGGAATCCGCAAAGAGTGCAGCAGAGGAAAAATCAAGCAATCTTTTCGATCCTCAGTCTTCTATCTTCAAAGCTGCTGTTTTTTCATGTCTTGGTATGATTGTTTTTTTTACAATCATTGGAGTTGCCTGGGAATACTTCTACTACCGCCCACGTCAACCGAAAGAAGCAAAAACAGGTAAAGAATATTTTGCACTGCTATATTCTCATTTCACTTTTTACAACAAATTAATCTTTTTTGGTCTTTTTTGCCAAATTCAGATCCAACGTATCACCAGAATAGAACACAACAGAACATAATAGTAGACAAATGAACCTTCTGAAAGAAGCATATTTTCCTTGAGGTTAACTTTACCTTGTCCCGCTTAGAAAATTTAAGATTTCTCTGTGTTAAACATCTTCTGTGAAAATTATGAAGGAAGACCATTAAAACATGTAATGCGTCGTTTAATGTTAGTTTTTCTTTATCAGCTGTTGAAAGACCTCTAAGCCCTCATACAACATTTGAGGAGCTTGTTGCTGCGCAGGCGCAAGAGCTAGAGGATGCCATGATCACTGAAGTAATGGCATTTTACAAAACATGGTCTCGAAAACTGGAGGAAATAAAGAAGAAAAGCTTGCGTGGATGTGAACTGGATGATCAAAAGGTTGATATGAAGTTATAGACTTGCGCACGATCTTTAGACAGTATTTGACAATGCACCGTCTATGTTTCATGTTGGGACTTTAGTCTTTCGTCTCTAAGAGAAGCTTTTAACTTTTAGTAAAGCACAGCCCATAAGATTGGCCTAACTATTATCATGAAAAAAACGATCCATGCGTTCTGAATACAATTTTGATTTCAAGGAAATAGTTACGAAAAGCAGCCTAACTGCCACATTTGGTTAAAACGTACATAGTTAATGTCGCTGGACGATCTCTCTGTCTGTCTCCGGCATCCAGTCTGGAGGCAATCAAAATAGCATGCTAATGAAATAGCTTCTCTTTTTATCTTCCGCACAAAATGTGCTGTTCTGAAATAATGGACAGTTTTCTAATGGATATACAGCTAGTTTAAAGAAAGATAAATGGTATCACTGCATTCATTTACAAAGAAATGTAAAATGAAAAATGCTGCATCTAGCTAGCATGCTGCTATGATGCCTACCTCATCTGTTTAGATAATGAAGCTACCATATTAACAGTAAACTTGCTCTGTCTGGCTTTGATTCCTCGAAGTTCTTTTGCTTAGTGAAAACATTTAAGAATTGATCTATCGATACATATTAGTGCACCTGTTCACTTCCCAATATAGGAGGCTTGCATGTGACAATAACTTACATCGACATCTTATAATTTGTATTTTTATTCGTTATGTAAATCATTGTAGAAACTAATCATGTTCTTAGGTCTAGAATTAATAAAACCACGATTATTTGTGTAGAATAGGACCTACTTTAACCCTCCCCGTTTCTTTATCCAAAGTCAGTTTGTTATAGAATGCTATGGCCGCACAAACTCAAAGTGCATTATATTCTTGTGCCATTGGCAAGACTTTTCAACTCGTTGTCATATGTATGTCCGTATACGTCGATCATTTTAAGATAAGATGAACAATCTTTAGCAAAGGCAGTCACAGTTTACTCTTCCTTAAAATTTTGTTCCACTTCTCGCTTATTTTGAACCGTTGGTTACAATATTCAAGTATTTTGTTGGTTTTCTGTTGGTTTTTCATCTATTTTGCTTTTGGTGTAAAAATTTTAATGCTACCCTATTCTTTCATTTTTTATTTCATTGAATGAAATCTTCCATTATTGAGTAAGTGACGTTTTCAATTTTGTTTCGCCAATCACGTCACACTGTTTTTGAACCATAGTTACTCGAAATTACTTTTTCGTGGCCCATCACCGCGGTAATTGCGATGCATTGTTGTGCTTTGTTGTTCAGAGAAGGGTATTAATTGCGTTGCTTGGGCAATCAACACTTTATTAGGAAGAACGAGTTTTACAAGTGAATCTCGGCTCTCGATGTTTGCTCAGGTTGTCCTTTAGCTTATGACACGATCTTTAAGCTTCTTTGAGCCCCAGAACTCTTTTTGTTCTAAGGAGGTTTTTTGGCAATTCGTATTTTCCGCAGATCTTTCAATACGCCTCTGTTCTTCTTCAAATCTCTGCATAAAACTGTATGTGTTCTTTTAATAATATTTTTATGCTGAAATCGTTGCTGAAAATTGACATACTCTCCCCTGTTGGATGCCCTTTCCCGTTCTTTTCTCCCCTTCCTGATTGGCCATCTAGTCTCCACCCCACTAAGCATCCACTTTTATAGGCAGTAACACCAAGGGTAGAAAATTCGCCGAATGAGGAGTTCCGTGGATGACGAAAATTCTTCTGCCAAATACCCTTCTCCCGTTGGATATCCTTTTCAGCTCTTGTGATTATCAAGTCCCGTAGAAAACTTTACGAATTTGATAAGCCCAACAGGGAATTTTTTACAGAAGCTGCACACTTGAACTGTTGCAAGCCTCTGTATTTGTGTATAATTCTATGCCACCTATTACTGTAGCGTTATTTGCAAGCCTTACTTAGACTTTGTAGCTGTTGACCTATAGACAAAGCTAACATACATCTATCGCAAATTTGACAAAAGGACATTTTTGTTTATGATGTTTTGTTAGTTACCCGTTATTCGTTAAAAAAACTGTAAGTAATCTTTTCAATTGTATTTCAAGAATTTTGGTGCACGATTATGTAGCTCTACGTTTTTAGTAGCTTGGATTTGTGCACTTATTGTATGTAAGCACAGCTTGGTCAAAAGGTAAAATAAACTTTAGCACCAAAAAGTCTCTTGTCTATCACATTCTTTTGAATTTACAATTGAATTACTGCGGTCATCCAGTTACTGTAATCCCTGGCCATCTTAATTACGAGATTATTATGTTATGAGTGCTACCTTCTCCTATCCTTACTTGCTAACCTCTCCCCTCCCCGACTAGGTACCTTCTCCCCTCTCCGAAATGCTACCTTCTGCCCATTCCGATTTGCAACATTTCCCCTACCCAAATTTGCAACATTTCCCAAATTTTCTCAATTTGGTAATTTACAAACCCCAAAATTTCAAGGATGCTAGCTGTGCTCCAGAACAATGGGGTAATTCTTCTGCTCTATTTTGAGGACAGCCCACGGTAGGTGCCCTTGCATAAAGATACCTTTGTCTAATTTTAAAAGATCTTGAATTTTGAAGCAAATGAAAATGAAATTGACTTTTAAAGATGAAAAGCAATAATTAAAGTCGTTGCTAGAGTCCCGGAAGTTATAAGTTATTATGGCTTTAACTTTCCAAAGTTATGTGATTGAAGCTGTCAGCTTGATCAGTTTGAACCCCAACACCATAATTGCCACCCCTAGCAGCCGTCATGGTTTCCTTATTCGTAACACATTTTGATGCGCACAGTTAGTTTCATCTTCATTTCTCATTTTAAATTCTGTCAGTACTTCCATTCATCGTTCGCTCGTTCGATCGTTCACTCCTTCCTTCACTGCCAATTATATACTGAATTACTGAATACTGTTATCATACAGTATTCATTAATTAAACCGCGTGTCGCTATAGGGAGAAATGAACTCAAGTCCCGAGTCCAACAACCACGTGATTAAGTAGATTCATTCTGGGGCGTAGGATTGGAAAGATCGGAGGCACATCGAAAAGGGAACATTGT
Organism: Catostylus mosaicus; assembly: GCA_964019065.1. NCBI lineage: Eukaryota > Metazoa > Cnidaria > Scyphozoa > Rhizostomeae > Catostylidae > Catostylus > Catostylus mosaicus. The sequence goes on along the minus strand of OZ025188.1, from coordinate 11,082,655 downwards.
CTCGCACTATTGATGTATCGACAGTGGGGCACTTATACGATGAAAACGGGCACTTTCATGCTAAGATGATATACTTTCACGATAAAACGGGCACTTTCAAGATAAAAAGGAACATTTTTATGTTGAAAACGGTGAATTTTTAGAATGATAAAGGGCATTTCCAAAGAAAAGGGGGCACACCTGCTGTTGCTAGATAAAAAGGGGGCACGAGCCTCCAAAGTCTCTGGTACCTACGTCACTGGATTCATACATCTTGCGTTATTTCATCCTTTAGTGGAATGCTTTGGTACCCCATCCAAACCTAAACATACATTTGTACACATACCAGTCGTCCCAAGTGATCATACCATAAAGGTTATGTAGTTGTAAAGTAATGACAGCAAACAAACCTTACCTGTATCATTTTTGATAGTTATAAACAAACAGTATTTGAAAACTGGTTCTTAGTGTGTGCCGTGTACTAAGAAATACCATTAATTTCAATTTCAGTTGTCGATTGATAAAATGATAAAATTTTTTGCAAAGCAAAATATTTTTCCCACATAAAACTCTTTCTTGTGAGTTTTGTACCCCTGATAATAGCAAAAGATCTGATAAATGTACTCCTGTCGAAAATTTTCCGCCCCGGTACTCAAGATTTAAAATGACCACACCCTTAAGAGACAAAAAGTTCAACGTTTTGAAGGTATTCTTCGATGGATAATTTTGCATAAAATGATAAAACATTCTGCACTAAATAGTGAAGAGAAAACGACAAATCATTTATCAATTATCAAATCTACTTTATAGTGAACAAAACTACAAATAAAAAATTCATGATTTTGGTAAATGCACTGCACTGCAGACAAGGGAATGTAGAAATTTTTCCGGTTGATGAGGGAGGGGGGCAAACCCTCTTGAAGCACGGAAATGTGCCGAAAAATGGTCACGAATAATAATAATGATAACTACTATATCTCCATTTTGGACCAGTTATAATGTATAACTAAAGTAACACTACTAATGGAAATAAAAGTAAATTGCACTAGCATAAACCAATCATGTGATAAACCAAATAACCGAACCTAACCAAACATAGTTTCCTATATTTGCCATATTTTCTATATTTATTACTGTTATACTTGGCAGTGCAGGTTGCTTTTATTTCTTCCATATCACGTTTGATCATTAGGAGATCTGATGGAATTTTTGTATCCTTCAGAAGATAACCTTCAGAACACAAAATACGAGTTTTGAATCAGGTGCAACTTTGAAGATGCTGCGGCTTTACTAGATAAGGTTGATTGATCCGAGTGTACTTTGAAAAGAAAGAAAAGAATTGAAAGTCAGGAGATAAACATATAAAAAAGACTGAATAAAGCTATCTAAACAAAGAAAGGAAATGCTGTGATGCGGTGCTTATCGAATTACATACCGCGGTGTTTGGCATCGAGTTGGTTTCGTGTTCCTTTATTACCTCTTACAGAATTCCGCTTTAGGTGATGGACGAAGGATCTGCATTTTGAGAACCCGAATAGCAAAGGCGTTTACAAGAACCGTTAAAGCAGGCAACCGTTAAAGGAGGTAAGGAGTCTTTGATCATTATAAAAATAAAGTGCAATGTGAGAGCATTTTGTAATTCCATTGGGGGCTTCATCACTTATATAGTTAGCGTTGTCCTTGCAATCTGCTCGCCTATCTATCTACCTGACCATCTATCAAAATCCATATGGTTATGTGTTTTAGCCAAGGAGGAGGCATTTTCTCCAACCTTTTATTGCATCAATGGAAAAAACTAACCATAACCCTAATTTTGCAAGGCATTTCAATGTGGCCACAGGCAACAGGGAAATGCTTATTAGATTTCAATCTATTTATAGGTGTCAAGATTCTAAATTTTCTAAAGACAAATTAAGCCTGGTTTTCATTTGTTGTATTTCGTCGACGATTGTCGCAGACTTTCCTCTGCAATGATCCAGATCATCGCAGACAAGCCAGTTTTCATTTGTGATGCATCGCCGACTATCGCAGATCATTGCTGGCAAAAAATGTAGGAAATCAATACTGGCGGTAAATTGTTTTGTTTCTAAAACCGTATAATGAAACCGAGGCCCTTCCAAGCCTTAAAACAAAAGATTTGTCGCAGATCATCGCAGACATCCGGTTTTCATTCACGTTTTCACTCTCCGACGATCGCAGACAGTCGGCGAGGAACCTCAAAATTCAAACAATTTTGAATTCTTGTCAACGTCTGCGACTGTCGCAAAAGGAAACTTCGAATTTACCCACAGAATGAGTTTCTTCTACCTGACCTCATTCGACTGCGCGTTATGCTTCGCAGAGGGAATCACAGGGAACCAATATATTCTCTCTGCGAAGCATAATGCGCAGTCGGTTGAGGTCAGGTAGAAGAAACTGAATCTGTGGGTAAATTCAAAGTTTCCTTTCGCGCATGGTTGTTCTAGGCTGTGATTTTTACTTATGTGTTCTTGTAATTGTGCAATGACCCTGATGAAATGAATTGAAGAAAAATCTTTGCCCAGCCAATGTGAAACACGGTTTTCCCGCTGGAGTATTTTCCGCAATCACTATGATTTACATTGCCGTAAGAGAAATCATGTAAAAATTACTCATGATACTTATGATCTTAGTGTAACCTCAATGGTTACAATAATAGAAAAATTGCAGACTCAACATAATCTTGAAATGGGAAGAAAACCCTATTTTACCCCACAGCCTTTTACATCATTGCCAGCTATTTTTGCATAATACTCCAAAGCCAATTTCCATAGAACAAGGCCCGATTGATAAAGATTTTGCCACAAAAACCGGGGCAGGATTTAATCTAATTTGGAAGTGAAACTGAAATTTGGAAAGTGACTTTTAAGGACTCGTTTAAGGGTTAATCAAAGAAGTTAAAGTAGCAAGGATCTTTGAACAAGACCTACATGTCTTGGAAAGAATTTAAGATCGCGCTTTCAGGCAAAGCAAAGTGAGGAGAGCAACTGATCATGTAAAATAATGCCGATAAAATGGTGATTGTAGAAAATGTTGGTAATTTGCATTTTGATTTGGTTTTGTTAGCAGCGATGAATCCAGTTTGGATTCGGTATTGTCCACTGTAAAATGTGGCCAGATTCATTCATCCCTGAAGCGATATTTTCTCAAATTCTCAATTATAATGACTATTTTGGAAGCCATAGCCCCATGTTTATTCTTTATTAGTAGTTAAAAATTCACAATACATGTTTAAACGAAGCAGAGCTGATAGAACATTTGAAAAAATGTTGAAGAGGAAATTATAAATTTTGGAAAACATGAAGCTTGCTGCCAGTTTTGGCTGTTTGAATTTAACGAATTTTCCAGAAATGAGGTGCCTGTTGTCTTTAGCGACAGGCGCATTGGCAATATTAATCAAAGACATGTCTTTGAAAAAACATGTTTTCCTCCTTTTGAAAAACGTGAAGGGCTATCACCTGGGTAGGGGGCATCATTAAGAATAGCAATCCTTATAAAGACATCATAATTACCAGGTAAAGACTGCCTTGCTGTTTTCTAGGTGCTATTAATTCATCCAACCAAACGATGTCGCAACTGGAGGAGGTACACCAGGAGTTTTTGACGCCGCCATCCTCCAACAAAAACCACGAGAGTCTTGCAGGTAGGTTTCTTGGAATCTTTGGAGAGATTACATCCAATCTTGCCTGTCATCCGTTTCAGGGACTGTCTATGCATGGAGGAAATAGTCTCAGTTAGCCGGGAAAATTTCCAGCCCGGGACTACTTTCAGTTTGCCTTTCTATTGAGAAAATAGTCCTAGCTAGCCGAAGTTAAATTTGGCGCCACTATTCAAAATGACTGCTCACAGAATTGTTTAGAATTCAATTGCGAGCGCAGTATGGAAAATTTATTCCCAACTTGCTGGAACAATTTTCAGATTGCGTTTACATGAGAATAAATGGTCTCAAGCAACCCGGCAGCTGTAAATTGCCTCTGCTAGCTGTGACTATTTTCTTCATATAAACAGCCCCTTAGTACAATGTGAATGATATTAATATTAGTAAGCAAAGAAGCACAGATTTTGTCATGAACCCAGACTAGGGTATTGGCAGCTTTGTGCTAGCTGATTTTGACCTTAGGCGCAAAGGCCTGTGCCCTAATGATTTCTCCTGAGTGCCTATTAACCGACCTCGGACGAAAGACAGCTGGTTGCCTGAGTGGTTTTGTGTAGAAAGGATCCAGCAAACCTCTTGCCTCATAGATTCTTAGACCTGAGCATAACCGTTTCGCCATACGCCGTATCATCGCCATACGCCACTGTGGCAATGATTGTTTACCAATAGATATGGATAAATGGCCTAATGCTCACAAACATGATACGTTCTACTGAATGAATGTATTCCAAGAGGTCATAGACAAGCATTAATAGTTTTCACGTTACTTTCTCCACTCCTGCAATGGGCCAGAGCAGAGTCTGTGCACCAAAAGCACGATAAGTGCCATTTAGTCAACCATTGAAAAAATAACCGGTTTCATACAAAATTTGCCATTTTTAGCTTTCTGTGAACTTCTGTCCATTACGTATTCTCACCATCCCTTGCTTTGAAATTTTACCTGCCTCCTCAACATAAAACTGCAGCTTGCGTTTGGGAATCAATAATTACGATGCAAGGTGTCTTCTCTTTCGCTAGATGCTGTAAGTGCACCTAACCCGAAGATGTTGCGACCAGAAGTATCGTTTCAGGAGATTTTGACGCCACCACCCTCTAACAAAAAAGGCCAAAGTCTTCAAGGTATGTTGTTCACCCGGCAGGGCTACTCAAATGTCAAAAGTGTAACCATATCAATTCTTGTTCTTAGAAATCTCCCTTCTCTGCCTTTTGTGTTAAGAGAAGACCTCTATTTTTCAAATTCTAAAAAGAAAACAAATTTAATAGCACCTATTTCTACACCTATTTCTAGGTAGACTAGGGGGCGTCAGCGTTTATTTATTGCATTTGCTATTGTGGGTTTTTGCTTCCTAGTTTTTTACTGATATTTCTTAATATACCGACCCCTTGTGAAGAATGTTTTGAATTTCTCTGACCTAGATGTTGTCCAAAATCTTTGAAAAAAATTCAAGTTATATTTAGAATTGTTGTGTTGCGAAAGGACGCTATACGTGAAGCGAACGGAAATAGAATTCAATCTCAAGGGACAGAACGTTTTACGTAAGGCCCATTCTTACAGACAGAGATTTTCTTTTTTTGTGCATTCAACACAGATGTAATGGGAACATCAAACCCTTTTCCTAGATTTTCTAGAATGTTATTAATCAAGTCGTCCCCCGCCGAGGCTGCTGAGAACTTTACACGATGATATTTTAAATGTATAAAATCTTTAGAAATCTGACCTATCACTTGAAGTATTGGGTGCTTTCAATTTCCTCATTGAAAAAGTATACAGTATTTATTCCAAAATAATGCGTCTAAAGTATCTATACCCTATGCAACTACATTTCTGGAATGGCATCCATCTATAATATTTTGCCTCCGTGACCACATACAAGATAACAAATTTAGTTACTCCATTTTTTGGTACCCCTGGCTAACATGATCATTTTACCAACTATACGTGACCACAATTGAACATTCACTCAAATATCACCACTGTCCATTTTCTCTCCCCTCCCTCGATACTAGTACTCAATAATTTCTAGCCCAGTGATTATGCAGCCTTACGGTAACATTAAAAGCGCCTGCTTAAATTGCAATGAAATAAAATAGTATTGATAATAATGGTGCAAAAACCTGTTAAGCCTGTATAGCAGCAGGTGTGTCCAGATATTGAATGGATTAGACTCACCCTTAAAGAAATAAAGAATCAACGCTGAAGGTAATTAGGCAAAATGCTCCGTCTCTGAATAAAAGAGTTCAGGATAAATCGGATGAGAAGAATGTTTTAAAAATTGCTAATTTATCTTTTCACGTCGCAGTATGGCAATTTTAACGTACCAAACAATTATTGAATATTTTTCATTAAGCAATGTCCTAAAGATAGGTGCTTTGTCATTTGCTAGATGCTGTCTATTCATCGGAACAGATGTCACAAAAGGAGGAAGTGCACAAGAAGATGACGTCACCCGGGTCTTAAAGGAAAAGACGAAGAAGTCTCCAAAGTACCCGATTTAAAATTTTCTATTCTGAATTAGTTTTCTCTCTGCATACTTTGAACTCATATTGTATTCTGCTCTCTAGGAAAAAATTACTGTAGGATATGTTTTTCAATTATCACACAAAAACAATGGTTTATTTGCTAGGTGCTGATCAGTCAGGGGAGCTAGACACACCGCCCATGACACCACCATCCTCCAAGAAAAAATGCCAGAGTCTTGCAGGTATGCTTTTTGTAGTCTTTGCAAACACTACTAGTCTAGTCTTGCTTGCCAGTGGTTAGTCATAACATTATTCGTAACTAATGGTTGTGCAACACTAGACATGGTTAGATGGCATATTGCCCACAGCAAATGATACGTTCTACCGAACAAATGTGCTCCACGAAGAGGTAGTAGACATAGAGCCCAGTAAAAATATTTTTCTTGCTTTTTTTTATCGTTTCTGCAAGGCACCCAAGGAGAGGGACTGTGCACCAGAGGCACGCATAGTTTCATCCAGTCAACCATCGAAAAATTGCCAGTTCAACAGGTGATACCAAAAACTAAGCCTTCTAAGACATGGTGTCTGTTCTTACTGGCATTTGCCCTTCCTTGCTTTGAAAGTTTCAGCTGCCTTCGCAACATAATTGCCACTGAAAGTCAATTATTATGATCCAAAAGATATCTTCTCATTTGCTAGGTGCTACTAGCTCATCCTCTCCAAAGATGGTGCAACCAGAATTGGCGCTCCAACAGCCCCTGACGCCCCCATCCTCCAATGAAAAGGGACAAAATCTTCAAGGTATGCTATTCAGCACTTCTGCATACTTTCTTGCCTGTCAGTCGACCTCGTTTGCCCAGCATTCAGTCAGGTTTTCTTACAGTTGGACTTTGACACCACTAGTCAAAGGTCAATGACGTAATGATCACATGACGTAATACATTATTCTGATCCAACGCAATCTTCCGACGCTTTTTCGAACAATTTTCCACTTTACTTAGAAACATAGAAAGAAACATACATAAACTGTCCATTGACAGTAACAGTTGTCTTTACCGATTGAAACAGAGATCAGTTCTTCTATAATAGGAGCCCTCAATTATCAATTGTCGTCAGCCCCCTTAGATGAAGGAAAACACTGGAAAACACTGTCCACCGTTGTTTAAAAAGGAAAACGGTGTTCGCTGACAATTAATCAGCTTTTTTCATTTTGTTGAACAGGTTTTTTTCACATTTCCAAATTTCATGGTGTTAACTGGGTCCTCTAGCAAACTGTGATCGATGATAATGAGATTCTAAATTATCTATGCTGATGAAAATAACTCTACGCGGATTCGAAACATCCGTCGTTGTTTAAGTCGAATCTTGCTTCTTCGTTTGCCCAACATGTTTAAGTCTAAGTCCAAAATTAAGTCTCAAGTTTAATTGAAAGTTTAATATGATTAAGACGAGGTACATATTCAATGAGTATAGGAAATCAACTTTGAAGATGTCTCAATTTTTCGTCTCAGGTTGTTGTCGTCCTCGTCCTCATTTTCATATCGAGACTACGCTTTCCAAGATCTGATAAAGAATATTGGGATTCAAAATCAACATATATTTAATGTCAAAGATACAATTTGCATGCGTACAATGTAAATCTATCGACAATTGCAATGACTAGCTTTGCACCCTAGCTGAAATACATGCGTAAACAATAAAGAGTTAGATAATGTGATCAACATAGTGCATGCAAGTTAATCTAACTTTCTGTCATAACCAACTTCCTTGCAAAGATTTAGAAAAAAAAATACGCGATACCTTGTGTTTGTCAAATTTTCTGTATCTTGTTTTTAAAAACAAGTGTTTTTTATTTAAAACCGTGGCACAAATAAAGGATTATATTTGGAGAGGCTCGATCGCTCAGTTTCCTTTCAAGTGGATACTTGAGAAAAGAAGTGCATAATATCCTCCTTTCTCCGTTTCCATCTCCGAGCCGATTTCTGTTTCATCAATTACACGACAAAACAATGATCCGGGGACGAGATGGAGTTTCAAAGATCCTATTCATTTCAATCACTTTTTCACGTTACTGATATAGAGTAGAATTCAGCCATTTTCTGAATAAGAAATACAATAATTCCTCCGGAAACTCCTTCTTCTTTTAATACTTGCAAAGACCGCTCCGCAGAAAGCTACGTATCAGACGAGTTTTGATTCCTCTACATTTATCGAACAAGAAATCATTAAGGATCTTTTAATATCCATTATTAATGCGGAGAGTCTTCATTTTCAAAACGCTATATACTTTATTTAAAGTTAACTGATCACATCGCCATTTACTAAGTTCCATTAGTCCATCTCTGTTGCAATCAGATGGACTCCGTGAGAAAAGAGCATCGACGTATTAAAGTTATACTCAATCATCTTTTTACGGCCAAATTGCCCTTTTTTATCAGTGCCCTTACCGTCATACTTTGAAATAATCGAGAGAATAACTTCTCAGCAAAATAAGTTGTTTTTATTCAATGAAAATAGATAATTTATCGGTGTCAAATGTGTGTAAATGTGTCTTTGATAAGATTTTTAATGCACCTTGGGCCCTCATTCGGGCTTTTGAGTTCAAAAAATCGCAACATGGGTAAATGGAAATGATCAAGTCTGCGTTAAGACATCTACGATAAAATCTGTATGAAGAAAGATATGATAAAATCTGCATCACGATATATCAGATACGTCTGCATTGCACTACTTGCAATAAAGTCTGCATTACGATATCCATGATCAGGTCTGCATCACGACATTTTCGCATGCGCCTGCAATACGGTAGCTGCGTTACGCCGTATCAAATCAGACTGCATTACGACCAATAAGTTCTCAAATCTGCATCTGTATTGCGTCATAAAAGACTAAGTCTGTCTAAGACATACACGATCTAGAATTGTGTCCGATCCTACATTAATCTTGGTATCATCTTGACGCATTCAATTTTTTTAATCTCCCAGAAATAAAATCCTGATAAAGTTAGGGAAAATAGGGTGCTTTAGATATATTTTATAATACTTACTTTTTCACAGGCAATTTTCAATAGTTCAAAAGTTAGGAGTACCGGCCAATTGCTTCCTAAAGCTATACTCGTTGTTGATTACAAAAATGGCCAAGTAATGATATTTTTTGTCATTTGCTAGGTGTGGCTCGGTCATTGTTATTTTTGCCAGAGACATCGACATTGACATCAAAGCCCTCAGATGAAAAACGCCGCGAAGAACCAAAAATCGAAGGTAGGCTTTGTGGAAAAATCCAAAACATCATTCCATTAATTCTACTTATGACATTGTTTTTCATTCAAATGAAGATCCTAGATGTATCTAATTTTTTATTGAGTCCCTCTTTCATCGGTGTTTGTATGAATGTACCCTCAGAATTTTATCCACTACATAACTCAAGAAGGTACTTGAAGAGATCAATCTTAAACTGTTCAGTGTTTTTAACAGATGTTTAGATTGGTTTATCAAATATAAATTGAATAAATCTCTATATAACCTTAAGTAAGAAAAAGTTTAGGGCATGTTGTTGGCAGCAAATTAAGCATTGGACACACTTGCAAGAAACATTTGAATTCTTTCGTACCCTGAGAGAACCCTTTTCACAGTCACATACATATACCTTGAAATGGGAGTTCAACACGACAATCAACAAAATAAACTTTGTATTAAATGAGCTCTAAAACTGCAGCTCTGATTTTAAATCAATTATACTTGCGAGAACTCCTACAGAAACAATTACTATGTATCTGACAAAATGTAACTGCTATTAAATATATCTATTGCATACCTCGAGACTTGCTGATAAGTGCGATACAGAGTACAGATTAATTCAAGCAACGACGCTTCTTTTCGCTCACATTTATGACTTATCAATAGTCCTTGTTTTAATGTTTATGTTTCGTTAGCATTCTCATCATTAGCTGAAATCTTATTTTCCATTCCTGTTCGAATTGAACAGCTTCTTTAAGATCAACTGAATGTGCATCATTGATTGAAAACTTGAAAAACTCACAGTCATGTGGTATAATCGAAAACAAGGATTACGATGTTGGTAATGTGGTTGTGAAGGCTACAGGAGAAGCGCTTAGAAAAAGCGCTGAATTGTTTAGTGAAGACAAGGTATGATATCATTATTGATTCTAAACTCCGTACGCATCAGAGTGGATCTGTTTTGGCCCGTTCCAAAACTGACGAAAAAGGCCTTGTGCTCATACAGTTTTGCCACCTGATCAAGAAGGTGCGGATTATGAAACCGTGTTCGCTTGGGTCCGATCCATCTGGGTTTCTTTTAAATACATGGGTCGAGCTGAATGAGGTACGGATGGAAAACGTGTTTTCAACGGAAACGAGGTTGAAGTTTATTCTACCTTTAAATTTTCGATCGATCTATAATATCAAAGTCCAGATCAAATCTTTCGAAGATGCAGAATTATATTGGTCCGTTCTCGAATTATATAGTTGACGATTATGATGATTTTAATGATGATGATGATGATGACTATGATAATGATGATGATGATGATGATGATGATGATGATGACGATGACGATGATGATGATGATGATGATGATGATGATGATGATGCTGATGATTATGATGATGATGGTTGTGGTGGTGTCATTGCATATGGCGATGATGATGGTTAGAAAAGATCAACTGTAGATGACATCATGAAAAGTGAAACTGCCACCAAAATGTACAATGAATGGTCTTGTTCCCAAGTATCATTCAAGCTTGTTTGAAAAAAGCCTTAATACTCGGACATACCAAAACTGATCTCTTCCTACCCTTACGCAAAACCAATGATGGGCAAAAGGCTATATTTCTCCGTGAACCTAAGCTTTGTAACTCCCTTGGACTTGAAGCTAAATAAACACTCTCCCTGACCAACCTCAAGCACAGAATTAAAATAAGCCTATGACTTTTGTTGTCTTCCCTTAAATTGTTTTAAATTAGTTTTCTATTTGCAGAATTGTTTAATTTACCACGGCCCCTTGAAAAGCAATTCTCAGGGGCTGCTTGGGTTTACCGTGCTTAAATAATTCTTTATCAAATCAAATCAATGAAATGATTGAGCAGGTTCCATCACTACTCGCTTGATGGTTAAAGCGGTGCTGGTGATCTTAATAGTGATAGTGATACTGATGAAGATAGATAGTGGCAATGATTATGATTATATTTCAGAAATACGCACCAAATTTGGAGAGATTCTAAATCTTCTTATATTTTGTTCATTTCCCAGTTTAAAGAGTGCATCAAAGATGTGGATGATCTGTTTTCATCCAATGCCATAGTAGCCTATCAAGACTTTGAAACGTTCATGATGTATATTCTCAACTCATGCTGCACAGGAAGTAGAAAAAGAGGCTTTGACTTAGCTTTGAAACTATCTGAAACCGAGAATCTAAAACGTGCATATGGAACAAATTTTATACGGCACTTTAGGAAATTTATTGAATCCAAATTTGCAGATCTACGCGTACGTATGCACTATTTACTTTGCATTCAGTCACTATAATTGAATCAAGGACGCCTACAGCATGGGTAACCCGAGAAATGTCAGAAAATTGATGCTGTATTTTTAATGTCAGTCGCTTATTAAAGGAGCATTTAAGATGACGATCAGTCCCAGTTAAGAATTTAACTTCCTCCCTTCCAAAGCTATCTATAAATTTCTTATACAGAACAATTACATAGAACAAGAGATCAAAATAGGTTTCATCCCTAAACTGTCTGGAACGCTTGAACATACAGATGACAAACATGATCAATACATGGTTAGATTTTAAAAATGCTTGCGGCGACGCCCACCATAATCTCACACATAAAAAGCTCACCATTCCTGACCACATAAAAAGCTTTACACAGTGCATGTACACCGATTTCAACACATTCTTCATAAGCTGAATTCCATACCTCCTTTATTCTATTTAACCGAGGAGTTCTCCATGGTGACTGTCTCAGTCACCTCTTCTTTATAATGTGCTTTAACCCTATATACAACAAATAAGAATTGAACTCTTTCGCTAATTTGGTTTCTCTACGTAGACATATAGTGTCACTCCTTCCCAGCCCATATGCTGGTTCCAGTTTGCTGACGATGCAGCAGTTATCAGTGGTCAAAAGAAAAGCAACCAAATTCTACTAAATCACTTCTCGCTATGGTGCAAATAGGCCAATATGATTATTCGAGAAGATAAATGTGTGACATTTGGTATAAAGAAAGCATTGCCTGCATCGGTGCAATACCAACCAAAGATAAACGAACTCATTTCTTGCGAGTAAAGCGGAGATTCATTTCGATTCTTTGGTGGACATCGACTACATCTAATCGCTTATCTCTTTAAAGATTTACGTTCTGCCCCCACACCAATAGAACCAATTTTTATTGTATAATTGATGTTTAAAAACTGATATTCTTCCAGTTCTTCAAGTGTCTCTACATTCTAGAACTTACAGTAGGCTTTGAATCTAATTTAGGTAACAATGCCAATCAGAAACTAATCAAATAAAAACAATTCAATCAAGCAACAAAAACCAAAGTTCAGGAAAGTTAGATTTGTGTATCTAATCGGTTATCCTTAGCTTTCTTTAAGAAGCTCAAAGAAGTATATTTTGACACAAGCTACATATTAAGGAAAATAATCTGCATAGCAAATCGTACATCATATCATATATTCTATCGAAGAGATAAAGACTGTGAAAATCATGAACTACTTACATATTAAAAGACTGAAGACGTTTATTTTTGCCTTCTTCTTTTTTACTGTCATTATATTGACTTGTAACAAATATGATTGTTCAAGTAAGCCAGTAGCAAACTTGTAATGAGAATCTGTTATGATTAAAGTTTCAAAAAAAGAAAATAAAGATAGCAGTTATGATCGTAATGGCGGTCATAATCTAAAAAGTGAACTTTTTTGTAGGAAATGTACCGCGGTGGAAACTCTGGAACTTCCGTTTGATTTTGGATTTGGTAAATTGGATGAAGAAAGGACAACTTAAGATAAACTTTGATGCTTGAAATGTTATGACGATGTAGAAAGATGAAAGACTCCTTTTCATTAGAAAGTGTTGTTCACTAGCAGTGTTTTTTAAAATACATTTTTAATCCTGCTCAAAGTTCTTGATATTATTTGCTTGTGAAGAGTTCTGTTTTCTAAATTTTCTGATTTGAATTTTCACATCGTTAATTGTTCATAGTATTTCTGTTTAGTCAAAGACAACAGAGAAATGCATATTTGATTTGAATCGTTTAAATGCGCCAAGATTCTCAAATTTCTTTAAAAAGGGCCTCGTCAGATGATTGATAGAAACTTTTTTGTTGTTTTTGACTTTGATTTTGATTTATGCTCTTCTGCAACGGTACAATGGCCTTAGTGAAATAAGATGGGTAAACTGCTCTGTGCAATGTGAAATTGTTTTTACTGTAATAAATTCTAGGCCTTGAATCCGGCAGAGAGTAAGACGTGAGAAATGACTGCTGCTTGTTTCCAACCACTTAACGATATTCAACTTACTATTTTTAACATGTACTCGACATTTATCAAGAAATCATTTGATAAGAAAACAAATGGAGAAGTGGCTACAGCAAAGAGCCAAGAAGCATCACATAAAATAAAGAGTCAGGTAAGCATATTCGCATGCACAGAGTCACGAAGACTCCAAATAACAATAATCGCAATGTAGATTCATTGAATTACTCCAAATGGACTATTTCTTCAATCACTATGATTTGGTTTGCAGTAAAGAAAAATTGTGAAAGTTACATATGATACTTATGACTTCGTTTCGTTATAATTTCAGCTGTGACCATAATATCTTATTATTTTACTGACAGTGAATTTTTCTACGCAGACTCATTTGGATTCAGGCTATGGCATTCCGTATTGACATGTGCTAAAGTGCACCAATGACATCTTAATGGTATCTAAATTTTGACTATTGCATCTAATGGGGATTTTTTCTGGAGCCATTTTGATTGACTTGAGAAAAGCCTTTGACACTGTCTATCATGACATTGTCAGTGCTAAGTTGGGTTTGTATGGAGCTGATGGCGTGGAACTTGAATGTTTCATATCATACCTTCGTATTAGGAAGCGATGCTTTAAGGTAAATGGCAACACATCTGAAATACAAGACATTAAATGTGGGGTGCATCAGGGCTCCTACTCTGATCCACTCTTATTATTTATCTTAATCAGCATTTGCCTTACAATGTACTATGGTCACTACGTATGCTAATAACACAAGTATTTCCCATTCCTCGAACTCCGTCTCTGACCTGTGCAATGCTATTTACTTAGATCTTTAGAAACTTAGTTCGTGGCTTCATGGAAATGAATTGTTCTTTTATGCCGCAAATAACGAAGAGTATGGTCCTTGGTATCCCACCTTACCTCAGAATACTAGATTGCAATGATTCCAAAAATTCCCCCTCCTTCAAATCATTGGCGAAAAGCCAATTGCTCTACAGGTAATATTAAATATCTTACAAACTGATGCGTCAAACTTTGAAAGAGCAAATGAACGTTGATATCCGTAAGATTTCTTGTACAATTGGAATGCTTAAGTATTCGAAAAGATATGTTTCCCTGCAAATCAGCCAAAGAGTGTACTGCAGCATAGAAGATCCACATTTTACATAAGGCTGCTCTTTCTGGGGATGTTCTGGTGATACCATACTAAGGAAATTACAAAGCCACAACATCGGAGATTGAAGTCGCCAACAGTCTCATCTATTGAAGACCATTTCAATTAATATTGATCCTAGGCTGGTTAACCATCAAAGAAATGATTGACTCCGAGACAACTTGCATGTATGTAAAGCCTTGCTTGGGCTTGCACCTTCCTACACGGAATCAGTGTTTCACAAGTTGTTCGATTCTTGTAATAATTCTACGCCTAGTCCTGAAAACGGGTACAACACAAATCAATAAAGACACAGTCCATTTTTAAGCAATAAGTATAATAAATAGTTTATTGTTTCTACTTCTCTTACCTTATCCTCTTGTCTTTTTATCTCTCGTATGGAGTCACTCTCTTCTCGTTCACTTTGTTGCAAGTTTGACGTATCATGTGTCTCCATTCAGTTCTGTCCTCTACCTTACCTTCCATTGTCCAAGTGCATGAACACACTTCAACGCAATTTTACACGTGTCTTTGCATCTATGTTTTGGCCGGCCAACAGGACCTGTTCTGTTAGTAAATTCACCATATGATAAAGATTTCACTGGGCGATCATCTTCCATTCTGGACACATGGCCTGGCCAACATAGTCGACTTCTTACTAATAATATTTCTGTATCTTCCACTCAAGCTCTTGTAAGAACTTCTTCGTTGCTGTTGAACTGTACGGAGTTGCCTGACTTTTTGATGGTTCAATGTCCAGGTTTTACTGCCGTACATTGGAAGAGGCATAAGACATTGATTTTAAACTTTTAATTTTGAGAGATAGGCTAGATCATGTGAGTCAAAGACTCAATGGTGTAATCTACCAATAGCAATTTACCAAAGGCACAAGACGTTGCTTGGATACGCGCTGTTAATTCATTCTGCATTGAACAGTCATTCGCTACATAGATACCAACGTACCTAAATCTATTGAAATTCTTTAATGATCAATGAAAAGTTCGGCTTCTGGTCCAATGCGCATTGTTTCATTTTTTTGATGTTGATACAAAGACCCATCATTTATTCTAGATCATTGTAGGAGGTGAGCAGGATTTATAAACGAGCAGATATGTCGCTAAAATTTCTATATCGTCTGCATATTATGCCTCTCGTATGCATATGGCGAGGCCTTTGGTCTTACTTTTCATCCGTCTGATATCAAACAAGTCCTCATTACATCGAAAACTAACATGTATGCTAATGGCGTGCTTGATTTCCTTGTATGCAAGCCACAGTAAAACAGCTGCGTATATGCCATACAGTGTGGGGGCTAGTTTACAGCCTTGTTTAACACCGCTGTTGTATTCAAAGGGGCTTGTAAGTTCACCGCCCACGACAAGTCTTGCATGTACATTTGTATATAAATCCTTAATAATTCTAACGAATTTCACTGGACAACCGAGTCTACCTAAAGCCCACTTTACACGGCATTTCTCAATCCGGGTTGAACCTGGGTTACGTTAACCTAGGTTGGAAAATTGGCCATTCATCGTGTAAAGTGAATCTGGAGTGAATCTGGGTTTAAAATATGTACGCACATGCGTGTCTTATCTGCCATTGTTGTATTGTGGTGGCAGAGTTGAGCAAAGTGGCGGACAACCGTACTATGGCTATATTCATGAGTTTTCCAGTTGCTCGTTTTTGTTTTTCGACGAAATTCTGCTATTTTGAGAATAAAACGCGATAAAAGGCAAAGAGCAGCTGCAAGGAGAAGAGTGAAATGCTATCATCCTGAACTTTTTTGTACCCTTGTTTTAGTTGCTTAATTTTTTCTCTAATGTGCATGTGGCTTCGTCCGAAGCCTTTTTCAGCCAGTCGTTTTGCCATCTTTTTAAAAATAGGCCTTTTGTGCGTACATCCATCAAGATCTTGTTGGATTCACACGACACTCCATATGTGTATTAATGACAGAACTTCCTCATCATCCCAGAGAGATGCATGGGCACGATTTTCTATCTTAGTTTCCATAACGCAATATCCAAACAGACTGGGAATCGAATCGACACGAGGAGCAATCACTGCATATTTGGCGCGCTTCTTTACGACGCATGCGTATTGAACCAATCAAACGCAGGTTCAACCCAAGTTCCCTTTACACGGCACTTAACCCAGGTTCAACCCAAATGCAACCCACCTCTTGAGCAGGAATTTCTCAACCTGGTTTCAACCTGGGTTGGCTCACTTTACACGACAAAAATAAACCCGGGTTAGCGTTAACCTAGGTTAAAAACATGTCGTGTAAAGTGGGCTTAAGATTCCATAGAGGAGGTTACGGCTCACAGTGTCAAAGGCTTTGGTGAAATCGACGAAGGCTATGTACATGTTTCTCCGCTGCTCTCTTGACCTTTCCATCAGTTGCCTAAGTGAAAATAACATCGATGGTGCTTCTGCCAGTACGGTATCAAGATTGAGATTGTACATAGATCAATTTAGCAAAGTTCTTGAGTCATTGTAAAATAATAACAACGAAAATCTTTCAAGCAACGCTGAGCTTACAACAGTGACTTCTGTCTCCCTTTTTGTAAAGTATAGTTACGTTGGGGTCAATCAAGTAACTTGGAATATTTTCCGTCGACCAAAAAATTGTAACCATTATTACGAGAAAAGCTCTCAATCGGGCACTTCCATTCACAAGGATTTTGCTAGCACTCCATCTGAGCCAGGGCTTCCTCCGAGGTTGGTATTTCTAATCACTTGATCCAGCTCGCTTTCAATGATTGGGTCATCTACTACTACTGCTAAGACGTCACACGCAGTTGATACTGCACAACGCGTCTCACAATGCCACGCCAGTTTTTTCTATCATGTGTCAGATCAGAAAGTCTTTTCAATGTTTGTGCTTCTTTTGATAGGTCTAGTTTAATTTCAATGCTTGCCAAATCTTGCCTGATTGTCTGCATCCAGGTCATCTTTGGTCTTCCTTGTGGCCGTCTCACTTTCCTGAGATATTCTTTAAGGGCCTTCCTTGCTGGTGTTTCTGGATGCAAGCGCATGAGATGTCCTGGCCATGTTAGTCTCCTTTCTCTTATTATTTCACTCCATGGTTCACATTTCGTTCTGGCATAGGGCTCGTTGTTGCTAATATTTCTTTGCCAGTTAAATCCTAGAATCTTTCTTAGATACCTGCGTTGGAATGTGTCGATGGTGTTTTCTAACTTCTTCGTCAGAGTCCAAAGATCGCTATCGTACAAAAACACACTTGCTACATAGGCATTGAAGGTTCTCAGTTTGATCTTGATGGAGCTTTTCTTGCTGCTGAAAATGCTGTTGAACGTTTTATAGCCATCAATTGCTAATATCTTTCTTTTGTTTATGTCTATTTCTGTACTGAGTAGACTACTAACTTTGCATTCTTTCCATGCTTCATTTCCCTTTTGCTCGATGTTATATTCTTCCGTTTTTGATTCATTTATTCGTAGGTTTCTTTCTGCAAGTTTACCAGGAATGGTTTCTTTAATATGATCTATTCGATGTTTTGCAGTAGATGCCCATGTGATGTCATCAGCGTACTGAGGGCTTATTTTAAAGTAGCTGTTTTCTCTGGATAGGTCTGTTGCTACGTTTTCTGTATCCATGGATCTGGCAAAGTAGAAGATGAAAAGTACTGCACTGAGACAGTCACCCTGTTCAATCCCTATTTCTGTTTTGATGTTTTCACAAATCTCTTTACCGACTTTAACTTGCAAATTTACATCCTTTATTAGAAGAGACATCATGTGTAGCTCATCAGGTTCCAGTATTTCTTGCATATCTTTTAGTAATTTTCCGCGGCTAACAGTGTCGAAGGCCTTACTCATATCTAGCAGTAAAAGGTAGATGTTGTAGTTGCTGTTCATCTAATGAGTCATTAATTGGATGTTGCTCGATATCCTCCATGATGCTCAGATCTACTTCTGTATGATGATTTAAGAGTTCAGTGAAGTGGTCTACCCATCTATCTTTGATTTCTTCTGATTTTGTAAGTAGGAACCCACCTTTAGTTCTTTAGTTATTTTTTGAGCAAAAGCTTCACTTAATGTGGCGTAAAATTCATGATGGTTCATTTCTTGTGAATATTGCTTTGCTTTCTCAACCTTTTCCTGAAACCTTTTGTTTTTCATTGTTCTGATGCGTTCTCTAAGCGCGCTTCTGTTTGGATTCTTGTCTTTGAGCAAATTTTTAACTTCCTCGTCCTGATCTTCAAACCAATCGCTTAAAACCACTTTTTCCTTTCCAAATGTGTGGTGAGCCACTCCTGGAGGAGCAGCTTAAAATCGTCCCAATCAGTTTTGCACTCAGGAGGTTTTTCATTCAAAAAGCGTTCAACATTTTCTTTCCTTTCACTGTTCACGTTAGTATCAACCTTCTTAGGCGGCTTTGCACCTTTTTCCTTTGGTTTGATAGCGAAAGGGTATTTGCAAACAAGCAGCTTGTGATCTGTAAAGCAATCTGTTAGTTTACTTTATTGACTGTGATTTGTTGTTTAGCTTTTTTTGGCAATCACACGATGGAGTTTGTGCAAGTGCTTTGAGCGTGCACACCACCGCAGAGATTAGGATGCAGGGCCTAACCAAGAATCATACCCTTGACCGTCTCAGAAACACATTTTTGGGTGTTACATCCCCACCCTCCGATATGCACCCACGAGGGTAACTAAGGATGGGGTGCTGATACTGACTTTGGCCATACTCCATGTGACAGTCGCGCTTTAGGCAGGCAGGCTTAGGGTCGTAAGTTTAGTAATAGTAGGATTGTGACAGTGCAAGGTTGTTAAGGTTGTACAGCTTCGTCTCTATATGATCGCTGAGGATCAATGAGGATCGCTTGGGATCACTAAGGATCGCTACAGATTTGTAACGATCATCTGGAAACCGCAGTCATTAGTCTAGCGATCCTCAGCGATTGTGGACGATCCAATCCCTGAATATTGCTGGAATAGAAATGAGTTCTATCCCAATAGAAATCCAGCGATCGTTAACATTCCCTAAGGATCGCAAACGATCCTGAAAATTTAATGGAAATACATTAGCGATTGCCAACGATCATCAGCGATAGGATTGCCATTTTGCCGATCTAACGGTTCTATCAATATCACGATTCTGGCCGTCCTGTAAAAATCTTGACCGTCAAAAATGCTTTGGCCATAAAAAACCAAAATTTGGTCGAATTTTCACCATATGTAGAAATTTCTTTTTAAGTATATAATTTTAAGTATATACATCTATAATTTTGGACTTTCATTTTTTGAGATTTTTGTATGAATTTGGGGAATATCTCGAAAAATTTGGCACAGATATAGGTAGGCATTACCTCCGTGAAATGTTTTCATCACAAATATTTTCACCCAAGCGTATAGGGCTTTTAAGTGCAAAAAGATAAACAAACGCACATATATATATATTATACTAACCGTAAGGGTGCTACTCAATTGTTAATTTTTAGTCTCGACCGTAGGATCGAACCCACGCCCACCACATTCGGAGTCAAACGACCAATCCAATGCGCCACATATATGTACTTACGTTGCAAAATTATGGAAACGATTTTAATTTTACCTCACGAAAAGTATGGTGCTTTGAGCGCTAATAAAATAGAAATCCACTTTTCTGCATCATTTTTGCAGCTAAGCACTCGTAAATCGCTTCAAAGCACAAGCAAAGACCAAAGAAAACAACAATCTTAGATTTAAGAAAATAAATCAAAGATGAAAATACATGGCGGTGTTTGTCAGTTAAAGAAGTAGAAGGTCAAATCAATTTAAATCGGCAAAAAAGATAAGATCGTAAATTTGCTGGAGTGCACTGGTTTTAGAGTGTTATTATCATTATGATGTCTCGCGTTTTCTTTGTAAATCTCGGAAGCAGTTCTTTCGATTTGAAGATGCTGCGGCTTTTCTGGACAAGGTTGGTTGAACAGAAGATCGATTTTGAATAGAAATCACAATGACTGAAAGTGAGCAGCAGTAAACATGCAAACAAATACGAAGCATCCTAACAAAAGCCCAAGGCAAGTCTGATTAACTTGTCAACACAGTCTATTGTGTCAAGGATGAAAGCATATGTCATACTTTTTTCAACCAATTACAGCTTAGGGCCAGATCCTTTCTGCTGACCAGATTACTGACGTATATCTTTTGTGAACTCCTTTTCTTTTCTTAGACGGGTGGGTGTGTTGCTTCACTAGATTATCGCCATTTAGGTTCATCTTTTCATAGGAAAAATACTGGTGGCAAACGATGATTTGATTATTAAAACTGCATCTAAAGATATCAATCCAATGACTTTCAGGAAGAGTAGAGAAGAAAAAGTCCCTAAACACTATTCGCAACGAATTTTCATGAATTTTCTCATTAATATTCTTTTTTTACAAACTTTTCTTCAATTTCAACCAAACCCTAACATCAATTGCATTGTTTTTCAAAGTGAGAAAGTAGAAAAGAAGTCCTCCAACACCAAAACTCAAATCAATTATAAGGTCAATTTAAAGTTCCGAAATTTTTACCTTATCCTAGATTTTATCTATTGGCCCATAAGGCTTGGTAAAGTTCTCTAGGATTGTTTGTCTAGGTAGAATATCATGCTCTAATTTTCTGCAGCTTTATTCTCGGTGAAAATTTTTGAGGTCAACTTCAACTTTTACAACGCACAGGTCAGAGTGCAAAGTAACTCAGTTTCCCCCCTGTTTTCAACCTAAATTTTATGATTTCGAGGCTGTGACGCACCTTGTCATCTCTGCCACGCTTCCCTCCATGCCACGCTGCAAATGCAAATTCTATCTAACGGTGCATAACAAATTAATCTAAGCTTCTTTGCTTACCGCGGCCTTTGGCTCTTCTGGGTTTTTTGTTGCGCTTTAATTGACACGCGATCTGCATTTTGAGAAGGAAACGGGGAGCAGAGGCGTTTACCAGGACCTGTGGAGGTTAAACCGAGATATTCCAAGGTAAGAACATTTTGCAATTCAATTGGAGGCTTAATCAGTAATGTAGTAAGCGCTTTCCCTGCGATCTGCCCACTCATCAATCTACCCGCCAATCTATCAAAATCTACATGGATATATGCTGCAGCCAGTTTATGGCGATTAGATTTGTTAAGAGTTAGCTTACAGGATTGATGCATGGTGGATAAAATAATGTTGGCCGAATGATTTCATAAAGCTAAAAAAAATTGACATTAAAAATTGCTGTAGTCCTCGTATAAACAGCAAGAGACCCTCGACTGTGGTAGAACTTTAGGCTTTTTTCAGTTTCACATGAGGTTACTCAGTCCTATGAACAAACATAAATTCAACCATAAACTCAACTACTCTAATTACAATAAAAAGACTTTATATACTATTGACAGTGCTCATATGCAAAAAAAATTAGCATGTGATCAGTAATGTGATAAACATGTGATTACAGTGTCAATTGCAATCTCACTGCAAGACGACGAGAAGGGAGGCATGGCTCTCCCACTTTGTATTGATCCTTTGAGTCAAGTTCTGTATAGCAGCGCATCATTAGAATAATTCAAAATCCCTAGCTCATTTGTGGCAGAACAATATTCAACAGGTTCCGCTTGTATATGGCAAGTTTGATCAATTTACTCCCTTCATTAAGTATTTAATTAATCAAAACTCTTGAACATCGCATCGTTGTTCTTACTGTGTAACCCCTTGGCATAACAATTAGTTGTTTACAATGCAAATGAATGAAAGTAGGAGCTTCCCTCTTTCAAAAATTTCGGACTGTGTTATAATTTCCTTAGGTTACTTCCGAAATGAATTGCAGAGATGGAGATCAATAAAAGCAACACATTTTCCTTTGTCTCAAACAGTACTCCTTTCATAATTGATTCTTATCACAAAACAAGCATAAAGTAAACGTGACAACAACAAGGATATTGAAGGATTAATAAATAAGCCAATTGGGAATACTGTAAACAAGTGAATGTGAGTTGCTGGTTCTGATAAATACAACCTTGTTTCAATGAAAAAACTGAATAAATTCAGTGATCTTTCAATGATAATAGACGCAAAATTGATTGAGGTGGTCTTGAAGAATACATTGGTGTAATTTGTTCTCAAAAATTTGACTATTCAATTTTTACTACTTCATTCCATTCCATTCTATTCCATTCCATTCCATCCCATCATTCCATGTTCTAATACCTTTTTCCTTGCCAACCACATCAATTTAGCCAATTAATGCCGTCTCTTATGTTGTTTGGCATTAAATGTTTTATTTGTATGGTAATAGTCGAAATTTAAAGGAATCATTTTTAAACTTTCAAAAATTTTATGCAAAATGAACCAAGGAAATTTAGAGAAACAAATGAGTGCAATTTTTTTCTCAAACGGAGCAGTAGTTTGCCTTTTTCATCTCTACCACTCCATTCAATTCTATCATTCTATTCCATTCTTTTCCATTCCATTACCTTCCATTCCATTCCATTCCATTCCATTCCATTCCATTCCATTCCATTCCATTCCATTCCATTCCATTCCATTCCATTCCATTCCATTCCATTCCATTCCATTCCATTCCATCATTCCATCCCATTCCGAAATTCCATTATATCATTCCATATTCTATGCTTTACAGGTAGCCTTAAACTAATCAATCCTAATGATCCTTTTGCGAATATAACCTATGCCCAAAGGTAGTGTTTGCATAAACAAAGATATTCTAAATATAGTTCCTTCAGCAGCTGCACAGCAACTTGAAGAACGCCTCGCGGAACAGTGCACTAAAACGCGTAATCTCTCGACATCTTTTAACCATCTTATCATTAAAAAATAGCTTTTTATCAAATGCCCACTAAACGATGGACCCCGACCCGTGATTGAAAGGATGGTGAATTTTCCAGTATCGCAGAGAATCATGGGAATGTGACGTCACGGGGCACTGTGAAGGAACACGTGCTGTGTTGTGGTAGTCAAAATGATTTTCCAAAATGTCCTAACTTGCTAAATTTTCTATTCATTAAGAGTCCTTTTATAAGAAACTCCTAGGACGAAACTTCAGGACTTGGGAAAGCTACTGTGTAGATAGTTTGTGTAAGAAATTGGCTCGATATTGCTTATACAAGAAACTGGTTCTGTAATGGAAAAAATACACAGCCTAACAAAATGAAAATTTTCGATTTACTGAAAAAGATGCAAACTTCATAAAATGCTACAACCCATAACAACAACTGAATATGGTACTTAGTAAAGCTGGAAGACTAATTTAGCAGCCACTCTTATAAGAAACTACCTATTGTTGGTCGAAATAGCATGTCTCATCTTAATTCATCCAGTCCTTCAATTACGTCAACAAACATCCAACGAGCTTTAAGGGACGGATCATATACGATTATTTATGAGCCAAATGCGCAAAATTAAGAGGAAATAAACGGCCGACTTACACCAACTTTTTCTTACATTTTGGCAGAAAAGCACATTTGTCTATACCTACCTACCCGGCTTTACATTCCACAACAAAGAAATGCTTTCTCTGACTTGTCACAAATCTGAGTTTCTGTAGTTTGTTCCCTAGTATGCGTTCTGAATGGAGTAAGAACACTTGCACTCTTACAAGCCTTGAATGAAAGGCTTTAACAAACTTACAGTCTTTAAACCATTTCACTCTAAAAACCGTTGCAGGCAAAAACCATAGCACATCTACGATCCTGACCAACATGCGATCCTAACACCCTTCCTCACTAACAACCTCTCGCAATTCCACTACCCTAACCAGCTGACGACCCTAAAAAACTTACCACCTATTAAACCTACGATCCTGACAACTCTTACACCCCTGCACTCTTGCCACCCTAAAATAAAATGAGGCAAAAGCAACAAATAAATAGCAACAAACAATCGGACCTCAAAAAACTAAGATAAAGGCATAACCACGATACTTTAAGTTTTTTCAAATTGCTCAAAGTAATGTACTTCATTCATTGTTGTGCTCTTAATAAAGACCGGTTCATCCATCCTGGAACAATGACCTTTTCTTGTTCTAATACGAGCTTACCTTTTCTTCGGAGTTGTTATTCGTTCCTGAAATAGGCCTGTTTTCGTACGTATCCTCGGCAGTTCTGCTGCAGAGGACTTCTCAAACGTCATTTCTCTATCACGACTATAACTTATGTTCCAGCAGCATCTTGGTACATGACCAGTCAGCAAAAAACGAAAGCAAATTGGACGGATATCATCTGTGCAATAAACGGTAGTGCCGTTGACAATGTATTGCTTACCTTCTCCTCTACCAACCGAGCCACAGTCCAATCCGTCCATGTTGCGCCACAATAGGAAAAACAATAGAACAATAGATATTGGCGTAATATGTGGCGGCCACCGTGCACCGATTCCACTATGGTAACCAAAATCATTTCGGTTGATGTCTATCATTAGTTCTTTCGAATGTAGCTGGCAAAATGTTCCATAATCTGAAGGTCGTGATTCAGCTCTCCTCACACGGGGCACCAATGTAAAACTTTTGATTGATTTTGCAGATATCACTCAGGTAAATTTCTAGCTCACCTTTCCTAAGTTATACACACTTAAAAACGATTCTTAAAGCTAACTGTAATTACGGCATCTAACGGGGTGACCACAGGTATCTGGCAAAGCAGAATCACTCAGGTAAGTTGCTAGCTCATCTTTCCTTAGCTATACACTCTCAAAATCGATTTTTAAAACCAACTATAATAACGTCATCTAACGGCGTGACCACAGGGAATCCACTTCAAAGATTGCCATCTAAATATCGATTTTCCCTGAAATCGCATCTTTTCTGAAATCTCTTTCCTTTCCACGCCACCGCAGAGGAAAGGAAGGAAATTTGAGGAATGGCGCGACTTCAGGAAAAAAATGATTTTTTGAGAGAGCACTCTTAAAATTGGATTCCCTGTGGCGTGATTTAAATAAAAACGTTTCACGATAACAACTCCTCGAAACAACATGGCTACTGAAACGCGATCGAGAACACAACATTTCGCAAATGGCACACCCTAGCACGTCAACAGACAGCACTTATAACATGACATCATTGGAACATGAGACAAAAAAATCATTCTGACGAAAGAACTGATGACAACGTCCACCAAACCCAACGCAAATGAGATCCAACCAGGTCATTCCCTTTAGTAGATAAAAGTATTTGTTTATAGATTTTAATGGCCAAACCGCGCAAACTTCAAACGAATATACGGTCAATTCAGATTACATATTTGGTTACGCCTTTGGCAGGAAGGAGTGTTATTTCTCAAAACGGGCCACATCATGTACCAATTCTTCGAAAATACAGTAATCAAAACAATGTTTAACATTTATATACAGTAAAAACCGAATGAGGCCAATGCCCAGAGCCTTGAGAAACACCTGATTCTAAACATTGACAAATTGAAATCCTCTGACCCTTATTTTCCATTTCTTCTCATTTTATTTTTTAATCTTAAAACACAACAGGCTGAGATCCATTTATACATAAACCGAATTGGTTTACAGGCCAAAAAGGCCCACCATTTAGAAAAATACAGCAGACGAATCGCACTTTTGCTTTTTATACCCAGACGGTCCAAGAACAAAGATATAATGAAAGTAGGTCCCGCTGGGTTTACACTCCCCACAAAAAATTGAATGTGCGCCCCTGCTCCGAAAGTCCATATCCTTAGATGTATTATCAAAAAAGCATTTTTGTTACACAAGATCTGTGTGAACAAAAACCATGAAATGAATATCAAAGTATTCAAATTTTCGCCGATGCGGCCTATGATTCCTGTTGATTAGAAGGTGATTGATTATCGTGTTCCCCTTGAAAATTCTTCTGATATCTGCCTACGTCTCGGGATTTTATTTGATCAGTGATAAACACTTTAGTTTTTAGGTCCAGAGATGTCGTTAACTGCGGAACAAAAGACTCTTCTGATCTTCAGAGAATTCCTCCAACTTCATGATGATCCATTTTCACAGGAGGAAGTCTCTGCAGAACAACTCGAATCGTCAGATGAAGATCTTTCAACGGAGGAGGTCTCTACACAACAATTGTCTGAAGATAATCCTCCACGCAAGGAAGTCAGTGCAGAGAGTACCACTCTGCCTTCACATTCACAGCCTTTATATCCAGTGGAGGAAGTCTGTACAGAAAGTCATGAAATGCCTTTATATGCACAAGGTTTGTATCCATGGGAGGAGGCCTTCCAGAAAGTCTCAAAAAAAAACGTATGATTCTTTCAATGCTAATACGAATGAGCTAGAAAGCCTTCCAGGGACACCGAAGAGGGAGGGGGCAGAGGAGGCAAATGCCCTTCTTGCCTTTAGTTTGGGGGAGCAAAGGGGGGCAAAAGTACCTGATCAACAACTAATAATGTGTGGATGAAATCAGATAAAATATTTTATGTTTATGTAGACTTTTGCATATAAATTTTCTGTTCAGTTTAAGCTAACATGACCTGATGGTTACGAAAACATGAATTAAAAGGATTTGTCTGTGTTTAAAATTATATGTTAATATTCAAATACAATATTACTTTGGCCAACAATATTACTATTGAAATAACGATTATCTTGATAAGGCTGTTGACAACGATAATGATTATCACGAACCAAGTGCTCATGGGCAGAACATTACACCCCTTGCCTTTTACCCTTTCCTGCGACCCAGAAGCTTTCTGTTAACTGCGATTTATTCTTTCTGAAACCAAAATGAAGTGAGGCTTCTAGAATAATTTATCATGTTGGTGCTGAATCATGTTGAGGTTAGGTTTGTTTGAGCGACACATACTCTGATGTTCAGTGTTGGTGACATGGTGTGGTGTTTAAAAAGGTTTACGTTATCATATGTAGATAAATTCAATTCAGCAAAACACTGAAGAGACCAAATTGCTTGAAACGTTGGAAGAAAAGTCGTCGAGCCAGTGCGGCATTTAGTAACGAAATAGCTCTACTACAAACAGTTATATTTATGAATATGGTGAGGTTACTTGAAATTTTTGAAGAATACAAATCAATCTAAACCATCAGATGCAGCCCCTCTCCCCCCCCCCCTATAAGACCTTCACTTCTTATGAAAACTGCAAAACGCATACTAGATATCATCTTACTCAATCATTAGTCCCTTGTGATCTCTGTATCTACGGTTCTTTTTATGTCAACGGATTCTCGTTCGTTTCGAAGTCTTAATTTTGTTTCGTTTACAAATTTTAGTGCATGTCAAGGCCAGACAAAGTTATCGTATCGCTGATAAAATGCAAAAAAGTTACCTTTTCTTTTATGTTTCTTTTCTATCTTTAACTCTATCTTTAACGACAGCAAAAATTTTTGGCAAAATATTGAAAGTCGGACGATCTTCAAAGAAAAAGAAGGCCGTGGCTGAAGAATTCAACCCAGAAAGGGATTTTGATTGTTCCATGTCACCTCCTTTGACAGTCGATGTAACTGCAAAAGCTATTGGTGAAAAACTAAGAGAAAGTGCTATGCTGGTTAATGAGGAAGAGGTATGGTGTTAGTGTTATCTTTATTTGTTGAATGGTGGTGTCAGATATTAGGAACCACGCAAAGCGTTGGGAATGTGGAGCAAATACAACAATATTGTAGTTATATTTTAATGATTTTTTCCTGATTTTGATGATGATTTTATTGATTGCGTTGGTGATTTGTTGAGATTGTTTTAATGGCGGTGATAGTTGTGGTAATTATATTGACGATGGTTGTTATGAAAATGGAGGTGATTTGTGGTGCTGCTGCTGTTGTTGATAGTGACTGTGATGTTAATTGTAGTACTGCTTCTGATTGAGATTATTGAGATGGTGACGAAGGTGGTAACGATATTGGTAGGGTTGCACGCATTCTAGGTGTAAGCGTTCGTACGATGTTTTAGGATGAGATGGAGGCGAGGATGGCTGCGGTATTGCCAATGTTGCTGGTTGTGAGGCTGACGTGGTGTTGATAGTGGTGACGGTCTAGATGGTTGGGAATAGTGGCAGTGATGGTAGTGATGATATCTGGCGATTATGATTTTCATGGTGACTGTAGTATTGGTTGTAGTCAGGAATTTTTCTTTATTGTAGGTGTACGTTGAAGATGTGGTTGATCTGTTTTCATCCAATTCCCTGCTAAGCTATGACGATTTTGAAGAGTTCATGATGTATCATCTCAACTCGGTTTACAACAATGATAAGGAAAGGTGCTTTCAAGTAGCTTTGAAACTGTCCGAAAGTACTCTAAAAGGAAAATTTGGAACGCAATACATTTGGTTATTTCAGAGGTTTATAGCTAAAAAATTTGCAGATATTGGCGTTAAGTACCCAATTTTCATATTTTAGAATTTTCTCGATAAATGGAATAGTTTGGCACCATTGCATTTCGTTTTTTTTCGAACTTAAGAACACGAACTCTACAAACCTCGCACGCTAGTGAGAACGATGATGGCGATCCATTACTATAGCCTTAGGCCCCGTTCATACGCCACATTACTGCCGCAGCGTATTAAATTGACAATTTTGAAAAAGTTTAAGTGTCAATTAAATGCGGCAAAAATACAGCGTCTGAAACCGAACAAAAATATATCAACTTAATGCGGTACAAATGCGGCTTGGTTTCAGACGCCGTTTTTCTGCCGCAGCGAATTAAAAGCAAGTTGTGATTGATATTGATTTTGATTGATCAAAGCGTGATTAAAAGACAATTCGCATGCGCATAGTTGTGCTATGCCCGCCAAAATTTATAACTGGCTGCATTTCGATCGAAACTCCATCGTCTTTGCAAGAAACCCAGGATTTGGAAAATTGCAACAGTCATGTTCCCTCGTTACTCTGAAATTCTTCTTGAACCGTGTCTAATCGGACCAGCTCCAAATATTTTCACACCACCCAATTCTTCACAAGCATATTATCTATATTCATCAATGTATTAACATTAGCCGAGAACTATTTTGTTTGCGCCATTTTATGATAAAGAAATTCGAAAAAGAGAATCAAATCGGTGGCGCTGCGCAGGATTTTGCAGGCCCGCGGCCAGGGGCGGCCACATTAGATTCGACACGGGTTATTTAAAATCGGCGTCTGAAACAAAACACGGCCTTCAAGAAAATACTGTCGCATCTAATTCTAATTTAATTCGCTGCGGCAGTAATGCGGCGTATGAACAGGGCCTTATGCAGAATATGTAGCAGCCGAGACGAAACAGTTTATTGATATTGTGAACATTGGAGGGCCACCAAGAGGGGGAGAGCAGAGGGGGCAATTTGCTCCAGGACCATAGGTCTAGGGGACCATAATATCGTCTTTGTTCTCCTTAGAAGTATTTAAGGAACCTGCCATAAGGCGCAGCCCACAAGGTTCTAAAAGTACCCGTATATTCAGAACCCTCCAATTCCTATACTTTCGCCCCCTTCTGCGCACCTCTAGCTGAGGGGGCCTCGTTTTGCAATTGTGCCCCTGGGCTTCGAAAATCTCTCGGCGGCCCTATTAAGCGTAGAATAAAGTCAGATTGGAAGATGATGATGATTATATAAATGCTTATAATTATGATCATAATCACGATGATTATTGAGATTGTGACGATCGCGATGATGATGATGATCTAATGTGTGGATTTTTCTTGCAGGAGAAGCACTACAATCAGACATTGTAAAATTTTGTTCAGTTTTTGATTTGGTCAAAAATGAAGAACAGGACAGCTCGTGTTAGAATGATTGACCAAATAATAAACTTGCAAGCGAATGATTTAACTTCTAGGTACACATCATATTTATGTATACGCATTGTAATGCTTTTCCCCTTGCTTCATCATCATTTTATTTTTTTGCTCTTCTTGCATTAATGCATTAATCGTTGCCAGATTAGCCGGGGAAAGGCTGTGCCTCTAACAACATTCAGCAATTGCGCTACAAACTATTATTTGAGTCTTGACTAATTGGAACAGTTTTATAGCAGACTACAGATTTACTCATCAAGGCACCAAATTTCCGTTGAATTCTCCGTATGAGGAGACTTTTAGCTTATCATCGGGGTTTGTCATGACTGTCACTTCCCAACAACTCCGCCACTGCATCTGTTTTTGGACTGTAAGGTTGACTAGGTATCAAAATTAACAACAAGGTGTTTGCCTTCCTATGCCTGACTACCTTGTTCCTTGAAGCACCTCAAGTTTATTTTAAATCGAAAGTGTTTTACGGACAAATTCATTAGTGAGCTGGCCTTTTAATTGATTTTACTTTTAAACATAAAAAATTTGGCGAAAATTACAATGACCTGAAAATTATCATCGCAATGTTTGATTTGAAATATCTAGGACAGCGGCTGTTTAGTGTTATTACCGTTTTAAGAATCGTAACACCACGGAGGGCATGAGGGCAATTCCTCCCCAACCCATCTTCGTTTTTACTAAAGTACGAAATGTTCTACCAAATATGTCTGAAAACATTGAGGTCTTTATATCCATGATATTACTTATGGTAACTAGTGATGGTAACCGTGTCTGCTGTGAAGGAGACTCATCAGCATGTAGCATGAACGCATCCAAAGGGGTCAGGGTCCGGGTCACGTGACCGGAGGCTTGTGCTTCGCCCCATATTTGGCACTTGGCTAAGGCTTTCTTCACGTGGCACTCAATGCGTTATAAGTGGCAGTTCAAGGTCTCTCGTGAGTTGTGAAAGTAGCGGTATAATTTAAGGAATGTTTAGTTTCCAATCTTACTGTTTAGAACATGTTTCTCTGTTCATACTACTGTGTCCCCCTAAGGTACAATAATGACTTCGTTAGATGCGTGATAATGGTAGAGGGCGTGGAGAAGAATTTTCTTGGGGCTACGCCCCTGTAGCGTAATTCCAGTGTGCTAACCACTTTCATCGCTCTGGCCAATTAGCATTGATAGGGGTGGATTTAGAGGGGTTCCAGGTTTCCAGATAATTAGTCCTGACCTTTGCAAGCACTTTAGTTCAAGACTCAGACCACAAACTATTGCATTTCTTGTGTTTAATTCCAATACCGAAAGAAAATTGAAGGATCCTAAGCCTCAGAAAATGTGAAATCTTGGTTATCTTGAAGCATAGGTAGTATAAAACACTTCAATACTACCTAACACTTCAGGATCCCCACCAGGGCCCAAGCATTACCAGGACAACGCTTTTAGCCTGTTTTGCTTCGCTATCAACTACCATGTTACTAAGGGACTGATTAATCGAGAGCCTGGGTCGAAATCACTAACAGCAAACATAATATAATCAAAAGGTTTTGCTGAATGGCCACCCTCTAGGGGATGCCCCTCACATTCTAGTACCAGGGCCTTGGCCCCCCACTTTTTTGCAAATTAAGCGTGAAGGCAGTTCATCATCTTGTAGTATTTTGGCACCGAAGCTTTGCCCCCCTCCACTTTTTTGGTCTCGTTGGAGGTCCTGAGTACAATAGACCAGGAAACGCTTTTTCAATACAATCTTCGAATAACAACTTGCGAACTGCTACAACTGCCAAGTTTTATTTCCTCATGTTGTATCAGCCTACCGACGGGGTTTTATCCCGGCGAGTGCACTCCTATAGAAATAGTGGTACTCATCCATTTTCCCAAATTCACTGAGAAAGAGGGGGAAATTTTTCTTAATCCTAGGACCTAGGATTTAAAAAAGGGGTGTTTTGAGTGCCTCAAGTCAGAGTTTTGAGAAAAAGGGTCTTTTAAGAAAAGACATGTAGAGTAAATTTTTTATCTAACATATAGCTAATAGCTGTTATAAGACACTGATAAATGGAAATTAAGACCAAAAAAACTCAATATACTTTAAAAAAATTCAACCAGATACGAGTACTTACAAAATGTTAATTGGGTTGCAGCTAAAGTGGGATGTTAGTGAAAAGGGGTAAATTTAGAAGTAGAATTGTCAGTGAGAGGGTGCATTTATCAAACTCTAGAATTAGGATGTGTACTACAATTCATATAAGAGTGCTCCCGCCAGGGGTTTCTTGAGGAAAATTGCGGGTGGAAAATCTCGCATGCCAAGAGTGCACCTGTTGAAAAGGAAAACATGCTGACTTACACGTTTTCATACATTCATGTGAACGAGGCTGCTAACCTGAGTCTCTCTTTTTGGGACGATTGCTAGCGAGAAGACGGCTGTTTATCTGGCATCTGCAGCAGATTGAAAATTTTGTATTTCCTGAGTATATTGCGAAGGATCAGGTACGTATGCATTGATTGACAAGCATCTTTTTAAGACATTGCAGTTCTTGCATTGTGTTGCTTCATTTCAAATAATAGGTCTCGATTGGCTGGCGTTACCCCGTGAGTTCCTTTTTGGCGTATGCAAGAACGGTGATGCCGAGTGTTCGGAACACTGTGTTCTCCCATGAAACTATTAGCCTGGAGAAACGAACTTCGAGCCTCAGGTTGTTTTGCCAGTAAACAGGGTGCACCCGAGAGTCCCAAAATTGACTCTAGTTATTATGAATGATATATTTAGAATGTAGGTGTGTAAGTGAAGCTGTTAAAATGAAAAATGCAAACATTGTCTTATAATTCAAGCAGTATAAATTAAACGCAAGTGAAATATGGACTTAAAAAAGAGTCCGAGCCAATTGGAAGCACCTAAAGTGAATGAATGAGTACTACCTAACACTTCTGCTTACCCATGTCTAATTTTGCTTATATGAACACTTGCCTAAGATCTTTTTGAAATGTGTCATCCAAAATGTGTGTTTTCTGAGGACAGCTGCAGTTGACCTAAGTGGCTACACCAAAGTTTCAATTTACTATAGAGCCTTCTTTGAGCTATCCTATAGGTTGAAAGAATATGCAGTTTGCTAGGCATTTCACTATGATCTTATATGTGAAATGCATTTTGATTTAACATTTAACATTAGGTGTCCAATCTTTGCATAAATGAGCTGTACATTTGAATCAGAGGTTGATTCCTCCACCTCATATGCATCAAATTAACCCATAGAAGATAATCTTGATCTGAATGTCTCTGACATGGACTCTAAATCACTTCTCCTTTTGAGGACTGAAAGGCCGAAACATGCTTTATAACTTTTTAATTGACTTGAAGTGTGTCAAAAGAGTGTGCAATATTTAATATATTTTGTTATTATGCATGTCTTATATTTGAATGTCGAGAAAATGCGTTTGGAGCAAACTATTTGTTATATTTATATATAAAATATTAATTTATAATAGGTAAAGTACCAATAGTTGAAATGCT
Organism: Catostylus mosaicus; assembly: GCA_964019065.1. Lineage (NCBI taxonomy): Eukaryota > Metazoa > Cnidaria > Scyphozoa > Rhizostomeae > Catostylidae > Catostylus > Catostylus mosaicus. The sequence continues at coordinate 11,048,706 of OZ025188.1, read as the reverse complement.
GGAACTCAATTCTTGTACTTGTGTTTTTTCCATTTTGATGCTTTATGATTGTCCATTGTAAAATTTTGTAATTGTCCATTTTTTTGTTATGCATATGTAAGCTTTTTAAACAATTTCCATCAATCTGGTATTGATCATCTGTCTTCAATCTGGTGTGGCTGAAAGAAGCCAATATATCTTGTCTGAAAACATGTTGTTGACAGAACCATTTCTATTCAACAGGAAAAAAAATTGCCCACTTGCTTGAACAGCCCACTTCCTTGTGTGCCATCTTTTCATTGGTCAAAATCTTTAGCATATTTTTTTGCTCCTGATCCCAGCACTAGCTTAAATCATTTTGAATGCTAAAAACTATGCTTAACTCTCTCTGACAGTCAAATTTAACTAGGATATGAAGTTTATTTTTTTTACTTTGCCAAGCACATTATCCCAAAAAATTAGGATACATAAAGTTTGTGATAGATAAAACATGTATACCTTGTTGCAAACAAGTTAGATGCTGAACTCATTATTTGGCCTTTTTCAAGTAAGGTAATAATAAACTGTGTAAATCATGTTTCTAATTGCATTTCATTCCAATTTTGAAGAGGACAAATATTTTTATATATTAGGATGTTACAAGAACTCTCCTTCCTCCATAACTCTATATCCTACACAGGGCCCCTAAAAAGTCATGAAAAGTGGGGTGGGGGCTTTCAATTTTAATTTCAATTTTTCATTTGTTCAAACAAATAAATCAAAGTTTAAGATACAAATTACATTTTCAATCAAAGCTACAATAAAATTTTTAAAATATACTTTATATTGACAAATATCTAAAATAAAAAGTAGCTTGACATAATTCTACTTGCTGTTTAGGACCCTAAGAAAAAACTCAATGAGAGCTATCAGGATAATGGCCCCAGTTGAAATAATCATTGCTATTTAAAACTAAATTGAAAAGTAATAACAGCAACAACAACAAAGAGCAGTTAAACAACCCTGGGAAAAGGAAAATAGAAAGAGAAAAGAAAGGTGAATCTTTTCTGCTCCTTATAAAGAGTTGTTTTGGTTGCCATTAGTTATGACTTGTTCTTATTAAGGATGTGATCCTTTAAATTCTCAGTAATTCAAAGTGTGTTAGCCAGTAAAAGCTTATGAGCCAGCGTTTATAATATTTTGCAAAATCATGTTTTGTGAGTGCTTGTCTAACTTCGATAGATGCCTCATTCTAAATTTTGATCCCCATTACGAATATGATTCAAAAGATTTACCACTGCAGCAGGCACTGCCTTTCAAAACTAATGTTAGAATCTTTGTTTTGTGAAAAAGTGTATGTATTAAACCTTAGGCAATTAAAATGATTAGTTAAGTAGGTGCAAATGGTGTTTCAAATAAATACAGAAGAAAAGTGAAGGTACTGATAGAGACTGCCAATTTAGGCTGTAATGTTTCACCTGGTTGTATCTGTTAGCCTCATCAGTTACCCACTAACCACAAATGTGTGGGTAGTTGTAAATTATGACAGGTGTTTCTCCACCCAAAGTAAAATCTGTCCCAACCACCACCTTGTTGTGTACCAGGAAATTTGAGAATTCTCAATATATTGATAGGCAACATCTGGAATTTCAAGAGCCACATTTAGAAAAAGTGTGCATCATTCCTTTTGATGCAACAATTAATAAAATGTGTGTAAACAAGTAATTTTTTCACCTATAGATCACATCTTGTCACTACCATGGAAAAAGTTTTGGAAATTCATGCTAGAGAAATCCTAGACAGTCGTGGTAATCCAACTGTGGAAGTTGATCTTACAACAGGGAAAGGTGATTTTAGAAGTTAAAAAAATTTGCCTATTTTTGATCTGATTATTTGCAGACCTTCAAGTGTCAGTGTTCTGGATATTGCCAAGGTCCCAAGCATTGAGTGGCATGGACCATCTATTTCTTATTCATCATGAAGCAAACAAAATTACATATACATTAAGGCCAGAGGTTGAACCTGTGACCGTCAGCTTTTCACCTGACCAGAGTGCTGACATGGGCAAGGCTGTGGTAGGCTTAGATCCCAAGACAATTTGTTAGCCCCCTCCTTATGCTAGAATGATTTAATGTAATTTTTGTAATAATGTTGACACTTTTGACTTAAATCCCTTTTCTCACCTTATGTAACTAATTAAACCTGTCTCAATCAATGTCTCTTGCTAAATCTATTTGCAACTGAATAAATGTCCATGAATCCTTTCAAGTTCCCAAGTTGTTTATTTATCCTGCTGTACTACAAAGGTGTTTAATCATGAATGCTTGCATTTAGGTGTATTTAGAGCAGCAGTTCCATCTGGTGCAAGCACAGGAATCTATGAAGCTCTTGAACTGAGGGATAAAGATCCTAAAAGATTCCTTGGTAAGGGAGTGGCAAATGCAGTTGAGAACGTCAACAGCAAAATTGCTCCAGCCCTAATTTCAAAGGTAAGAAGTTTTTATCTTACAAATTTGATTGTTATTCATTTTAACCTGAATATATTCAGATCTCTTAAGTCTATCTTTATTTAGCAAAGCAGAATTTAGCTGTATCAACTGCCTCTGATATCTTTCTGCGTTTGAAGTGTATCTTATTCAAAACTTAAGCAGATTGTAAGGTTGCCATTGATACCCCTTCTCTTGATGGGAAAGTCCAAGAAACAAAAAAATAATGAGATGAACCACATATGAACTTTTTAACAATTTTTATATTATCAAATGGCTTTCTTTTTTGGACTAGAAAATCTTTCCCTGCCATGTCTCCTAATTTTAGATTTAAGGAAGTTAAGATATTACAGAAAATATCATGCCCTCAGCATTAGTTCTAGATCAGTAGTTAAAAATTGACCCTGTTTTGAAGTAGCATATTATAGTCCTATAGAATATACAGTTTACCAAATCAATTATAATAGTATTATATTAATTTCAATTTCACACCATTACATGAGACCTGAGTGCTGTTTGCCACATTCAAGCAAGCAAGCATACTTATTAACCCAGCAGGGTTTGCAACAGGGTGTGAGTGATTGCCCGCAAGCGCCCAGGCACTCATGCGAATCAGTGATCCAGAGCAATGAGATGCTGCACAATCCTTTATTTTCCTCTTGTGGAGAGCAAAAAAAAACAGGATTTTTTAGTGATTGAATGCTTTCTGTAAAATTATGGTGAATGAAAGCGTTGCTTGTTAATAGCATAAAATGATAAAGATGCATTCACTTTCACTAGTTTGTTCTTCAGTGCATCTAGAAATGCTTGACTTGTGTGTTTCTGCAAACGAGAGAGACATTTCGGAAGCATGCTGTAGGGAGGGGGGAGAGTCTGATTATTTCAGAAATTTGAGATCTGTTTGGCATTAGATGTTTATTATATTGACTTTGTAATTTTTAAATATTGACAAAAACGAATTTACCTTCAAACATTGTTTTACTTGAGTCAACAAAAGAGATTCTTTCCGCATGACTTGTATTGAAGACTGTTGATGTACATTGTTAGTTGGAGTCATCAAAAGGAATTGAAATGCCTATTTTTCTTCTAATAGAAAAGGGCTGTAGTCAATAGGATACTTCACCATTTTTCACCTTCTGCGCTTAAATGCATTATTTGCTTGATCTGCTTCCATGTTTTCCTTGCATACTTTTCTTGCATGCTTTTCTTGATTGATTTACTTGCTTAGAATATTGAATAAGACAGAACTTGGCTATCATTGACATATACATTGACATATATAAATCGCCTGTGCCAAAATTTTTGGTTGGGCAAATATTAGTCGCTCTTGTAAATTTTTGAATTTTAAAGGCCTAACCAAGGCTGAGGTCATGGTAGCTATCCATCAAAAAAATTTGACAGCTGGTTTGGCTGAGCAGCTTTATGGAGGGAGCGTCTAGCTGTGATCTCAACCCTGGTCCTCTACCTACTCATCCTAGCCGCAAATCAATCTCATAAAAAGAATCCTGCTTTTGTATTCGTAGTCTTTGAATTGATTTGAAGTCAACTCCTTTTTGCAAAATCTGACTCTGATCAGAGTATATAAAGATGAGTTTCATATGAAAAAATTGAAAAAAACTATTCACCTTTGTTTTTACTTGTTATAAAATCAATTTACATTGTAAGCACCATTTTTAATGGATACCCTTGACCTTTTTATGATTGGCACTGTAGACTGTGTTATTTTTAATTTGATAGAAAAAAATAGACTTGAAGATATTTTAGATCTTCTCCTCTTGTTTGGCACACATCAAAATCATACTAAACAGGCTTATAGCTCATTTTCAGGAGTTGACAAAACTGATCAACTGATTGTTGCAGGCAGCAGCAGACTGGCCCACCGGTCCACCAGCCCATGGCCAATGGGCCCCTTGAAACTTTTTCCAAAAGGGTACCTTTTTTACGAAAACTGTCCCCTTGGAAATTGCTTTCCCCATTGGGAGAGAATGAATAAAATTTTCTTGCAAGGAAATGAAATTGGAAAGGTTATTGAGGAACAGATTTGGACAAAATAGTTACATCTTATATGCGAAGTGAAATTAAGATTGTTTGTCATTATGTTAACTGTTATGGTATATTGGACAGAAATCAAGAAGCTCAGTGACTCTAACGACCACATCCTAACTTCAAGCCACACTGAAAAGGGCCCAAATAAGTTCTCCATAGCCGGGGAGCAATCCTTAGCCAGTCCGCCTCTATTTGCAGGAAATGCACTGATGGTCTGATATTCAGGATTAGTTTTTGAATGTTTTGCCTGTGCTGTTTCTCGATCTGTTTTGATTACCATGCTATTTTTCACATGCTATTATTGGCATCTGTTGGTTGAATCTTGTCTTGAGATACAACATTTATGTTCTATATCATGAGCATAATTGCATTTGTTTTCAAATTCAAAGAAAATTACAAACACCCAGTTGATTTAACCCAAGGGCAATTTGAAGAATATTTGATGAAATTGAAGATTTTCAATTAAATAAATTTGAAATTATTTTCATCTTTGCTACTTTCATGTGACAGGGTATTGATGTAACAAAACAGGATGAGGTTGACAATTTGATGTTGCAACTTGATGGCACACCAAATAAAGGTAAAAAACGGATTTGATTTAATTTGACATATACATGTTTGTTTTACAATTTGCTTATGATGATGTATCTCCCTTGTTAACTGTAAATCTTAGATTAGACCCCTAGAATTCATGAATATGAGGAATTTTGACTAATTATTTTTGACTTGATTAATCAAGAACTAGCTGAAAATGGTTGTATGAGAGAGTGTTTGATAAAATGCCTTTGAAGGATTTGTGCTTAGTTTTATGCTTATATTTGCAATAATCAGGTGTTTAAAAATTATGTCGAGTGAGTTATATTATGCTAAATTTTGCCATGGTCCCTATTTGATTCTTGGTTACCAAAATTTTTTTCCAAAGTTTGCTAGATGTGCCACATCACAATGTCCTTGAATTTTCCTTTTAGCTGTACTTGGAGCCAATGCAATCTTGGCTGTTTCTTTAGCAGCTTGCAAAGCCGGTGCAGCCCATAAGGTTAGTTATATACATTATAATTTGCTTTGTGAGTATTATCGTGTTTGTCCTTTTTTTAATGAAATAATCTGTTTGAGCCTTGCAAAAATTAGTGTGGAGTCATGCAGGCCCCACAGCTGGTCCTAAATTTTTATATTGATTGAGAATTTCAAATTCTAGACAAATGTCCTAAAAACTCAATAAAATTTATTTTAATCATGCGCTTTTCTTGGAAATGCACGAAAAGTGCAAACTTAAATTAAGAAGTTGTGGTTTCATCTAAACGTAGATTGTACAGAATATGAAATGTAAGATGTAAACACCACTACTTGTTAGACCAGTTAGTGCTCATTTATTCTGAATAAATCTTTTTAATAGTTTTCAGCTCATGACCCTCTATTTTTGTAGCATCTAAGGGACTTTATTTTATTTATTTCTATCTAATACTGGCATACATTTACCTTTTCTAGGGTGTTCCACTTTACAAGCACATTGCATCTTTGGCTGGAAAACATGATGTTATTTTACCTGTACCGGTAAATATCTCTTAATCATTCATGGTAGCTTATTTAAAAGTTTGTAAAATGAAATGCGTCATTCCGTTTCATACATCAGCTTTTGCAGCCATACTTGATATTGCTAGATAAGACAACGCTGATATCTTAATGTTTATTTCGTCCAGGCATTTAATGTAATCAATGGTGGAAGCCATGCTGGAAACAAACTAGCCATGCAAGAATTCATGATATTGCCCACCGGTAAGTTTGTAAAATGGCATGGTTGACTTTGCATGTGTCACAGAGACGGTGCAATTAGTAATTTGCTGGCGTTGGCCAGTTTTTCTTGTTTGCTTGTGCGATCACTAGCAGAAAATTAACTGATGAATAGACTATTGGTCGGTTTCATCATTACCGTAAAGATCAAGCGATATCTTCTCTATATAGTTTCTTTGTATCTTCATCCTCCTTCCCGTCTATGTGTTGTTATTTCTAAAGGAACCAGTCAGATAGGGCTATGAAATTAACCATCGGCATGTTTTCCAAATGCAAAGAGTTTCGAGCAGCAGCAGGCTTTGATCTCCTAAATTGGCTGCCTGTGACGCAGGCTATATTGACTTTGTTTAGGATGTCCTGCAGAACACAGTTGCAGACTTGACTAAATCCCATTTGAATTCCTTTGATTCCGTGAGTGGGAAATCCCCCTCCCCCAGCTGAGGCAAAATAATAAACTGAAACTTTGGAGTTCATTACAAAACAAGCACCTTTGTCTCAGACATTGCCATTCATTTTCTGAATACGAGGTGGAATGCCTAAATGGAAATCTCGGAATGGAATGTGTTTTTGCCAATAGAGGCTTGCATTTTCCCTTTGTACATTGTCTTTTCTCCCTGGACCAAACATCAATTTCATAAGGGAATGGGTTACATTTTCAGAAATGAATACTGCTGGACTTGATTTGATGTTGAAACGTTAAACAGCACACTTAACGTAGTCGTAGTGGAATATCCTACATATTCTTAATTAAGCTTAGAGAGTTCTTGGTTACAAAGCATGTTTAACTATTGGGATTATTTAGACTCTCATGACTTTGGTGCGTTATTTGTGTTGATTTTTAGTTGTCTTTCTTGTTCTGTGATTCCAGACATAATAATTTTTTCTCTTGAAACTTGAATTGTCTTTTAACCTTGAAACAAAAGTATGAGCCTGGCTTATAATGACAAAATTATAAAGATAATAACATGGCAAATTGAACATAAACAATAAAAGTGTGGCTCTTCAACTCGTTAATGTAAACACACATAGGAAAAGACTAAATTTTTCCGCTAATTTTTCAGTCTGAATTGTAGTACAAAGGCAAGAAATAGAATTGAAAAGAAGAAAAATTATGAATTTGTTCATTTTAATAAGCTTTTTTTTTGACGCACAAACTTTTTTTTGACGCCAAAATTATAATTTATGGACTTAACGCAAAACACAACATTTTGCTGAGATCATATCATAAAAAGATTAAGTCCTTTACCAGAATCTCACAAGATTAGGTCATTAATTCTGAATTTGACTTAATTTCACACTACCTTTCAGTGGAACTGTTGAACTGATACTTATAATGCATTGATTTCGTGTTTCTCGCGTAGCTATATTATAAATTTTTCTTGGTCATATGAAGGTCTGTCTGTTAGACAATGACAATATCTTAGTACCATTTCTGGTTTGCTTTAGGTGCATCATCTTTCAAGGAAGCCATGAGAATGGGTTGTGAGATATACCACACGCTGAAAGGTGTTATCAAGGAGAAGTATGGCATTGATGGTAAGTTTAAATAAGGAATTTTATATTTCGTCAACCCTCCTTACATGTTTTGAATAGTAAAACCAGGTTGTCCTGCCTCTAAGAATCTTTATTAAGAGTACAATATACGCTTCTAAGTTCAGCCTTGCCTCAACTAAATGTTTTTGGTCAAATAGTAATTGTTTTCAAGACAACTGCTTGCTTCTCCATAGCAACTAACGTTGGCGATGAAGGTGGCTTCGCACCAAACATCCAAGATAATAAGGAAGGTTAGTTGAAGTTTTTTTGTGCTGCATGATTAACAACCGCTGATAGGACTCTTCAATGTTTTCCCAAACTCAGCGTCTTGATAAGTCGAGAATGATGAAGAAGCAATGGAGAACCGGATTGTTGACTGGATTTATTGAACGTTTGCGTCGACGATAATGGTGCAGTTGATACAGGCGTTTTGCATGAAAAGACGATCAGAGTCAACATATTTGTTAATATTTCTTCCAGGAATACAGGTCTTCTTCATCTCTATTTCATATTTATTGATTAATAGGAGACAAAGGAAACAAAATGTTTAGCAAGTGAAAGTAGATGAATGTCAGACGTCCATTTGTTATGACTACTTTGTTATTATACTTAATAAATCCTGGAAATAACTTTGACCTCGTTCATTTGGACCCTGGACTTGCTCCTATTTGTCAGACACCCTGGGGACTATGAGCCTAAAGTACGGATTTAACCATGATATTTATCCCAGATTTTTTTTTAAGTTTGTTCAAATGTTCAAATATAGTTTTAATTATGCGCTGTCTGTTGCGTCTCATATCTGATTTTCATCGTAAAATTTTATATTTAATCGTACACATTAGCTTCTACAAAAGAGAGGATAGCTAACAACAGAAATGGTCAGGAGTAAAGAAAGGAGGTTGCATTTTGTTAATGGAAATTTCTGCTCGATATTTGGCTCCGAAAACATGTCCTGTCATTCTTCTACCAACCCTGCTGACATCCCGTTCACATATACGTAGGGCTGTGTTTCTAATTTGAGCTGTTGATTGAATAATTTTTTATGGAAATTCCAAATTTCCGCCAGAAATGGCGAATTATCAGAGAAGTATTCATAAATTAAGATAAACATATATTTATCAAAAATGATCAATAAAGATATTTTTAAATTTTTCATATGTATTTACCTATATCTAGCTTTATATTCGTTTATTAATAATAAGAAATGAAAAAATGGAAGCAAAGGGAGGAAAATAACGGATTTTTCTACAACAGACTACATTTATATTTATATATCCATAGTTATTCAGATGTTTTTTAAACGTACGTATTTATTCTTGTAAATTCATTAATTCGTATAGTTGGCAATAGATTCTTGAGGAATACTTGCGAAGATGCATATGAATAACAGATATAAGGTTCAACGCAGAACGCAAAAGTACAAAACAAACATGACTAGATGATAATCAGTAACATAATGATAGCAACTTTATAAGTAAATGTATCATTATTATCAGGTTGTAGTTGCTTCGTATTTCTGTGCTTTGCGTTGTTTCTTATATCTGTCGGAATATTCATTGCCTCGCTCAAGTTTCTCATTAAAGATTGAATGTTTATTTTCTTGTATCGCTTTCACTTATTTGTCCTTTATTTACTATATATTAACTCATTTGTTCCAGGATTGGATTTGTTGAAAATAAGTATCGAGAAAGCCGGCTACACCGGTAAAATTGATATTGGAATGGATGTGGCTGCTTCAGGTAAACAATGTTTTTATGCCACCACTTAATGTCTTGCTGTATTCTATATACCTTCAAAAGAGTACCCAATATTCAGTGAATTTTCTTCAATTTGAGTGGCGTTCATTATTTTGTATATATAGGACTGGCACTGAATTCATCACTCTAATTTATGCTAATTATGTTAATATGTGGGAATTGTATATTCCATTTTGTAATTTTTGAATGAAACAGTCATTGCTTTTGCTCAGAGCACGTTATGGCTTCAGCTCTCGCTGATACAAGTGCTTGACTATGCAAGGTCACTAAACAACATTTGTCATATTTTCCCAAAAGTATAGTTTGACGAGGGGGGGGGTAAATATGAGGGCACATTTATCATATCTAGAATTTTTATATACAAAAACAAAGCATAGCGCTAGCAAAATATTTTAGTGTCTTTTCATTTTCATTTCAGTCGCTTTTCATATTTCACATCATTTTAAAAAAAGGGCCGTACATACAAAGTTAAGGGGCGTAGATTTGGAAAAGACTTGATAAACATTGTGTACTCTGGGAGCTTTGTGATTTAAACTGGTGTTCTTATTTAGAATTTCACAAGGACAAGAACTATGATCTTGACTTCAAGACAAAGAACAACGATGGATCAAAAGTTGTATGTGTATTTTTCAAGTTGGTTTGACTTGCATTTAAGCAATTTATTGTGTCTCATTACAATGCTGTTTCTTGCCTTTGCACAATACTTTGATCTTTTGACGTTTTTTGACATTTCATCTAAGCAAAGGCTATGTATTGTGTTCTAACACGATATAAATTATGGACCAGATTTTAACTTTTGATTCCTGTACTGTAACACTGTATGTACGGCAGAGAAACGCAGAAAAGGATTTACACACTTGTGTGGCAAAGATTTTGTAATTATGAATAATATAATAAGGTACCTTAATAAGATGGCATCTCCATAGGTTTTCAATGCAAGAATAAGTTTAGTCTGCCAGGTTTGCTGTATAAAAAAGCACGAGTTATACTCTATATCCTTTAATCCAAGGAAGGACCATTTGGCTCAATGTCCTTCAATGAGAGTTCGTTATTTCTAAGAAGAAGGGGGGGGGGGGTTAGCGCTTCAAATTTTGGACACACCTTCTTCTAACCATTCGTCATGATTCATTGTTCATTTTTTATGAATTATTGAAGCCCATTGAAATCTGAACAGATGCCAATTATATTACCGTGCAACTGTACAATCAACGGGGAAAAAAGGGTCAAGTCAAGAGTGTTGGCTGTTTTCAAGGGGTGTTCAAGCAAGCATGCGTATAGAGATCGCTTCTTCCTAAGATTGAGTTTAATGCAATTTTTCTTTTGTTTTAGATCAGTGCAAAGCAGCTTGAAGATCTCTATAAATCATTCATCGCTGATTATCCAGGTATTGACATCACTTAGATTAAAGTTATACTGCAATCATGGACAGTGTAATGATATAGGAAAACAGCTTATAAGACCCGCCCTCCCTTAATTCAATGCCGAAAAGGCCTAGTACGCCCGGGAAATTTTACTGCTCACTCAACATTGAAAAATGAGAGAGGGGGAATCTCATTGTTCAAATTCTGCCTCTCAAATATTAGCCACGCGCTTTACTGGTTTTAAGATAATTCTAGCACCAAAATATTACTAGAAATTTGAAATTACTCTCCTTGCTGCTCGTCAATCTCCACAGTCGTTGTCATGCATCTGACTGGAGAGTTTTTTTATTTGTTTGCCACAAAGGCAAAGCCAGGGTATAATTGATTAATTTACAAATACTTATTTTACAAGAAGTTAGCCACTAAATGTATACTCGTTAAAATTATTTCATGAAAAACTTAAAGTCATTAGATAAAACTCATAAATAGATGTAGATTCACTCATGTATACAACTAACCATACGAATTAGACCAGCAGGAAACAGTAACTATTAGATTTATTGTCAGTTTTTGCCAGTTCACCAGAACATGAAAACTCTAGTTTTCAACCATAATTATTTCTAAGGCAGAAAACGTATTCGTCGTGTTAGATTTTGTGGCCATCTCTTGTATTTCAAAAATGAAAATTTTCGTTTTAACCCCCCCCCCTTTCGACATTAATTTATAATGATATATTTACTTCTTCGTATATCATGTCGTCAAGGGACGTTGGTGATCACCCCTTTTCCACGTTCAATTCATCTTATGTATACTTTGTTCATAATTGTTTTCCTCTCTGTCTTTTTTTTATTGCTAGTCATTTTCATTTTTTTTGGAAGACCTTTCCGTAATTTTTGTCTCTTAAATGTCAGTTGTCTATATTTTACGGGATAAACCCTTAATCGTGCCTTTTCCCGTTTCTTTCATTTGCCACATTTTTTGTCATGGTATGAGCATTGAAGGCTGCAATACCTTGCCATATTGTTGTATTTAAAGGCCCCTGTTGTGTAACTGACGAGCTAAATGCCTCTGGTTTGAAATCACGCCCTTACCATTTTCGAGGAATGTGCCCATGGGAAAGATGGTAGCACAAAATTGTGCCTCTCTCTACTTAGAAAAAGAAGTGGGCACCTGGACTCTAGCTATAAGCACCGTTTTTGGCTACACCCTGCTATTTGTGCTAGCGCATAGCTACTGAGAAAATTGTAACGCTTGTAGGCTAATAGCGTCTATGAAACAGCATCTTTTGTATTTTAGTTATTTTATCTGTATATGTACTCTATAAAAAATTCTTATTCCATTTGATAAAGTATTTATACTATGTTGACAATATACTATAAGCAGGCATTATCTTACAGTTGTATCAATTGAAGATCCTTTTGACCAAGATCATTGGGAAGCTTGGTCTGACCTTACGGCAGCTGTTCCTATCCAGATTGTCGGGTACGGCACTCTTCATTTAATTTTCTCTTTTACATATAAAAATTCGCATTTAAAAATCGCAAACATAGATGCTGCAGCTACCAACTAAACAACTGTTTAATATTTTTGCAAATAAGGACCAAATCAATCGCCAAAAGATCTTTAAGGATGTGGAAAAATATTGCTGCTATGTTACGTCATTTGAAGATGTGAAACCGATCAAGGACATATCTTTTCAAAAGGTTTCGAGCGAGGATCGTTATAAATTTCATTAAGGGGCAGGCCATTCGCAATAAACTCTGCTGTATCTATTTGTAATTTTATCTCTGAGAAATCCAGTAGGCATGTGCTTCGGTCTCCAGGCCGATATTACCTGCATAGCTAATCAAATTTACAGTTTTCTGTTTTGTTTAGTCGCTCGTATTTTTCTTCCTTTTCGCTTCCTTCTTATTTTACTTGTTTAAATATTTACTCGTTAACCTGCTTATTTACTTCCACGTTTACTTGCGTGGCTCTTTGCTTGTCTGTCTGTTGGCCGTTCGCTTATTTTTTTTCTGCATTTTTATTGCTTTTTGTCTGCTTTTCAGTTTATTTGTTTGTTCTTTTCTTTATTCATTTGTCAGTTGGTTTACTTGTTTGTTACATTGTTAGCTTGCTTTTTCAAATTGTTGGTGACAGTAGAAGCTAGAGTATTTGGACTGAGATGGATCTATTTTTACAACTCGACGGCTCCTCATAACAAAGTGGCTATTAGTAAGGAAAAGAATGATTACCCTGTCTTTATTAAGTCTCCAATATTTAATCATAAAAATGAAATGCATTTTGGTGTAATTTTGATCCATTCATCAATCTATAATATTTTAATCCTTTTCTGTTTGGAGCCTGATACTAATCAATGTTGTCAGGACATGGTTTTTAAATTAAAATTAATATAGTTAGGTACCAGATTATACAGTGGTTTGCTGTCGATGGTTCTTCATGTCTAAAATGAAAACACAAATATTTGGTTGATGATAAGTTTTCTGTTGTTGATTTGATCTGTATTGGGATAATATGCAAGCCCATTGTATGTTAATAAATTGTGAACAGGCAAATGTTAGCGTTGGTTAATTACTATTTGACTGATTATAACGCCAAATCTTTATTCTGTCATCAATTGAATGCGTCAACAAAGAACAGTTAAATACTTTATTATTGATTTTCTTAATCATAAATCCTCCAAATGAATCTTGTATAACATTTTAAGTATTGACGTCATATCATTCATTTCAGTTCAAGTCTATAAATTGACAATGTTTCTTTGTAGCACAGTTATTTTGAGTGATAATTCAACATTATTAGCCGTTATTTCATAAATAAAACTAAGAATTCCTCATAATATCATTTTGAAAAATTTGGTGCCGGTAGACTTTTTTAATTGAAATAAAAAACTGTTTCAACTTCAAACGCGGATTTTTATTGTAAAATTTTCTGCCTTGCTTTCGATTGGTTTTTGAAGCTAGAGGAGTAGATTTCTTAATTTTGCAAGTAATTGTTTGTTAATACATATTAAAAATTAGTTAAGGAATCCAATGAGATTCTGCATTGTTGATCCGCATCTGTAATTCATTACCTCTCTTCAATCATTACCCTACAAAGATTCTTTTACAAGTGCGGTGCGAAAAGCCTGTTTTCAGTATGCAACGGTGTGTTTTTCTCTAAACGGTTCAATTTTTAGTTAGATTACGAAATCAAACATTTTTATTTTAAATTTAGGTGTGTAAGAGGTAATTGTTCTGGCATCGCATTTGTAGATAATATAATTTATCAACCCATTGAATTTGCCCACAGTTATGTTTGTATCATGAGGCATGTAATGTAATTGTTAAATGCGTTTATTTCTTTCATTTCTGGAAGTGTATTCAGCCAGTGATGATCAATTATGAGATTGTTCACACCCTGTATATAGGATTGTAGCGTATATGGTGCGATAAAAGAAGAGAAGAAAACCGAAAAAAATAACTTCACGGCAGAATGAACTGCGTGGCAGAATGACTTATGAATCAGCTGCTTACTTAAATCATGCATTGATATAAGTTAACGCGCAATCAAACATTAAGACATTACAAGAACATCAAACGGAAATACTCGTATGATAACTGCTGCCTCTACAAATAATGTTGTGGCAGGAAAACCATGATGAGAGCTCAAGAGAGTGCTGAACCTTCCTCTGGCCTAATTGCTCAAATTCATCACCATTCCTCGTGAAACAAAAGAAATTGGGCATGATCTGGGTGTAGCCTTGCAATCCCTACTGTTTTCAGTAGCCTTCCTCACGGCTGCCAGACGTGAAACCTTATTGTTTTTCGGACTCTTATCATGACGTAGTGTATTTTGGTCCAATAATATCCTTTTATGACTTAATACAGTCAAGGAGGTCTGAGCCCTGAGTCCATACCATATTGCTCTATTTTAAGGTAAAGTGTATAGTGGTTGTATTATCTAAAAATATCACTGTGGCTTCTTTAATGAAATATTCTGATCTTTTTCTAGAGATGATCTTACAGTTACAAACCCTGCAAGGTAATCTTAACACTACTTTTATATGAAAATTTATAGATTTCTAGAATGATGCGGTGAGCAATTCAGAATTAACAGTATATCGCACCAAGCTTAGCATTTAACGATGTTGTTGACGCAACAAAAGGTCACAAAAGACGACGGCAAAATTGTAATAGCATGAATTTGTATAACTAGTCTCAAATGATCGCCAGGAACTTTACTTTTAAATTAGATACTACTCTGGCATTCAATAAAGCTTTTCTAGAATTACCCATTAATGTTTTAACACTAGTTACAAAAATGCAGGCTTCAAATTCTCTTACATTTGTATTCGAACACTGTAACAATACACCTTTTTCGTAATTGTACAGCAGAACGCCCCCTTTAAATGCCCCTCTTGAGGTTTAAATCTTGTTGACCCCTGGATGGTGAATAGAGTTGATGTGCCTAAAAATCATATGGGTTAGTAAGGCATGTCAGTGAAAAAATATCGGTTCCGCATGAAGTCTATCTTTTTATTTGCTTCAAATTTAACCTTCAGAAACTGTCATCTATTTTGATGGACAGAGGACGGTATTCTGCCATGATTCCTCACCGGTATCCAGGACTCTAAAGCCCCGAAAATAGTAAGAATCTCGTCCTGGTGCGTGATTTTCAGCCAGGAAAGGATACCTGAATGGACCGACTGATTATTCGCATGAAATTTAAACGACCATACAGAACCTCTCTCTCTCCCTCACTCTCTCATCGCTCCTCCTCCGTCTTCTTCTCCCTTCTTTTCTCTCCCTCTCCTCCCCGTTTCTTCTTTCCCTCCCCTCTGTCTCTCCCCTTTCCTTCTCCATCCCCATCTCCTCCCTTATTCATCCTCTACTTGCCCTTTTCCTTCGATGATAGCCTTTTCACTGAGAAGAACAATATTCCTTTCACTAATTCTGAGATTACATGCAAGCTTGTAAGTGTGTTAAACACTGAATGGTTTTATATGAAATAAGCAGGTATTTCAAAGATGTTACTTAATGTATTTTTTTGGGAATGTCAACCCCAGGACGCTGCACCGTATTGGTTTCTAACGTGCTTACAATTATGTTAATAAAATGATTAAAAATGTGCGAAATAAACCGACTGTAAGCAAGTCAAATGGCAGCAAATTTATTTAAACAAGCGTGATGAAAAATATTTCATTAGATGAGCCAGGAAAAGTAGCTTTAGGAGGTGGGAATAACTTTGGGGCTTTGGATTTTCAATGTGCATTATCCTTGATTGCAATACAAGCATAAGATATCTTTTGGTGTAATTTGACTCTCATAGCAATTACTTCAATACATATTATGTTAATACAGCGGGTTGAACCTCCTTTCGATCATTATAGAATCCAAACTGCTGTAGAGAAGAAAGCCTGCAATTGTCTCTTGTTAAAAGTGAATCAAATTGGATCAGTGACAGAATCAATCAAGGCGTAAGTCAAATTTTTGATGTTAAGAATCCAATGATCATTAAAGAGCGCAAATAAGATATTTGGATTTTGTTATGTGGACCATTCATTAAGCCCGTTAGAAAGCGCTATTTCTACTAATATCGGTTGAGGTTTTTGCAGCGTTGTTCAGTTGTATTTAATGAAAGTTGTTTAACACGCGTTTCCCCACAGGACTCGTGATTCGCTAGCTGCGGGAAGAAATGGGTTGTGCAGGCTTTTTGTCATCGTTCCCTCCAGTACATGATCTAATACCTCCAATGCTTTGGCGTGTCTTAAGGTTTGTTAAACACCCTAAATATGGATTTTACAAGCGCTGCAACGTTGTCATGACCCGCTAACATTCCAAAATACCCAACTGTTTGCTCTGTACTGCGTAAGGCCGCTAAACATGAGTTAGCAGGGTGCAGAAATGCTCGAAAATTGAAGTGAAAACAAGTTTTGAGCCATGGTCTGTGCATATGTGTAATCGAAAACCGAATGAGGGGAGCATCTTCCTTTTTTGACCCATCTTCACTTGCACTCTGCTCTTAGGTGACTAGTGTCTAAGTCAGAAAAACAAAAATATATGTTCATTTTTATCATTTCATTTAAATTTTTTACACGAAATCCCTTCAGCTTTATCGTATTCTTTAGAAATAAAGCTTCAATGATAATATACAAGTTTTTTCATCAATATTTGATGCAATTTACATAAAATGTCAAATCCTGGAGGATAATGTCGTTGCTGATCTTCAAGAGAGTTTAACGTCAGTTATCTTTGAGCGCATCAAATGTTTTTCGTTAATAATGCTAGTAATAGCAAACAATGTTTTTACAGGTTTGCGTGTTAAGCTGTTAAAAGCCAGGGACCTGTTAACTCATAGCCCCCTGCAGACGCCATATGCCACAATACCAGTTTCTGCTAATCAAAAGAAGCCTGGGGGGCAACAATTTCAAGATTTGCAAAGTTGATCAGACAACATCCACTACAAGTTTGTCGAAACAAGGATATTTCCTTTATCTGTGTACCCCCTGCAACATTTGCTTCCACAGTTATCTGTATGTGAGTTCCAAATGGCATCAGGGGGCAATGAGTTAAAATTGATTTTAATGTTAAAAAAGATAAAGTACGAACAAAAAGTGCTTTTAAGTATGCTAGATTGTGTTTGCGCTATTTCATGCAATTTTGCATACGCAACGGTTATTCAATTTACAGAAGTTATAGCTGTTATGAAAGACAATGAATTGATTTGAAAAATGTAGGTTCGGACGATTTGCAAAATTCTCAGCTAACATGACTCCAAAGCTGAAAAGCAAAAGCGAAAAAACAACTGCCGAAACCGAATCAAGGAACCAAATATTTGTTTTCTTGTAAACCGCTTGTAGTTGACTTTAAGCTCTGTCTCCGCTGATCTGATCTACCTTAAAATGTTTAATTTCCATTGTTCTGTCTCTTGAAGATGCACTATCGCACAGAGTAATGGCTGGGGAGTCATGGTAAGTCACAGAAGTGGAGAGACTGAAGACGCATTCATCGCTGACCTTGTTGTCGGACTGTGCGCTGGACAGGTAAGACCCCAGGCATGCTTAACCCTTTCGACCTTGAAGAGACCTTTTGGCTCAATGACCTCAAAGGGGGGGGGGCTTATCCCTTCAATATCCTAATATATCTGCTTCTAAACACCCGTAAAAATTCTTTACTTAACCATTATCAATTGTTTAACTCCCTGCTATCAGAGCAGATACTTGTGATGTTACTGTTCAACCATATAATCACGGGGTGGAAAGGTTAAAGGAAACCAATCACGGCGTTGTTTATGTAGTGCAAAGCCACACCTCTTGGAGGAAGCTCCCGACTTAGAACGAACATTATTAATACGCTCCCATCTTACCATGTCCAATTTTTAGAAGCCCTTAGGTTCGTATATGAGGGCTCGGGGGGGGGGGGGGGGGGGAGCTACCTCTCTTAAGACCCATTTATCGTTAGTTTGGTGCTCAGGAAAACTCTTCAAAAACTCTGTGGAGTTTTACTTATTGATTCAGATTTCTAACTTCAAAAGGATACTTTGTGCTTCAATTTCAAATGGTAATGGAGGACTTAAGATTTATTTTTCATCTCATTTAATCTTGAAGTTCATCGTGTGGTAATTTTCAACTATATTTGAAGATAATAGCATAATAAAACAATCTTGTGTTCTATGTATAATTAATTAACTGTTATTTATCTAGTAAGGTAAGCTAATACCAACATGGTGTAAAGGTTTTCCTATTCTGCCTGGCAACCTATTGTTTAGCTATTGTATTTGAAGAATGGTACATGAATAATCAACTAAAGGGCATTGTTCTGATTGTGAGTGTAAACAGTAGATAGAACTTTGTGCAGAGATCACTTGAAGTTTAAATTCCAGTTTTTTTCATCTGTGAGTCATTTCTAAGGATTCTTTGATTGTAATTTCCCATCTACGGCTGGCCAAGATCTACTTTCCTCTTACTTGCATTTTTGGGAAACTGGATGTTTTAATTAGTGTGATGAGGAGCCTCTAGATTTGCCTGTTTCATTACAGATAAAAACAGGTGCACCATGCAGATCAGAGAGATTAGCCAAATACAACCAGCTTTTGAGGTTTGTTTTACATGCTTCTGTTTATATCAGTTACTCTTCACTTATTTATTCCTCTTTTCATTCATTAATTCGTTCCTTCTTTCATCCATTCATTCCTTCTTTCATCCATTCATTCCTTCTTTCATTGGTTCATTCCTTCTTTCATCTATTTATTCCTCTCTTCATTGCTCTTCTCTTGTTCATTCACGCCCTTGCTCATTTTTCACTCAATCACTTGCTCACTCATTTATTGGCTCATTTATTTGATTATTTATATCTTCATTTGTTAAATCAGTCATTTGCTCATGATTCATTCATACATTCATATATTCATCTATTATTCCTTTTTCTCACATTCTTTCATTCAATTATTAATACACCATTATATGTTTACCCATTATTCTCATACCAATGAGTCGAATCGTGACAAAATAGGAGATACTTTGCAACTTATACTCAATTAAGTATCATAAACTATAGTCTGATGAAATATAGCTGGCTTAAAATTATTGGGTGATGGATTAATTCCTTTTAGAAAATTTGATCTTTTTCAACACATTTGAAAAGATTAGTTTTTATGAATTCATATCTGGAATTTCTTTTTTCATAACTTTTTCAAGGGAGAACGGGTGTTTATTTCTCTCATATAACCTAATATGTCTACACTGTACATTGAGACAGAGCAAAGTCATTCTGGGTTGTGTTCATAGTTTGTTCTGTGCAAAAAAGGAGCTTATGAAGATCGACAAAAAGAGGTTGCTGGTGGAAGCAGATAAGATATAAGCTTAGAGAGGTTCATACAAGAAAACTGGTGATACTAGTAGAGTTCTACTTCACATTTATTTAATATGGCCAGTAACAGTCATTATATAGAATTTAAGTTCATCACATGCTATATTTATTTATATATGGATGGTTTGTACCATTTGATAAAAGTTTAATGTGTTATTGATCATTTTCAGAATTGAAGAAGAAATTGGTGCCTCAGCAAAATATGCTGGGAAAAACTTCAGACATCCATGCAAATAGAACATGACTGAAATCTAGTTTTTAGGACACTTCAAAGTGCCATTGTGCTGTTGATTTTGGCTAATTAAGAAAAATACTCTGATGCAATTAGTCAACTTTTATGTAGCTGCTTAATATTTTTCTACGCATAGAATTGATTTAGTTGGAATAACATGCAAAAATTCATTTAAATTATCCTTGATGTGCAATTGAGTTTTTTATTTACCTAGCCTCTCAAATCTGGGTTTCTCAGTAATTTTACTTCTTAAGAGGCCTGAGATAGCTGGTAATAAGGCGATTTCCTTCTGACCCAGCCACTGCCAGTCAAATATTTTGCCCATTCAACATTTGAAGCAGAATGAAGATTTTATCTTTGAGCAAACATGAAAATAGTAATTTTGGGTTGAAAATATGCTTTAGTACATTTCAATCATGCTATAGAAATTTTGCCAGAACAGTTAATGGTGGGAATTTTGGGAAATTTGAAGTTTTGGAATCACTCGGAATCTGATGTAACTCATTAATAATTTTATTATCTATTTTGCATATGATTTTACTTCGTTTTAGATTAAAAGGTCAACTAATTCAAAGGAGGGCACTCACATTGATCCAGGGCCTAGATCCAACTCACATGTTGAATGCAATTAAAGTAACAATATTGCTGCCTTACTGTTCGTTGTGTTTCAGCTAAAGCTGTTTGACTTTGTAAAACCATTTTTAAGAGGGTTTGGAAAATAATTTCATTTACAAAAAATTGATTTCAATAATGATTCACAACCTTTACGCGTTTCAAGCATGACAGTATACTAGAATGGGCAAAGCAATTTCAAGCCTTAGAGATGTTGTATGCTGTAAATGATTGAACTGGATCCAATTATCAGTATTCATAATGATTAAGACTATTTTTTCTGTTGGGCTTTCTGCAGAAGGAGGGAAAATTTTAAGTTTTTCTGATGCTATTTTGTGACCTAATTATTACAGCTATTGCATTTATGAACTGGAAAATCAAATAAGCAGACAAAGTATTCTACTCATTTTGAGCAGAAGCAGTTAGTCAGAACAAAGGGAGGTGACTGGATGTGACTTGTATTTTTATTCATGTTTGTATTATCTGTTAGCTACCTCTAAGGTCTATTTGATTATCATTTCATTATCATTCAACCAAGCTAAAACAGCTGCAAAATATGGTTGGATAGGAATATACTTTAGTGACATACTTTTTGCTTTATTTGTACAAAAGAACCAAAGACACAGAAAATACTAAATATTTCTCTTTCTTTCCATAACAAGTCACAATTACTGAATGAAGTCTAGTGTGTGTTAGCGTATACTACATTTTCTATCCATCATATCTTACTTTCTCCCTCATAATTTGTCATTAAGCCAAGACAGCAGCAAATATCTTTAAAAATAAAGGTAAATCAAAACAAATTTTGTCTATTGATTTTCAATAAAAACTCAAATAATATCTGAAAGGATTAAGTTCTTCTTGATCTCTTCTCAAAATGAATGATTCAGTTGTTGAATTTTCTTGGCTGTGAGATGTGTTGTGCATGGCCTTTAGAATTTTTCTGATGTGTAGGTAAAGGCTTTTGATGTGCAACATTCACTGCCTCAGGTGGGAAGTCTCTTTTTTCTTTTGCAACAGCTCCACTAACAACTACTTCTCCTGCTTCTGGTCTATACAAAAAGAAAAGGTGGGAACTTTACTTAAAGGTTTTGATCATTTATGCATTTTCATTGCCAAAGTATTGAGAGCAGGGTTTTGGTTGACAAAGACATATAAAATGTCAAGCTAGGTGCTTGGAATAAAATAATTAGTGAACAGAAAAAATGAGATGAAATAAAGTAAAAAACAAGCTGTTAACATGAATACAATTTGATATTAAATGCAGATGGTTTTTGTTTTTCAACCATGATTTTTACCAGATGACAAGAACCATATTCACAAAAATTGATACACTGGATGTATGTAGGAGGCTTATATCAGGTGAGATTGGTGTATGATGACAATGCACAAATGAGGGTGACTTGCCCACAGGAAAACTTATTGGCAATCAAGGAACCAACCAGAAAACATGGCCTAGATATTCAAATTGAAATCAATGGTCCTTGGCCAAGCTGTGAGATGGGTGACAGAACAGAAAATGTTATACAACATCATACATGGATTTGTTTTAAATCAACTTAAAGAAAAACTTGAATTTTTCTACCCAGTATATAAGTTACAACAAACTACTTAAACTATTTCTAACAAAGGCACACCTCGGCACTATACATAAACCAAAACTGCATAATAAGAGGTCTCAAGGGAAAAATGAAAAGAATTGCAAGAGTGATTATGGCCTCTATGTCAAGAAACTAAATTTGACTTCCATTGTGCTCATTTTTTTTCACTTTTCTGTCTTGAGTTGAAATTTTAATTGTTGATTTCCGGTATATAACCATAATATAAATATTTATATTTTTATTTCCAACTTGTTTGATATGGTCACGAAAATCTGCAAAAGCATAAATCAAATAATTATATACCTATTTTGCACTTCAACATTGTACAATCCAATGCTTTTTGGCATTGTTCACAAACTGAAAGCAAAGGTCAAAACATCTTGCCCCTAGATGTATTTTTACTCTCTTTTTGAGTAAATACAGCTCCTTATCAACTAAAGGAGTATCATAAATATTGGAGGAACATCAAAAAAGTGTAGCGTATTTGATTCAATCAGCTGACATTGACGTTTGTAGAATTGTTTTTTTTCCTTTGTTTGATTGATGCCCCAAATAAATTCTGGTGATGCTGCAAAATAAAATATATCTTACTTTTCTGTTTGAAATTCTTCCTCTTCCTTGGCTCGCTCTGATGGCTTTAATTCAGCATGATGCACATGATGCTGTCCAACTCTCATCCCACCAACCTTAACTAATGTATAGAAAAACTGATCATAAACACAACAAAATCGTTCACATTTTGAGTACAAGTGGTAAATTTTTAAAAATAAATTTCTAAATATGTTGAATTTGGTCTCAATGATCTGTAAAAGTGTAAATCAAATATCTAACAAATTTCAAACTTGATCACTTTAAAATACTAGAAAATTGGTGCAAGATCTATGTTGTAGCTTGTTCTCTCTCCATGATTACTACCCAGGTTTCCTCTCCATGGAAGGTTTTTGATAAGATCTCAGGAGTGAATGACAAAAGAGCTTGGACTTTATCATTAATACATCAAACTAATTTAAAACCCACATCAGATAATGTCCAAACCCTGCCTATTACCTATAGCTGCAAGAATGCACATAAGTTATTAAGCAAATCTTAGGATTGTAGCTGCCTTTCAATCTGGTCTGAGATCCTATCAGTGGTGAATGACCTGTCAACTAAACTCGATAGTGAGGCTTATCACATCATTGATAATAATAATAGAAAATTTCCATTTATATTTAATCTAAAATACAATTACAAATCTCACTATTACAAAGTAATTTGTAATTGCAATCTGAGGTCTACATTAAAAAAGTAAATAACAAGTGTAAAAAGATGAAACTGAGAAAAATCAAAAATAAATTAAAAAATGGGAGTAGCTCTGGGTTTGTCCATGTCTTATTTCTACAACAGAAGATGGAGTAAGTGGTACGAAAACAGATTGTTGAGAGTGTAGAGATGAGATAGTGTTTGTGTTGTTTGTCAATATCAAGGGAGTCGCATATCTGAAGAAAAGATTCACAATTGTCGCAAAAGATACCAAGAGCACTGATAGACAGATTAACAAACATGACTGATTTGAAACGTTTCTTTGGACCAGTAATGAGTGTAGCATATTTGTCCTGTTTTCCCTTTGGATTTATCTCAAGGTTTTTTCCAAAGCAAATGGTTAGCTCTAAGACATAAGGGATATGTATGATCCAGAGGTGCAAAAATTGTTTTTTTTCTGGGAACCTGGGAAAAGGGTGAAATATTTTCTGCGAGCTGAAGTATTGTGGGTGAAAGGCTTTGTCAGCAAAATGTGCAAACTGGTCAGAAGATGTTTAAGTCTACTGGACTTTTGATGTGCTGCTGCCTTTGTTCTAAGATCAGATGTGTGGAGGTCAATGTTATGTTAGGGATCAAGATCTACTTATTTATGTAAGGCAACTTTACTGGACTAGTTGATTTTTTGAACAGGTTTCTATGTGCAGTAACTCTGTTGCTACGAAAACGGTTCTTTGACAGACTATTTTTTTGAGATATCAGGACTTTATATAAGTCAAGAAACCTTGTAAAGGGTTTTTAATTTTAAGAATAATTGTGTGCTAACTTAAGGTTGTAGGCCCATTTCTAAAAGTTGTATGGCATAGTTTAATTCAAAATATAGCATGTACTTTGGATATTTTAAAACAGGAGTAGAGCAAGATGGAATACACTTCAAATGTGGAGCATAATGTCTTTGAGAGAGAGTATTCGCAGTTTCTGCAAAGATAAAGGTCCACAAAAGTGTACATGCATTTTTATTGATATTCAAATGCATTTTTGTTTCACAACAAACTTTTTGTTTCAAATGAAATCATGGAACAGATCTAAAAGCGTTAAGAACAGCTGAGACAATAAAGACTAATGATGTTAATTATTGATTAATGGGATCTTATAGGCTATTTCTGAATGCAGTAAGAGCATGCTTAGTATTACCATATTGGTCAGACTGAATGTCTGTGCCATTTCTTGTTTCAGCCCATAGAGAGTTTATATCCAGATTGAGGGAAGATGTAAGAGCAGTTTGGCATTGAGTAAATTTGGTGGAAGGAAGGACATGGCGAATTCCATACCTTGATTTGTGAAGTACAAGATTGCTCAAAGTAGTGCTAAGTGGAATCCATTTTTAAACCAAACTAGCAATAATAATAATGGTAAAAACAATCAGCTCTCAACAAAAATCACTCAACAAGCTAAGGGAAGGGATCCCTATTTTCCCATCTTTGAAAAGGGTCAGCTTTTTTATTTCTTGTTTTACAGGGATTTTTGTGTAAAACCCATGGTGCACTCCATCTTAAGTCCACGCGGGCTAGGAACAATAGAAAAACACGTGATCTATTATTAATTTCACGCATGAGAAATCACACTGGAGTAAAACAGAAAAAAAAATGAATCTTATGCGCAAAAAAATTAAAGATCAATCAGTGAATCAGAGCATCTTGGACTACGAGATTTGGACCATAATTGTCTGACAACTCCTTTTCATGTTTGATTTCTATTGTTTGCTATGGTTAGCCCATAGAGATAAAAAGCGAGTTTGTTTTGAATATTATCATTTGAAAACTCATCAGTTGTCATAAGCGGATGTAACGATATCAAAGTTTGTAACAAGGCTTGCCGTTAGACGCTTAACTAAAGTGGCAAACATAGATATAACCATATCAAATTAATCTTTAAACCTGTGCTGTTCGCGTCATTTACGATTTAGGGTCTAGGCCCAATAGGCAGAAAGTAAAAAGAATGACGTAGCAGCACTAAAAAGTTAGTATTTTATAAAATAAACTCTTACCAGCAGGAGGATGACCAGCTAAAGTCTCTTTCTGTTCGTTACTTGACATTTCTGGGAATTATCTAGAACCTTTTCAATCTTTCTTCTACCGCTTCAACCAGCACGTTTCTTTCGAACACGTAACCAATAAGACAATAAATGAGCCTCGTGTTTGTTTCATAGACTCGTTTTGAGGATGCTGGAGGATCACTCCGAATTACCCAAATGAAAACAAGCCAAGAGCGAGAAGATATAAACAGAAGTCTGATTTTAATTTATTGTGGCGCTCCGCTGTTTGCGGACAAACATAAGCACGGTATGTTTTAATTCAACATAACCTTTAAAGTCCTAAATGCTTTCTGGCATATTTTAAACTAAATTGATAAAGTAAAAGATGTTTTATAGGAGAATCTTTAATAATAAACAACTGACGCAAAGATGATGATCGCCAGTTATAAAATATTGGTTTCCGTTGCCTCAGGCCTTAAAAAGAATTGAAAAGCAATAAGCATCTTATCTTGAGCATGTAATTGTTCTCCTTTTTCTGGATTTATGGTCTTTTTATGCAGTAATCATCCAGTATGATGAAAACTAGGTCTTCCGACAAAATGCTTTGTTTTGCCATTTGTAGTGTGCATGGAAGATGTTCTGTGGTGCTCTACACATTTCTATTAAAGACAATAGCATCACAATAGATCTATTGTTTAAAACAATAGAGTCAAATAAGCCATTCTCAAATTGAAGCCAGTTACTGGAGTAGTCATAGAGGTTTTGAGAATTGCATATTGGTTAAAGTTTAGAAAAGCCACTACTCTAAAAAAGCAGAACTAAAGCCAAGCATTTGACCAGGCCTTACCCTAAATAGAATCAAGTTGCTCTGAAAACTGAGCTCTGTGCATTCTTAAGGGGCTCTGCTTCACACCCCTATTAAAAATGTTTCTTAAGAAAAGAAAGGCATGCTAAAAGCCATGGTTTCATGGGCAGTGCAATTCAGAAACAATTTAAATGTTTACTGTTGCCTTAACTGTAATAAATGGGAAGATTCTGTTAGTTAAGAGCCAGCTTCATTTCCATTATGCACATGCAAACAGGAGGTCACTATTATTGCTAAGTTATCAGGCTGGTAACAAGTTAATATTTTTGCTCTTATTTGCTTTACCATGGAAGACATTTTTTCACTTTATTCACACATTTCAAACAAAACTCTTTGAAAAAATGATATCTGCTGATTACACATAAAAAGATGTGCTATTAGCTTGACATTATCATGAATCATAATGTGCTGTAGATGTAACAGAAGAGGTGATTTCAAGGAAATAGCTAGTGATGTCTTGAAAATATTTGCCTTCACCCATATGAGACGATATGCTGTAAATGGGTGCTTATTAGATTGTAAGATTCCAGGAGGCACTCAATCAAGCCCCTTTCCAGTGCCTTTCTAGAAAAGCATGTTTCTAATAAATAGTTCTCATCATTGTTTGGCTGAAAAAGCTACCAAAATACTAAGGACCTGTTTACATGAAGCAGTCTGAGCTTCCAATGTAAACACAAACTGTAAACTATTTCACCAAAGTGAACAAAATTGCCCAACAAGGCAAGCCTACCTCATGTAACAGGACCTAAGTATCTAATGAATACTGTACATCTATACCCAGGCCCATCAAAAGCCAGCTTGCCCAAGAGGCTGGAAACAACACAGGCCCCCTTAGAATAAAATTCAGTTCCCCCTCTTAAATTGATGAACAAATGACATGATTGATGAAGGAATTATGGATAAAATCAGAAAACAATGTTTCACAAGTATAAGAATAAAAGCTTTAAAACTATTATTCTTAGACCCTTTTTTAGACCAGGGCCCTAGCCCCCCCCCCCCCCCACTAAATGGTATTGTATGTATATGATCTCATTCTTGAATTCTTTAGGCCAGTTTCAACATCAGTAATTATGAATTTATTATTGTTGCTAAATTTATTATAATTTCCTTGTTGATGAATAATCACACCAGGATGGTATATTCAATGGTTTTCTTACTTTGATTAACTTTTATCTTGTCTCATATCCTTTCAGATTAAATTTTCTTTCCAATGGTTCTTTCTATAAAAAGTCAGCACCTAGATCTGCATTTCCCTTTCTGCCACACATGATACTTAACTTTGTATATTAATGGTCTTTTTGAAAAAGCTTTTGATCAATAAATCATTTTATATTATAGTTATTAAAAATGTATTAAGAAGAATACAGTGAATAATTCATTACTTATTTGTTGCGCAGGTGTTTGGTTCTGAACAACAATGTTATAGAGACAATTCTCATCAAAATTAAAGCAAAACTGTAAAGCAATGGATCCAAGGAAAAGGTCAAAACCAAAAGACATACCTGTGATTAAGACAAATCATATTTCTAAAATAGCTGAGGAGGAAAAACCAATCAAGGCTGGATCATCATTTGATATCCCGTTAGCCATTGGTCATAGAGATGAACTTTTTGTAGATGATTTGCCAAGAAGGAGATCAAATTCAGCACCATTGACATTAGAAGCAACTGGCCTGGCAAACAAACTAAGACTGGCGAGTGATTCATTTCAATCTGCTTACGAAAAGGGCAGTAAAATGAAAAAGAGAAGAGCAACAGTCCATAGAATGGATGTAAAGAGACGCAGCTGGCCTGCATGGAATCCACAAATAGAGGAAGAGCAAGAAGAAGATGCAGTTTTCCATTATAGCTCTAGTCTTCCTTCAAATGGTACCACTGTTTGACTCATTGCTTGATTGTTTTACGTACATTTTCAGACATCTTGTAGAGGATTTACAGTTGATGAAAATTATTGGTTAATGGGTAGGGCATCAAAAAAAAACTTTTTTAGGCCTATGGTACTGAAATATTATAAAAACAGGCATTTCAGAATTGAAGAGAGCATGACCTCTATTCTCTCTCTCCTTGTGCTGGTAATGGCTTGTTTCTTCTTTTGAGATTAATTTTTTTGGTCTTCATGTATGTGCCTGTCACCAAATCAACAAAATAGATAGATCTAC
The DNA here is from genome assembly GCA_964019065.1 of Catostylus mosaicus. Classification (NCBI taxonomy): domain Eukaryota; kingdom Metazoa; phylum Cnidaria; class Scyphozoa; order Rhizostomeae; family Catostylidae; genus Catostylus; species Catostylus mosaicus. Next base: position 11,020,186 of record OZ025188.1, on the reverse strand, counting down.
ACATTTATTGGAAGATATAAATGAACAGAAGATAGAAATTGATTTCAAACAATCATTTTTTTGAGATAGAATAGTATAAGAGTGCAAAATTTGCAATATTCAAAAGCCCCTACTAAAGAGGGAGCAAGCATAAAATCTAAATTTTGAGGGAAGAGGATAAGCATACACGCAAAATAATACTTCAAACAACAAGGTATAAGATTATTAAATGATAATTTAATGTAAAAGGGTAATTGATATAGCTGCTGGTGAGAGAGAAAAATTAAATTTTGAGCACCTTTCATAAATGAGGGTATTTTCATTCGTTCGTCTCCCATTTACTTCAGTTTTAAAGTAGTGCAATCTGCATGTTTTCCCTAGAAGATTAGATGTAATATGCATTTGAATTTCTGATAGGTGTTTGTTTTTTAAAGAAATACGTGAGAAAATGCAAAAAGAAAAGAGCTTGAAATTTTCAAGATCTTGCAGCTACAGTAATGACGAAGCTTCTTCGTTTTCACAACAAAACGAAGTTTGAATGTTATTTCTTAAAACTCTTCAGCGCCATAATATATTTCAGAGACGTTTATGGCAGAAATAACCTTGCTTTTCGAGAAAAACTGATGCCCTACCAATGTCTCAAGATCGCCAGAAAACTAAACTTTATCGGGTTATAAGTAGCGAAGGAACTTCAATTGTCGGTTTTGTCAATATAAAGTTAAAAAGAAAATTTTCAATGAATGGAAATGTAGAACCGTAATAGTTGATGAGTCGTAATTTTTTATAGTCGTAATTATTAAATATGGTGCTTGCATATTTTTCTAAGTTTATTCTTATATATTTGAAATTTCATTATAACATATTGTAAATTGCAATACACTTATGAGCTTACGTTTTTATAAGAATTCAAAAAATGTTGAAATCTGTTCCTAATATCTAGTCAGTCTCTTCTTTCATTCCTCTCCCTGTTCCAGTGGCAAGGCAGAGGGATGTATGGGCTGGGGGGTACTTTTCTAGTTATACGGTAATTTAGATTCATCAAAAATATAGGGTAGGGGTAGACCTTATAAAGTTTCGTTTCTTAGTCATATACTGTCTTGCAAATTGATCGAATTGATCGATTGAAAAAGAGTTTAAATTAAAAGTTGATGTTTAAAAATATGTAGGTTAGTGGGAATCGCTGCTAACTACTGGAGCATTGGACAAACTGGGGAACTTTTCCCAAAAGGCACACTGTTAACAAATGCCCTTGCTGCTTATCATAAAATTTTAGCTGAGTAGCCCGTATTATCTTATTGGCAAATCGAACCTGAATATTTTGCTCGTACCTCGTTACGGCTAGGATATAACAATGGAAACAACCACTCATCAGCTCTTACGCCCGAAGGTGGAGACCGCTAGTTTCTTATATTTCATGCCATTCAAAATAAAAATGAATGAAGTGTATTCATTAGTAAATGAATCTTTAGGTCATGTCACTATCATCTGTCCGCCATTAATTGGATGGACCTGAAAATGTTAACAAGAAGATGATTTTCTGCTGATTATAGGTGTGGTGCAGTTTGGAATTTTAATAGCACTTTTGTGTCAGACCTTTCTTTAAGTGTACTTTTAATGGCAGCTTGCATTAGATTTTAGTCTGACCACAGGGAGGAGCACCACTTAACTTTATCTCCCAGAGAGGATGGCCTGCGTGTTGAGGCAGGTCACTGAATTAGATAAAATGCAATCGCACTAAAAATTAATTCATTGTATCACGGACAGACAATGAAATAAACATGCTTTCACAATAAGATAGAACTGTTAATAAGATCAACCGAGATACAGTTCTAAGGATCAACATTACATATAACGAGCCATTGAATATATTTGAACATAGAAATAAGTGCAAAATATCGAATGGAAAAACTTTTTTGGGTGGTGGGGGGGGGGGGGGAGGGGAGAGACGTTAGCAGCTAAAGTGGACAAGGTGCAGCTTTTCATGAAAGGTATCCTGGTTTACTGTTAGTATATTCCCTTCGAAGGAATCACACACTTTGCATGTGTGCCTTGTGCAGATATTTTTGTGCCTGATCAAACATAAGCAGTTTAGAAAGTCACAAACAAGAGACTTCAAATTATTTAACATCATTTTCCTACGGAAGGACTAAACTTATACACTTATAAGAGCCAGTAAAATTGAGGTTCAGTCTGGCTGTTCTTAATTTTTCCATAAAATTTTGAGGCGGTTTTGGGACGGCGAAGTAGGCACTGGAGCACGTGTATTAACTACTTTACTTTTGATAGTGCTCAAAACTGATGGTAAAGTAACAAAAAAAACTTTTGTCTCTTTTTTCATATGTTAGCCCTATACCGCCCCTGACCATAACACCCGTAACGGCATATGCTGCCTCATATTTTGCAGCACTAAGTGTAAGAATGCCTGCAGTAGTCCAGAGCAAAGAGGGACGACCACTGGCATCAATTTAAGTTTTCATCTCAACATAAAACAGCGTAAATCGGATACAATAGGGTGTTATTAAGGGTATTTGGACATTATTTAGGCGAAACAGCATTATTTTTAGGGACACTTCTAGTGTAATCTAGCCTTAATGCAGCTACCACTGATTTTGTATCGTTCCTACGAGAACATATCAAACCTGACCAAAATAACAAAAGAGAAGCAATTCTGGTAACAAGAACGTTTTTCTTCACTTCAAACAATACAATTTACTGTGATTGTAAGCTATTGATTGACCCTTTAACGTTAAATCAACAGTTTTTGTTTTTTTTTTCATTAAAAGTTATCTTTTAGAGACTAGATCTCTAAGATTGCTACATATTTTAATGTGTTCAAGAACTGTCCAAAACATAGACTTACTGTATATTACAGGTTCTTTTATCCAATATGAGCTTTGTCTTTTTTATATATAATAAAAACAAAAACTACATAACAAAATCTGTAACTGCTACTAATAATTGAAAACTACTCCTGGCTACCTCAAAGAATGCCAAAACCAAAACCATTAGTGATAGATATATACAGACATAATTTGTTTAGTTTTTGCATAGCGTTGAAAATGGCCAATAAAACCCCTTTTATCATTTCTTGGAAAATTTAAATGCCAGCATACAATATCTTTGAATAATTTCTGCTAATCAAATGTACTTCAGTAAATCTTTTGACTGTATTCTCATTAGTTTGCTTCAATATATAGAACCATTTCCAGACCCACTTATTGTTCCAGCCCTCCGATTATTCTCATAACTCCCCATTTATTCGGTACTCGAGAGTAACTAGCATACGTATTTTCGAATCAAAGACATCTTGAACTGACTTTATGACTACCTGTATGCTTTTTCTATTGCTAGAATTGATTTTGGTTGTGTTCCACTCGTAGCCTAATTCCACAACTTCATTGAATCTCTATCTATCTTTCTTCTGAAAAAATCCAAATCAGTAGTATTTGAAGTATTGCAAGTAGTGAGATTCATCACTGCATATTTTTCAATTCACAACTGCACATTTTCGATTTATCACTGCTCAAATTAAACCTGGAAGACCATGAATAATTCGGGTGAAACATTAGCAAAATCAAGAGATCGAAACTGACTAAGGAGATACATTCTTAAATTTTATTGAAGGGTGCCAAAATATTCAAGAGCAATTCTGAAGCTTGACAAAATGCGAAAGAGGGATGAAACCAACAAATGATGCAAGAATATATGTAGCAATAGAGCACAAAATTGTAGATTTGTTGAAAACAAGGATATCACCAGAGTAAATATGCCTAGCAAACCACATTTATCCTTAAGATTATCACGATTTGTCCCTAAGATTATCACTAATTGAGATTCTTCTAGGCCGTTAGAGGGCATGACCCTGAAAGCCCGTCGGAACGAAATTGATATTGGGGGGGGGGGGGGGGCAAAATGGCTGCGAGCAAAATGGAGTGAAATGGGTTTATGGAAAAAGATTTCGAGACCGCGCCCTTTAGATCTATCTTGATCAGCGTCAAAGTTGTTCTTCTCAGCATTTTTCGACAAAATAAGAAACGAACACTAGCAGATTACTAAGGGTGGGGGGGGGGGCAGGCTGTAGCCTTCAACGGCTCCAACTGGCCTGCCGTGTTTTCCAATAGTTTTCGGCGAGTGTGATGGGGGGCCTTGTTCGGATTACTAGAGATATGAGGAGTCTTGGTGAGGCAAAACTGAACGATTTTAGAGCATAAAAAGTTGCATTTTTTTCGCAGTTTTTGCGTCATTAAGCAGAAAATTAAGCTAGTTCAGTAAAATCCTTAATGCAGATTGTCTCTTTGGCATTCAAGAAAAGGATTCCCTTATTTTTTCTATTTCTTATATAAAAATTTGCGTTGACATATAGCAATCTTTGATGTAAATGTTGATTTTTCCACAGCAGTGCATTGAATTTTGATGTTGTGCTTAGAGTCAGCGAATTCATTCATTTCAGCAGCATGATGTTCTATCTTTTACCGATATGATACTTCACAGACCTAGCTCATAACTTTCTCACACAATGTGTACAAACGTGATCTATCAAATGATAACATTCATTCATTTTTTCGTTTTTCGCGCCGCGCGGCTTACGCAATAGGCCGTGCACAAATTTTCCTTCATCCCTATGTCCGCCTTACAATCCATCTATTCTTTGTTTATCCTCCGCTTTCCCTGTGTCGCGCCAGTTATCCCGTTGGTCAACAGCTTCTATAATGTTTTGGCTTCGTTTCTGCGCCGCATTCCTTCTTGCACTGAAAGTTCCGTTCAACATCGTCATAAGGTACAATAACAGCATAACAGAAAGGATCTACTATGGTAACGGACAAAGAACTACTATCTATTCTTCTATAGAGAAGAGATCATTATAAGGAAATAGGATAATAGTATTAGAGGTAACTGACAAACTAACGGACAAATAAAGTTATGAAAAAGTCGACTATTGGAGACTGTTACGATCCAAATCTGTTGAAACCACTTGACGAAAAATGCTGTGATCTTTACCAGCTAAACCCAGCTCAAACGAAAGCTTTTTGAAGGCGCTTTGTTAAAATTTCTAAATCCACTTGCAATAGACTTGTTGTTCCCAAATTGTTTAATCTTGAATAGGACTTAGAAGGTTCTGATGTTCATCAAACATAATATGATTTGTTTGTTCATTGGCGACCTGACATTTCTAAAGCAGTCTTTCGTTGTTAAAACAAAACGCGACTTAGATAGCATTACCATTTATTCAGCAGACTGAGAGGTCAGGGATTCCTTCCATCAACTATACCGTGCACTGCCTTCACGACCAAAGAGAAGCTGAGCTTTATTTAAAATTGGCAAGCAAAAGAACTATGCGATAATGGCGATGAAACGTAAGGTAAGCTACTATCAGAAGTTAGGTCTGGCATTTTTCAGCGTTGTTCACAAATACAAGTTAATGAAAACTCTTTGGGAAGTTAGTCTGTGAGTGTGGTTCTTTGTATCGGACATTCGTTGACTAATTCATAATATTTTATTTTAAAGGCCAGTACATAGCTCCGGCATACTATGCAGATGGTTTTTAGATGATAGTTTTGCTTTATCGTGATATAAGCGGCGTGAATCTGGGTCTGTTGCATATCTAGGCCGGGTTTCGAGTCCAATCATCCTGTGGTCTCGTAGTGAAAGTCTGAGAAACCGTGACGTAAAAATATTTAGGACACAGCTTATCTGTTGCAATCAACTTCCAAAGCAGATTAGATTATAAACGCTAGTTTGTATTATGTATTTGAAGAGAACTGATTTCCTTTACTATAGAAAGATGTTTCCATACTGTACGACTTTTATTCTTTAAATTCGACTCTCAATTTTCTACCATAGGCCCGTCAAATAGTAACAAGCCCACAGCCTCTCCTCATCTTGATTTTTAAGATATCTACATTAAGTCACTTTCGAGTTGGTGCTTGGTTCAGAGGGCAAATCTTAACTGACAAAAACCATGCTTTGCTAGTAACTGTTTATGACACTTAGAAAGCTGTCCTAATACGTGGCTCTAGAATGATTGGCACAAGCTATGGGTAACGCAGGTGACTTAACCAGCAATTCATCAGCAGGGAATTATTTTGTTTAATAACAATATAATGTTATATAATGTTGTAATACCAGCTATTCATTGCATTTCAATAGTCATTGTTTTGAGTTGAATTTCAGCAAATCGTTTAGGCCCTAGTGTTTATTACTAGCAGAAGATCACTTCTGACATTCTTTCGACTCAACTTTAGTCGACAGAGCCGACCCTACAAATGTCTTAAAAACTCTGTGCGCTTCCAGCCACCAGAGTTGTGGAAAGGTTCATTAACTGTTGATACTCAAGTCCAGAACTTTCATCACCTCTGCTCTCCTCTATTATGAGTCTGAACAATGTAACTGAAAGAAGTTAATTTATGCAAAGCTGTATTGCCCTCATAGAATGCATGCAAATGCAAAACACTTTATTTGAAAGTATTATGGTTTGAAAGTAAAGAAGATTCAAACTAGATACAAGGCTTTACATTGAGAAACTCAAGTGTTGCATGGTAGTTAGGGCCTAATAACAGCTTTATCGAATCGTTGCTCACTGAAAAGATGGGTTGTGGTAGCCGTCCCTCGATCATCATTTCACTCTTTTACTAAAATGTGGATAATTTCTAATTTCTCGTGTTTGAAGTGGCCACATTACAAAAAAGTTCGTAGCGATTGCAAGATTCAAGGACTCTAATTGTTTTAGACTTATTGCAACAAAAATGATTATTTTAACCCTTACTGCCTTACGCATTTTATAGTATAAAAATTTGGTTTAAGAACAGAATTTTTGACCAAACACAGCCTTCAATGGCTTGATTCGCCAGTCGAGCGGGTAATTTTCCTATACGGCTGATGGGCTCTGTATTAAACTTTCATGTCGCCATGCGAAAATTTACGCCCAAAATGCTGCGATTTCATTCTAACTAGCTTATAATACTATGAGACTGCTTGAAGATCTAGAGATCATTTCTGCTTTTACTAACTATGTTTTACTGCAAAATAACACGGCAATATGGAAACATAGTGAACGTGATAATACGATAAATTTTGCGCTTTATCGTGCAAATCTACTTGCTTTTTTGCTATTTTTCTTCGTATCTTATACAAAATCAAACGGAAAATTGGTAAATAAAAGCTTTTTGGTGCTACCAAATACTCGCATCCCCTTTTTGATATTCCATGAGTGATTAGAGCTTGCTGCGATCCAGAGTTTGAACTCAATCAATTTTATTGTAGCAGTCAAAGGTTTTTGCATATGTCTCGACCCATGCACTGTTTCTTACAAAATAATGAAGCATGAACAGTTGGTAAGAAATAAGGGCAAAGCCAGGTCTTTTCTTTTATTTTTCGGCTCTGTGTTACTTACCCAAAGCTAGTACTGTGCCCAAAGGGCCTGTGGGCTATAGTTGCTGATAAGAAAATTCCTCGTCGGGTCTAGCTTTGGTTAAGTTCATTCTTTTTCCTATTAAAAACAATTTATGAGAAATTCCAAATTATTCAGAAATTAAGGATAAAAGAAAAGGCTGAGACTTGTGCACTCTCGTAAAGATTTCTATTGATTTCTGCTGTAAGGATTTCACTGCATTTCTTTTGAAGACTTTGGCAATATTGGAGCGTAAATGATTTATAACTGATACTTTAAAGCTCTACATCTGTCAGAACATTGTTATTAAGGATACGTAGATCTTTGATTTGCTCCTAATGTTGCTTAAAACATTACATGTTTTATGAACATCCAATATGCCTTATGTCTAAATTTTAACCACACCCTATTAAGTGAGTCGAAATGAGAAACAATTCAGGTTTAGGGTTCAAAATTCAAACAAACCTCAACCTCAAATTTGCTGGTCCTCATAAAAAAGCTATTTAGTGCATGTTTTTTACTAGCGTTTAATGCCGATATAGCGCCTTTTAGCCCTACGATTTTTGATAACCTTGCCTGAGGCAATTTCACACTCAGTCAATGCTTTGGGTCATTGATTTACAGTATTGATAATGCCATGTATAGTGCCCTGTGTTCATCAAAACTCTTTCTAATTATTTTCAAACTTTTTTTCCCAAAATTTAAATATCTCACTAAGTTTGGAAAGGAAAGAAAAGAAAAGTGAAGAAAAGAAAAGAAAATAGTTGCAAAAATCGGTTGTAACATACTGAGGCGTTGACAGAATGGTTACATAATAGGTGTAGACCAACGCAAGCTAACCTGATTTAAACAGTTATTGGAGCAAAAATTTCCGAATTAACGAAGACTTCAGGACAACCTTCTGCATTTGCTCGGCTGTACCAAGTGAACAGCAAACCACTTCAAGAACATATATCTGTGAACAAAAATTAACGTAGGAAAACCTATTTTTGGGACAAAGCAAGTGCATCTTTTGAGAAGAAGAGCCCGGAGCTTGGACATCCAGGGGTTTGATATTTTTTGTCAAGCTATGATTTGCCGACAGTAGAGAGTAGTTTCAGGGCATACTCGGCACAACATTGGTGTCTCGTTCGCTATCAGCAGTGAGTTTTCTTTGCATTAGAACGTTTTTAGGACAGAACCAACCATAAAATGAAATCCACTAGACCAAACAAAAACAGACACAGAAGTATCAAGAAATCTGCTAAACACACGCTACACATCTAATGCATTGAGTTGTACGTCTGAATTCCTGTATGCCAAGATGAAGCATTGAAAACAAAGCTAAATCTATCCATCTGCTTCATGTTTTTACCTTTATTAAATAGCAAAATGTTTGAGAATATAATTCTCGGCTGTTAAAATTTTTAATAAGTATAGCTCAAAGCGGTCGCTGGATTTTAGTATTGAATTTTTGAGTATTTAATTTAGGAAATGCAACTTCGGCACAACTTTCTTTAGTTACAGGACACAGTATTGCATGTTTTAAGTTTGCAAGGGCTCAAGGACTACTTCATATAATCCACCTTCTTAACATTGTGCAATTGTGTTAAGCAGTGAAGTTTTCGGGGTTGTTTACGGAGGAATATAACATTCAACATCATGTGCCACCTTGCCTCGAAACACTTGGACCACCCTAATTTTGCGTTGCAAGGGATCAATTAAAATTTCAGAAGCTTCTGAATATTTCTTTTACATTTCAAGAAAGGGTTATATTTAGTCAGCTAGTTTTTACATTCGTTCTTTATTGAGCAAGCAGGAAAAAGGTCAAACTCTTATTAACTTCTCTAGGTAACAGTATTACTTCTAAATTTACCGTAATTAGGAAATGATCCAGGTTGCTTAGTTGCTGACCGGATTAAATCTTTCTTGCAAAAAGTTGAATCTAGGTTTACGTCAGTTCGTGAACTTTTAATAATCTGCCTATAAATACACTGCAGACATTATGACCATAAAATCAGTGTCATTCAATCGTTAAGCTATGCCCAAAGCACACATAGAATATGATATATGATATGAATTTTGCAGATGAACCCAATCTCTCTGATGGGTTGCAAATTTATCGCTGGCCTTTTTTATATATTTGGTTCAATATTTGATCTTACATTAATTACTAACAATTATATTAAAGAATCCTCGTTCCTCAATCTTACTGTTTGATTTGGTTTACATTGGGCGCAAATTTAAGGTGTGCCCAGGACTGTAAATTGACCGATTCTTTGTAAAGGCGTTCACATCTTTGATTGAGGATATGTGGGCAATTTAGAAACCACTTTTCTTATTTGCTAGAAAGTATGCAATAGCCCCAATGCTAAAACGTTTCTCGCAATTACAGGATTCCTGTTCTTAAACTTTGTTTACACTTTCTTAAAATAGAATTAGATAATTTCAACCTCGATATTTGCATTTTTCAGTCCAATACTATTCGTTCAAAACCCCGTTTTCACAATGCTAATGCATCTTTTATGCGTAGAAGCCGACATGAGGTACAAAGCTAGGACCTCTATTTCTATGGGAAAACGTTTTCATTGAGTCACTGCTAGCACCCGGAATAGTCATTTTTGTTGATGCAAGCTTGAGCAGCTCTGTTATTTTTAAGATAATTGATACATAAAGCGCTATGGCGCTGTGTCTGGTTAGTTTAGTAAAGGTGTGTAACTGTTTGATAGCGAGATTGGTTAGGGCGAAATCTTGCACTGGATACCCTCTCCCTAGCTTGTGACCTCTCCAAACAACGATTTCACCATTCTTGATTTGACATTTATACAGTTTTCAAGGCCGTAGCTAGATGTACTTTTTCAGGGGGGGGGGGGTGTCTACGATTAATTTGGCAGCAAAATGGTCTTACAATCCATTGTTTGCTGACAAGTTAGCTAAATGTGCCAACGAAATACTACTCCATTGCTTAAAACGCTTTGTTTTTAAAACACAATATAATCCCTGGGGAGTAGGTGTAACGCTACCCGTACCCCCATTAAGGTACGGCCCTGATAGGTTTGACGAACATCGTAAGGCGCATAGGCGTCTTAAAAAGTGAATTAGAAAGATAATGTCTGTATGGCAATGATTACTTTGCAGACGATCAAGAGAAAGTCTATTATGCTTTCATAAAATCGACGGTTCACATAGTGAGTAATCAATTCTGCATAAACCTATCAAACATTTTGCAACAGAACAAGATAAATTAGGATGAGTTTAGGACTGAGCGCGAAATGTACAGATTATAAGCTAGAGCATTGTACACAAGGGGATTAGCGGGTAGAATAAGCGATTGAAAAGCGTCTTTTAATTTAAGAATTCTTGTCTAATTACCTTGCAAAGGTGTATATAAACATCAACTGTCTCAACATTTCTCATTTGCAGATCATGGATAATTGGCTACGTGTGTCCCTGGTCATTCTCTGTATGAACCAGTTGTATGAAACTGGGAACATGGTTCTTGCCTTCAGTATAACGCCGATCAATCTGGAGACGAAAGGGAACAGCACGTACATTATGTCTGGCAACGATTGGAGGAAAGAGAAGGAGATGTGTAAACCAAAGCAAGTTATCATGAAAGTCGGAGACCCAACTTGCGAAACAAAATTAGTCAAGAACTATTCATGCCGTGGCTATTGTAGATCTATATATATACCCCAGTACCAACAGAAAGACTACAAGGTCTGCACAGCGTGCTTGCCTACTGGATCGGTCAAGAAAACCATAGCGCTCAAGTGTGTCCGCAACGGAAAGAAAGTTGTAGTCTTTGAAGAAGTCAGCATCATCAGAAACTGCAAATGTGCTGATGTGGAATGTTAATTATACTGAGTATTTGAAATGGTGTCGGCCTCAATACCACCAGCGAATGCCAAGCAGTCAACAGATGGGTAATGTGCTGTCTTTACAGAACTCTGAGAGTGGTCGTATTAACTAGAAGATAAAACTTGCGGCATGCCACACTCATATGGCAATGAACTGTATGTATCCAATATCTACAAAATAGAAAAACAAGCAATTGTGTAGGCTTTTTATACACTTTGTGGTCTCTTTATGTCTACGTAGTAATGCAATGTGACGCGAAAAGAGATAAATGTTTATATTTCTCGCTATTCTATGTTTATTTTAACAATGTTGTACGACCAGAAATGATATATTTTTATTTAACTTTGGCTAACACGTCTCTTGGCAAAACAAATAATACCAATTTTCAGATATCAAGTCTACAGATCGCGCTTCATCGACAAAAGATAATGTTGTCTGTGGTGTAACTTAGGTCCACCTTGCTTCTAGCAGAATGAAAAAACCTCTAGTGTTAATTAGAAAGATAATTAGGGCTGTGACTACAGTGGGGCTAAGAGGAGTGTGAAACCTGCAATGCAAAGATTTATGTTTCAACAGCAATTTCTCGGCAAATTCTTCCTCCGCACCCCTCTAGAAACAAGACGTCTAACAACGACTCTGGATAAGCAAATTGGTGTCTTTTAAAAACCGCAAACTATTGATTCAAAACATCTAGCCTTATATCGGACACGAGGTACGAAGGAAGAAAAAGCAAGCTGAAAAGCGCAAATTTATTGAAATAGCTTAAAAACACTATTGATAAAAGACTGTTCCTTGCACGCTCTTGAATAACCATTTGCTAGCTTTGTTTAGCAGAGGTATTTAGATATAATGATTCTAAGCCCTCATTAGCAAAATTGTTCCGTTAAGAATTTCATGGCATGCAGGCGGATGGAACGGGCCAGTTTAATACCATCCTATATAGAAATTTGGTCAATGCTGTAGCGATGCTTTGGGTTCCTGATAGCTTAAAAAATCTACTAAATTTTGGATCGATAATACCTGTACTAAACAGATGCTGCGTACCTTGTGATTGTCTTGTCTGGCGGGGAATAACGTTCTAGTATATTTTGTATATAGGGCTAGACTTCAATTTAAGCTAAGTCGAGCCCCCTCGACATCTTACGTATTTTGCTGTCCTGCAAGACTCAATTTCTCGGCCATTCCTCTTCATTTTTTAATCAGGGACATTTCCCATCAGTGTTAGCAAATCTTAAATAGAAGCTGGTCCATTTAAAATACCGCTAGGACAGTTGGTCAACCAGTCTGAAGTTAAAATTCCTTAGCAGTCTCCCTCTGCCCTCCATCCCCGAATTCTCCACCACTCCGACCATGCCATGCTTCGAAAATGGATTCCCGCAAGGAGGTTTTCAGGAAATTCTAGGTCCAAGTTGAAGCGATTTAGCAGGCTTTTCATTGGACTGAAAGTAGAAGCCCGCCGTTCATAAAGCCAATCAAACTAGTTTTGACCTGAATATTAAATCCTTGGTTTTCCTATCGTTGAAGTAGATGATACGCCAAAGGCAACAGTAACTTTCTATATTAGTTAATGGTTGAGTTGCATTAAAGTAATTAAGCATGCATTTTGTATGATCAAAGTAGTTATAGAGTCAATTGTAATATGCTTTCTGATTGTAGTAAAATAAATATATATTGCAAGCTAGACATATTGTTGTTGTTTGGTATATATTTCTTATATCGTCCATGGGAATCTTACTGTTATCAATGAGTTCGCTGTTGTCAAGAGAGCGTCCATGAAAAGGAACTGTGACGTTGAATTTCTTAATGTTCAACTATCATATAACAATGACCATAATAATAATAATGATAATAATCCTATGGGCTGCAAGGACAAAAATAGATATTCTTTACTTCCAGAGAGTATTAATCATAATATTAAAGTAAATTAACAGGGCCTTTTGTTCACATGATGACATCAAAACATAATTGCATGCTTTGTTGGATTTGAAAATCCGGTAATGAACTTTCTTAATGTTGAAAGCAGCAAATATCCACCGTTATATTGACCATATTCCTTTAAAAGGCGCGTTGAGTTCAGATCGGGTTTTTATAGCCTTATATTAAATCCAAATGTATCAAGGTCAGATAATGAAAACCCTTACATATGCTGATTTCAAGGAATGACTAGATGAGATTTCGTGATGAATAGTTATTCTAGAAGGGATTTACTCTGTTGCATAGCAGTGCAAAGGATGTTGTCAATAAGCACCCTATCATGGTTCTTAAGTGCCATTTGTGTGGCCCGTTTAGAAATCCAGCTTAAAGGGATTGGTAACTGAGACTCGCCACTAAGCTCCTTGAAAAACACACTTATTTTGCCAATTCTCATCATGATTTCCTTCACCCGTTTGCACGCTAACCATATCTTAATTTCTGAAGTGTACTTTTATACACTTGAAAACGTGCACTTTGTAAAAATCCAGCGAAATTTAAATGGAGACGAAAAAGTGATCTCTTTATCTCAAAAGACTTTTCCTCGAAGCGTTGTAAAATATGAGCTGCGAAGGGAAATTAGACGAAGGTGGAGAAGCCTTTTGTCCCAGTCTCTTCTTTCCTTTTAAATTATCATAAACAGGCTAGGAGAGACCTTAGTTTGACAAAATCAGTTCAACAAATAAAGATAAAGCGGTAGATAAGCCAAGATTATGAGAAAGACCTCCATGAAAAGGCTTTGAAAAGGAATAGAAAACGAGTTTTATTTCATATATCAAAAGAGACCTAATTGACGTAATACGCAAGAACCTTGCTAGGGCAGTATTGGGGAAAATCCAAATCCAAACTCGAAGACAAAGCTAGTACATCTTATTTAATAGGCCAAGATCACCCTTTGGTTGTCTGAAATACGGTGAAGTTATCAAAACTGAGCGACCCTTCTTATGGATTTACCAAAAATTACCTTGCATTGTAAGCCTGCATATTCACAATGCGGGTTTGAAACAAGGTTGCTGTGATGCTCACCTTAAAACCACTTTTACAGAACAAATCTGGTTAAGAGCGAAGTGTCAAAGGTCCCAACAAGAAAGAAAAAATTATATGGCCCCTTCGTTATAGACACATGGCTTCACTGTGAGTCAAGTGCTGCGGTTCCAAATGTTTATTTTGTGCGGGTCAAACTTCAGGACTGCAAAGGCGAAAAGAACCTACTTTCTAGTGGTACTATTGTGTTGGATCGAGAGTGATCTGGCACAAGTGGTAAGGCGGCCTTATGTCCATTTGCGATGAAGTGCAACTTTGCAATGGCGCTTGTGGCATTTCATATAAAAAGCATTAGCTTTTTTGCAAACGCAATGATATGCTTATATGATGTTGTCTGTTGGACAGTTAAACCTATTAGGTGATTTTTGATCCATTTACTTCATGAATCGGTAGATTCACGGGGTTTCACGGCCTGAAATATTAGAGTATTTGTTGAGTTAGTTGCATAAATTATCTTTGCTGTCAAATAACACTGGGATTGCTGTTAAAATCAATATCGATATTTAGATCAAAGAGAAGCAAACGAGATGAAACAAATGAACTTACGAAGATCTTTATTGCATATGAATTACGGGTGAATATCGCATCAGTTTAAATTGATTAATAATAAATCATTTGACATGGAGAGAAAGATAGAGGTCACGTTGGACAACAATCTGTAGCTCACCAAAGACAGCAGATAAGTGCTGACAGTTCAGCCCTCTTTTGATTTGATTTGGTTTGATTTGATTTAGAGTTCTACCACTTCTTTTGTTACTATTATTTATACAGCAGCGATACAATCCAACGGATATAATGGAAATATCTGATTATAATAGTAACTAACACAACATAACAGATCTTCAATAACTTTACTATCAAGTAGAGGTAGAGTTCTTGAGGAGGAGCCTCCTGAGAAGGTAAATAAACGAGAAGGAGGCTTGGAATCTCTGCTTCTATGAAAGTAACATAGCATATAAATACCACCCTTCAAGAAGCTTTTAAGGGGGTTCCATTCAGCTCCTTCTACTGTGAATCCCTTTTGAATGCCAAATTTTTGAATGAGCCTCATCTGATACGAATAATTTCTATCATTTTTTATCATTCATGGATTTATTGCAGAAATAGCCTTACAAAATTAATTAGATGTCCTTGCTTTCTGCCAAATGTTGGCTTTCCTGCTCAAAAGCTGTACCAGCTGTTTTCAAAAAACTGGTTTTCTCTAAAGCTACGTTCTTTGTGGAGCCTTTAGGCGAAAGGCAGTAAAGTTGTAATTTGTGTGTCCTTGTAAAGCTTCTGTGCACATTTGTTGCAACAACCTGGTTACTTAAAGTCCCTTTTTGAACTACTTTTTAGATACATTGATCTGCTTCTATATACTGGACAAGGATAAGGTCAGGAACTGGTACTTTACCACCTATGGAAGTATGTTGAATTAGATTTCAATGCAATTCATCTCTAAACTCATGGTAGTTTACCATTGCTGGCTGTCGCGATCTAAAGTCCTCATTTCTAAAATACAGTTGATCTGGTACTCTAGAAGTGCGACTATCAAATATAATGCATTGTGAACATTTCAGGGTTGCATTTATATACCCTCTAAAAAAACCATACTCGCACAAAAAGGAAACTAGCAGGGTTAATAATCAAAAAAGCAGAGGTCCTCTTTCATGAGTCCTCAGGACTAAAATCTCCTCATTTGAAGGCCATATTTAAGAAATCCGTTTAACTGGGTCAAGCTGCTAAATGGAGTTGTTGAATTGCCTATATGACATATAACTATTTATATCTATTAAACCAGGCAAATGGCAGATAGAACAATAGAAAAGAAAAGGTTAGTAATTTTTGTGGAATGCTTTGAAGGTGAATTACATTAAATTGCAAGCACTTTTCCATATTTCATCTCTTTGAAGACGAAGATTGCCCCCTTCCCCCTGATTTAATATATATTAGCGAGTTGACTAAAGACTGAGTTTTTAAAGTTAAGATGGATTAATAGAATGTTTAGGAAGCGGTGCCGCCAACACTCTCTTCTCGAACAATGGCCCTGCAGACGATGCTTATCAATAAGAACTCTTCTTGCTATCTTGTATCTGGTTTATTCATCGTTACGGGCATTACAGCTTTCAGTTGATTAAAAGTCTTGCAGCCTCACTGATATATCGTCATTTGGGTGGCCCAGACATACAAACAACCGTATTAAGAAAGAATTTTATCGCAATTGGATACTTAAATTCTTTAGCACATGAGTATTTTTAATAGTTTAAAAATCTGACATCTCCTTTAGGGTTCTACGTAAATCCAAATGAGATCTCATTATTTCTCTTGTAATGAGAAAAAGCCCTCCACTGCGAAGCCTTGTAGCAACGAAGAAATAGGCAATAAAGCTCTCAATATTTTTAAATGTCAAAACGATAATTACGGCAGTAATTCCACAATATTGAAAAGCTGACAGGAACTTTTGGAGAATGCATTGTTCACTCCACCAGTAGTTATGTACCTATTAGTAAAATGCTTGAGGATTTTATAAAAATGGAATATTTATAGAAATAGCTATGTTGTTTTTAGAAAGTATATAACTATCTTTATAGAAATAACTATTATACGGATTTTGGCCGAGCATTCAAAATTCCAGGAGCCGTTTTGTCCCATAGAATCAAATGGCTTCTAAAAATCTGTGTAAGGATCTGCATTCTAAGACTTGTCCTCAAAATAGGTTATTGATCGACTCTTAATCATTGGTCTCCTTGAAAATGTCCTTAAAAAATTTAATGACATCAGTATCAATGTTTGTCTTAAGTGATAGGCCTGTCAGCAGCTTATGTTCACTGGACAAGTAGAGTCAGGAAATATCGTTAATTCACCAGGACCGTGGCTACAGTTGGGTAACAGGGAAGTGTGGCAACCCAAGGCAAACAAATGTTTTTAAATTCAAGGCGTTTTTGACCATGAAGTGCTATTTAGTCGACAAATTTCCCTACCTTGCAAATAAAGAATTGTACACCCATTTTGTTGGCAAATTCAACGTAGAACAAGATCATTTCCACCTAGAACAAGAGATCTTCCTGCGGCTTTTGATTTCACCGTCCCTGGGATTCTCCACCAACTCTGAATCACTTTTCAAGGAAACAAGTATCATTACAGAGTAGTGCAATGATACAATCATTATATACATAGACATACAGTGTCTCTCTGATATTTTAATGGGTCAGTGGCAAAATTTACTGGTGGTCTGGGGGTTGTTAAAGACATGCTCTTTTTGTCTTTCTTAAAAACCAGACATTGGTTTCCATACTCAATTACTTAATTTACATGGTCCTAACTCGATAGCTTTGGAAATGCTTTTTTTTAAAAAAAATCCAAAAAACGTAGGCGTGAAGAAACTGGGAGTGGGGAAAGTGGCAATCTTTGTATTTCTTTTCATACTTGAGTATGTTCATTCTCTAAATTTGATACCAAGTAACAACAAGATTGCATCTGCTATGTTAAACTGCCAAATTTTAATTCTTAACAAATTTTTCAACTCCAGTTCCCGTATGGTTATGTATCAAGGAGATATGGGGGTGTAGTCTCTCGATAATAAATGGATGACAGTATCATCTGTACTATGACAACACAGGGTTAGGCCGATATCAAGCATATATGTGCCTATTTGCAGTGAGTTTCAAAGACGTACCCCCTTAGAAAATAAAATCAAGATGCGACCCAGAAAGGAACTCTTTGGCAATGACAATAGTAGGTTAGAGGGGTAATCCTTGGAGATAGTTAAGAGATGTGGTAACCAAAAAATAGAAAATATGATGCTTCATTTTGCGAACGAGCAGTTTTTAAAACGACCATTCAGCCTGCCATAAATTTAGGCACATGCTTGATGCTCTTGATTTTTTCAAAAATTTTGAGGCTGAGCTGATTTTTATTTGATCCTACTTTAAATGGGTTTAGCTCAATCAACTCTTTTTACATGGCCGAAGTTCATTAACAAATACAGTGGTACTACGTATATTAATGCAGGAACTAGTTTTATCAATCAAATCTAAGAGAAAAGAAAAAGCAATGAAGGTGTCAATTTTCTCTCAGGCTAACAAGAAAATGATAGTTCATGACAATATGTTCTTCGAAAGCGTAATGCATCTCAGTTTTTTCTTGATATTTTCTCCATTTCCGATCACTTGTTCTTGTTAAATGTTCTTACATAATAAAAGAGTTTATTTTCTGTAGAAGGTGCCAATGAATTGAAAATGCCTTGAACAAATAACAAGTATGGCAGGTTTCTGTGGGTTGGTTTGGAATCTTGTGGGCATTTGATTGAGCAGTTCTTACCTTGACTCCCTATATAATGCATGCCATAAAGTTAAAAAATCACGAACAGTCTGCGTCAGAGGAGACATTTGAAAAATCAACTTAAGAGCGGCGGGTTTCAATCTCTTTAATTCTGTCGCTTGTAGAAAATCTTGGGCAAATGTTAAAACAATTAATTAAAGGAGACAAAAGTAAGCTACTTAGTTTTATTGATAAAAAACATGTTGATTTGAATTAGAGCAATGCTTTAATGGCTGCCGTGCTGGGTGGTCGTTGGATCTGAAAGCTAGAACACATCTGAAAGAATCGTTAAATGCTGAACATCTCCACAATAACATTTGCGAGCTTACAAATTACAAGATTAATGGCTTAGCCTTTCCCAGCCCTGGATCATTTCATAAGCGTTATATGCCTGATCTTCCACCCAAGTCTTTTGCCTTGGACTAGAAGGTTGCTGCGGCTCAACCAGCGTTAAAGAAATGAGCCCTCTCTATGCACCCCTTTATACAGACTTTTTGGATTTGGAGCACTTCTTTTATCTACATAAGAAAAATTTTCTAAGAACACAATAACATAATCATAGGCTAAAGCACTGTTGTAGAAATTTAGTTTTGGATAACATACGATTTTTAATGCCATACTGAAATGAACTGTCATCGTCCTTTTAGCCTCTGGCTAATTGACACCTTTGTTGTCTTCATTCTCTTTGACTTTCGCTATATCTAGTTAAATAATTTATGACCAGTAACGAACGCTTCATAATCTTGGAAAATTCAAGAACAGCCATGCTGAACCTCAATATTGCTGGTACTTATGTAATAACGGTTTGCAGAGTAAATGTACCAGTGTCCTATTTGTTTATCAATTATGGGCCAGACCTTGATGAATGTCCTTGAACAAACCTGAAACGGAGCATTGATGAACAAAATTAGGAGTCTTTTCAATTCAAAGGATGCTCCTAACCAAGACCTTTTTGGGGAAACCAGTGTCACTGGCTGGATGAAGAACATTAGAATGTACAGCGAACGTAATCTTACAGTAACCAATTATGTTTTCTTGCAATTATGAATTTAGCAAGTATAACTTTTAGTAGAAACATTGCTGTTCATTAAGCTATCCTACAAATAGAAACGTCAGTTTATGCAGCGTGTTGGGAGTTGGCTGTCATACTGCCAGAGCCGCCTCTTACCTTAGCAAACCATGAAAGGCTGACAAGAACAATGGTCCTGCAGGGGGCAGTTATGGACTGCAAAAGTTGGAATTCCACTATTTCGAGGCACAGCCATTCTATTTGACCCATTACAGCCTTTTTTTTCCAACATTAAAAGTACCTGCTACAAAACGTTTATTAGAATCAGGACAAATGAAGGCCATATTAATGCTCTGTTCTACTGAATCAAAAATAAAAATGCTATGCAATGAGATGCTACGTTACTAAATATTCAGTCCTACTGAAATAAACATAATATTACTTTAAAATGATTGTAATATAGTGCAATACAAATAGTGAAATAGTAACAGAAGTAAATAAAGTCGTTATTGCGTATTCCTTTTGACTCTTGGCTAGCATCTGAGATTCCCGAAGGGCTGATAGTTAAAAGTGAAGTCTTACCAAGAAATTCTTAGTTGTGTCAGTTTTCTAACGAAAGCAAAACAAGGACAAGAGACATTGTCATAACACTTCACCAGGCATACTTAGCCAAATTTAGATACATTTATACCACTCATTCTACTGTTGAACCTTTTATTCATTGATAAGAGGAAATGATTGAAATAGCAGGTAAAGTGTATATTGCAGGCAAAAAATAGTAAGCGCAAATAATTGCTTGGTGCCAAGTGCTTTTGTAAGTATTTTCGAAAATAATGGAATCAATACTGAAAATCTCTTATACAATATTATATAAGAGCTTTAATAAAGTAACTTATGGGTTATTAGCTAACAAACATGAACGAAAATTTGGTAAGATTTTTCCCAATTGCTTAGGGCCCTAGCCTGTAGGTTTCTTTGAAATGTGATGTGAAACGATATTGATTTGTATTCAACGAGTGCATATATTATCTAGAAGACAGTTCGAGGGAAAGAATGAGCCAAGCCATGTAATTAAACCTTCTTAACCATCCAGTTTGCGTAATATTTTGTAACAAAAATTCACTATTTTCATCCGCTACTTTTAGCAATTAGCGTCAAAATTGCTGAAGTTCCTTAAAATGCTTGAATGCCTTGTTCCATCAATTAAACTATAGAATTTTTCAACAAGCTGGTTTTCTAGGTAATTTTTGTGACATAAAAAAGCTCGAGAATTTTTTTAGGTTTTAAAAACTAAGATGTGTACTTTCCTCACTTTTTAAGGATCCAAGAACTACATTCTTCTCAAGTACTTCCATATAACAAGAACGTACAGGACTGGAATTTCCAAATAGAGTGTTTGATTTCATAATTGTCTCGCTTTTCACTTGTTCATATGATATAGAAAGGGGTAGCATGACATATTTTCAGATTGCCATGTTTTTTCTGTTTGTCCTTGTAATAATAATATGATCAAAAGTATAATTGCCCATAACTAATTACAAAAAGGCAAACCATGTTTACTAAATATATTATTGAAGGGATTAATACATAAAATAAGGTCGATTTAAGTTATATTGGTACTTTTGTGCTATTCAGTCTTTAGTCTTGTTTAACTGTCTTTATGTAATTCTATGTACTAAAAACAACTCTCACGTGTTTTACTCGTTATGTAATACTGCAGGATTTTCCACTCGTAACTTTACAAGCCTTGTTCTGTGTGTGTACCATGCTTTAGCTAAGACAAGAAATAGCTCCATTGTGTATCTTTGAGCTTTTCTTGTTGGGTCACTTGCACCTTTATAACTATATTTGCTTACATGGTTGTTGTTTGATGTTGCATCCACATGATTTGACAACTGGGATCTTTTCTTGAGTTTTGTGCAGTTTCCCTTGAATGTTGCAATGGAATGTTACTTTTA
This sequence comes from Catostylus mosaicus, assembly GCA_964019065.1. Classification (NCBI taxonomy): domain Eukaryota; kingdom Metazoa; phylum Cnidaria; class Scyphozoa; order Rhizostomeae; family Catostylidae; genus Catostylus; species Catostylus mosaicus. Next base: position 10,998,699 of record OZ025188.1, on the reverse strand, counting down.
CTGCCAACTGCTTTGTAGGTTGGCAAAGGCTGCAGGTGCCCATGCCAGCTTTTGCATGCTGCGGGATGAATAAAGACAAACAAGCGCCTGCACATATACTGGTTTGAACCTTGATGGTTTGGCATCCATTCTTCTTTACAGTCATCCGGTAGGGGATGGTATGGCATTTTGAATTGCTCTGGAACACATTCGGTGACACAGCTTTACCAATGACGGATGGCAAAAGTACCAAATGAAGGCAAAAAACACCAACAGTGAATTGCATCGTTATTGGAGCCATTCTGAAAAAACGATATTATATCATCAAACACCACATTATTAATCAAAAATGATAAAAGCCTTTTTACAGGTTGTAACGAGGACGGTTATGGCTCTTCTCCCTTCAAACATTGCTTTCCCATGCGAAAGTTATAGTGGTAGTAGCGTTTGAAGGGAAGATATGCCCATTCTCAAGATTTTCTTTGCTTGAGGTTCAACACTTCTGCAATCGATTTCAGTATGCAGTAGCTTTATTTGAGAAATTGACTGATAATATGATTCAATTAAAATAGGCTGTAACTTGGATATTAGAATAGTAATGATGCATAAACGTGGATAATATCAGAAATATCGCAACAACTTCAGCTTGCTGTAGGCCTACAGTGCTCTAGAGACAGTGGCGCAACTTTTAGAATTTTAGGCAAATAAGATCATAAATAAGTAATTGAGCATGTTTCTAAGTGCTGGGGGTTGCCTCCCTTTTTGCCCTTCCGTTGAACGGAATCTTTCCACGTCAAGCACCTAGGTTGTTTGTCAGTCCAGTTTAAATCAAAATGAATTGCACACTGCGAAAAAACATGAAACTGCTTGAAGCTAAAGGAAACATCAATGTTACCACTGTATATCTTACTTGTTCATTTAATTTGGGCATTAACATACAAATATGTATTCTGGAGGAGCCGTAGACCACTCGTCTTTACAAATAGCCACCCAACTTTTAAGCAACGTAGATAAACCAAAACCTCAAATTTTTCTGCAAGTTCAAGACCGTATCTTGAGCTAGTGTGCTTATACTTTTTAACAGGATTAACGTTTGTGATAGTATTGATAAGCAAGGAGCACAAGGTTTAGGAGGGGGGGGGGGAGCTGTGAGCAGCTAAGCAAAGCAAAGCGATTTTCAAGCAACTTGAAGAGCTAGAATTTGAGTGTTATAAGCAACTTTTGCAAGTTGATACCAACGCAAATTGCTCAATAAAGGCCTTTGAATTTTTATTTATGAAAGGAAAATTTGTTACATTTTGATACTAAAGTTTCTAAAAATTCTTCGCATGTAACCAGCGTATTCTTGCATGTTAAATGAAAAAGTGTCAAAAAGAAAAACTAAAACTAAAAATTACTTACAACGATCAGTAAAATAAATATCGATGTGTAGAAATCCGTTTCACGATTCAGAACAGAAAGTTTGAACCTCACCGCTTGATATGTGGCAAGTAGAGAATAAGCTAGTTTGAAAGCGTTCGTGTTCTACGCTACATCATTTGCTTATCTGATATTATCTATCATCTCGATAAACCAGCACTTATAGTGTTGACAAATTAGGCTATTTCATCTCTTAACTGACGTGTAGTCCTCCCCCATCGTTTATCTGACCAATAGATAAGAGAGAGGTTATTACATCTAATATCTCACCAAATTGCTTCGTAATGCATTATTGTCCCATTAAGGGATCTGATGGCCTACCATTTGCATTGATTACATGTTGCAAATCACCATCAGAAAGAAAAATTTTCCCATTCAATCTTTGAAAAACTCCCATTTTAATATCGCTTCTATCATAAAGCTAGCCAATAGTTATTACTGGTGCAAATGATTCTTGGGAAATGGTTGAATTGCAAACTAACAACTGTGATCTCCTATCGTTGATTACTAATATCATTTTCACTATTTCCGAACCTCTGCATTAAAAGAGGTCGGGGCAGGGATAAGCTGCTAAAGCCATGATGAATTCAGTGGAGGGCAATTAGCAATATTCTTGAAGATAAAATGCCCCAGGTTGCCGATTTGAAATTAATGCTGTAAACTTGGCATTTAACAGTATCAATGTCAGTTAGTTCAGCCAAAGCAACTCCTTAACATTAGCTTGTAACAACGTTCATAGGACTCCGCTTCTAAGAAACATGATGAAGTTCAACACTAAGCTTGTCCAACCAAGTTTCGTAGCCAGGGGGAGCCATGAGAGTCATCGCCCCCCCCCCTTTGAAAGGGAAAAAACATGACTTTTGCTTTACTAACAGTTTTGAACGCAAGCAACAGCAAATGGAACTATTTTTTACCTGAATACGTCAAAATTGCCCCCCCCCCTTTACAATTCCTGGCTTTGTCCCTGGCCCGACCTAAGTAAATTTGTAACTACGATATGCTGCAAAATTACCTTCCAACGCTGTTACTGTATTGAAATATTTTATTGCTTAACTGGTGAAACAAGAAATTCAATTCTCAATACTTTCGCAAAACCATTCTTAACGGGGCTTCGTAAGTAGTTAGGGTAATTAGTCATTAATTTTTTTAAAAACGTTTTAAGAAAATTTCAGTTCCAAAACTTTACGATTTCTGAGAGATTGTAATTATTCCGCGAAATCTTATAAAAAGAGTGCAATGTCATGTCTCTTTGACATTTAAGACCAGCACAAGTATGGACCACCAAAAAGAACTTGAAAATAAACAGGATTACCGCTTTCAAGGCATTTTTGATTCCTGTTTATTCTACTTAATCTACAACCAAACCTCATTTAACCTAAATTAATCTCTACTTACGCTTGTACATTCTTACAACAATAAAACGATTTATGTATTACTGTACACCTTTTATCAGCAACCAATTCATAGCGAATGAGTGAAAGGAAAGGAAACCGGAATAGATTGAACATTCGCGTCTTACTTGAGGCTGTAGCTCACCTTACCAATAGTAAAAAGAATTGAGACAGTGGCTGTAATTACAATTTTTAGTAGGGTGGCGGGAGGGGGGCTCCAATTCAAGCACGAAAAAACGATTATTATTAATTATCACGATCAAAAAAGATGAGTTGATCAGTACTGGAGATATTGTTTGGCCATTTATCTTTAATCCTGGATGTTTTAATAATGGAGATGGCTCTGTCTTGAAGGCGTCCTGAAGCCCTTTCCCTATTTTTTGATTGACTTTGTTCTAAATCAATATCTGTTTACATGCTAACCTCAACATGGCTGTCTTTGAAAACAGGGATGCAAGAGCTGTGAAGGTAGAAAAGGGGAATTTATGCATAAACGCGACGGAAGTTTGAGGAATGGAGCCCCTCCATCAGTGGCGTAACGGAGCATTGTGGGCCCTTAGTCAAGGTAGGGGTTTTGGGCCCCTACATTTTTGCAAATCAAGTCTGCTGGCTAGCCCGAAATTACCCTTAACTCACTGCATAAACTTTTTACATGCAATTTATAAACAATATTAATTAGCTTCAACATAAGAATTATCAGGATTCGCTTGTATCCAAAATATTTCACAAAATTTCTTGGGGAGCCCCCTAGGAGCCAAATTGTGTGGGGCCCTTAGTTTTGCGCATTAAGGTGCACACCGTGCGTTATGCCACTGCCCTCCATCCGCCACTGAGTAATCAAAAAGATAAACCGTTTCGTTTGTCTTAATAAATAAATACTTGATCCAAACAGGAACGCTGCCAATTCACTATATTATGGCTCTTGATTCGAGCGGATGAAATTTAGTGATTGCGTCTTCAATGGGTTCAGCAATTGACGAAATTTAGTATAACTTTTCAAAACTTAGCAATTGGTTTGCAGATTGAGTTTTGAATTGAAACCCCTTTTTGCATTCTTTTGAAAGCTAGTGTGTTTGTAAAGGTTCGGTAGCTTATATAATCTTTACACCTTTATATTTGTTTCTTTTAATTCCTGGAACGCCAGTTGATCCAATTCACCCTCTTCCCTCCTCTCCCCCGCAGCTAAAACGGCTCAGCTGTCTGAAATCTCCTCTTTTTTGTTTCCCCGCTTGTTTATTTACGATGTAAATGAAATGAAAACGTTATGAAGATGAAAATGGCAATGTAAAGCAATGCAATTCAACAATAAAAAGAAATGCAATGCAATTCAACAAAACTACGATTGATTGAGTATATAATGGATGCTATGACAGACTAGATTCTGTCCCTTATCAGGTGTGAGGTCATAATTGTAAGATTGTAATGAACTAACGAGCAAAACTCACTACGTGGCATGAGTTGCTATTTGATGTAAATCACTCGATGCCAGTCAGAATTTACAAAGCAAAAGAAATATCCGAGTTAAAGGGTGTTGTGGTTGCTTGGTGCAAAATTGAGGAAAGGAAGTCTTAGGTAAAAGCGACCAGTTTCGTAAATAAAACTAAAGGTCATTTTAAATATCTTTGAGTATAGTAACTGGTTACTCGATGGCACCTGAAAAGCACTTCGGTTCGACGTCCCTATAACCGTCACAGACTACACATGTAGTTGATTAGTGGACTAAGATTGTCATATGATCTGCCTGCATGTTCATAGCAGCAAACAGGTTTAAGTTGGATTCCAGCGGCGCGTATAACATTTCTTCTTCGTTAGCATTACGATTATGGAGAAAAGACGAACGCAATTAGAGGGGTTAACCTTAACTGTACGGAGGATATCTTCTCAATAATCAGCAAAACACATATCTATTTCATGTACACCGCTTGCTCATTATGTTTAATTTTCAAAGAATTCAGTAATTCCGTCTCTGAAATACATAGATATATGTGACTTTTTATCCAGTGATTTCACTACGGATGCATTTAAGTGTATCCAACAACTTTCAATGGAATTAGAAAAAAATGGCTCCACAACGGGGCAAAGAAACATTTTTAGTTCTTAGGAGCGGCAAAGTCATAGACATGTCTTGATTCTGCCTTTGCCTAGCAACAACAGATAGACAAACCTTATCTATACAGTTACTGAAATAATATTTTTATCAATATGCCAAGGTTTTCTTCAACAATTTACGCAAAAGCTTTGCCAAGAAAACAGAAAGTCAGCTTTAAACTGAGAAAATGTTGAAATCCTGTTTTGCGACAAAGCTGGCTCAGCTTCTAAGAAGAAATGCCAAGATTTGAGACAAAGTTAGGACCCTTAATCTTATCGGACTGAAGCGTCCCTGGGTGCAATGACATTAAGGTCGCAAGAAAGTTGAACACTGGTGAACTCTGTCCTCAAAATGGGGGCAACGTGCCTTGTGCCTTATCCCTTTTCCTTGTGTTTGCCTTCTTTGGCAGATAAGGACTGAACAGATGGATGGGGCATTTTTATAAGCGAGTCTCGTACCTGAGGGGCCATTTTGAACCCAAATGTGATGCAATGGGGGCTGGGGGTGGAATTACATAGGACGGCTATAACAGAAATTAGATTGATGTGCTTAATATTATACAATATAGTTGAACACACAAAAGGAAGTGTTAACTTTTACATAGTATAGCCAGATCTACGAACAAGGCTTTGAGAAAAAACATTGCCTTGTTGCATACTTGAGAATAAGTTCTGTTAGAAAATCCTTTACATTTATCGTTTTCCATTTTCCGTAAGATATTTTTTGTACCTCCCAAGGAACAAAAATACTTATATATTTCATAAAATAAGTTATAAAGGTCTCTTGCGGAGATTTTCAGGAAGCAAGTACACTTGTGGTGGTTAAGGACAAAAATATAAAGCTAGATGAGTCATTTCATATCAGTAACCCTTTAGCTTGAATCTGTGTTGAGATGCCTCCGCAAAGTTAATAAAACAATCAATTAGAAAACATAGTTATTAAGGTCTGGCATATAAATTCCTTTTGAAAAGTGAAATACTAGGGTGTTAATTGTCTCTTCATTTCGCGTCATTTAGAAGAGGTCAGTCTGGCTCATGTTTTCTGAACTTTTAGTTCATTTGAGGCTCAGAAGTTTTGTAAGATAAGAAAGCAGTAAAATGAAAGAAAGAGCAGGGTTGATTTATGACTCAAACCAGTTTGTAAACAGTAACTCAAAGAAAAGCATAAGAAAAGTAATATTTTATAAGAAAAAAGTTGCACTTTGTTTTGTGTACCCGATGTGGGAGACCTGGGTCCCATCCATATAGCACGCATGTCCTACAGGGTTAAAAGGAAAGTGCTTTGAGGTTCGGATCATTGCCTCCAACCGAAGCCGGTCGCCGTAGGTCTTATGTTGTCACTTCATGAGGCGGGAAACATTAATTGTCGATGTGACAATTTAGGCAAATGATACTGATCTGAATGCATCCACAAGTTATGCAGTTGGTCAAGAATATCCAAGTGCATTCAAGAGCACATACGGGCTGTTGCATTGAACCGTTGGGGCGTTCACACATTCTCACACTCTGTTAAGCAAGATACACTGGGGCAGGAACAAAAGACTATTTCAATGATACATGTAAATTTGCATGATTAGAAGGAGACCTTAGAACGACACTGCACACGTTTTCCACCTTATGGAAGACTTCTCCAGGGCTGAGTTCTACATTCACCGTAATTGGGATAATCTAACAATCATTCCATCAAAATTGCTTCTAAACTTGAAACATGAAAAAACAATCTGCTCAGCAGCTCAAGTACTGGGGTTTTATTGACTTTTTCTTTTTGGAGGTTATAAATTGTATATAAAAAGTTAATTTTTGCAACTTCTTTTCACTCTTGATATGATATTCCAAAATATTCAACAAAGAATTGTCACAATTGAGAATAGAAGTGACATACTAGATATTCATTTCTGCAAAATTGCTGCAAATACCTGGTTCCTCATACAGTTTCATGATTAAACTTCTCCCGTTGGAAATTTTGATCCCTTCACACAACCCCTAAAAAAATCCGTCAATTTACATCCCTGAAAGCTTCACGAGGGAAATTGTCTTTGCTTGCCTAACAACACGCTGTTTTTTGATAAGAAAAAGTTGAATAGCTAGGAAGGCAGTGCTCTGCTCGTAAATGAAGCTTATCAAACTAAATCAGAGTTCAGTAATGGTTTAATCAAACCTTAGAAAGAATGCAACTGTGCTTTGTTATAAAATTACTTTCCACTCCTTAGAAAAACAGATGTGGTAAAATTATTACTGCGGTAAAGATATTTCGGAAGCAAGTGGATACTTTTGCAAAGGGGTGAAACGCAACACACAAAATTTTTCATTCTAGAAAGTAGGCGGAGAAGTACTTGAACATTTTTAGATAAGAAATTAAGCTAAAAGTAGAGAATAACACCTTTTTTCTTGTGGTTTCTTCCTTAAATATCTATCATCATAGAATTAAGTCAACCTCTGTGGCTTTTAATTCAAGTCAATTGGTTTTTAACCTGTATTATCATTACCACTGTCATGTACTGGGTTCGTTCGCACGATATTGTCTTAAGTGTTTTAGTTAAGAGCCTTTTCTTTGAAGCTGAAAATTTCTGAAATATGGAAATGACTTAAAGTGTTGAAGTCTCTTTTAGAAAAGAATTTCGTCTCATTATCTTACATGCTGGCTAAATTTGTTCATTTGAGATTGATTTCGCTATGTCTGTCTACAGAAAACAAGGCAATTGATAGAGGGTAGCTTACGCCGGGATCATTGCTTGAATCCAGATAATGGAAGTCATATCATACAATCCCCGTGTCACAATTGGAAACCTAGTGTCGTGATGCTCCATGTCTACCATACAAACCCTGCCTTAAATTATCCTGAATGGGTATGTGGTACACACTCATTTATAAGAGGGTTCGAAATAACCCAATTTTGTGAACATTTCTATTAATTGTAAATTTCCCTTACTGAATTGATCTGATTTGCAGTCAATATGTGAAGCATTTGAAAGTACTGTGGAGTTCTTTGAAGAAGGGCATCTTCGATCAAATGGAGCCCGTTGAATGCCTTTTCACAAGTCAAGCAAATATAAATTTTCAATTCAAAGACAATTATTTCGGCTCTCAATTAAACGTATTTGAAAATATTGAAACTTGAATTATCCTCTGGAGAAAGCAAACTCAATGAAAAGTATAAAAACATTACGAACAACGTTCAAATGAAAAGTTTTCTTTGCCTGCAACTTGCATTAACAATTAGTTTACAATCTTTATGAGAAGTGTACGGAATTAAGCTAAAAGGTTCGTACAAGATTAAGCCCAAAAAGCAGCTCTAGATGAGAACTTATTTACACTTAAGTTCCTTTTTTGGACTTTTACATTTAGCATTAATACTTGCTGTTATAAACATTTTAATTCCAATCAACGCATCTAGTATGAAAATGATGATGTAATTTAAAATTCTTACTAAACTCTTCTTTTTATAAGAATACTCAATTTTTGCTGAGCCTCAATATTCTAAATTTTGTGCTATTTTGAGCCTCAGAATATTTCATATCTCAGAATTATTCTTAGCACCGCAGAAAATACGGTTATGGCAATAAATTGTTATCATTATCACCACTACCAAAAACGCACTCTTATTACATATATGGTGGGTAAGAAAACAAGTTATCAAAATAAAATCTAAAAAATAGACTTATAGAATATCAAAGAAGAAGGAGTAAAAAAGTATGTGTAATTAAATGTCATAAAAAATTCAGATGCAAAAAAGTACCCACTAAAAATAATTGTTTCACAAGAGCCTGACAATATTCTCGAAATATTCTGAATTTCACCAATTTTGAGCCACATTATTCTTAAAAGATTTATTCTTACAGAAAAAGAGTGTACTATTACAAAGAAGAGTAGCTATTCCCAATCTTCCATGCTAGTACAAAACAAGTGCGTGTTATTAGATACTTGTTATAAAAATTGTGTTAAAGATTGTTGCAGGTACTAAAAACGAGAAATATCGAAATTCAATTCAAAAGCTGATTTTCAAAAAATCCAAAGGTAAGTGGGAATCGACAGGAGCCCAAAATATCAGGGAATTTCTGTGATTTCGCTACCCATTACATAGAAAGGCATTTGGTCAACTGGGGAACTGTCCCCAGTTTTTACATTGTAAAAAATGCCCTGCACGAAGCTGTATACTTCTTTATCTAAATACTTGGGTGACTATGTCTCTACTTCAAACTAGGAGTTATGGAATTGCACTGAAAAAACCATAGAGCCCAGTCATTAGCAGCAGCACGACGAGATGATGGATGATGGATGATGATGATGATGATGATGATGATGATGATGATGATGATGATGATGATGATGATGATGATGATGATGATGATGATGATGATGATGATGATGATGATGATGATGATGATGATGATGATGATGATGATGATGATGATGATGATGATGATGATGATGATGATGATGATGATGATGATGATGATGATGATGAATGATGATGAATGATGATGAATGATGATAGTGCAATCCTGTGAAAAATTGCTATAACTGACTAGAAAAAATTTGAATTCTGCTGTTGGAAAACGCAAAAAGGCTGGTAAAAACATCAATAATAAATTTACGCACCGAAATTACACCCATTTTCGTTTGATTAATGAAGAAAACTACTAAAATTTAAACTGTTACACGCATTTTCTGATTAAACATGGTTTAAGGATTTGTGTTCGACTCCTCAAAAAGTGTTTAGTACTGAGAGTTCCAAACTCAAAAGAGTATGCCAATGTTTTATTTAAAGAAGTTGCTTTCCTTCACGTGGAAAGCAGCCCCTGGACATCTATCATTGCATGACTGATGAAAAGAGTAATTTAAGGCCCATATTTGTAGTAAATGTCACTCTTCAAAGACTTGTGTAGCTGTAACCATTTACTGTCAAAGGCAGTTGGTCTAAAATAGGTCTTACCACTGGTTTTTATCAATTAAAATTAAAGAGGAGAAGCGTCAATGGTGTCAATTTTCCTCAAGCTAACAAGGAAATGTTAGTTCATGAAAATATGTCACTGGAAAGTGTAATGCATCATTGTCGAAGTTATATTTTACGAAAGTGCGTCAGCCTCAGCTTGTTCTTAATTTGTACTTTATTTACGATCAGTTTTGAATCTTACGGTCTTACGTGATTGTTCTAGATAGAGAAAAGGGTGTAGCTTGAAAAACGCGTAGGCTGGCGTAAATTTGAGCACCATCCTGAACCCTGTTGGCATTATTATAATGCCTCTTCATAAATCTGATAACATTTGAAGCTTAAAAACTGTAAGGAGAAAGAGCAATCTAAGCAAATCGTACGATCAAACGTTTATCTCTGGACTCTTCATTTGTCTCGCCTACGCTCAGTTCATGTACATAAAATATGTGTCCAGGTGAGCGGCATAATACTGCGCGTAGGATTAGTAAGACATTTTCGGCAATAATTGGATATCATTAGATACAGTGCGAAGGATCACCCACCCGTCTCTTTTCCTAATGCAATTAGGCCATATCAAACGGTAATCAAATTCAAAATATCTATGCTTTTAATTTCCTCTTAGCCTAAATCACTTATGAGAAAAGTTAAGCTGCTCATTTTGAAACTTCCTCCGCTATTAACTTTGCAGTTTGGAGTCTTCCGATCTTCAGAATCTTCCTACTTTGCTTTTAATGTTCTCTTTGTCGTTATTGCAAGAAATAAGAGGGCAAATTGAAAGAGTAACTCAGAGCTACAAAAACATTGTTATACATATGAAGGTAGGCGTTCTACGTCATCATCAGAAAAAAGGAGCAAATTTTAGAATCAAAGAATAACTAAAATATTAGTATGGCATACCTGAAGACGCGTTGAACTGCCTTCTTCTATGTTCGTGTAAGTTGGAAATGTCTGCCAACTATTTGAACCAACAGATTTATAGTTAAAAGTGCAGGGCATTAACGATGAAAGGGCCAATCTTTTTAAAACCCATCTGCAAAGAAATTTGAGATAGCGAATCGAGATGTACTAGGCCAAAAATCTCCGAAAATCCAAGCTGGATATGTATTGATCCCTTCTCCTTCTTAACACTTAATTTTGTAAGGTCAAGCTGATAATTATGATAAACATGTCATTTTTCTGCTAATTACTGGAAACTATTAGCACGCGTTAGCCCGTGGGGATAATGTCACATGATCTTAGGCAAATTGAACACGTATCATTACAAATGTGAATATATCTACGATACACATGCCGGGACTTAAGCAAAAGGTTTTCTATGATGTCGCTAACTAAGTCATAATACACTGATTGATTGACTGACTGATTGGTTGATTGACTGATTGATTTTGCTCAATGCTCATTCATTTGGTAGCATCCAAAGAAATTTAAGAATGCACGGGGGTATCTTCAGGGGTGAAGGTGTTAGGGACGTGCTATTTTGAGAAGAAAATTGGGACCATAATTCCGTGTCACTATTTGAAATATGGGACCCATAATCCCGTGTCACTGACCAGAACAAAGCAGAGTCACAATTCAAAAAAGACATATTCCAAATTTCTTCTTACCTCAAAATGTATACCCATAATTCGTGTACATTCCCACTTTGTTGAAATTGTATACCCATAATTCCGTATTTTCCAAAAAAGGTTCTCCTAAAAATGGCACGTCCCTGCTACCACATACTTGCTATGTAACCCAGCCCCCCCCTCGAGGCCACTTGCCAAAACCCTTACCTGTCTCTAGCTATCTGCTGCATGATTCCATTAAATCATGCTACCGATATTTGGGTCTGTTGTTTACACCAACCAAATTAGTAGAGTTTTGATGAGATTCACAAATGTTGTCTAGTATTGCAACCTTGTTACACAAAAACCTTTTGCAAACTTTTTCAAGCGAAATATTTGACGACAATCAGACTTTAACGGGCAGCAGATGACAATTTTTCGTTGGATCCTCAGTGACCATTTCAGTTGAGCAATGAAGAAGCGTTTGAGCAATAGCAACTAATGTGAAGCTTCTGTGACATCATAAAGTTGGGAATTAGTTTCCTTGAATTTTGCACTTGCACAAATTGATACTGTATCATAAAATGCAACACAGGTTCGGCAGCTGACCCAACCTGAGCCAACACCAATACACGCTTCCTTTGATAAGAATGGATCATAATCTAATATAGAGGGTTATTACTGAAAATTTGCTTAAGACAAGTTGAATTTCTATGCTATTTGTCCTAGATTTATTAATGACCTATATATTGTACTTGTTCTATACGTATACAACATTTGATTCCTTGGGAGATTTTACGCATTAGTCGAGTCAGAATAATGTAAGAACAAATTCATTTTCAAAATTTGAGAATGTCTTCGAAATTTAAGGATTGGTAAAAATTGGGATCTTTGTGATATAATAGACCAATTCAAGACCCATTTCAAGACATCTTTATACTTCGATCAACAACTTATTCACAATAATGTCACAATACATTTAAAGCAAAAGCAAAGCCAAACAAAATGGGTCATGGTTTGGGGGTGCCCCTACCCTCTCCTCTCCTCTCCTCTCCTCTCCTCTCCTCTCCTCTCCTCTCCTCTCCTCTCCTCTCCTCTCCTCTCCTCTCCTCTCCTCTCCTCTCCTCTCCTCTCCTCTCCTCTCCTCTCCTCTCCTCTCCTCTCCTCTCCTCTCCTCTCCTCTCCTCTCCTCTCCTCTCCTCTCCTCTCCTCTCCTCTCCTCTCCTCTCCTCTCCTCTCCTCTCCTCTCCTCTCCTCTCCTCTCCTCTCCTCTCCTCTCCTCTCCTCTCCTCTCCTCTCCTCTCCTCTCCTCTCCTCTCCTCTCCTCTCCTCTCCTCTCCTCTCCTCTCCTCTCCTCTCCTCTCCTCTCCTCTCCTCTCCTCTCCTCTCCTCTCCTCTCCTCTCCTCTCCTCTCCTCTCCTCTCCTCTCCTCTCCTCTCCTCTCCTCTCCTCTCCTTTCCTCTCCTCTCCTCTCCTCTCCTCTCTCTCTCTCTCTCTCTCTCTCTCTCTCTCTCTCTCTCTCTCTCTCGTAGAAAGCCTGAAGGCACAGGCAGCGCAAAATTCTGCCTGTGCTGGGTGGCTGCCAGAACTCCTGGCTGGCAAATAATATTGTTTGCTTGCGTCGCTATAGAGGCATTTGCTAGTGCAACTTGATTATTTATTGAAAATTGGTAATCGAATCACTCCATAATACGCCCTTGATTTCGCAAACCTTTTAATTGATCCATATTGATCTTTAGGGAATATTAGCCACCCAGAATCACTTTCTTGGATACAAATGTTAAGCCACTTTATACTATCATTTTCCAGAAAGATTACTTTCAAGCTAGTTTAGTCTTGGAGTAACTGTAGCCGATTTCACAATTATTTGCCCTTGGAAAGCCCCAGCACTATATGTTTGGAAGCAAGCCGCCAAACGCATTCTTACATTAAGACGATATCATTGACCGCATTTTTCACCCTATCCTTATTATACAACATACCCTGATTTTCTGATGATGTAATGATAATGCAATTGCTGGTGATGACGAAAAAATCACGTGGTATTTGGGATACGCCCAATTTGCCAGTTTTTAAAAACATTGCAGGAATACAAAGCAGTATGGATACTTCGAAGATCATTTATTATTTGTGAAAAAATGATTGGTCAAAATAAGAATGAATCATCGTTGAAGTACCTAAATCTTGGTTTTCATTTTTCACTCTGAAATTTGGATTTCCAAGGGATTTTGATTTTGAAATTTGTGACGAAGCTGAATATGAAACAATCCGATTTTTATGTTTTTCCTACAATGCATAAAAAGTCTCATTCAAGCGCATGCAATTCTTTCTTCGGCTTTTCTGTCTGCAGTCCCGAATAGTTTCGTCAGCAGATCTGTAGAATGTAAGCCTGCTTGGAGACTCTCCTTTGCAGTGGAAAGTAAAATTGGCACGTAGACCAAGGGTCTTTTGGCATCGACGCTTCAGCTCCAATAGAACTGATACTCTATAGATGATTTGAGGCAGCGCGTAGGCTAGACAACAAAGCTGGAAATTATGGTGGGGGGGGGGGCAGTTTGGGAAAAATTTTCATAAAAGTTGGATGTTTTGGGAATTGGAGGAAAAAATCTGATTCAGTTTCTGATAAAGTTACTATTTATGTAAAGTTTTGCAACAAAAGACCTCGAGCAATGGACAAAAATCTATAAGGTATGGAAAGGCCCGTTAATTTCTAAGGATATCCTTAGCGTTCAAGTCTTGGATGTAGGGTAATTGTAAATAATCCCCCCTAAGGGTTAAAGCATTAGAATTTTTCACAAAGGGAAAATTTTTCTGTATTTCAAAAAGGGCCTTTTTAAAATGATGTCCCTGTTTTTATCGGTTGCTTGATGATTTGCCATTCTAAATATCATTCCCAACAGTGGGTGTAGAGCTAGGAGACTGTTATCAGCTGTTTGAAATATTCAACATTGCTCAATGCAAATTATTTATTATCTCTGAAAGGTTTGCTAGTCTAGAACGAAAAAATTTTATTTTTCCTTCAATTGTTAAATATTTTTTCAGAGACAAAATTTCAAAACCATGTAGATTGGCATCAGTAAATCGCTGCACGACTCATATACCATGCTCATGAAATAAAGAGTGTAGGATGTTAATTGGAATCTCTTTGTCCCATCTGATCACCCACGTACGATAGAAGTGACTATAAAACAAGCTATTCCACGACTTTTCTACTCAGAAAGTTTCATCCTGCGCTGGTCGTTAGGAACAAAGCGCTGGTCGCTATTCTAAACTTTTGTAGCTACAAAACTCTCTGGCGAGAAAAGGTTATTACCTAATTGCAAAGAATTGAGTTTCAAGGTGAGATATTAGTTTATTGGATGCTAATATGAATTTTCCACTCATTGTAATAAAAATGATGTTCATGTGTTTTCATTTACAGGTAATATATTAATACGAAAGTTCTCAAAAGCGCTAGTGGTAGAACTGTCTTCGTAGACAGTCTTGCCTTTACTTCTAAAGTACATTTTTTGAAAAACCGCCAATGTTTTGCCTTATATCCTCTTACCCACTTAGCCTCGGTTTTCGGTTTAAAATAGTCCTGCTTTAGTTTAATCTGTTATAACCAGTATTTGATATTGGTAGAGGCCTAGATTTCTATTCTACATCATCTACTTACCCCCCCTACCTTTCGAGAATTAAGTTTCGATTTGTATCCTGACCTCCCTTTTATCAAGTTTAGGATTTTAAAGGTAGTAACTATTATTTTCTGATGATATACCTATAAATGCGGTTTGCTGTCCGAAAACGAGCTGTTGAATACAAATGATAACGGTATCATGCTAATAAGTAGTAGCGTAGCCAAGGGTCGAAAGAGTCAACGAAGCAAGAGAAGAAGGGGGCCATGCAGGTTTATGCTTAGTTCAGACACCAAACTTTTTACATCTTGCACTCCTGGCTAAAATACTGCTAAAAACGTTTATAGTAAAGCCAGAGAGGCAGGGCAAAAGGATTTCATGCCTCTTTAAGGAAAATTAGTAGTTAAGTCAATTAATCAGTTCAATTTGCATTATCTATACCTGCCATCTGTCTTCAATTGGAATTGTCACAAAAACTCTGGCACCAACAAATCTCAGGTTCAATGTCAGCTTCATTTAAGTTACCAATTTACTCAAAATACAAATTCCAATCAAACTACGATGCAATTAAAATGCATTACAGTACGACGGATTAGAAACTTGCAGTACTCCAGACCACAATAACTATGTGGAGGCTAAATTAAGAAGAAAAACTTCTCGATTGTCCCTCCGTTCATTTTCCCCACTTGCCCCATTCTCCCTGCATCCCTGGGTCTGTATCCCTATTTAAGTAGGAATGTAAACATAATTTTGGCAAACAATTGAAAATGTAATGTTGCGTCTTTTATAGGTGAAAAAGCAGCTGAAAATATGACCATGAGAAATCTCAACACGTTATTATTACTGGTGTCTTACAGCATGTGTGCAATTGCTGACAACGGAGCATTCGGTCCTCAACACTCCTTCAAAGGCATGTTCAATCTCAACAAAATTAGAAAGAACATCAACATACTAGATGTAGTTCAAGGTGCAAGAAAAAATAGAATTTTGGGAAGATTTGAAGCAACTGACACTAACCTAGATGATTTAAAAGGACACAATGAACCACAAGGCCGCATGAAATTTCATCTCAAGGTGTCTCAACCAGTTTTACTCATGAAAAGTAAAGGACTTGTAGCAGAAACTTGCAGAGCCTCATTTTACAATCATACAATTCAAAGTCGAGGCTGCATATCAAAAACAATTCAGCTTAAGCATTGCTCAGGCAGATGCAGTTCATTTTATGTGCCAATGGAAAGTGGCGTGTTTCGTTTCTGCTCTCATTGTCTACCGAAGAAGTCGCAAATTGTAGGCATCATATTAGTGTGCCCTGGGAGGAATAGTGGCTTCAAGATTAAACCAATGCGCATAATTGAAAGCTGTGCATGTCAATCTGTCAAGTCCTGTTCATCGTGATCACAAGAACGATCAAATTGTATTGCACTTGATTCAGTAGCTTTCTTCTCCAATATTTGACGAGTTAAACTATTTATACCCATAGCAATTCCAGATGCGTTTTCCTGTAATATTAGCTTTTTCGATGGCTGTTTCATATTTAGTTTAACGAGGGTCTGTGAACGGCCTTTTTACCTCAGGACCGCATTGATATCTTCATGTAAACGTAATATAAGCGGTGCTTTAAAAATTCAGCCCTTATTGAACTCAGCCCGGGTTGAAATTCACCATGTAAAGGCCCTCTAAGAACATAATAAGAAAAATCTGATACATTTTTGGGGCAGATGGCAAAACATGGCATTGATTTTTAACGAGTTTGAATTGAAACATTCGTACTTTCCACAAATGTTATTAATACACCACTTTTTATGTTGTATGTTAATATATGTTACAGCAATGAAATGAAGTAGCTGAGTTGTAATGGCAAGAGAGCTTTTTTGATTAATTTTTGTCTCTCATCTGACTATATAAAACAATCGTACTGTCCCGGGAGTAAGGAATCTCATATTGTCTAGTTTGGTTCTTGCAGATCATGCATGTATTGTGTTAATTAAAAATGTTCTTAAACTATCTCTGAAAAAGCCACCTTTACTAGGGCGAGATATTAGTTGAAAAATAATAATTTTTTCGTGTTCAATTTGTCCCCAGCCACTTATCGTTCGTTCTTACATTTAACATTATATATATCGTTGCAAGCATTCCTCGAGAATTCTCTAGACGGCCTATTTTGTTCTCTAATTTTCTTTCTTAACCACGGGATGGTTTTGAAAAATCGATTATGCAGTCTAAGTTAGGCTTTATTTCAAGGAATTTTAAGTGGTGGGCCAGGGTAAGAGGGTGCCAACAAAGGGCGGTGCTTTAAAAAACTTCCGCTCGTTACCGGGTAGAGTTCTCTTGCCCTTTCTGAAATATGCATAGAACCTTTGATGTCAATACTTAATGATGGCATAGGACATTCCTGATGAGTTTAAGTGCGCGAATGTCATATCTTTCCCAGGTATGGACCAACAAACTCTAGGACAAACTTCAGGCCAATTAGCGTCCTGCCCACGGTCTAAAATCTTTTCGAATAATGGATACACGCATAGTTGCTTTTTAAACCCCCTTTTCATCGCCAATTCTCTGTTGTTTTCAAAATGGTTACAGTGCCCAGCATGATTAGAAAAGTTTAAAATTAGCGAATCGTAAGGCTCTCATCTTTTGATTGCGGAATTGCATGCCAATCGGATATTATGCAGATGAAACTACACTTCATGCCTACGATAAGAATGTGGACAATATTTCTCATAGGCTTATAAAATGTTTGTAATGTAGCTTTAGAATAGTTTGCCGACAACTTTAGGAAATCAAATGCAGATAAGAGTCATCCAAGGCCGAAGGCAATCGGGCGAGGGGGAGGGGAGGGCGGAGCGCCCCTATAATGACTGCAAAATGCCATTTCGTCGGAAAATTTTCCTGATTTAAATAATAGATTAACAATAGGCTATTGTTCTGTGAACAAGGGTTTTGCAGGTAATTATCGGAAATTTTATCCGAAATTGTTGGAGAATTTGTCTTTCTTGCCGCCACCGCAGTTCGGAGATCCCTGAATTCGACCCTGGTGCCATCTTTTGGTTCTTGAACTGAGATGTGATGATCCAGTTGCTATCAAGATTGGTAATGCTTATGATGCAAATAGCTCCTTGGTGTTCAAATTGATAGCTGATTCTTCTTCAATAATCATCTTTTCAAACTTTTCCAAAAGGCTATTTTTTTTTAATTCAAGTTTATAGGCCGAGATGGCCCTTAACTGCATACAAACAAACAACGAATTACATATGTTTTACAACTACTCTACAATAACAAAAGATTGATGTTAACTACAAGCAAAGCATTATAGTAAGCGAGAGAAAACAAACATTTAATTACATAATAACCAAAGATAACCCATATTAATGACCCATATGCACTTGCTGGCATTTGTCCATACATTGAATCACATAGAAGGAAACTGAATCTATTTTTAGTGACCTATTATAAAACGACTGTACAGTTACTATTCATACAAAGAATTTGCAAACACCTATGGCTGAGATGAACAAACCTAGAAATGGTCTTAACCTTACATATATGCAAGAGATCTTCTGCGAAAATACATGTCATTAAAATTAATGTGACTACGAGACAGAGAGTATCCGAGTCAAAGGTCCACAACTTTGGCAAATGTTGCCAACAATGATACGAAATGCACAAACCCTTCGTTAATTAAAAACGAAGATAGAAAGTTGGAGAGGAGAAAATTGTCTGTGCGAATTATGATGCGTTAACTATAATTTCAAATTTGGGCTTTTTGTAATGAAATATTTAGATATCTACTTATATATTGTATACTTTTGATCAATTGTAAATATTTTGTCCGCTATTTTTGGTTATGCAATATTTGTATTTGAAAGTTCTTA
Organism: Catostylus mosaicus; assembly: GCA_964019065.1. Taxonomy (NCBI): domain Eukaryota; kingdom Metazoa; phylum Cnidaria; class Scyphozoa; order Rhizostomeae; family Catostylidae; genus Catostylus; species Catostylus mosaicus. The sequence goes on along the minus strand of OZ025188.1, from coordinate 10,979,856 downwards.
AGTGGGAATCAATTAGCGAGTTAAGATTAGCTATCCTTCCTTTTATGCAGTCCAACGATTAAAAATTGATAATGCAAACATTTCATTTTATATTCAACTACTACAAGATAAACCTCACTATATAGGTAGTTTGTACTAGTATGCCTGCTTACAACAATTAAAAATGATAGAAAATAAAAGTAAAAGTTAAGGAAATAAGGGAATAACTCCTTCAGCGGTGGACTCCTGGTAAAGCCTGGTAGCTACTTTAAGTTTGTTACACCCAGTCGGTCCAAAATAAAGATATAATGAAAGTCGCTTCAGCTAGAGTACTCCCCCCATCAAAACATTGGTTGTGCGTCCCTGTCTGGATTGTAGGGTTAAACTACAGGAGACACCAACTGCACTCGAGGGCAAGGGGACAACAGCGTGTAAAATAAGGGCAGGAAAATAGCAGAATAGAACAAACTAGCGTTTTCTTTGAGCAAGAGAGGAAACCACCCCCACAGCCATCTTCTGTAGGCATCTCTATAAACTACTGCATAAAATACGAGCTGTTGTAATGATGATTAACGATTATACATCGGCATCATAGATTGCTTTGCAAGCCTGGTATTCACTTATTGTTACTGTAACGATGGGCCTCACACGGGTTGCGTACCCAAAGCTGATAGAAACGTAGGGATGAAAAAAAATGAAAAACATTGATTCCAGCCACCAAATTCATAATACTAATTGGCATAATATACTTGCATGATGAAATAAGACATGAAAAAATACATTATAAGATGCAGGATAAAATAACTATCAACACAAATACAACCAAAGATTAGTACTGGTATTTTTGATATGCCAGGCTGATTGGATCTTATTATCTTTATCATATGACCCCATTATGTCGTCTCTGTGATGCAAGTTGTGTAGGGTACTTATATTACAAGAGACGTATAGGTAACTCTTCACAGATTATCCATTTTATATTACATAGATGTGAATTAGGGGCAGCTCTGAGAGATATAGATCCTACACCTATTACTTCGCAATATTATTTTCTGGTCTATAATATTCAAACTGGCTTTGTGCTAAAACCTAAGGCTACAATCACTATTACAATAGACCTCTTTCCAGTCGACCTATCTAATGCGCCGCTGTAAAGAATCCAGGGTATTTAAAGAATCGCAGGGTGTTTACTGACAGCGCCCAAATCATGGAGTGATACCCGAGAGCTAGCTAGATCGTTTCAGCAAACAACGTAAATAAAATACATCTGCAGAGCTACACAACGCTCTGGAAAAACAGCAAAGTAAGCTCTAAAATTGATTTAATTATTAATTTCCTTTCATCAAAAAGATCTTCACTCAAAAAAAGTAACAGTTTTGTTTTTATGGCTCAGACAATGTCATCTGCATTTATCCCGCATGAAACCTCATTGCATTGGCATCCATCAACGATTTGAATCCAAGCAAAAGTAACTTTCTGTTCTTTGTTGTTCGGACACAAAAATTTGATTCTCTCCCATATAAGCCTTCTTGCCTGGCAGGCCCGGCAGTACTCTTTGAAACCTCCAACTTTTGGGTACACAGAGGACTGGCAGGTACCAGCACAAATCATGTTTCGCTTATAAACTGGTTGACATCCTTTCATTTCATACATCATTGTTGTAGCGAAGGCATAACATTTTCCAACATAACGTTTGAGAATCGAGCTCAGATCGATCGTCTGATTGTATTGGGCATGTTCGTCAAATACTGCATTTGGCATGGCAGCATTATCGATACGTGTACTTAACAAAGCGTAGAGCACTGTATGCAAGGTGAGAGCAGTAAGATATCCCATTTTGAAAGCTGCAAAGAACATTTTTATCAAGAAGTCTATGCATATAAAAATTTCGCTCGTGCGAGAGAGAGCATGGAAGCCTGTCCAAAGTAAGGAGGACAACATTAAAAAAAGGCCAAAACGGTAGAAAAAATAATTGAATTAAGATTTTTTTAAAGGGAAGGAGGGACAAATGTCTCCTCTGCCCCCTTGCCGAAGGCGCCCCTAGGTAGGTGGAATATCAATAGGTTTTGACTGTCACTTTCTGAACTGAAGTGAAACACGTTAATGTCTTTCCCAAGCAGTGAAGTGGACGTCAGTAATAGCCTCTCTATATATGAACCCTTTAAGCCAAAAATATTAAGCAGAGCTCTTTTTGCTGGGGTGCTGTGAATGCGTGTTGATAAAAAGTACTGTCATTAGATCATCGTCAATTTAAAAGTGAATTTGATTGCTTTATTCTCCTAGGTAGCCATACTATCATTGCATTGAACTGCCTTGGGGAATGATTTTAGAACATATAAATATGATAAAGTTTGATAGAAATTTGCCAAGGGCTAAATTTGGTTTTGGTGCCCTAACAACCTGGTAAAGCAAAGTAGAAAATTCATTGCTCTAACAGGCGCTAAATTTTTCTCTATCCCAAACTTTCTCTGGAAATGAAGTATCCCACCCAGTTTTGTTTCATAGTGTATTGTTTCATTTTTATGGCAGTCTTAATTGGATGATTTGTATAAAATCTGTATTGTATAAATTTTGGCAGTGTACGTCCTCATATGTCAAGTACTCCATTGTAAGATACAAGAATACCATGCAATTTTACAGATCAACAGGGTCATGATACGACCCTTGCTGTTGGGTCCTATTTCCTTTGGCCTTACTCCTGCATTTTAAGCGTACAAGCTATCTACACAGCTCTTGATCTTCTATAGCACACATGCGTCACTAATTTTTAGTTTGGAATCTATTCGTAAGAAATAGCTTGGCATTGATAAAAACTGTCCAAAAAACATGCCAACCATTTATGAAATTTATGATTCGAACCAAATACTAGTAGCTGCAAACGTTTTTCGTTAATAAAATCGAAGAATTGCTCACCGTTAAATCCAATCAATCTCGTGCCAGCTTTTCGGAGGTCGCGTTTGAAATGATTCTCAGTAAGTCGGCTTGCCCTTTTACTGATATGTGATTCATCAAACCAGTATATTGGACTGATTAACCTTAATTTTATGAAAATGCTTTCCAATTATCCGATTATCTCCAACTTGCGCAGTTTTCACTTGGTTTATTGAATAATTTGAGCAACAATATGGGATGAGTAAGAGAAAAAACAAATTCATAGTTAATACAAATATCGGTTAAATATCTACTGCCTTTGCCAAGGTCAAACAGGGACCGACGTCATATTTTCTGATGCCACTTGTTACAGTATTGCTACCGAAAACATGTTTCTTGCCCATTATACATATATATGTTCTAGGTGCTTCATGGTTTGCGGCAAACAGTACATGGTCCACAAGTACGGATGAAATTATCACCATCATTTAAACTTTGTGTAATGGACGGATTGCGGAAGAAGAGAAGGATAAGGGGACAGCGAAACAAAAACAACAAATGAGAACTTCGCTTTTTTGCCAAAAAAGCAACCAAACATTACTAGTTTTGAAGGCAATGGCATTTTTGTCCTGCATAACTGAAATTTTTTGAAAAATATCTCATTAAGAATATATTGGTTAAGAACATTGCCCTGGAGAGGCCAGTCTTACCTTGCACCTACCCAACTTAATTGTTAGGATGACCAACACCTCTTAAGGGAGCACTAGACAGGTATAGCAAAAAAAATGGTATGTCACAAAAACAACATATTTAGGCTGATGCAGTGAACTTTGTATAAAAGAGAATGGCAAATGGAGTAATGCAAAATGGCCTACTGTGCAAAAAAACAAAATTGTTTTATTTATCCATGCAAATTTGAGCCAATTTTTTGCAGATTTCATAATGTTTCTAAAACACCAATGGCTTTTAAATGGTCACAGCTACCTGATTCAAATTTTCTGTGTGTATTCAAGAGACTAAGTTGAACAATTTTACGATAAATTGTCGTGTTTTGAAAAATAATTGAAGAAAAACATCGTTCCTATGGAAACTGCCAATATATTTATCTAAAATCAAATCCTCACTTTAAATGCAAGTGCAGTTTAATTGCAGAAGTTAAAGAAAATTTCATTCTACTGAAGAGTAGTTTCCTCGTGAAGATTTGTTTTGCCCAAATGAAAGTTTTGAGAATTGTGTTTGAAGTTTTTATATCGGTTTGTGTAGCATATTGAAAGTTTTGGCAAAATGCTATTGCAATCATAAGCTCATCATTCTTTAAAATGTGTTATTATTGTTTTGGATTTTAAGTAAAAGTTGGAAATAGCTAAATACTTCTGGCATTCATATTTCAATATCTTCTGTAGTCGTCAGTTTTTAGATATTGACTTTGTATAAGGTGGGTGACTAATCTAACGAACAAATTTTGATTTTACTCTCTTCTGCTGTTCATTATGAAGCATACTTTCCTTTATTTTTAACATTTTTTCGAGGTTCTCCTTGATGGTCAAAAACACCTGCTGCATAATGCTTTCTTGTCACCTCTTTTTGCTTTTGGCTCATTTATGCTTTTTGCCATCTCATGACTACGTATTTTACTGTGATTTTTCTTGACGCTAATTTCAACTGCATCAATTGTATGTCTGTTGCTTCGTTTTATTCTAGCTGATACCCAATGTTTTCTATATGATTGACCACATGAAATAAAAAACATACTGCTTCTAAAACTGCAAAGGTTATCCTCCGCCCAGGGGGCACCTTGCACACAGACCTACGGGAGGGTCTGTACGATATTTTTGGGTCAAATGCTTACCCAAAGTGATATTTGTGGATAGAATTTTTGTCAGAAATGATATTTTAGGGTCTTGCAAGGAATTTTGATACACTTTTGATATTTCTAGGTATCAAATTTAAAACACTGTCATTTAAGGGTTATTTTGGTTCTTAGTTTTCTCAATGCTGTTCCATTTGCTTTGGTATATGTCCTAAATATTCCTCTTTCTCAATAGTATAACGAATGTCATAAAGTTCTTTCATACAGTCTCTAACAACCTTGAAGATAGCGCTGTCCCAATCACCAACAAAGTTAGTGTATTTCAATTTTCTGGTATGTATTGACCCTGTTGAAGATAGCAGTTGCCCCAGTATCCTTCATGGTTCCTGTGGATCCTTTAAAAATGGAGCTGACAATTACTTGACAATCTATTGTATAGTTCAGGCCCTATGACATCATCTTCATGCATTTTGAAATCATGACAGTATAAAAACAGAATTTCAAAGTCCAAAACTTTTCCACTCTCCACACTAATAGCTACCACAACTCCAAATTTTGAGGAAACTCCTCCTTTGTGCCAGGTTCCACCAATTGTTATGGCTGTAGAAAGGGTAATATCTTGATCTGACCGTCTCTACTGCTTGCAACATATTTTCTGTAGCTTCATTTCTGGCTGCATTAGAAATTAATTTGAACTGTTTTGCATATGCCTTGTCGGTGAATGGGGGTTGTGGATTCATCATGGAACAAATCTTGGCCAAAGTTTCCCTTCCTCCCTTGAATGAAATGCAAGCCATAACAGACCTTCTGTTGATTTCAAATGACCCATCTTTTCCTTCTAAGCGCCTCCTTCTTTCCAGCTGTGTTTCTTCATAATGTAAAGAGCATTGAGTTGAAAAACTTTCCCACAGTCCATATTGTCTGTCGTCACATGTTAGAGGCTCGTGATTACAATAACTGGGATTACTCGAATCTTCTTGTCCCTATACATAAACTAAAAAATAAGTTGTGGTCTTGAACAGGTGACTGTAACGGCTGTTTCCTCTTCTACATGTGACAACAATCGATACCCTTTTCGCTGTGAATTCAATTTATAATTTTCTTTCAACAGTTCGGTATAGTTTTTGTATCCAGATATATGATAATTTGATTCCAGTCAAGAATATGGTGAGCAATCGGTGCCATCAGGACCATCGAGGGGGGGATAGGCGGGGTAGGAGGTCCGGGACATGGACCCCGAAAGGGCCCGCAAAAGTTTTGGTCAATGCAGAAATTGATTGCTTATTGGGGCCCGGTGCAATGAAATACCCCGGGCTCTCGACAGCCCTGGGTGCCATTAGATTGTAAAAGAGGGCATCATTTGGTACTATAGATAAAACGTACTCCAGAGTACTGAGACTGACTTAATTGGAAAAAAATAATAGCTCTTCGGATTTGTCTACAAACAGGCAATTCACTTAATCTAGACCCAAAATAATCCAATGTTTTTGTGTTCATAGTACACTACGTGCTAGATAATCATAGCCTCGTAAAGCTTATGTGGAAAAGGTGGAAACAGGAGTACGAAACGTTCTAAAAGTTTGCTAAAATGCTAAAATTAAACTTGCATTTAAACTTGCAGAATGCGCGAAAAGTATAGAATCAAATTCTGCTTGACAATCAGAAGGCCCTTTATTTTCGTGCGATTTCTGGTTTTGTGTCATCCCCTAAGCGTGTCGGCGGTTGATTTTGTAAAAAGATGGTGGTATTGCTTGTAATGTACTAGGTTGTTGAGGTATTAGTAGAGCTGTTGATGCCAGGGACGCCTGCTGTATTCAAGGGAAAGGGAGGCAATACAAAATTAGAAAGCGATAGAAAAATAAATAAGTTGCCCCTCCCTCTCACTACTTGTTGTAGGTGACCGCGGGATACAGTGCTGGTAGGTTCCTCAGATCATTAGAAACCATTCCATTTGTAGGCAGTCTGTACGGTGCAATTGTAAAACATTTTCTCCAAGGCGACAAGACAGAATTTGGACACGCAAAATTTTTCTCAACGAGATTTTCTCATTTATCAAATATTTCTTAGAGCAGTAGCCAATGTTAGGACATACTAGGGATCTAGAAAGCTTTCTAATAGCATCCAACATCTCTTTTTGAAGAAGGCCTGAGCCTTGTAAAACTTACATTTGCACTGAAACACATTATCCATTATCCAACATGCGTTTGATTAGATACATGTCCTTCTATCAACATGCGTTGAATTAGGTGCAAGCCCATTTAGGGTTCGACTGACGTATGCGTTTAAAGAGCAAATAGTAAGGCAAACACAAGTCATTGTAAAAATTCACAAAATCACTCACTTCCAAAGTTGGCCAAAGATGTTTACGTGAATATCAGCCAGATTTTCAGGGGTTTGCATATGGCGGCTCAAATTCTAACCCAAAAGATGGAACCAGTTAAAATTTTGCACCTAAAAACATTGGTTTCATGCATCATTATTTTGAAAATGCTATTTACTATATACCAAAATATCAACCCTTACCATAATAAAAGAGTTGCTAACCTGGTAACAAGAACATTTTTCTTCACTTTCACTCGATGGAGTCAATCTAGTAATTCTTTGGGAATGGGGGAAACAATGGGGGATACAATTTACTGTGTTTGTAAGCTATTGATGGCCCCCCAAAGCTAAATCAACTGCTTTTTAGTTGTTTCTTCTCATGAAAAGCTATCTTTTAGAGACTAGATCTCTAAGATTGTTACATATTTCAATGTGTCTAAAAACTGCCCAAAACATAGACTTGTTGTATATTACATATTCTTTTATGCATTAGAAACAACAATAAATTGCAAAAATCTGTAACTGCTTCTAATAATTCAAAACTATTCCTGGCTACCTCAAAGAATATCAAAACCAATACCATTAGTGATAGATAGATACAGGCATAATCTGCTATTCCATAGCGTAGAAAATGGCCAATGAAACCCGTTTTATCATTTCTGGGAAAATTTAAAGTGCCAGTGTGCAATATCTTTGAATAATTCCTGCTAAGCAAATGTACTTAAGTAAACTTATTGACTGTATTCTCATTTGTTTTCTTTATTATATAGAACCATTTCCAGACCCCCCCCCCGTTCCAGCACCCCGATTATTATTATATTGAAATATTTCCAACCATTCGATTATTCTCACCCCTCCCAATTCATTCGGTACTCGAGAGTAACTAGCATTCGGATTTCAAATTCAAAGACATCATGAAATAACTTTGTGACTACCTGTCTATTTTTTCTGTTGCTAAAATTGATTTTGGTTGAGTTCCCCTCGTAGCCTGATTTTAAAACTTCATTTGAGTCTCCATCATATTTTGTATCTATCTTTCTTTCTTCTGAAAAAATCCAAATCAGAAGTATTTGGAGTGTTTCCAACTGAAAAGTGATGAAATTCATTATTGCACATATTTCAATCCATCACTGCATATTTTTGATTTTTCACTGCACAATTTGGTCGTCACTGAACCTTAAATTAAACCTTGTAAGTGGCGGAAATTATGGCGGGTTTGAAGGGTCCCCCCTTCACCACCCCACAATCACTTCCTGGTCGAAAAATTAAAGAGCCAGAAATAATTTCTATATCTTTAATTTCTAAATTACTTCTTTTACACAATAGCCTTAGACCCTGCATTCTTTAAAGGGGACCTGCAATATAAAAATGACTTGGATTTAGGATTAAAAATTTGATACCTCAAACAGATTTTGAGATAATAAGACTTAAAACTGCCAATTTTGCTGTTTGGCAAGCAGTAGCGACGAATTTTTACTACGGAGTCATCGATACTGATGAAATAGAGAAACATCCCATCCAGTTTGAGCTACTGCCTGGTGCTGGCAGAAATAAAAACCGAGGTGTAGCAAGATCAATCCATGGACACGTTGGCCCTCCAGTATGCAGAGCATGGCAATGGCTCAAGATGCGCGATTTGGGCAAAAAAGCTTTGCATACAGGGGGGTGGGCTACGATTTGAACTCACTACCTAAAGAATGTAAAATAGCTCATACTTTTGCATCTTTTGAATTGAAGCTAAAAGCCATGATTGCATAGCACCATTTGCCTTTGTGCTACTTTTTCTTTTCTAATGTTTTTGTATAATGTAGTATTTTTGTATGTTAACTATGACGCTGTATTTTTACTTGTATTTATCTTATTCTTTTTAAAGGAGGGCCCCTTGAAAAACCAGCTTTGCTGAAAGTTTACCCTCAGCAAAAAATGTAAAAATGAGTAATGAAATGAATGAAAATGTTTACATGAGAACAGAACCGTCGGAAATTATGGCCGCTTGAAATTAGAAATCATTTCATGTCGTCAATGTTGGTTTACGGAGAATTGGTAGGGGGGGGGGGGCGAAAACCGAACCAAAATCTTATAACGCTATTAACCAATGGGTGGTCGGTGAGACGGAAAGCCGCAAGCAAAGCTCAAGAAGATCGGGAGCGCAGATTGAGAAATCAGGATATCAAAGATCAGGGGGCGTAGCCAAATTTTGGCTTCTCGAACAATTTTACGGGTAATGGATAACTGGAACAAATACCTTATTCGGGAATACAGGAAAATTGCGGTATGGAGATAAAATTAAAGAATTGTAAAATACCTAAACACACTCGATTTGTTATTTGTTCATTTTTGTTAGTTATTAGTGCCTTTAGGTTTTGTAGCGATTGCGTTATGTTATTAATGTAATATTTCCGTCATGCCTATGTGTGTGATCGTGTTTTGTCGCAGTTCCATTTAACGTTCTAGTCATGTCTTTATGTTTGATTGCACGTATAGTTTAAGTAAGCAGTTCATTTCTGTACCTCGTGACCGTTATGGTAAGTTGTTTTGCTGATCAATAGTTAGTTTTACTTTCTGCTGTGAATTCATTTTATGCTTTGTTGACATTACGGTTGTCGTCTCTCCGAGTTAACTCTGTCGGATCCAGATACGCTACATTTTGTTTAAAAATCATATTGACTGATGATGTGATTAAAAAGTAACAGAATTCAATACCATCATAACTCGCAGTGATGAAGAAATACAGGTACCACTGTTTATCATAAAATGTTATTTCGAAGCTAACGAAAAATCGCACCAGAGACCAAGGATTATAGGATTACTATTTACAAAAATTTTACTTTTTTCAATTCAACTCATAAAGATATTACCTTGACCAATTAATAGTAACTTAAAATGATACAAGATAATCAGGTTTCTGAGCTATAAACGGTCATCCACTATGAGAAATGGTCACCGTGGATTCTAAGCAACCAGTCGGACAACGACTTTGCTCACTTTGTATTTACCAGCAGCCCTATTTTTGTCATGAAAAATTTTGATACAATGTTTCGAACACTAGAGTCGTTGTTACCATTAGTGTAAAACTGTGCAATTTTCTTGATTATTTTTTGGGTAGAAATTCGGATATAGCAAACTTCACTCAATAACTGCCTGCTACGTTAAGCTTTGTTTGACTGGCCACTTGGCATTGGGTGCAGTTTTACAACACTGTAGAAATCCTCCACTTTTGCCTAACAACAACCAGACGCCAGAGCAATATCAAAAACTAAACAATCTTCCTGTTTCAAACTCATTCTCATTAAATGTTGATATAACGAAATTTTCATCAAGGGTGGCCGTTATTAGCTTTTCGGAGGAAAACTTTAACTTGAATGGTGATGATTCATTGGCTTTCTGATACCGACAGATGAAGCTGATGAGATCTTCTGAAATCTTCTACATTCCTTCCCTTAACCAACCAGGGCTGACCTCCCCATATACAGCCAGGGTTGACATTCCCTTATACAGCCGGGGTTGACCTTTCCTTATACAGCCGGGGTTAGTCTTCCCATATACAGCCGGGAATGACCTTCCCATATGAAACCGGAGTTGACCTTCCCTTATATGGCTGGGGCTGACCTCCCCAAATGCAGCCGGGGTTGACCTCACCATATACAGCCAGGGTTTACCTTCCCTTATACAGCTGGGGCTGACCTCCCCATATACAGCCAGGGTTGACCTTCCCTTACACAGCTGGGTTTGACCTTCCCTTATACGGCTGGGGCTGACCTTCCCTTACACAGCTGGGGTTTACCTTACCTTAAACAGCTTGGGATGACCATCACTAAAAGAGCCCGGGCTGACCTACCAATATACAGCCGGGGTTGACCTTTCCTTATACAGCAGGGGTTTACCTTACCTTAAACAGCTGGGGCTGACCACCCCTAAAACCGCCCAGGCTGACTTTCCATATACAGCCAGGGGCTGACCCTCCCATATACAGCCGGGTTTGACCTTCCCATATACAGCTGGGGCTGACCTCCCCATATACAGCTGGGGCTGACCTCCCCATATACAGCCTGGGTTGACCTTCCCTTATATGGCTGGGACTGACCTTCCCAAATACAGCCGGGGTTGAACTTCCCTTAAAAATCCGGGTTGACTTCCCCCTAGTGCGAGCATGTTCAAAAAGATCGTACATTTCAGCTTGAAAAATGTTATTAGACTGGGTTATATTTAGTCTAGTTTTTGCGTTTTAGAGTTTACTTTTGAACAATTTTTCTAGAACGGGGTACCAGTTGAAGGAGAGTTTTTGGAGCTGCGTGAAAAAAATTCTTGGGCGCACCCCCACCCCCATACAAATATAAGTCACAAGCCCCAAGGGACTGCATTTCTCGCATAACCTCTAATTCCTTTTTAATCTTCATTAACTTCTCGGCAATTAATTACTTTATGACCATAAAGATGTTAAGTAAGAAAGACTTAAAACCAATTGGCGGAAATTTGGAATAAAAGCTCTACAAAGAAATTTACAATCTTAACAATCACATGCAATTCAGATGCAATTGGAACGTGGTATAGTTGGAATGGTACTTATGGAATTTCCAAAGCTTTTGATTGTCTACCTCATGTTCTCCTTTTAGCAAAACTAGAGGCCTATGGCTTTTCGCATAGGTAGCCTTAAGAATGCTCCACAGCTACCTAACTTCCCATAAATAGTTAGAATCAACTCTAGTTATAGTTCATGTGGTGTACTGCAAGGTTCAGTACTTGGCTCTCTGCTATTCAGTACTTACATAAATAAATTGATTTAATTCATTGAAGACTCACAAATGTGTAACTTTGCTGAAAATAATAGCTTGTTCATACACAGTATCTTAGAATTGTTCGAATCTACCATGATGGCCGCAGACACATCGAAATTCCAACTATTCCTACTAACCGATTTTCATTAATTTTTAAAAAGGTTTCTTTATCATGAAATTCTTATTCCTTTATTTTCATTCTAAGCATATGATTGCCATAAATTTTCATCATATAATATTTGTTTCTTTCTTCAAATGTAATTTTTACTGCTTAGTTTAACAATATTCATATCATTGACAACATAGCTTTTTATTGCTAGAGGATATTTATTACATTTAATCCTCGATTTAATGGACAGTGTTTTTCAAATTCTTGATATTTCTAACTTTGCAAGAATTCAGCACAAGAACAGCTTGCAAATATATTTATATTTAGGCCTACACCTACATACCCAATCTAGGCCAGTTATGGAACATGAAGAACAATACAACAAGCCTTCTATCTTTGTTGTATAGTTATTTTAAAATTTGATACATATTTCTAGGTAAAGCAAGGAATGAAAGTAGTATATTGACCTTTTTTTTACGCCGTGTTTATTCGTCCGGCACCGGATCCGTATGGCTAATTGCTATTCGTTCGGCAAACATGCGCATTAAGTCTTTGCGCTTCACAGTCGCGCGCCAAAGTTACACTTCACCAGTTCGCTTCGCTTTTGTCGTTAACTTGTTTCACGTTGGCAAAGAATGTTTTTCGTTTCAAGATGTCGAGGCTGATTTCGAGCAATATCAAACTTCTTCTTATTGTCGAGATTATGTCCGACAGCAGGACGATTGCTGCAACAATAATATTTATAGAGACAGGCCGATTTTGGACTACTCAAATGCTTTTTTTGCATTCAATATATAAATTTACAAAGCCGAAGTACGGAAGGAAGGCTAAACTTACAAACTTTTTGGCTGTGTGGCGTAATTTGGGTCCACCCCTTCTTAAATTTCTTCAAAAACTTTGAAAATCTTGGGGGTGGGTAGTCACACTGCATTTGCACCCCTGATGTCAAGGAAAACTACTGCAGAAAAAATTCATGAAAATTTGGAGAAAAACTAGCCTCCTGTATAAACAGGAAGAGATACATAAACAAACCAGATCCGCCAAGTTAACATGTGAAGCGCAAAGACTAACTGCGCATGTTTGCCGGACGAATAACATTTTTTTATACGAATCCGGTGCCGGACTTATTGCCAGGAATCTTGAGTTTTACCTTGGGATGGCAGATGAATTCGTTGTGAACCTTTTCAGTTTATAAGAGATATTGTTTTCCCACATCACACTTATTGGTCTAGACCTATTTACCTGATTTATGAATGAAGTAATAGGTAAGCGAATTTATAGACTTGCATCACTAGTTTGATGGTTGTATGAAATACTTATGCAACATTCTTGTTTAAAGAAAACAAATATAATGGTAAATATCTGTATTTAGGAACAGTGCAACATTTATTTAATTACATGGCCAGTGGAAAATGCAACGGTGTCATTACTTTTTTTGAAACTTCAAAGAACAGGATTGATGACACACATTTACTGTACATGTAAATTTGGGGCAATAACTTTTTATAAACTCAACAGGAATTTTGAAACAAATTGGCTTTTCAGCACATAATTACAAATAATCCAAGTTGAGGGAGTATTACAGCTAGAGCATGTTTTTAGAATATGCAATAATGATGCATGTAGTCCGTCCTGTTTCTATTTGAGATTGACCACAATTAATGAAAAACATAATCATTTGTTGTATGGGCCAGGTATACATGGCAGATAAAGAAACAGTGACAGGGCAGTATGTTTTTTTGGAAAAGATTGAAACAGGGTCCGTAGATTTGTCTGAAATAATTTTCTTTTTCCATTGGCCATGTTGTGAAGGAAATTTTGTACCTCGGCCTACCTACCCTAGTCAACTTTTGAATCTTCAACGTTTAAATTGCTGCTATACTGCTTTTTACCGTCGACCAACTATGCAGCCCTTCTATTATTTCTTAACCATCCATTGTTATCGCTGCGATTTCGCGTTTTTCCAAAGAAACTTGAACAAGAATAAAACTTAAAAACAAAATGGAATACTGAGCACTTTGCACGAAGCTTCTTGGTTAAACCATTTCAATTTTGTCTGCCAAAATTTATGGTACCGCATAGGGGTTTCTTGAAATCAAACCCCTTACAACGTTGGAAATCCTCTTTCCAAAATGATTTGCTCCTTAACGCCAGCCAGACTTCTATACAATTCGAGCTAGAAAAGATTCCAATATCTATCAGGAGACACTACCACGACTCGGTAAAATACCGGATGAACTTGCGGATAATTCTATGCCTAAACAACGTTTTGCTCAGGACCAATTTGACAAAATGCTAAGTTACCACAGTTTTCACTGACAAGAAAACAGAACCTACCAGTCTGGTTTCAGGGATTTTAAACTAAACGCAAAGATCTACTTTTTAAATTGAAAAAACGATGATATATAGTTTTAAATTGACAAAACGATAATAATACTGGTAGGATCCAAAAAGACTCACTGCAGAATAGCTTCAAATAGAGATCTATACAGAAGCGCTTGTTTTACAAAATGCTTTCCATTCCTTGGTAATACCTGCATTGAAAAATTTCGTTGTCTCATTGGCAAAGTCATCAAGGCTCAATTTTGCGAAAATTCTTTTTTCGAGAAAGTTTCCAGTGCATTAAAATGCTTAAGGTAGTAAGGGTAGAAATAGAGTTAATCTTTTTTTAAGAAGTTCTAAGAAAGTGTCAGTATTGAGATTTGTATACTAGGGTCAGTGCGAAACGTCTGCTAAAACGCAGAGAGATATGCAGATCAATGAGAAATAACTATTAAGTTGTGTTTTGCTACATTTTCTGTAATACATCTTCTCGATTACTAAATCTACAGCTGACAAGATTATATTCAAACTGACTACGCCATGTACCTCTAACTAAAAGAAGTAGAGTTGATTTTCTGTATGTCCTGTGTAACAGTTGCATGCTTGCTTTAAACAGTTTCCTTTCACCACGTATTTTAACAATAATGTCATATCCCAGAATAAAATATATACGAAATGCTGTTAAAATATCGGTATTGCAGGGCTGTTACATTTTTGACATAAGAAGCCTCAATTCTTTAAATAAGCGCAAGCTATATACAGCAAGTGTAATAAAAAAAACTATGGGATAAAGGAAGGCAATGGAATTACAGTAAAGAAACAAGCATTTAATGCTACGTTGTATAAGGGCACCAGGGGGTGTTTTTCAAAGATGATTACGGTTTCTGGCATCACTTTTATCAAAACCAATAAAAACAAATTTGTTTTGTGATTGCATTAAAAGTGGCACTACATTAATATTAAGGTCGAAATCAAGAAGGTGGATATTATGCCCGCATCGAAATCAAGCGTATATAAGACCTTCGTAGAATCTAAGTATGGTCTTAGTATACAGATCTATTTGGACACTTGTTCGCGAAATTTCCATCGAACCGATCCTTGAGAGTGAATCTCATTAACAATACGAATCCTTAATAGTAGTAAAGTTCTGTGGCCACAAGGGAATATACGGAGGGTTTAATCATAATATATGCTTTTTTCTCTCTCTATGTAGTGTGCGTCAGCCAATAAGTATACCCCATATCGGAGGTGTCACCAAAGGCGAGACATGCCGAAAACCGCTTCTGTTCAACTAAATGTAAAACATCAAGTTTGTACTCTTAGTTTGTTCTTAGTCAATCTAGAAATTCGATGGATGTCCTATTGAGTTCCAAAGCCTTAAATAGACGGATCTATTTTACACTACGATAAAAAACAAACTAAACTCTAGTTAAGCTTCTACTTAAACCATCGAGGCTAGAACTAAAAGCGAACTCTTCGTTTAACGCGAAAAATCTTTTAACCACTCAACGACAAAATAATGCTATACCTTCTTGACGCAAAAAAAAAACTGTTTTCTACTCACGATGATCGTTGCAATTAAACCACACTGATGTCTATTACTTTTGCTACATTCAGTGCTACTAAACAAAATATCAGACGCAAATATATTTCTTTTTTGATGCCACAAGTTAAGCAACTAAGCAGATACCTCTAAATTCAAAATGATAAAACACGAACTAATGCCAATTTTTATTTCAAAGTAGCAATTATAGATACGGCGCAAACCCTTTAGAGACAGCCTAGGACTAGAAAGGAAGCGTAACATTGGTTTTAATCGCAGTCTATTTTGATAATGAGCTTTCGTTTCAAAAGTACAAAATACTAACCAGGACATGGCTATACAAAAACGAAAGGCCTTAAATGAATACCCATTAGCGCCTAACTAGCTAAGAAACAACAAAGTACCGAAAAGATGTGAATACAATATTACCGCTAAATATACCCCACTTACAACAAACGATACTAAAAATCTAGAATACCTTCAACGATATAATGGGGCTATCAAGTACCTTGAGCTGGAAAAATCCAAACGGACCCTGTTGTCGAAGTAAATAAAAAGGAGCATAGCCCACAAAAAGTCGTATATAGAGATTATCAAGTTCGTTCATAAGCTTAACCAAAACTATATGTAAGGAGGCAAAGATCTTTATGGGGCAGACATTTCCCAGTGGCGACCACTGCACCATAGTAGCTTTGAATTTACAGTATAAAAGATACACAGCATATATATACTGAATTAGCGTGTTTATGGCAAACTGCAGAAATCATCATAGCAAATAAATTCGTAAATATTAATCATGAGAACAAGCCTTCGAAAGTTTTATCGCATCAAGCAGCAATTATTAAATAATGAAGTAAAATTTGTGCATTAAACAACCAACATTGTGTAGATCTTGAAGTTATAAGATCAACAGTAGGAAACGGGTTCCTCAAAAGGAAGCTTAAAATCTTGTCATCTACAAATATCGGTTTTTTTAAATATTTCTTGTGGAACAGGAGTGTACCAAATTGGATTGCGGTACCCTTAAAAACGTTAATGATAGATCAATGCACAATATTGCCTCAGAAAAACAACAAATGAAATAAAAACTGATAAAAAATGAAGACTCATCAGTCTTGCGCTACCCCATCATCGTGGAAAAAAATTACAATACAGTAAGTTACATATATCGACAAACGTATGTGCTCACATGCAATGTACAGTTTGAAGCAGTAATTGGATCGGTCTCATGTAACAACACTAGTTTCCAATGCGAATAGCAAGTCATCTCCATCAAGGAGACGTCCGCTTGGGGCATTCATTTCAGCTTCTGTTGTCGAGATGCACGGAAGTGAGCCCTTATGCTTGCTGTTTTGCAATGGAGATTGGTCTGCCGGTCCTTTCTTTAGGCATTCTGCTGTCTTTGTATCCACTCCAACAGTTTTTCGTAAGCGTGAGGTTGGTACTGCAGCGGGACCAATGCTCACCATCTTCGAGTCGTCAAAGGGGTCTTCAAGGTAAAGCTCTGGCATTTTCGCTCCACTATCAGGGCTTTCAAACCCGGTGAATAAAGGCGAGGCAGGCAGATCATTGAAGGTAAGGATCGTGTCGTCGTTTGGTGGTGGAACAAACGGTGCACGGGCAGCTAACTCTTCTGGATTGTCTTCTTCAAGGCCCATATCATCATCCATTAATGAAATTGGAGAGCAGCCGGGCACAAACAACATATTATCGCTTTGTGGTATCATAACGTATGGTGCTCTCCAGTGAAGATCCGAATCACTTGATTCTTCATTCATTGCATTATCTCTGCATCGATCTAGGCAAGTGTCAATCACCTCCAGTTGTGGCAGCTCTTCCTCAATATTGCTATCATCATCTTCATCGCTTTTGCTTGCATACTCTTCCGCTAAAAGGTTTTCATAGTGCTCTTGATTCTTGATGATCTTCTCTAATTCTTCCATTCTGGATACGGCTAAACTTCCTTCAGAGGAGCCACTATCACTCCCGGGCGGGGTGGGCATTGCTCCACAGCCTCTTTGAAATTTGATAGGGCCCTCATCATTGACATTTTCCAGGGTCCGCTTGTGACGGTGGTTTGTCACATGAATGACACTCTGCATTTGCTCAGTAGAGAGAAGTTGTCCTTTTTCTTCAACACCACTACAAAAAAACGAAAGATACAATATTCAGCTTTGATATTGTGACATATAGTAAACGCTCCCCTAAAAGTATTAGTATGCGCAATAACTTCCATTCTGAATTCCAGCAATAAATTCTTTGAATACGGTTGGAAACAAAGTTTCACTTAAAACGAGCTTACAAAAGCGATCCAAAAATGGCGTGGATCTATTAAAATCGGTGTTCAGTGTTTGTTATCTAGACATTTTATTGTTAACTACATTTCTGACAGCCGTTCTGAGCTGTTCATTTTGAAATTCAACCATATCTTACTTGTTATCATTAAACTTCTTACACACAAAATACGGTGGGTAGCCTAATGTTGGTGCTCTTCCAGTAACTTTGTCGCGCTATTGTCCTATACTATGAAGACGATCAATTTTTGCCACATTATAATTATTTGATTACAGATTGATGAAAACATAATAGAAGCAGAGAATATTGTCATAACGGAAAAGAGAAAGTAGCAACAAGCCTAATATCAAATTTGCATAAAAGCAAAAGATAGCAACAGAAGAGAAATTCCAGGGAACGCTACTTAGTATGATGTCAAGGCTAAATCAACAACGCTCCATGCATTAAAAGTTGATACAAAGATTTCCGAGTATTCCTGAAAATAGTCTTACCTGACAATGTAATTAATGTTGATAATATATTGCGGCTGAAACGATGTATTTGAGTAGACAATATTTCCTTTTGTAAGCATCCAGATCCAGCCACCTCTCTTTGTCATAACACGGTAATATCCACTGACAGACTGGCCTTTGCTTAACACTAAAAAATTAAAAGATCAAAATTAAAAGTACATTGAAACAGTTATTGTTCATTGACGAAATTTGGCTCTATTGATAATGGGAACCTTAGACAGCAGACAAAAATTCTGTTATGATCAATCCCAATTTCTACATCTGGTTGTATAAGTAACAGTTGTTTTGTTTACAGAATAAAAATGTTCTTATCATGTCTTGAATTTCCTATAGGTATTTTAAAGCCCTATTAAACTGCTGGATATTCCAATTAGATATCACAGTCAGTAAAAGATATAACCAAACGTTTGATGTCCAACAATGCCACATGTTCCTTACTCAGATAACTCAAAACAGCTCCATGTAAAACAGTAAAAATTTTATTGATTCCATTCTATCCTGAATGATCTTGTATAAAGTTTTTCTTCCAAGTAATCTGGCAAAATATATATCAAGGAATGCAACATTAAAAGATTTCTTAGTTATGGCTATTGCTGATACAGTCCACTATATTTCCATGCATGGAACACCTAGCATTATATCGCATGGGTTATAAAACACAAGCTAATACTTAACTGAAATTATAAAAATAAAGAAAAACTAAAAGAAGATTTATGAATCACTTACTTAAGCTGTGACACTTTTTGATGACATCTATGTCTGAAGTGTGAACATAATGGTACCAGGATTTATCCAACAACTCTGTTTCGTTATAGCCAAGAATAGTGTAGGCACTAACAAAGAAACCATTTTCATTAAAAAGATTGTTGCTTAGGATGAAAATAACTAGGTAGGTCAAGTTTTGGGTACCTATAGACAGTAAAGGCCTTTAACAACAAAGCTGTAATGTTTTTTCAAAAGATGTGATTAGCACATCAAACATTTTTATGGTCAAAAGATTTCCTGAAACAAAAGGTTGGGTGCAAGATAAGACTGTAGAAAATGCAGATCGTACAAATATGACATGTATGATAAAATCATTCCATCACAGTACAAATAAAATTCACATATGACCTATATCAAGGTTAACCCAGGTGCCAAAAAGAATTGGAATCAGGCGTGACTGCCAGAAGTGTGAGAAAATAGTAATTCGTTTTCACATCTAACAGGTAGGCCAGATCTGAGGAGCTAAAAGGTTTCACATTTCAAATTCATGAAGAACATTCTTCAAAAATAGAAAGCAAATTACTAATATGTGATCTGGCATGAAAAGACATGCCATAAGTTATATGCATCAAAGTGAGATAAACTAAAACACAATGAAAAGGATAGAACTACCAAAACACATCATTCAATAATTCTCAATTGATAAGCCTAATGCCTTATGTTCTGGACTTTGATTTGATACATTCCGATTAGCCTTACGTGGTCTTTGATGTGGTGCATTAAAGGCATAGAGAACTTACATGCTCTCCAGAGATACAATTCTCATATCCAACGTGTGTGTGGATGTAAAAGTAGCCCTGTCTAATGGTACATCGAATGTTGGTGATGCCAGTAATGGAGTACCAACAGCAACCAAGCATGTTGTATGTAGCTCATCATTTGCAGAACTAAACTTTGTTTGGTAACTCTGAACTTTTCCAACGCAGTGAATCACCTAAAGAAAAGATACTTTGATATAAATCCCACTAGGCCAACAATCATAACTTAAAGTTTTGTGTTTCTCACTGCTACTCATTTGGTATCAGAAAAGCTTTCCAGAACAGAGCAAATTAAATAATTCACTCAACTGTAATGTTCAGCTTATTTCAAATATGAAAATGTATCTTACGAAGTAAACTTGGAAATGGGTGGGCAACATAAATCTTTAAATTGGTGTAATGGAACAGGCTACTATTGTAGTATCTTTATTAACAAAAAGCATTATTTCCCGTTCATAGCGTATTCTAAAATTTGATTAGTGATTTTACAATAGATCCTGAAATTTTTGTGTTGGACGTAAGCTTTTTAATCAAATGATGATAAATTACTTTTAAAAAATATCAAATAGTTGGCTATAAGCACTATAACCATTGGAAAGGAAGTCAATATATAAATAAAATGTCATGAAAGTTCTACAAGTTTTGGTTTTCTCCTTGATTTAACATAGAAGAAAGTGTTTTCTTCCATAACTGACACTAAGGCAATAAGAGTAACAATTAAAGAAAGAGCAAAAGAACTTCGATAGAATCAATTAGAAAAAAACAACTTGAGTTTTTAGGGAAACAAGACAGGGGTGGACAAAAAACAACATAAACGGGGGGTAGCTTGA
Organism: Catostylus mosaicus; assembly: GCA_964019065.1. Classification (NCBI taxonomy): domain Eukaryota; kingdom Metazoa; phylum Cnidaria; class Scyphozoa; order Rhizostomeae; family Catostylidae; genus Catostylus; species Catostylus mosaicus. The sequence continues at coordinate 10,958,965 of OZ025188.1, read as the reverse complement.
AGCTGCTGACTGACAAAAGAACCTGGGAACTTTAATTCAAAAGGGCATGAAGGGGAACATAGAAAGGCATTGATCATTGACATCTTTAATCAGATGCAACATAGAAATAGATAAATAAACAGATAGTGAAGCAAAACACTCACCCTGTATATTGAAGCACTGAGATTTACACTCTTTCCTCTGCTTGTCAGTGTGCTTTTCATCCTGATGAAAAATGATCTGCAGGTATCAGATTCAGCATGAAACCTTCTGCAGACTGGCTTTGTACCATTTTCTTTTAGCACTGATGGCAGATCTGAGCAAAATAGCCCATCAAATATCTCCATATCTTCAAGTGGAACCTGCCCACCTAACTGTTTGGCTAACTCTTCCTGATCACATGGGTGAACATACTTATAAAAACTGCATCCTGTCAAGTCCACCTAGAAGAAAACAAAATTGAAAGCATGCTCTTTAGCACAAATGATACAATGAAAATTATGTCAATGGTAAATGAAAGGCTGATTAAAATACATATAATCTATACCTAAATGGTTCTGATGTACTTTCAAGATTTACAAGTTTAATGATAACAGCACTGTTTTAGAGAAAACAGAAAAAAAAGTTCTTGTATTAAAAGCGCAATCCTGTGACACATTTTCAATTACATGCAAACAGACAGGCAATAGCCCAACATACTACTGATGTGACAGAATCAAAAATCTAGGAAAAATACCTGTGTTATTCCAAGATATTGGGCAACATTTGGAGATACAAACAAACACTGTCCTTCCTGGGAAAGCACAAATACAAATCCATCCAATGCATCCATAACTGACAACCCAGGTATCATCATGTCAAAATCTATCTCTTTCTTTATGTTTGGTGTTTCACCTTTATTGAGAAATACAATTGAAAAATGTGGGTTACTTAAATGTTAAGACTGAAATCTATCAATAGTTTCAAGTTCAATAAATCCATATGTAGTAAGAGAAAAGTGTATATTTATGCCCATCACCTCAAAAATGCTTGAATTTGAATTAGATGTGGAAAGAATTTTTCTTAAACTTTCCAGAGCCTTTCTTTTCAATTCTTTTTGTCTTTCAAAAACTTACCACATTTGGAATGAAGAATCAACCCATTGTTGATAAGAAATCTGTTAAAAATATGTTTAAACTTGACTTAAAATTCAGCCCACAATGTTAGCTTCTACACAAATATCAGTTAAAAAACTGTGATGGGACATTTTTTAAACTTCCTAAGGATTCTGGTAGGATAGATTGAAAGAATTTTTAGACATGAAAACTGATAAAATAATTTTGAATCCAAAAGAAGGTTTTTCATCAATAAAAATTTGCAATGAATGACTTTATTTTGACATTAAAAAATTCAATATTGCTTACAGTCTTTCTATCACCAAACCTATGTTTGAAATTTAATGCCATAATATCTACTCTATAAAATCTAGAAACATGTGGTACTAGTAACAATCCTGAAAATGACAAACAAAAAACAAAACTGGCATACCAGTTATTTGTCTGATGATGTGTTTCATCTTAACAAAGCTGTTTGACAGTCTCATAACACAGAGTCTATCAAGGCTTAAACTTGCTTTAGGCATGACTGGCAACTGACTGGCAAGTTCTGAGAATTCATCATTCTGTTGCCCTCTTCTTTGACGGGCAGCATCTCTAGATTTTTTCTTCTGACTCTCACTGAATAAAATGTAGAAAGAATACATAGTTTGCAGAGAAACTTTTACACATTTTACTCATGCTATATGATTGAATAATATCCTGATAATGATGGAATAACTGAGAAATGCTTTTATTCACATTAAAAGCCTCCTTTGAGATTAAAAAATAATCTCACTTAAAAACCAATTCTTTTAAACACCTAACTCTTAAATGTGCTTATTCCAACCAGTCAACTTTTTAGGGTTGAAAAAACAGGGCAAAAAACAAGACACCCATACAGAACAGCCAAATTGAACAGCCAAATAGGAAATCCAAATGGGATAACCAAGAGCAAAGCACTGCTGAACCAATTCAAAAGGACAATACTGTTTTTTAACAACAAGTACACAAAAACATTAAGAGACAAGGTTGTTGGTCAATGCATAAATAAAAAAGAAGCAACATTCCCTCCATCACTTCAATGAATTAATCATCTTTCGTTAAATGATTTGTGAATGGTAATTATTGCAAAAAAGGCTTTTTAGAATGCAGCTATGCTTCCAGTTTTTCATGCCGTTTCTTAGTTCTACAGTACAAAATATTTGTTGAAATTTAGTACCAAGTTGCAAATAATCCTTACTTTGAAGTATATATGTCAAGGAGGACAGACCTTGATGCTCTATAAGAAATAAGCTTGCTGGATTGAAGCTTCCATTAGAATGCAAGAGTGGTTTCCACAAATTTTGAAAGTCACTTCTGTCAATTCATTTTCAATTACCCAAAGGAAATTTTTAGCTTTGCAAAACCAATTTTGTGCCATTCTTCAATTTTTTCACCCCAATCTGAATGATAGATCTGGTCATAACCGGTCCTTCAATCCTTGGGGATAAAGGTGTGCTAATGGGATAACTGTAGCATATACGTAGTTCTTATCCTTCTTCATTGTCATTAGACCTTTAAATAAGACCTCCAATGTTTCTTATCAACAAGATTTGTCTCAAATATTAACACAAGACTGACAAAATAACAGCACAAAAGATATGGATTTGCCCTTTGAATTTAAATCAAGACAATTGAATTGAATTTGATACTGCATATTATCTGTGTCTTAATCTCATTGCACAGTTATCTGCAGACATTAACTTTTATCTGTAAAACCACAAAAACATAATGTCCTCCTACTTTGTCAGTTTGCTATATCTTGAATGGTTTTTCTATGTAACCTTAATTTTGCAAAGTATAGTGTCCTGCTTTGAGGAGGGGCCTATCTTTGAATTTTTCAGGTCTTTGTCAAAAGATGATATAGATGAGACAGTATTTTCTTTTAATTGTATATGCTTAATAATGCTGCATCTGTCAAAAATGAGGCTTTTATTTGGCACGTTGGTTAATTTTCTTTCAAAAGCAACCCACTAGATCTTGATGACTTCACTGTAATGAGGAAATAACCCTATAATTTTTCAATATATAAGGAACAAATTTCAACTAAAAGATTAGAGTAACACCACAGGCAGCAGTTTGAGGAACTCTTCATGCCCGATTTGAAGAAAATTCATCACTGTCAATTTTGGAGCAAATCGATAGCTTTTGGGCATTGGTCTGAAAATTTTTCCTGACTGGTCCTATATTTGGTTGTTGGGGAAATACTTTGGGAAATCATATGCTCCTGAATCCAAAAATTTAAAATTACTTGAAGTGATAGAAGTGAATCTTACAGACATGTATCACTATTAGGTCCTGCTCAGTATTGCTGTAGATGTAAACAATAAACAATGACATAATTTACCCAGTTGAAGGTATATTTGAGGTACATGTAACCCTTATGCGCCCTTTAAGTTGACAGGATAGACAAAAAGACCAGCATTCTTGCCTGTCATGCTATTGAGTGAGCTGAAACAGTGCTGATGAAAACAAAGCAAAAAGTAAGCAAATGAGCAGCATGACAAAGAGGCATGGAGTAAGGCAGAAAAAGTTCAAAAAACATAGACAGTTTGTTGATGGTTATTTTGGGTAAGATGAGTCAAACATAAAATTTTCCAAAAAGGCCAGACATTGTAGGCTGAGGAGATGTTATTATCAGCTGAGTGAAATATGAGAGGCCTGAAATAACAGATGTGATCAAGCAAATAGTAAACTTTTGAAGAGAGATTTATCGCCAAATAGGAAAAATCGAAAAGAAAAAGAAAGATACCATCCTTGACCACATTACTTTGTACAGGGCATACTACATATATACTACTCCAAGGATCTTTTGATGAAAATGATGAGTACTGACAGTATTTCATTTTGGAACTGAGAGATGTTCTGAAATTTTTCATCAGCTGTGATCACATACTCATATTTAATAAACAGATGTAATAACTATTCCCATCAAATAGAAACAAATAAAGTGGCTTGGCTCTTAAAATGATAAAATTCAAAATCTTTAGCTTGTCTACTTCACACTAAAGTTGTACCCCAGATCATAACTCATTGCAGCAAAACAACGGAGGGCCCTGTACTTTAATTGTGAAAAATAAATTTGCAATTCAATTACAACAATGGGTAGGAGGGCTTTTTAAAAAATATACAAAATATGTGGAAAGCAATCCTACTAGTGTGTCTTAGCATCACTAAACACTCAAATATTGATTGAAAAGATGACAGTGTCCAACAAAACAAAATTCCTATCAAGGTCGCAAAGTTTCCTCTCTTGAACCAGTATAAATAGGTCATGTCAATTCACCATGGCATAGTTAAATGTAATATGTAGGCTGTTGGTTATTATATCAAGCTTTTCCTCTGATCCATCTCACATTTTGCATATGGTCAAATTTAACCACATCTATTTTTGATTATATACAGTGGCCCGATGCAAAATTGTTGAACAGACTTTGAAAATACTAGAAGGTGCACAATTGTTGAGCACATACAATATTAACAGCACCTTGTAGCAACTAAAGAAAGATAATCTAACTGCCAATTTTTGTAGAAAAAAACATTGATTTTTAAATCTGGAATCATCACATTTATAGGAAGATACTTGTACTTTATAGACAGTGATATTCTATGCATGAATCACTTGATGCAACAGGATGTTAATGGAGCCAGGTCAATCTTCTTAAAATGTTGCAGATTTGTTGCAACCTTGATCGATGCCATGGGCTATGTCCAACAGTAGGGAGAAAAGGCCACTGGGAAGGAAAGTATATTGAAATTATTGAAAAAAATCATGCATTTAATTTTGCACATGACAAGTTTGACCTTTGAAAAGTTATCTTGCCAGAGTCATGCCACACGACTGCAGCTGCTGTGCTGAAGTGCAGCTGTCGTGCCTAACTCAAATCGCTGAACCTAATTCAATTGCTGTACCTTTCATGTGCAAAAGTCGTTAATTTACTTTGGCACATGAGAAGCATGGCGTTTCAACTAGGCCTTATATAGTCAGTGGCTGTTATCATCTATCTCTCTTTTTATTAATGAATTAATTTATTCATTATATAACTTACTTATTTTCTTAATTTATTGTTTATCTATTAATTTATCTATTCAACTATTTATTTTTGACAAAAATATTGTCTTATTTCTTGATGCTATTGTGCTAAAAATGTTGGGCAAACTTTTGCTATATAGGCATCTTCTTAAAGATTGTATCTTAAAGATTCTTATAACTAGCTTCACTCATTACTTCTGTGGAGTAGAGAAAACCTCAGCTAATTGTTATGTTAAAAACATTGATATCAACCTTGTGTTGTTAAATGTAATTTCAGGTATGATGATGGTGTTGGTGGTTCAACCTCCAATGTAAAAAACTTTCTAAAACACAACTTGATTCTTAAGGTGCATAAAACTATTTACAAAGTGCATGCACCAAAAGATTTATTCTTGTATTACAGACCATCACAACACTTGATGGCAGTAATGACCATTTCTTGCAGATGATTGAATCTAGCACTACAGAGGAAGGCTACATGCAATAGTGTCTTAAAGAAGCCTATCTAGATTGATTCCATCATTACTACAATTTTTTGTAGATTGGCTATTTATCTGTAGATGCAGACCAGCTTCTTTAATGCAGAAAATACATTGACCTGGTTGTCACTGTAGAAAGTTCCTTAGCAGTAATGGTTGAAAATCACTCTAGTGAAGCGCACTGCACAAGATTCCTCTATTAAAATTGACATACTTACAACAGAACATACTGGAAGTCTTACATCTAAAATTTTCTGTCTTACATGCTAACAGTATGAAACATGACTTTGGAATTAAATGTAAATGCATGCCAGTTTATTACAGGGATCAACAGGATTTAGATTACGGTCAACTGAAGGAATTGACACAGCCTAACAGCATTGTCAGGGGGTACCCCTTAACTAACTGAGTGAAAGTGCATCTTATTCTGACAAGACAGATAGAGAGGGGCATAGATCAATCTATAATTTGAAAATGGGAACTATCTTTTTATTACAATTTTGTGATGAGTATGAACTTTTCAATGAATAATCGTAAAATAGGCAGTTTCATCTCCCATCCAATGCTGACAAGGGTTTGATTTGATTTATGCGATGAAGGACCACTTTAGAATACTGCCTCTGAGTGTCAAATGCTACCTCCATCAAGTCCTGGTCAAAAGAACACTATATATCACTAATTTTCACAATGATACCCCTGGAATAACTGTGAATGCAAAAATGACAGTGGTCAGAAGCTTGGCTTGTATGAATTTTCTACAATTAAGCCCATTCCCTGCTTTTTAGGATGACACCTCTGACTTCCTCTGTTACAGAGCCATTCTTTTCTGCTCTTCTATTGTTCACAGTTTCCAGGTAATCATTATTCACTTCAATACATCTCAGGGGAAAAAATTCGATTTTTGATTTATGCCACTTAAAAAGCACTGCAAATTTGCATGTTTTTTACAGATTGAGCCCCTAGCCCATGTGCGAGATGTTAAAAAGATAAAAACATCTTTGGTTGATGGTAAGTACATGAAACATAATGGCAATTTGAGGGATGTAGGGATCGCAATTGAGGAAAAATTTACATTGGCATGATAAAAGCATTTTCAAAGGCAACGATATTAAGCAAGTCAAAAATCTAAACTATTTGGTAGCGGTAAGTCAAATAAGTAGCTACGTGCTCCTCGCGCACTTTCTTCCAAAAAAATTGAGCAACATTGGCTCTAGAATTTGGCCCAGCATATTCGGAAGCAAAGGATCAGTTATATTTATATGCAAACTCGACGCAAATATGAGAACATAATCTGTGTAATAAGTCCGCAATGGCCGTCTGGATGCAACTGGTTCGGCTATATGAATAGGTATTTAGGCCATAGTGGAAAACGGCAGGTCGTTGTGCAGTTGGACACAAATTAAGTAACATAACTTGAAAATTCCCCTAAACATATTCCTCTTGCCTTGACGAAACGATATCAAAATATAAAATAAATAGTTACCTATCGATCCTTCTAGCCATTGCTTTTGTTTCGATTAATGTAGACGGTAAAATGATAAATTAGATAGTGAAGTAAACAAGTTCATAGGTCGCGATGCGTCGCCTTCACTATCTTTGACACTGCAAAGGATCAGTGAAACTGCTCCAAAAAACTCAAAAAGATCAAATTAAACAACGTGGCAAATTATTAAAACAATCAAATCAGCTTGAAAAGCGATTTAAGGTCTTAAGACCCTTTTTCGCTCACATTTCTTCCTTATTTCCTTTGCTTCGATCAATTTCCCGACAATTTCATGTGCGATAAGTTTCCAACTAAAACTTTAAGGGACATGCGCAGGATTTAATGACGTAGTCACAATTTGGACGGATGACAATGAAACAATAGACGTGTCCCAATAGAATCTTCGGTCGTTCACTGTACTGGTATCCTATTTCAGATACTTGCTTCTGCTCCAAAGTCGCACTCTTGGGGCACTCAACGAAATCACAGCAGAGCAGCAAAACCGCCTCAGATCAGTGGAAAGTCCCTGCTAACCGTTACAGAAGTCATTTTTCCGTAGATCAAAGGGTTGATTGATTCCGCTAGTGAAACGCACAATAGCCCCCAAAGACCCGGGCGCCACGGCTCACGTTGAAATTACCCGCAAATTATTTGCAACGCATTTTGAATTCTTTCAAGACTCATGACAGATAGTTAAACTGGCGTAAGCCTGAGTCCAGACAGATTTAGCCAACCAATGAAGATCTTCATTGATTTTCCGCGTATCTAAAAGGATTTTAAAGGGTATAAATCAAAACAAAAGCAAAACATTTCAAGTAAAACCTGGTGAAATTTCAATTCTTACTGAAAATGGGAAAATCCTTTGAGATTCTAAACAAGTTGTTGAAATAATTGTATGATATTTCTACAAATATTGCGAAGAACCTTGTCAATGAAATAAGTAACTCAACTTCACATTTAACTGGATACCTTAGCGATACACTATCTGAAAGCATCATGTTATTGACTCCAAATCATCTGCAGCTTTTGACATTCCTATTTAAATGAACTGATATCAAATGAAATAACAAAGCCCTTGACGTATCTGATAAATCTTTCTTTTAGCAGTGGCTTCTATTCAAAATCATTAAAATACAAAACATTGAAAAACATAAGTTACTGTATCCATCAGAAATCACAAATCTCTATCTTTTTGCGGACAATCAAGTCTCTTATATTCTAACAAAAATATTGACGACTCAGAAGAAGTTAACTTCGAACATGCAGAAATGTCTAGTTAATAGCAATAAAATAACCGTGAATTTAAACAAATCTAATTTCATAATACTGAGACCAAGAGAGAAAAATCTCCCTCGAAACATAAATTTAAGCCTCAATAACGAAACCTTTAGCAATTCAGATTGCGTTAAATGCCCAGGTGTATAGACTGATAGAAACTTAACCTGGAAAAATCACAATAAACATTTAACAACTGAAGTAGCAAAGGGATAGACCTATACTTGCTCACTAGATCAACTCAGGAAATGTTTAAAAAAATGTAAACCTTTTAATCCAGTACGAGTTATACTGGAAAGATATAAACAACGAATAGAAAAGGATGCAGGGGATAAGCAGAGTATTGTGAAAAGAATAGAACCTCGTGAAGGGATATTCATTATTGTATAATGTTGGCCCCCCTGCATATGTTTCTCTCTGCGTCACATTATGTTTCTTTAAATAGTGTTGTTCACGGTAGTTTACTATTCTGTGACAGTACTAAGCTAAGTAAGCTAAACTCGCATATTTCATTATAGCAACCGACAAAACGAGAACTATATGTAAGAGATACCTGTCAATGACCAAAAATGTATATGTATGCTTCATAGACTACGGTAAAGCATTCGATAGTGTGAACCACCAGAGGATGATTGAAAACCTTATAAAGGCTGCAATAACAAGGAGGGATGTCAAATTCATAAGAAATCTGTACGGGACTCAGAAATCCTTTGTGAGATTAGAAAATTGACTATCTAAGGAAGTGATGATAAAACGAAGAGTAAGACAGGGATGTGTATTGTCTCCTGCCCTCTTTAACCTCTACACAGAAAATGATATTCAGTCTTGTAGAAGATATGGGTGGTGTAAGGATACGTGGACTTAAGATCAGCAACTTGAGATTTGTCAAAAATAAGGTTTTTTTTGCTAAAACACCTGAGCAATTGCAAGAAATAGTTAATAAAGTGTATGAGGATGGGAAACTGTATGGCATGAAGATAAATGCAGAAAAACCCAAAGCAATGTTGGTATCAAAATTAATGCCGAGCGCCAAACTTCATATTATTGTTGACAAACGACACAATGAGGCAAGCAGATTCATTCTTATTTTAAGGCCTTCTATTGACAGAGAAAGGTTAACTGCGATAAAAAAGTGCTACGTCATATTTTTAAATTCTGAGCTGGTATGAAGGAAAGGACTGGTATGCAGTATGAGTGGGCAAAAGGAACTGCAATGGGCAGCGGCCAATGGAGAGCTACTGTGTCACCCGATGTCGAAAGATTGAGAACACGAAGAAGTAGAAGAAATCTAGTATATACGATCGAGAGCTATTTATAGAATTATATTAGCATCATTCATTTGACGATATTTTATATTGAAATGCTTCTTATTTTATTAAACTTGTTTGCTCTTACTTTTATGATAAAGCGTCTCGGTATTATATTATTTTGATTGAAATCAAATGCTGAGGATTTTGAATGACTTTAATTGAAATTTTGGGGTTCATAAACAATAAGTGGTCAATGTTTTCCGCTTCTGTTGAGTTTATCTGCCTTTGATAAGTACTTTTGATATTTTCTACATTAAGTATATTCCCACTATTTAAAGTAGTAAGGGGCTGTTTTTATGATCCCGGTAAGTGAGGCAGCCCGTTAGGCGAGATCTTGCCACCGAAATCAATTGGAAATTTCGATTTTAAAAAGGCCTTTGATACGTTGCTCATCGTGTTCTTTGTAATAAACTTGAGCTGCCTGGCGTTCAGCAAAGGGAACTCTCTTGGTTCGAATCATACCTCTCTAAAACAACAATATTGTAGCGTAGGGGGTTATGACTCTAAGGAATTGAAGTTGAGGTGCCACAAGGATAGTGCTTCGGCCTGTTACTGTTCTTGATCTTCATTAACGACCTTCACAAAGTTACAAGAGGTAAAGTATCCATGTACGATGATGATACTAGCCTATTTTACACGGCCAATGATATTTCCAAGCTAGCAACAGCAATTAGCAATGATCTAAAATTGTTAGATAAATAGTTGAAGGGTAATAAATTTCATTGAATGTAGAAAAGGCGAAGTCTGTGCCCATTTGTACAAAACCTAAGAGAAGAATTCATAAGAATAATGATGAAAAGCTAAATCTAATAATCCCTGATGGAGAGCTAGATCTTGTCGATGAAATCAAATACCTTGGCGTACATGTGGATGACAGTTTAAGTTGGAAAGAGCACCCAAAATCTGTCACTACCAAGGTGTCGAGAGAAATAGAAATGCTAAAACATGCTAAATGTAATCTCCCAGAACCCTCTTCAAAAACCCTCTACTCGAGTATTGTACAGCTCCACTTCCGATAATACTCCTCTGTTTGGGGAGCCTGTGGTGTCACTCTGAAAAAGCGCCTTCAAAAATTTGAAAACCGAGCGCAAGAATTGTGACTAGTCGCAAATTTGATGCCCCGAACAGACCACTTAAAGAGAGACTTGGGTGGAAGACCATTGATAAACAGATTGCTGAAGAAACAAATACAATAGTCTGTAAGTCTCTTAATGACTTGGCCCCATAATACTAATGCCGTCTATTCAATAGAAGCTCCGCGCGGGGAGGCCCATACTCTACGTACTAAGTCAACAGATCTTAGAATACCAAAAAGGCATCTGTAGATGGACAAAGATGTTTTTCGCATCGTGGGGTAAAACTATGGAAAAGTCTATCCGTTAATGCAAAAAGGCATATTCCTCCAGGATCTTTAAAGAGTTGATCCATTCACATTAAGGTTATCATATTTTTAGTGTAAAACCGTGTTATAATTTGTGCTTTTGGATTGATAATTATATAAACTCAAACTCAAACAAATTATTTTCAAGTTGCCATTTTGGAATCTTAATAGGGGCCCATTTTCATATATTTGACTTGAAAGCCAAACATGTTTTAGCAGTTTCTGCCTCATTGTTAAGGTTGTTCCAAATATGTGCTGCTCTAAATTCAAGGCTTTTCAGTCCATAGGATGATAATTTCCATATAGAGGAGTCATAACTAATGACCAAGGGCTAACAGGAGGTCCTTCTTCCTTAATTATATTGCTAATACCTCTTTAGTATCCCTGCCTCTCCTAACATGGCAGTCTCTTTCATACCAACAACATTATGTGAGATGTTAAGCTTTAACTCACTAATTAAATTGTTTAGTAACACTCCCGAGGGCTCCAATTACTACTAGCACTACTTGCACTTTTCTTACCCCCCCCCCAAATTTCCATCTTTCTCCTCAAATTTTGATATCATTAATCTTTTTCTTGTTCTTCTTCTTTTATTCATCCATCAGCAGGCACGGCATGTTTGAAATGACGCAAAATCTTTCTTTCTTATTGATCTCAGCAATTTCAGGCCTCCTTGCCTTCATCGCAATGTCACATTGAATGTTCATTGTCCAGAGAGGTTTGGCGTTGTCATGTTATATGGACCGACTGTCATATTCTAGTGTGTTTATGTAGTGGATCATGCTCGCCACAAATTTGGGGCAAAAAGGGGCCTAGAAAGCAGACTAGATTGTTATCTTTTTTGCGCTTCTTTTGATATTTTAAAGAGAATTTCGAACGCCACGCCTATCCTTGACTACTGCAAAAGCAGGGCCCTTTTAACCTAGTTACTATGTGTGCTAAAAACCTCCAGCAGTGCTGAAGATTATTTCAAAATATAAATGGATGCAGCATATCGCAGCCTCTAAAAAATACTCACAACCACGACCAACGAAATGCAAACGTTCATACTCAAAGATAAATAATTTATAAAAACGTGTTAGGTTAATCTATGGGTCAGCTTCGTCTAAGTGCATTGATGCTCACTGGCGTTCAGCGACGAGTGTGGACTTTTGTCTTCTATTGATTACGAAGAAGTTATTGTTGCACCGCTCTTGAGCAAGATTAACGCACTTTAAAGGCGACACATTAAATCGAAAGAGATTATCAGGCATTTATAAATTAACTGCAATTTTTCAGCTCTTTAAAAAGGGTACCATAATTATTCAATTTACCGCAGCCTCTTCGGGTAAGCGAAAACCTCCCAAGAAAAAATTTGTAATAAGCGCGGCCCTCGATTAAGCGCACCCCAAGGTAATGCTGGAGAACAAATATACTAATCATAATATTCTGATGGGACTTTTGCATCAATTGAAGACCAGTGAGACTCAGGAAACCACGAATTGAAAATTTTAAGCAAAGTCGATTGCTATATTCTTTAATTTTGAGCTGTCATAAATGTTATTGTTCATGTGTATGCATGTGTCTTTCATCTTGGAGCTTGTTCCCCCACCTCCCTCAACTTTAGACCCCTGACTGTGTTTTCAGGCAATATCAATGGATAGGTTTGTTTTGCAAAGGCTGGCTTTGGCAATCTTGCGATGATGTCTTCAGAATAGATGACTTGCCGGTAATAAAGAACTGTGCCCCATCTCCCTATCTCGAGGGACCATCAAAGAAGATTAAAAGATTAGGCATAAAAGAGAGATTTTTGTTAGAAAAAGCAATGTTCAAAATTGATTCGTAATAATTACTCTCCAATCGGTATCGAGTAGCAAATTTCTGGAAAGACACGAGTGATCCTGATGAATGAAGAACTTCTGTTAAAAATATACACCTGCTCGTTCGTTTATCAAAAGGAAAGTGTATTGTTCTTCAAAAAGTGGCCTGTACCACAGACAGTTAATCGCCAAATTCACTATCTGTGACGCAGACTACCAGAGGGTCGCTTTACACAGGAAGCATTTCCCAGACAACAATAGAAGATTGGCGCGGTTTGGTTGTGCCACACAAGGTTTTCAGTAATTGTTATGGGTCGTTCACCGGTCAGCGACTATAGTTCAAGGCTTGCCAGAATCCAAATTATTCATAAATTTATGAATACGCTAATAATTTTCATAGGAGTCATAGAAATGAGGAATATTTAGGATGACTCATCAATAATAAAGGTTCCTCTTGTTAATTTTTAGATAAAAGCACCTCCTTAAGGTTTCCTTTTGAAAGATAGAATACAGAACTTTATCATGAAACAAAAGGTTGAAAGGCCTTGTTTGTGGTGCTATATCTAGATGCCACAACGGAAGATTTTGCCATCAACATCCTCTTCAACGTCATTCAAAAGAAAGGAAACAAGAGAACCCATTGAACAGGAGCTACTAACTCAGTGAAGGCTGAAACAACTTCCAGGAATGTCAGACAAATGCACCCCGAGCACACGAGAGTGAGTCTGTCCTGGTCTGTTACCAAACTTGCACGGAAAAGACTTGTATTAACCCTTATCCAATCTAGTTGGGGTGGGCTATCCGTACGACGAGACTAACACTGACTTACCCGCCAGTTTATTGGATCAGTATCTGATTTCAAAGTGTGGATAATGTCTCGTTTGAAAGCAAAATTATTTGGGCTCGTTCCAATGTGAATGCAAGCGAATTTCTTGATCGGACTGACCCACCCCTGAGTTCCCTTAGATTTGCTTCATTTGCATTATTTGCAGGACTATTTCAAAATCGCTTCGAAAGTTCTGGATGTAACTTTTGAAAATAATGAAATAAATGAAATAACTTGGAACAGAAAATCTGCAATCAAAAAGCGTAATCACTGTGGCATTATGAGAAAGGACACGGATAGAATTATTCTTACATAATAGAGCCAAGCTGGCTAGAGTCACTCATTATTTATCCTATGTTTATAATGCCCAAAATTATAATGAACTGAGCCCTTTTCTCTATTCATTCCTATATGTTAAAGATTATCAATTTCCTTATCTCTTCTCAGATGTCACTTACCTGCTCGCGATACAAGTAATTTATAACAATAAAAACGTTCAATACCTTTAGGCCATCGCTGATACAGAAATACTTTAAAATCCTGAAAGTGTTAAAAAATGTATCGTAAATGCGGGAATATCCAACTAATTATGTATCAATCGCACTCATCTTTTGGCTGGCAATCAACGATAAAACTAAAACAAGAAAATCACAAGTTGTACCTCAGTAATGTCGTTGATTAGAACTTGTTGTAAAAAGACCAATTAAGTCAATTAAATATTTAAGCATCAAATAGCTTTTATAAAATTCGTTAGCATGGGCGATGGACGTATATCAGCATTGGAGGAAACCGGACAAAGATGGATGCATAACCTCGCACATATTGATTGGCAATATAAGCCCCAGTGGCGAACCACTGTATATATAAAGACGTTTACCCATAAAGCTTTTGCATCAACATAAAATAACTAAAAACATTTCCTTAGATTCGATTGAACCCCACATAGCAGGGAATGGCTAAGGGTGATCGTGTGCCTGCGATGTGAGGCACTTAATGTAAGCTATCCTTTACAAGTAAATTGGGTTGTAAGAATACTTTTTTAAAATTTAATGTATTTAACTGTGGCAAATAATATGAAAGATAGCAATTAGATTAGAATCAAGGCTTTATGTTAAAGTCATAAGATGACATGTTTATTATCTTTACATCAAATAGAATCTCTAGGCCATAGCAATTTTTAGGCCTTTAGGAATCTTTTATATAGTGGAACTTTGTTAATATAGCCACCAACAGGCCATAAAAAAATTGCCCTTAGGAAGAGTCAAATTTTAGACATTCTCGATAATTTTTGAGGAAGTGTACTCTGCAACAGACATTGGAAATATAGAAAACATTTTCAAAAATATAAAGAAATTCAGTTGCGTAAGTCTTAGTTGCGGCACGAGCCAAAAATCAACAAAATTAAAATGCAGTTGCAGTTGTGGAAAATGGAGAAGTAGTTTGCCATATACCACGGGCACAAGCAAATAAAAAGTAAGAAACAGAGATAATTTGTCATCTTACAGGGCCAAAAATAAGTTGCCGTAATAACAAGGTGATTGTATCATGAAAGTGGCACTCAGGCTAGATTCCGCTGTCTATCATGATGCATTGCACGTGACAAATTACTGATTTAAATCAGACTACCTCCATCATAATTCATATATGTCACACTGAAAATGTTAAGTTATCTCAATACATGATCTTGTGGTAGGGTCGTAAGTAAAATGATCATCTACCGTTAAATTTATGACACATCCTATTGCCTGAAGCATCATTTTCACACACTAAATGGATCGAGACAAGAAGTTTGCATGGTTTTTGTCAACCCTATCGATATCAGATGAATACAGACAGTCACCTTTCACCTTTCACCTTTTAGTTAAAAACTCTACCGTAATATAAGATGCTGTTCTCAGTTTCCCAATATGGTTCCACACAGGGACCGCGCAGCGGTCTTAAAGTAGAGGGGCTGATCGAGCCGCAGTGGTGGTCCGGGGGAACCCTCGGAGAATTTATTTAGACCACGCCCCTTAGAAGGTCGGAAAACGCCCCTTTCAAAAAGACTTCCTTGCTTCTTTACGTCCTTGTTTATATACAACAGTTTGGTGCAGAAAATATTTCAGTTAAAAATGAGATATTTGTAATAGCTTTTAGGACTACCTTTGAAAAAAGTGGAGGGGCTATAGCCCCTGCTAGCCCAATGGCTGCGCGGTGCCTGGTTCCGCAAGAACAGAAGTGTCCGTTGGTTGTCTACTGTAAATTTCACATTTTTTATTCGTACCAGTTTGAGTCAATGAAGCAATAATATGTCTTGGCAGGGCAGACTGGCAGCGTATTACAAAGCCTTACAACATTTTTCATTTAGTACAGCTTCGCGTAGTTGAAACATCTATAGCAGTCTATCCATTCAGACGTTATTGGGTTAAAAGTTAGGGACCATGTCTTATCTTAAACATTGACGCTTACTTAACATACATTACATTTTTATTTTTACAAAAGTCTGTAGTCAAGATTTCTGATATAAAATCAAAATGGTTCATAAAGGTAGCAGTTTGTGAATGTTGATTCGGGTTTAAAAAATTATCGGATGTTAGATTCATAATTTTGTGTCTAGTTTGTCTGAGAACAAAAGCTAGAAACAAAAGTCTAAGCACATACACCAAATGGCAATTGTCTCTCGCACACTCAGAAAAAGCATTCTTTTCATTTGTTGCTTGCTCTTTCTTCTAAGAGTTTTGCCCAACCCCTTTTGCCAAAATATTTGTGCTATATAGATTCACAAAATACAAGCATGCACTAGCATAGCTAGAATCATTTCCTCGAGAAGCCATTCGTTAAAGTTTCCTAAGAAGGCGGAGCCGCGACCAGAACCGATTTTAAGGTTGCATCTGCTTCATCACAGGCAATGCAGTTTGCCGTTGGTACAGTACGCTCGATATACCCATCATCTGGACATCGAACTGAATGAAGAAAAGCTTCTATTGTTCCTACTAATAACCGATACAATTATCAAATCCTTGAATAATGCAGATTAAGTCTGGAAAAGGTAGAGGTGGATCTCAATCGGTTTTTTCAAAAACCCTGAGATTAGTTACATAATATACTTTGTTGCGATTGTGCAATCTTAAGTCAATTTCATCACGAATTGTCAGGTGTTAATGCATTGTCAATACAAAGACAAATTAATGTAAAGATATCTTTAGTTATCTTTGTTCATGTAGTCACCTTGCAACTATACTTGCGTTTTCAAAGCTCTGAAATAATAGAGAACAATAAAAAAGGTCCCAACGAATAACCAATTTAAAAGATACAGGAGAGAAATTAACAATGAAAATTATTACTGATTGTAGCTTAGGTTAAACATAGGATTTTAATGGTTAATTCAAAAATAGTTTTGCCGATTGAAATGTGATATATCTTACTTTAAACGTTTATGCATCTTTTGTTCCATATTAACACATACTGTCGGCATATTAACATATTAACAAAGGTTAAGAAATTTGTGAAGTGCAATCTTGCTATAGGAAAAATGAGAAAAGCTTATGACTGACAATCATTTTTTGTTTCGAGGAGTGAATGTAAAGAATAAGCTCATCTCTGAACTAAAATAAATTCCATGGATTCAATCAATTAAGGATTCAAAAGCTTTTAACATATAAGTAACACTGGATCTTTCCACCTTCTTATTCTGGCAACCAGTAACTATTTTCCATCAAATCATTGTAAAAAGGTTTACAACATTAAATGTTTAAATTTCTTATCTATTGTTCAAATTATTGTTTCTCTTGCAATATATGTTTCAAAAGCAATGAGCATGAAAATGGAATAAAAGGTGCTTATTGATTGATTGATTTGTTAATTGAATTGTTAATTAACCGATCCATTGAGTGATTTATTTATTGATACATTTTTTTATTCACCGTTTAATTGACTATTTCATACGTGTTTGATTGGTTACCTGATTCAATGTGTGCGTGATTGCTTGATTATGGTTTAAATAAAATTAAGAAAAACAAAAAACCATTCAAAAATGAAAAAAAATTATGTAAACTCTTCATTATTAATTTTCATGCCTAATGTAACAAGAACAGAAATAGAACCTGATAATAGAATTGGCATCAAACATTTAAGAAAATCACAATCGTTAGGATGGCAAACGTTGCATGTTAATTAAAAAGGTAGAAGTAGCTGGTAAATAGTAAGCAAGAGCTGGAATCACGCAAATGGAGAACGCTTTATATGTCATTATATGTTTAAAAGAAGTATTTATTAATTACTCTAGTATTTATCAGAACAATACAAAGGCAATAATACCATATGTGGAGCGATATTCTATGACATACCCGCGGCAATGAACACAAAATAAAATAAGCATTAAAAACCTTTCTCATAAGATCAGCTTCGACAATTAGAATGGACTTCTTCCAACTACTAATTCATCTGAAATATAGAGTGCAATTTCATAGTCCATTTGCTAATAATAATAAACTCTTGCCTGGTTGCAAGAGATAATTTTTGTCTGTTGTATCCATAACTGCATGAGACAGAGCCGCATAAGCCCTTTTCTGAAGTAAAGGGGCGGGATCCTCCCTTAACTTGCACCTTTTGTCCACCCCAGCTTTTTCAGCCTGGAAAATTCTGTCTAGTATAATTTTTCCAACAAAATTAAGCTAAAGTTACAGTACATTACATTATAGTACATTACATTACATTATATTACATTACATTACATTAAACTACATTACATTAAATTACATTATATTACAATACATTACATTACATTACACTGCATTATACCCTGGGTACCAGACCCACCCCTAATGTGTGGGGAACTGGTTCTTTTTGGGACTAGCTGCGCGGACCTGTTCTACATTACATTGACTAGCTATTACATTAAAAATTAAAATAGCATAAAATGACAATGTTTAGGCTGGATTCATTACCTTAATTGACCAATCGGCACCTTTTTTTCCTGGCTAGAGAGTCCGAGGGAAAAACAAACTGTTGCTTGTGTAAGTTAGGGTACCTTTAGTATGCCAGCTTATGTTGCCGCTGTTCATAAAATTTTGAAGCAGGGACCGTTATTCATGTCTATGAAACTTCGTTTTAGTTTCTATGCCGGTGCTAACTTTGGATTGTTAGACAACTCACATTATAGAAAATAGCCTTCTATGTACTTAATGTTTTAATAACCTGCTAAAGTAGCAATATTTGAGTTCAAATAAATTTCAAGTTGGGCAATGATGACAATTGTCATCAAGAATTTATAATAAAAGAGTTGGTCATTGAACAAGATATCAAAAGCATTATGTATAAAGCCATTAAACCCTTAAGAAAACTAAAATGCAAGTGAAAGATTCAAGATCTAACTGCTTGATATTTGTACAGCTGTCCCATCGTTTATAAGGAGATGAAAAAGTGTAGGTTCTACAATCTATTTTGATTGCGAGGAAACTTCTCTTGATTTCTTAGCTGTTCTTTCAGAATATCCTGAGTTAATAAAGCTGAGCTTAATTACTTGAAGGCCATGTTTGCTAATAGACGTGGTGACGCTTAAATTTCCCATTCTTTTACAACATTAATCAATCAAAGACAAGAAGCAATATCACCATCAACTATTTTTTCTGTGTCTCGTGTATCTTCAGGAAAAAATTCAAGTTATTAATGACTGCAATGTCGACAAATGCTGCTACTGTCTTACTACTATTGCTGTGCGTCTCATGGCTAGTATGTGGAATAACAGGTAAACACAATACAATCTTGCATTTCTAGGCAACTTCATGCTTAGCAATCAAGCTAGAGCCACTTGAAAGCCTTAAGTAGCTGGTATGAATAAAGAAGCTTTGAAGATTTAGCGAAGGGATAGTTAGTGGCCTTTTGTGAAGGGTATTTCCAGCCAATCACATTGGATTAAAGTTTTCGATTTTTGATGATCATTTGGGCTTGGGATTTTTCCATGTGGAATCCTGTGATTATTAAGGCCTTCTTTGAGCTTGAAAGCTTGATTTGTACACTAGGATGATCATTTAATACTTGCCCTTCCTTTTTCTGTCATCTTCAACTAGATGTTAAGGTGCATCTGCAAGGTGTAAAAATAAGTGAAAACATGTGCATAAGTAAGAACAAAAAGATTATCGTGCCAAAATGGGTAGAGGCTGCCGTGCACGATACAAATGATTTGTGTTTGAAGGTCAGTAGTCCCAATTTAGGCCGTTTTCCGGCATTGAGTGGCATTATAATAGACCCTCTTAATGACCTTTTTTTATTTTTCCTACTAGATTATCAACCAAATACAGAATGTTTTGATAAATTTGTTTCACAAAGGCCTGGAAAGAATCCTAGTTGTCAATTCTATGCAAAGAGTGACTTTTGCACTCATGTTAACCATACTGAATGGATGGCGAAGCACTGCAGAAGATCATGTGGACTTTGCCATGGTTATTAATTTTTCAACATCTTAACTTCATTTTTGAATATCAACCTGAAAACATCTTTTACAATTGACTTTACCACAACAGAACATAAGTGCAAAGTTCAATAACTAAAATATTTGCCCGGGCCTTCACAGCTTGCATGGGAAAAGACCGGGAAAATATCAGTTGAAAAGACTCTTTTTCGATATTGATTGATTGATAGGACCATAAATAGGATCTCTATACTTTATCTTTAAGCAATTAACGCAATAATATACAGCAAGATGCAATTTTGACGAAAGCACATTGTCCATTAAAGTGGTTCCCAGTTTTCAAGAATCCGAAATTTCTTATAAACAGTTCTACTACAGAGTCTTCTTTAACTCAATAACTCTGTTCTTTCACCATTGCAATTAACGAGTTTATGCTCATTTGATAAAGTAACAATTTGGACCCACAGCTATTGCTCCTTAAGACAGACTCTGATCTGTGCTTTATATAATGTTTCTACCAGACTCTTTCTTTCTTTTTATCGAGGAGCATTGAAACCCTTCATCACAAAATAAAGTTATTAAAAATCCTCTCTTACGCTTCGAGATTAAGTTTTTTCGAAATCACTCAAAACAATCCTCACTTTCACGTTTGCCAGGTTGGAAATGAGACCCGGATGCACGCGATTAGTGCTTCATCACCAGCTACGTTGAGTTGTTTACCGTTTGCTTTAAAATTACTTCATGGAAATCTGTTCAGGTCTGCCTAGTTCATTTTATTGTGTGTATGTCAATTTGCCAAAAGGCAACGTGGACATACCATGTCTTTGAACGCCAATTCTCTTTAACGATTTTTATTTGGTGACAAGAGACTGACACAGCTGATGTAACGTTATTAAGATTCATGAAACATTGATAAAATTATCACCGATATAATGAAACAGAATATAATGTTTCACAAACCTCAACCTAAACCAAAAAAATGAAGTGCTATTTGTTACTGTAAAAGCTCTGTTAAGCCCCGAGGCGGCCTAGTTCTTTCCAATCTTCTAGAGAGGGATTATTATAGAGGGGGGCTTATTAGAGAGGGGGTGGCTTATCAGAAAAGGAGATCCATTAAAAAGAGGGATTTATTAGAGAAGGGGCTCTTTCAGAGTTTAAGTTAGGTATTACCAAATGCCTTTTGTTTGTCCATTCAGTTATAAATGTTACGAATAATTAATACTTCTAGTTTTGTTAATCTAATGAAATGAGTATACCTCATGTTTCAATATAGACTTGTTCAATGAAAATGTTATAATCTTTATCAGAACTATGAGGGTCAACTATTGTCTAACATAGGCAGACATATTCCCCTGGAGTAGTTTTGAAAGAGTTACCATAGCTCCTAGGGTGTACAAGACAGTCCGCACACTGGCAATACTTCACAAAGGGACTCATGTGAATATTCGCTTCCAGTGGAATAATTAATAGTGAAGGGCCAAAATGATAAAAAGAGACTCAATTGAGGGGGCTCGATAATTAGGTGGCTTGAAAGAGCTTTTATGGTATTCAAAAGTGTGCCAATTCAAAATTTTATCCCCGAGCACATGTAAAATTTGTAAAAGATTTCCCTTTCTTTAGTGCCACCAGGATTTGAACATATTACACCCTACGTATTCGAGACTTCACTGGCAGATGCAAACATGGGTCTTTCCTCAAGCACTTTCAAAAGAATGAAAGTTTGGAACATGTTGGGTTGTTTTCGCAGATGTTCATTTATCACCAGACGTGCATTGAAGAATGGCTCAGAAAAAAAATGCCTGTCTTTAAATGTACAAATAGGTACTGGGCATAAAAACATTACCTGTGAATTGAACAGAAGTTCAAAAGATGTCAATCCTGAATGGTTCCAAAGAAGAGACTCGTATGTTTACTATCAATTGGTATTCACTTAGGACCATTTTGCATTCGCTCTATTCTCTTTTCGAATCTATGTAACTGATAAAGCCTGGCGCACACTAGAGCTTTCTGCTTAGCAAAAAGTCATTCGTGGCAGTTAGCTAAGCAGAAAGCTCTAGTGTGCGCCAGGCTTAAGTCGACTTTAAAATGGAATAATCCAAGCCTGGTATCCAGGCAGTTTGGAGCATTTAATGGACAACAAATTTGGCGCGTTTTAAATTTAGGCTGGCTTGGCCTAAAAAAGCTGTGAAAGTTTGCAATTTTATATCAGAAAAGTCTTCATACTACAATACTTGAAACTTTTAAGCATAATCCAGCATTCTGAAAATAGCTCATTTTATCCAACACATAAGTTAACTATCCGAATACAGTAACACACATGAGAATGTTGTCGTAGCGAGTATTTTTTGCAAAGCCGCTCGAATAGCAGGGCTTGTCTTGAAATTTGATGTTATCTTGAAGGCTGTCTTGAAATTTTTGCAAAGCCGCTCTGAATTTTTTTATTCTATTTTTCTGTGCGGGTCAATGCCTAGCACCAAAATTTTTCCAAATCCTTCATATCCGCTGATATTATTGCCTGACATCAAATATGAGACAGAAAAATTTTTTTCTTTCTCTGTAGTCTGTTTGATTCTTTTCCTGATAAACTATAAATTATGAATTGTAAGTGCCTTTCATAGTGGGAACTTCGATGACCTGGTGTCTATGCTCGCCACTACCGGCACAGTTGTTGTATTTTTTATGTTTTGTATTTTTAATTGTAGATGTAAAAAAAATAGCAGGGGCAGAGCTAAGAATCTTGGAATGGTGCAAAGTTCAGTTTTGGAAGAGGAGAGAAGGGCGTGGCTTTGGGGCATCTTCTGCATTAGGAAGTTACATATTCGTCTCCTCCGTTTTAAGACATTAATTTCGCTAGAATGTTCATTCTCTTTAGAATAAATATCTATTGCTATTATCTTTTTCACTTTCTTTTGAAAATACGCCAAAAGCAAATCAAAGCAAGAGTACGGAAATTTCATCAGTTTTTGTATAAGAAACTATCGTTAACCAACATGCACAAGATGGGTGGGGGAAGGGGAGGAACTGCCTTTTAACTCGGCCTCTTTTAGCGTAGCCTGCGTCACAGTGGCTACTTTTAGCGACGCCCTCTCAAAAGGGTTTTATATGCGTGTCCGTAGATCTTTCACCTAATCGTGTTTATCAGCGAGCGACGAAAATATTTTAAGCAGCTTGCGGCTACAAAGACAGCTTGACAGCCTTCAAGACAACATCAAAATTCAAAACAACCTCTAGTAGAGCCTTGAAAGAGTACTTACGTAAAAAACAAAGAGAAAGACACGGCATCCAACATGATGCAATCATTGTCATGATCTGCAATTGATAAGAACCCTGTGCTCTTATATCTTTGTATATTTATATTCATTCATCGTATATCGATTATTTTAAATGTAAAAGATGGAGAGATCAGAGCAGTCTTTCCATTAGATTAATAAACAGTATTGTTTTGAATTGCCGTCTAGGAGCATCACCTCTTTCATTGCACCTTTGGGGCTAAAGGGGGGTTGCATGAAACACATTACGTTTTAACCTGCCAACTTTTCCCTGGGATTGTAAGTTAGGAAGATGAACATTTTCCAAAATCCCGTTAAATGGCACTTCTGTCATTGATTGCCGCTTAATTATTTGTCGTTGATTTTTCAGTTATTAGGTTATAATTGTGAAGTATGTCAAATTGAAGACAATGTGTTGCCCAATTTAGATTATAAGTTTCAATCATGAACAAATGCAGACATCTTAATCACACAAAACAGTCCTACGATACTACAAATAGGTATTTCAATTCATTCTGTTAATGAAAAGTAAAGAATGCCCACTTGACTCTTCCTTTTTCGTATTGGGACTCAATTCTTCAGAGAAGAAATTCTTCAAGGGAGGTCAGAGTTTTGACCAAGTACATTTAACATTCGATTTCTGTATAGAAAATGGAGCAATTGGCTTATTTGGCCGATGTTCACGAGACGTCTATAATTCCTCTTTGCTCAATCATTTTTCCTAAATCCTGCAAGCATTTTGGCCCAGGTCGTTAAGACAGCCTTGCCATCAGCGTAACAATTGTGTTAAATCAATCGCGTTTGATTTAATGTGAAATTGCGTGAGTTACAATGATAACTATTAACAGTAATTAATAGAAGAATTACAATTTCGTTCGTCTTTTGAGGTTTCGATCAGCAGACGAAACTCAAAATGATTCAGTGACTTTATTCGAACAAAATTGTATTTGGGCTAAAATTGAATTTCATTCTATTGCAATGTCAGTTCAACAATTGGTTCATAACATGGAAGCACTAATTTATGGGGATTTTTGGGGGCACCGATAATAAGCCCAAATGGCCAACCGCTTTTCAGAATGATTCTCAATTTGGACATACTACAATTTATAGACCACTTTAGGTAGTTTCCCTTTCTTCTCTGCCTTTAATCTCTCAAAGAGACAGCTAAGAAAATGTATTCAGTGCAGAGGGTCATCTACAAATATTCCTCAATGCACGTGTTCTTTCAAAGAAATCAGCCCACCAGTAAACATCATTTAAAATGGTCTGGAACCTTGTCTGCAAAAACACAACGGTTTCTTTAGATGGAACCGTCTCGACTTGATGCAAATATGTAGTATCTGCTTTACAAAAGAGTAATGATGATGCATTCAAACGTATCAATACATTAATTTCGATCGTCCATAGCTATTTTTCTTTGTCATATATAGACAGTACGACATTGATTTATGAAACAGTATTTCAGACTTAATGAAAAAGCCGATCATATCAAAACCTTGTTAGCTTAGAGTTCATAATCTTCCGTTAAGGAAGTGCATTAACAACTTAGGTCATTAGGTTTAAACAAGATACATTTGTTAATAACAAGATCGTGATAATGAGGAAAAAACCTGGTAAAATACAGACAAAAAGCCATTTTTAACACATTATTATTTCATCGTCATCAATATCTTAAAATTTAAATTCAAGAACTACATTCTCGATATTGAAATAGAACTTAAAAGGCTTTAGTTCTAAGGCTCAAAAATGAATTCCCATCGCTCAGATATGGGCACCATTTCAAATTGATGTTCTTTATAAACGAATATTTC
This sequence comes from Catostylus mosaicus, assembly GCA_964019065.1. NCBI lineage: Eukaryota > Metazoa > Cnidaria > Scyphozoa > Rhizostomeae > Catostylidae > Catostylus > Catostylus mosaicus. Next base: position 10,933,817 of record OZ025188.1, on the reverse strand, counting down.
ATAGAAATTTTATCATTTGGTGCTAAACAAAGTCCCAATTTGAATAATTTGCTCATTACCAGCTTGATAAGTGAAGCTAAACTATTGAGAAACTTCTGCAATTCGTCAAACTGCCTTAACTACATCCCTCAAATTTTTCACTATATTCATTTGTCTTTGATTATTTGCATTTTGAGTCATTTAGTAATTAAATGATTTTGTTTTTAGATATTCAGCTCCTTAGCTACTTAGTTATTTGAAATAAAATAAAAACCATAAGAACAAAGTCGACCTCAAGAAGAAGGTATGGGAAAGTTTGGTCCGTTATGTTAATCGGTGTAGGAGGAGTTCAAGTCACAACACCTCGATTTCTCGAGCCATTGTCTTGCATTGTCCCATTGTTCTGCTTAGCTCATTTGCATTTAGCCTGATCAGTATATTTAGTTTATTCAATCATTTAGGCATTTAGTGATGTAGTTATTTAGTTATTCACTAATCTAGCCTTTTAGTTACTTGTTTATTTAATGATTTAATGATTTAGTTATTTAATTACTTGCTTTTTTCGTTATCTAGTTATTTAGTTACTTAGCCATTTACATTTTCAGCTCTTTAGTTCTTTAGTTATTTACTAATCTATATAGTTACTTTGTTATTTAGTTATTTAAACATTTAGTTATTTATATATTTAGATTTTATCAAAATGTGTGTCTTGGAAGATGCGCTGTAATCATTGGTTATGCATCACCTGATAGCGTCTTTGGAAGGCTAAAATGTTTCTCATAGAAGTTGTATCTTTTGGTATATCAATTTTAAGTCTTCGGCTAAAACGAAAAAAATATTCGCTTTAATTGTCAAAAGTGTCATAAGTTGTTGATTGTCTACACGCTTTTTTTGTAAGAACAAATCATTTCAGAACATAAGGCTTCAAATGCCTAAAAGTTAAGAATATCTTAAGAAAATGACGAGGCTTCATAGCTTTCTTTAAAAAAACATAATATAAAAAGGGTAAAACACTGTGTTAAAATAGTGTTTGAAAAGTTTTCAAATTATTATTTCACGTACCTGTAGATTTGTTTAGTCAAAATTTTTCCTTTTCAGAGCATTTATCGAATTTTTGAGAAATCATTGCACACTTTAAAAGCAAGGAAATTAAGAACATGTTAAGAACATTTTAAGCTTTCAAACCAAAAAAGTCAAGAACATAACTAGGCTTCATCGACATACAATGTTCTTATAAAAAAAATACCCCATATTGATGGCCTCAACCTTTCTCATCTTATGGCAATGGGGAAATGACCGAAAAAGATTTTTGCATGAAGCATAAACGTGTTATCAGCGGAGCTTGTAATGTCATTTGCTTCTTTTGATGGAAATAAAATATTTTCATTATGAGGGAGACCAGTGTGAAAAGTGGAAGATTCGCAAGTGGTTGAATCATGGTGAAGTCTTGAGCTTGAACCATTAAGAGAGAAAAAGTTTGGAAGAAATGCCACGAAAGATTTCAATTCTACAGTGGACTAAATTCTTTACTTGTATGAGATATTAAATTAATTCCAACATTCATCTGCCTACAGTGTTATATAAAGCTTTCTGTGCTGAATCTAAAACCTGCTGTGCAACCTACAGCAATTTAAACAGGTGTAAATGCGTCACTTAAAGTGGTCCATTGGAAATGTCAGAGCCTTTTAAGTCAATCAGCATACATCTGCACTCTTTTACAATTTGTATGAATGTCACTTGGACCTTTCGTCTTGGGTCTTCAGGGCAGTCCAGGAAAACAGCTTTCGTCTCTTGCTGGCTAGGGCGACATGCAAAACAAGCAACTTCATCATGCTCTCTGCCAGGACGGTAATAAGATAGGCATTCCCCATAGCACATTTTATTGATGATCTGTGTCTCTTTGCAGTTGGCTCTGGCGATAGTCTGGTTGAACTCAATACCGTTGCACCATTTTGATTGATCATCTGGATGACTTTTAATAATCTCTTTCGTACCATCCCAGTTTAATGTCGTGCCAATGAGGCATAATTCAGCGATTGCCAAGGACAGTAGTAGCAACTCACTTCCACGATTTTTCATATTTTTCTTCATTTGAGTTTACAATTGACGAATTTAGCTTGCCACGTCAAAACGTCAATGCCAAAGTAGTTGGTCTCTCCTTGGCCTTTTCTTTCATTGAGTTATATTCTTTGAAAAAGTTAAGGGGTTTTATCATTAATCGAAAATTTCAAATAAACTTTTAAAACTTTGCCTGCGCATCAATTTGAAGGCAGGGGTATTCATCATTAAGAGTCAAAAGGGGTCTCTTGGATTTTGTACGAGGTAAAACTGAATGTCTTTTAAGAACCAAGGATACATATGAAGCCTGGTATGCCATCCGCCCCACTGCTCCAAACATGAGAGACTCATGCCTCACAAACAGAATGATAAAACAAAAGAAAAAATATAACATATTTTGCTGCTATTTTGGAATTTACCCTTTCCCCCCCCCCCATAGAAAATTTTATCTTGCCTCGGCCTTAGAGAGACTACTATTTGAAGATGTTCAATTGCTCAAACTGTTAACATTATCAAATGCAATTAAGATAACCATCGCTTTACATTTTAACCATCTGCGGAACCATACGTAGAAACTATTTCTTAAAAATAAATACCTAACACATTAATTTTATATCTTTTTCGGCAGTTGTATCTCTGCTGATTTGTCCGGTTCGTATTATTGTTTTTTAAATCGTCGGATGTATGTTTTACTTACGTCTTTCTTTTAGGTCATTTTGTTCCAAAGATAGATAAAACTATTAAAGATCTCTCGAATAAACAAAACTCACCTTGAATCTACCTCTTGCTACGTTGTTTTTAATCAGTCTGCATCAAAACATGGATCATTTGCCAGTTGAAGTAGAGATCAAACAAAATTCAAAGTCATTATCATGTTCAACAACCATAAGCGCAAATATTTCTAATCACCCATTTCCAAGATTTATTACTTTTCTACTGACATAACTATCCTATTAAAATCATGATAAGTACCTGGTAATTAATTAAAATAAATAAATATGATGCTTATGTATTCATCATTCAAGTCAGAGCCAGGTACGCACCTATAGGGTGTGTGGGGGCTAAAAACCTAAAGGCGATTGGCATGTTTGCGAATTTTTGATAATTTGTGCCCCCTTAACAACTTTTGAATTTTAGAATTTATTATCATGGTCACATTTTGTTGTTTGAGTGTCGTTTAGGAAGGCGTTGCCGGCTTTTTGCGTGCTGATTGCATTTTACTGCAAGCAGTAAGGCGCAACTATCTAACAAAACCCCCGGGGCATTCAGGCGGGAATATATTGGAACGTCCCTATCATGCATTGAGACCTCAACTCATTTGAGGAGAGGATTATTTGCCCAACAACATGTTATACATTACTGTCTTGGGTTAGATTGCCATTAAGCGGGTATTTTGCCCTAGAAACACATGCATTAGTGTAACTAGCCAGAATATAAGTAAGACCATGCTTCAAAAGCCGGCCTGTTGAGAGCCAGATCGAGCAATTTGTCAAACGGTATTGGTCAAAAGATCCTGCAATATTTCGAGATCATTCTACAGGTAAAATATCACCACTGAAGCACATAAATCTAGCTGGTATATGGTTGGTCCCACCTCAATGACGTCTGTAAAATGTAATAATGTAGTTTAAATTCCTATTTAATTGCAACGGAATAGAATGATAATTACAATCAGAATCACATTCAATGGCGCTGTCTTTGTTGCTTTTATATTCATCATTTATGTCTTTCCAAAAGCAAACATTAATCATAAATACTTCATAAATCATATTGCTCAGAGCAAAGCCATTATCAAGATATCTGGTATTGACCTTCCAATGTGTTGGTTGTTTACGGAAGATCTTTGCATGGAAATTAAGATTTCCATAGAGCCCCACAGTTTTGACCAAAGCCTGTGTCACATTCCATGGAATGTACGGAGTTTTTTATGGTCTGGATATTTTTTTCGTTCTGAGGATCGCCTAGTCCTAGACTCGTGGTACTGTATCCTATCTTATTACTAAGTTTCTACAATGTGATTAAGTATCACACGACACAACAATTAAATTCAATTGAATTGTATGTCTTGACTTGTGCATCTGCTAACTGGTTAGGATTGGGTTCTTGCCAACTCATCTTTATTTAGAGGGTCGTACAACACCTTTGCTCCAATAAAGGGCATACCATCCTTTGCCCACAAGCTAAAAATACCCTTTCATAACCAAAGCATGAACATAAGAGATATGCATGGTAGAGGGTGCGACATTGACCCATTCTTGAAGTGGGTAGTTGTGCAATCAAAGAGGGTGCTGCCATAATGACTGTCCATATGCTACGCATTTTAATCCCATTTACCCTACCTCCTTGTAGAGAAGGATGCTGCAACGGCTGTTGTACCAGAAGGCGGTTATCTAAAACGTTGCAATTTCATGGGCTTAGAGTTAGAAGTACCAATGGGTCAAGGTTTCTGTCAACATTTTAAAAGTGGACGAAAATGTAGATAATAGCTGAAGCCAATCTTCTTGCCTTCTGTGTACGGTTGATCCCATTTTACTGCCCCTTCTCTCAAATATTTGAAGTTTATGCCTTTAATTCAATGTTTGAGTTTCTGAACCAACAACGAAACTTCCGAAATAAAGAGATAACCTCATGATGGGCAAGATCTCCATCACTGGCCACGTCATACTTTGAAACGAAAGAATTGTTAACAAACATGAATGCATGTGTTATAGCAACAAGCCCTTAGTAACGACTAAAGAAGAGGTGACGAAATGCTTACGTCAGAAATGACTGCAAGAACAAAAGTATCTTTTCTACCATATACGGATTGTTTTAGTTTTGACTGTGGATCCTATGTATAAAAAAAGTATATATATATAATTCAGCTGTTGATGCAGTTTCAGCGCGTCGAATTCTGTTATCGACACAGACGGAGAAACACAGCCTAAATCACAAAAAGTGCCGTCCTCGATATGTGGGAGAGAAATTAAAAGTTAAAGAATAATGAAATAATTTACTTCAAGGATATTTCTTAGTCGCCGTGCCCATCATAAAAGATTAAAAGGAAGAGTTTCGCTGATGATCTATTTTTAACTGATGTTTGCCGAAAATCATTGAGAATCAAAGCTGTACGTTTTTTATCCTTGTTCAACAACATTTGTTTTCTTTGTTAGTTCGCGTTATATCCGTTAGAAACCTTATACATAGCACATGTTGTTTCCCACACTTCTTGGTCTTGTTAAGTTCTTAGAAGCTTTAGGGAGATTAGTTCATTCAATGGCGATGACTTTTAAAAAAAGATTAAAAAAGATAAAAATAATACGATGATATTTACGACGATGCTAATACGATACGATGATAATGCGACGATGAAAGATGCAGCATTTCTTGGTTTTGGACGCTCAATATCAAATCTATAAAACGAATTTTCCATTCACAATTCAAAATAGATATAACACTAAAAGTTCATGTTAAGCAAAGTAAGCTCTGATGCATTGAAAGTGTATAATATTCAATTTAACGCAAAGACCGAGATAAAAATTCGAATATGGGGGGGGGGGGATAACCATGAGAGGTGTAAGGGGAAGCTCTTGAAGGGTCTGGGTGCAGGCTCTTGGTCTTTGACCACACATCCATAATACCACCAACAACTATGGACGTCCATTCAAGGGAGGTGTGGTGGGGATGTGGTGACGAAATAATTGTTGATGGAGCAGGATATAAATTTAAATGTGTTCGGGAACTTGATTATTAGTTTCGATGATTGTCGGCATTTGGCATTGTTGGTTCATTTTTGGTCGGTAAAATGGAGAAAAATTATGAGTTTTAGCAAACATGTATTATCTGGAAAAGTTGATGTGATCACTTTCAGTTTTAACAAACATACGTTGGTTAGTGAAATAAAATATCTTCTTTATTCGTTGACAAATTCAAAGATCCTCCCCCCGCTCGAAAGGCTATCAGCATGATTCAGATCAAAAATCTGAAGGGAGGTTCAGATTGAAACAACCATGCAAAACCCATTTCGTTATGACAATAGTCTAATGCAGAGCAATAACCTACAAAATTATGCACTACCCAGTACTACTGTGGATTTTACGACTGTATGATGTGATAGGAAAATAAAAACGCATTTAAAAAGCGTTTTTTATTTTGAAAATCTGAAACTATACAGGCAAGGCTAGATTAAACAGTTTTAACTACATCTTCTTGATTGATTGCACAGATCAACGATTGTCTTGGCGCAGTTTTTTTTCTCTTCTGTTTTATCTATGGAAAGCATATTATATACATTATGTTGTTACCTTCAAATTTATCTTATAGACATAATTGCACAATTTTCAAGTCACCCATCCCAATGAAATAATTGCTTGAAGCAGGAAATAATTAAATAAATATTTCGTTAAAAGCTTTTCCAAATTGAAACTTAAATGTAGATAATCTTCACCCCACCTCTGTCACTAAATACATTCATGCGTTTCTCTTTAAACGATGATCGAAAATCGAGTGCATTGTAAGTTATGCGAGCATTTGTGAGATACGGTGGAATCATTTCATAGCTGTAACGTGCTTTTTTATCGTGATATCAGTTGTGTTGGGTGCTATATCTCTGATCTATCGTGATCTTGTTGACAGGCATGTGTTGTCTTGCGTAAGCAATAATTCTTTTCAATGCATGTAATCTGATGTAGCACTCGTTCTTGATGCCCGTATTTATTAGCAATATGCTTTCATGTGATTATTTAGCGCTTTTGTTGGAGTGATGGAGAAACGTGACCTAAAAAGTATCCTCTGGTGCTAGTCTTCACGGGGCTTAGGCCCTTTGGCCTAGCTCTCTTATTCATTGTTTTTATACCATTGCAAGCATATTCATCGTCACCAGAATAACTCAAATTTTCGTAGATTTAATTTACAAAGTTCAACTATATGGTCACGAGAGTGACCCGTTACCGCAATATTTTGGCAAAGCAAACTATCATATCATGCGCAATATATTGAAATGTAATCATAGAAAACAAATAGAGGGAACTTTCTTTCATGTGAACCAGAAAACAAGCAACAGACAAGCAGACAAGCAGGCAAGCAGGCAAGCAGGTATGCAAGCAAGCAAGCAAGCAAGCAAGCAAGCAAGCAAGCAAGCAAGCAAGCAGCTTTTTATTCCCTAACTCAAGCTAAAGTTAAGTTTAGCATCTTGTTAAGATGAGATGTCAAAGTTGAGGTTGGTCTTGGGTCTGAAGCCTGTGCTCTCATTTTCTCTTCTGAATATCATGCAGTGTACTTGCAAGATGGGACAGCTTGATTAGCTGAACAGGTGCTTGAGAAGATTTGACTGTAGCATCGACCGCAAACCTCCAGGCTTGGAAGCCCTGAGCCCTGAGCCTCAACAGTTCGACCACGTCACCGTCTGCGCTGCAATGCGGCACCGCAGTCGCATATCAGGCTACGAACAGATGTCGATGTCCAATTGAATTATTTTGGTTCATAAAGGATTTAAAGAGTTTAAGGATAAAGTGTGACATCTAGAAATAACCTCTCTTTGAAACAGACGCATTGCCGGCTTTAACAAAAATGCATAACAATGTGCGAAAATGAAGACTTAAGAGAAGATGCGTAGTGCATTTGATTGGCTACTCAGTTCTAACCACTATTTAGCGCTCATCAAACCTTCACTTTGTTGAAGATTTAAAGAGAGAAACGCTATTTCTAATTCCTGTCAATGAAATTGTTATATTTAAACGTCAACATAAATTGGTACGAATTTGTAACATGTAAATATCTTAATGAAGAGCATAACTAAAATTTATGCGTAGGGCAGCACAGTTCCTCAAAAACAGGAAATTACATAGAACTGAAAAGCATAAACAAGTACATCTGTAGAAATCGGCAGAATTTCAAAGAGTCTGGTAATTAGCGAAGCCAATGGAAACAAACTCAGCGTTGAAGGAGATTCCAATATTAGCAATATCATAGCTCTCTCAAAAGATTAAGCCGCTGTTTCTCTACTGGTCACAACAAAAGGGCCGAGTCAATTAAAACGGTTCAAAGGTGATTCAAACTTAAGTGCTTAGTGATTGCGTCATTAAGGCTTTTTATATGAATACTCGAAGAATTTTAATTCAACTTTACCTAATTTATATCAATTTATCGGATCTTTTACCAGGGACTATAAAACTGGCAACATCAGACATCATCTCACCATTCTTGTCTAGTCAAACTTCAATCAAAGGAGAAGAGATTAAAGTAAATAAGAGGGTCGATAAAATTTTGGTAAGTAACTAAATCTGCTGCGATTTTCATTCTGCTGGTCAAATCAACCTGCTTATATCAGGAATGAACGCCTCATGAACACCAACGTTATAGGTTGTGAAGAAGCACTACCTTTTGTAGAAAATCTTCCAATATGTATGCGATACGATATCTATTTAAGCATTTGAGAAATTATGAAGGCTTACTATATGCTTCATGTAGCTAAAGACGAAAATCTTGTAATAATGTGTTTAAAATAAAGCAATATTGGTACACAAAAAACACATTGCAAGAATGTCTAAAGTGGACTTTTAGATAATTCTGACTCACTTCTTGGAAAACGAGGTAGTGTTAGATTTTCTGCATAATTGTTGGGTGCTCAGATGCTGCAGTTTATTGCTAGAATTAAGAAAAAAATTTTTTGCATATTCTGTTGCAATGGTATGTATTTTAAATTTATTTGGTAATAGAATATAAATACTTTCTTATCCCTAGTAAAAGACACAAAGCTAGTTGGTAATAATACAAGGTTAAAGTACGTCGCCAACAAGAAAAAAGTGGATATAATTCATTTATAATTAACTACTTTCTTCTCTTTTACAGATTAACAATGAGGTTAGTGCTCATCACAGTCGTGGCTTCAAGTCTACTTGCCAGATTTGCTTGTCTTCCATATGGCAAGCCAATTAAGAACAACATAAGCCAAGTTGCTTTAAAAATATTGAGCATGATGGACGGAAAATGCCAAATGTACAACTATACAAACAGGATAACAAGGCCAGGCTGTGAGCCAGTGCAAGTAAAGAATAAGTTCTGTGGTGGCAGATGCCCTTCACGTTATTTTCCAGGTTATACTTATTGTACCGCTTGCATGCCAGGAAAGCTTGTCACAAAGAAGATTGTTTTCAATTGTCCAAAAGACCCTGTCAAAAAAGTGCGTCATAGGAGAATTCAGATTGTTCAACACTGTGAATGCAGAAGGTTTGCGTGCAAGAAGTGAGGAATTTGTGTGCACTAGACATGCATAAACCAAGTCAAAGGACCCGCAAAATAGGTCATGGTAGCCCGTTAATGAGACTTTTAGTCATCATTCATCTATTCTGGGAATCTAGTTTTCGTTTTAGTAACAACGAATAGTATGAATTGGCGGTAGTGAGGAATCAGGAAACTAAATGAAAACCTCGTAACTAAATGGGGCATTCCGATAAACTACGTATAGATGTAGAGAATTATACAGAGTTGAGTAACTAGAATGGTAACACAACCCATGCAAAGTTCTCCTACTCCAACAATGGCCCCGATACTCAGAACCTGTTAACATACTTCATAGGGCATGGGAAGGTAATTTCTTTAAGTGTGCGATACCAAACTATAGCGAGTATATTTAGCATTATGCTGTTTTTATAAATAATGGTGAATCTAAGCTTAACCCCCCTAAAAGTAAGCCGGTTAATTTTTCCTGTTCCTAAATGTAATTTTTACCTTATTCTCTAACGCAATTAAAGGCGGCCACAGCTTTTTGTTTGGGAATATTTTTTTTAATGTTGCTGAGACGCCTGATGCTCTACAAAGCAAAGCAAAGGATGCTCCGTTTCGTTATCCGCATTTGATATTGATAGTAGAAGCAACCAAGATGTCTTTTGATTGATATTCCGTGTATGGTTTCTTTTCAGTTCTTGAAAAATATAGCAAATACATATGAAATCGTAACCTTTGGATTCTTTACAAATTGAAGTTGAATTCATTTTCAACCAAGCGGCTTGCAGCGTAATTGAAAATAAGCACCTTCTGGATGACAATCCAATAAAATCATACATGTATGAAGCCCGTTTTGAAAAAGTAGAAAATCTATAGTCAATGCTGAAAAGGCGAGCAGAAGTTATAACTTAAACTTCATCATCACAATAGCTTCTCCAAAGCCATAACCTCAATAAGTATCAATGTAATAGAGATGATCATTTTTACAGTGTAAATAGCTGAAAAATATATATTAAGAAGTATTTATAATTTGATATATATATATTTATATATATATAAATAATTGTAAAGTGTAAAATCCTTTCATTGCTTCTTTGATTTGCTTCATTTATCTGGTTCGCACGTGATTTGGAAACTCTTGACCCAAGTACGGGGGCAATTACTACACATGGCCGGCAAAAAACTGCATGCGAGGTATCAATAAGGTAGATATAAAACAGGTATCAAAGTTTTATATACACATGTGGCCTAAACATTACGATTGGCGCACAATCTTCAGAGCTATCTAAAATTGATTTATTGTGAACTCTCGCATTGGAGATTTGTTTGGCTCACTGATCAACACAAGCTCCGTTTAGGGAGGAAAATGGCACGTCTGCCCTGCAAAGTCAATTTTATCACTTCAAAAGCCGTAGAAGTAGCTCATTTTGTAGCTAAAACCTGCCCCCCCTCCCAAATCCTCCTACAGTGATGTCCTGCATTTACCAAAATAAGGTTTTTAAGTAAAAGTTGCTACCCTTTGATCAGTACAAAATATTTGTACATGGGACGGGTTTGCAAGTAGTCAACAAGATCCAGATTACAGTACTTACTGAAAGCAAGTGCTGATGACCGCTGGCAAGGAGCACTTAATTTGGCGCGTAATTCTGTGGCGCCATTTTATGCGAAAAGCTATTCTCAACACCAAGAATAGCAAAGATGGATACATTAACAGAGCCAAAATTTTGTCACGCAGAAGGCTTAACACTAGTGAACTTCGATTCATCTGGGAAGTATGTATCAACTTGAATTATTTTCCTCATGTCGAATCTGTGTTTCAGTGATTTCTTTATTAAGCAACAAAACAATATCAACATCAGCAGACCGACAGGCCTTTAGGCCCAGGCAAAGTTTAGACGGTGGATACTTGCAATCGTGGCCAGAAGGTGTTAAGAAAACGATGCAAAATATTTCGTGTCTGCAATATTTCATATAATTGAAGAACTTTTCTAATGCAACCCCAATGTTGATTAATTGATCGGCCTATCTTGAAACTGAAATCATAAACACAGTAGCGGCGCCAAGGGGGGGATTGGGATTAGGCTTCCCCCCAAGTTGTCGCCAAGATTGATTTTCCTCTTCGTCAAAATCCGAACAGAAAATGGTCGGGGGGGGGGGGGGGGTAGGGGGTGAACGAAGTTGTAGAATGTAAGATCATTTTCGTTTACAATTCCCTATATTGGATTAGAACTCTGCTTAGGCCTCCTTTAAAATGAGATTTTAGTTAGAACATGTGGAGCTTTAAATCACTTATTTTTGAAACCTTGATCTGTTTATTTCCATAAAGTGGTTTTTAGTATTCAACATTACTATGAACTGTTTGCTTCATGTTTCAATCTCAAATGGTTGACAGTAACAAGCGTCACTCTTTACAGTAAGTGAGGACAATCATCTGTTAGAAAAAGGATGCTTCATGTTCAAGTAAAATGTTAAAAACATGGTTAAAAAAATCCCCCCTCACTCTAGATGTCCCCCCCCCACTTTGTGGTGGCTAAACTGTGTAAGGGATTATTACGCAGCTTCTTCAGTTAGGGATTGTGTGGTGAATTGCTATATAAACTATTTTGATATCCCACAACAAACCTTTATTGGCCCTTCTTTCCGGTAAGCATTTGTTTTTGATATAGGGGAATCACAATATTTCTTGATAGCACTTTATCTACAAGACACTCCTTTTTTTTGATTTTTACTATATTTTTTATACATAAACTAGTTATTATAACAAAAATTTTTACAGGAATCTGGTAACAGCAGGTGCAGATGGGGATGTGAAGATTTATAATAGTTTGTCTCATGATGAAGTCTTGTTCTCAGTTGGAAAATTTGTCACAGCGCTGTCTGTTAAAGTGAGATGATGCTCAAGTTATTTTGTTGCTATTTACTTACCTATATTTGTATGCAATTATTTACAACTGTTACGGGTGCCTGCATCAATTCATTGGAAGGGAAAATATAATTTAATCCTAGGGAATCTCCTCCCTAAATCATTCAAAATAGTCAGGGGTGGTGCCTGAGGGGGGCCAAGGGGGCTGTAGCCCCCCTCCATTGGGTTTGTCAGCCCCTGTCAGGGAATTTTATGCCTGTCAGGGAATTTTTAACTGAAAATTCTGTTCTTATGCTCAGATAGATACCATCTATTCTGTTATATGGCCCCCTGCCAGGGAACCTACCCCCCTGGAGCAAATCCTGGTGCCACCCCTGAATTAATAGTTTGTAAAGTTCCCACTACTATGGATTAAACAAAGAACATGGTTTACAATCCTTTTTGTCATTCGAGTCATATTTTATTTTTCTTGAATATTTAATGAATAATGTTTAATGTTATGCAACTTTGCCTGCAGGACAGTGAAATTGCAGTTGGGACAGATACTAATGATGTTAAAACTTATTCATTACCACAGGTAGGCTATTGTAACATTTTATTCTTAATTAAGGTTTCCTCTAAGAAATGCCAAAAATCTAAAATTGTGCATTTTGCAAGTCTCCTTGCTTATGCATCAGTAGCAATAAGCAGGTTTACTTAATACACTTTCATTTTATAAGAATTGCATCTTTTCAGGCATAGTCTAGTTAGAAATACATGAAATAAATTATTTTTGTTGCTAGAGAACCAAGCAGGACATTCTGGTTAGATTCACAGCCCAAGTGAATTCCATCTGCTTTGGCAGAAATTCAAACTATGTTGCTGCTGGCGCCAGGTAAAATTATGCTTAGGAAAGTACGCTAAAACCATTGACATGTGATAAGTATCATCCACACGACAGAGAAATTGGAATTAGAAATTAGAAATTGTATAGTAGAAAGTAATATTGTTATTGTACTGATTTATATGCATACATATATAAAAAATCCACATGACATCTTCATGGGATCAATGACAATCTATATGATATCTACATATGATTGGTGACCATTCACATCAACTGTTATTGAATGCCTCATTTACCTTATCACATTAATCAATGGCATCATTCCATCTTCAGTGGTTTTCTTATGATTATGTCTTATTACTCTTCAGCGATTTTTCCATCAAAGTTGTTGACCAAGCAGACATGTCACAAAAACAAATGAAAGGCCATGAAGCTCCAGTTTTGTGTGTTGCATTTAATCCAGATGATCAGCTTCTTGTAAGGATTTTTAGATTTGTGTCCAATGATATCTCATCATGCAATATCTGCAAAACCATGAGCAAAGATGGGTTTTATATGATTCAGAAGTAGTTTTATATTATGCAATGGCATCTCTGCAATGAACAGCAAAGCCAGCTCTCACTGATGACAAAAGTGTTGTTCAATAAGCTGTCTTTTTTGCAGAAGGCATCCCCTAAATGCCTAGATTGAGATGTGAACATTTTAATTTGAGATGAGTTTTGTTTGACTTCCTTATTCAAAAACCATAAAATCATTTATTTTTCACATGCTAAGAAATGATCACCCATTTATCTTCTCTATTGAGAATGCAGCTGTTACTTTTTTGTATCCTGTTTGGAAATTTAGTTACATTTAAAGAAAATATCTACTGCTTACTTTTAGGCATCATCTAGCTGCGATGGCACTTTAAAGATATGGGATATTGCAAAACAGGTATGTAACAGGTTTGTGTTATTATCAGCATTTTTATGTAACTCTTAGTCATTGTATCTAATTAGTGTTTTTATAAAGATATTGCATGTAGAGGAAATTTAAAATATATGAACTGAACTGAACTGAAACACTGCTGAAAAACGTAGCTTTTTCACATATTATTAACATTGCTCCATTACAATACATCAAGGTACTAGCCTGTACCACAGACTAAGCGATGAAAGACTCTTAGATTCTCATTTGTTTCAAGGATTGTGCATCTATAAATTTCAACAAAAACTAGTAAGAAATAGCTAAAGCCATAGAGCCTGGCCTTAAAGTTGTTTTTGTTGGATGGAATTTCTTGCCAACAGTGCAATTTTTGGAAAACGCAGCTTAGCAATCAAATTGACAATAAGGACAATGACAATAATAGACATTTCAAATTTTAGTGACTTTCATACTGAGGACTTTCCAGTTACAAATGATGTTATATGACGATTTCCAAGTGAGACAATTCCTATATTAATTAAATGATGACATGGTTGCAATTTGTCTTCCATATTATTTCATAGGAGTGCCTTAAGTCAATGGAGATGTTCCCAAAATGCAATGATACTAGGTATGGTAGGCTTTTTTAACTGTAGTCTCCTTTTCTAAAATCTAATAATCTTGAAATAATTATAAATACTTTGTGTCATACTCTTAGCAATTAGTGTTGATGTATGGTTTTCTGTTCTGGGCTTTTTCCCTATCTTTTGTGATTTGTACAGTATCTTAAAACCAGATAATTTGTGTGCCAAGGCTCCATCCTTTTTTGTAGCGCCAATATTACTGATGTTGTTTTTATCTCAAGATTTATTCTTGTTGTACAATCATGCCATTAAATTGTCCCTTTAGCAAAATTAGCCAAAATATTGAATTGTTTAGCATGCCCTTTCTAGTAACAAAGTAAATTATGTAATACATGCAAGAGGTCTACGGGAAGGCTGCTACTTCAAGTTATAAGAAATTTTTTTGTAATGCTGTATGCTAAGTATTCATGTAGACTAGATTGCCATTTGATAAGGATCCATGTAGACTAGGCATATTCTTCTTTCCTCTCCCTATCCTTTTTTGGGAATTTAAACTTGGTTTTCTTACATGGTGCATTCTTATACATCAAGAGTTTTATGACTCCAAAAGAAGTGTCCATGTTATCTCTGTCCTAGACTGGTGTTTTCTTGTCACTCCTGCTCAATTGCAATTCTTTACTGGCTAATATTGGTATTTTGGATCCATTTCCTTGGGTTTTTATATGAAACTGCGTAATAAATATACTTTCTATTAGCCATTGTGGTGGAGTATGCAAGATCATTTATTCTTTAAATTACTCTTTTCAGCACTTCAAAGATACTATGCAAAATTGTCTGGTGTTTTGGAGAAACACAGGTAAGCACTTTCTGTTACTAAATTCTTGTATGACAGAAGTTTTTGTTACCAAAGATGAACCATTTGACCTTCGTGGCAGTAATACTTTTGTTCTACCTAGAGCTAGGACGAACTTTTATGGCATTGATACTGTCAGGTTTCTTAGTCATAACATGATATCATCATATATTAAAATAATCATATGTATTAAGTTATAATTACTGATGCATTATAAATTGAAGTACCTAATGTAGGTATATCTTGTGATGTGATTGTCTCATTGCTTCTACCAAACAAAAACCATTCAAATTTTTACGTCAACAACAATGATGATTTCTGAACCTTACTGTTTAAGTCTTAAACAATTTGTACACCAAATCTTGTATATATTTGGAAATTTGCGAGGTGATTGACCATCAATATTTCCAATACTAGGTTATTGCGATACCAAGTGAAAAAGGAGTCAAGGTCAGTGGCTTAGACAGATTCACTTATTTCACCCTGGAGTTCCTTACCTTGCTATTGAACTTTCAATCAGATCAGATTGCGTTTTGCGTCCATTGCTCTTTTCTATCCATTATTTTCACTCTTTTGGAACAAATAATTGAAAATTACATGTTATACAGTGAAGCTATTTATCCGCTAATTCAAAACAAAGTTATCAAACAGAAAACTGCATGATGACATGGGTCTGAAATTGACGCCTTTGGTCAGTATACATTCTGGCTAGCTCTTTCAAGATGTACATGAAAGCAGTTGTAAAATAAGGAGTCCGTGTGTTCCGTTTCTCGTAACTTAACACGCAAACTAAGTCTTTGAGTCAAACTTCAAGCTGTTCAATTCTTTGCATCGAAATTATTGATTTCCTCATAGCTTATTTCAACTGAGAACTGGACGGAATTGTGTATGCTGGAGGGGGACCATACCGAGGTAATAACTGGTGATTATATTGCAATTTGTTTAATTTCAGTGTTAGTTATTGCTCCTGTTTAGTTTGTAACGATATCCCGTAGGACATGCCTATCAGCCATGCTTGCAATTATGTAGTGAAATACAGGAATTTCGTAAGACTATGATGAAACCAAAGCCGATACTCTAAATTAACGATATATATATCCATATTTATGTTCGAGCTAATATTTTGGTCATTCTTGAAAGTTGAACGCTATCTATTTGAGAAACCCTGAGACTAACTTGCGAGTGCCACTTTTCAAAACGGCTAATGGGCAAAGATTCTTGGCATATCGTAGTGCTCATCTTTGGAACAGGCTTGAATCTGATGTTAAACAAGCACCCTCTGTACCTCTGTACTTTGCATTAAGGGTATTTACTTTTACTGCATCTAGATATTGTATTTAAAAAATTTTATCACTTTGTCACGGCGCTCTGGAAAGCAGAATTAGTTGAATGGGTTACCGTGCATGAAAAATGTAAAATGAATTGAAAATGAATGCAATGAAATGGAGTGAAGGACTTTCAGCATGCCTTGACTATGCCAGGCTATGCTTTAGTTATCCAATGAAAATAGTTCATCCTATAGCTTCTATTTGAAAAGCTTGTTTTCTCCCGCCGGCCATTTTGAACATGTTTTGTTTAGATTAACATAGACTCCAATTTAACTTGTACGATTGCATCCGCTAAGTTATAATATCTTGTTGCCTTTGCTTGCAACAAGGCTGATAAGCCCTCTTTACATTATGTTTATTTACCATTTCAGCTTGTTTCTATTGTCAAATGCTCCCCCTGCGGTCGTTTCCTAGCAAGCTCAAGTATTAACGGAGAGATTGCTGTGTGGGATTTATCTACAAGGACGCAAATAAATTTGTGAGTTCTTTATTTTACCGATTAAATATGAGACCAATGTGCACAAAAGATGTAGCGATACTCTTCGTGGAAATGTCTCAGTTTTCCCAGTAGATGTTACGAACACGTGCCATCCTTAACATGGAATTTTAGGATGGGTTGGATGCACTCAAATGTTTAGTATATAGAATTTACAATATTTAATATCCTCCTTGCTACGACAGGTATTTATTTAAAAGATATATCATTGATCACACAACAGTATTAAATTCCTACAATGCCCTGCCTAATTGCTGAGGAAAGTTGAACGCGTTCTCAAGATGTTCGCGCATGACAAAGTAGCTCTGCTACTGGCTCGTCACATTAGTAAACTTGCTCCTTTACCATTGTTTCACCATTGCCCATTTTATGAGCTACTTCTTATTTTTTGAATTTTGGGCAGTATTCAAAGTTGTCTTCACCTCTCTTCATGATGATAACCCTGTAATCTACTGATTCTGTACCGCCCTACTATCTGACTATCCAACGCCCGAAAGCTAGATGTTGCTTGTGACCTTCAACCTCCCTCTTTGTGTGATAAAGATGACTTCGATTCAACTGCAATATGCTATACTCTATTTGTCACACTACATGGAACGCCTACATCCTGCTAAGATTTTTGACCAATTCCTTTCTTTTCAATCAAATTTCCGCTTGGCCTCTTATCACTCACAATCTAAATGATGATAAAGTTTGTCTATTAATCTGTTTCGCTACAACAAAAGCGCTGTCATTTCTGCCCAGAAGTTAGTACAATGCCAGTAAAAAAATAGTTGAAATAGTCAGATAATTTACTTTAATAAAAAAGGGAAAGACACTTTTATTTTAAATATATTCGCAAAATGTTTTTCAATCATGTGGGTCTTTAGCCTTTTGACTTTTTCGAAAGTAATACTTGCAACACTTTAGGAAATACCACTCTAAAAACTTGATCATGAATGATCATGATGATGATGTTCATGACGATGATAATGATTTACGAGATTTCCAGATCATTCTTTTTTCTCGCGAAACAACATTATGCAAATACCCTGCTGTTTACTGCAATGCAATGCTTGATAATTAGCTGCGGCTTCCTAGATTTGAGCATGCGCCTGCTGTCCTTTTTTTTGGGAAACGTCTAGCAAAAGTCTACTAATGGATCTTGGCATCATATTCTCCAAATGTGATATTCTGTATTATTTATTGATGCTTTTTAAATTATAATTGTACAATAAGTTGATGTTTGTGTTATAATTTTCATACATTTTTAGTATGAAGCATGACACAAAAGTTACTGCAATCGACTGGAATCCTAATGGTGCCAAAGAAGTTGTATATGCAGATACAATGGTAAAGTGAAAGGCTTCGATAAAATTTGCGGCAAACTTTCGTATGATACATTTAACATTCATTATTCAGCTGAAAGGTGGAAGGAATAATGTCAAAAAGAAGCATCCAAATATTCCTGGTCTATGTGTCTTCTTCTTTTTGTATTAAATATATAAAGTTTAAAGCAGCTATTAAAATTACCATCTACATAACAAGGGGAGCAACGAGGGACAATACATCATAACTAACCATGGCAGCTACTATTACTGAATTGATAAACATTTATCAATAAGGACCTGCGACAATGGACAAATTTTGTCTTCTTCTTTAGCATAGGTTTATTTTCCTCATTTTGAGGTTTAGCTTACTGACCAAGCCGTGTATTTATGAAAAACAAACTTTAAGTCAAGGTAAGTTTATGTCGATGACGTTTGTTTATTTTTTAGGGCCGATGTGGTGTTTTCAGAGACGCTGTTCCATTGAATGACAAGGTTTCTACATCAAATTGATATTTTATATAAAAATGAAAACTTGATGATACATGCGTCTGCTAGGTGTTGAATACTCCTTAAATCTTCTTTTTACGAAGAGTATAGAGTTTAAAAAGAAAACATTAAGATTTGCATTTCAAAAGTTTTGAATAAAGTGCATTGCATGTCAAAGCATCCAGATCTTTTAACAACAATTTTTTTGCCAAATGCAAGTGAATAAATACATATATGCATAATTTTATATTGATTGATACCCAATAGTTTTGGCTCTTTATCTCTTATGAAAAACATTTTAATCAAAACAATGCGTGATAAAACAAAATTGATATTTGAAATTTATTTATCTATTTTTTCAAACAAATAGTTTACAATGGCTTAGCCTACGTCATAGGCGGGGATTTTTGAAATTTGCTACTCAATCGTTCGATAGGAAAAATCGCGTGGTATATTGCGTTGAGAATAATAGTTGAAAGCATCAATTTTATCGCTTTTTAATAAAAATTATCCTACAATATCAAGACCCGTATATCTTCTGTAGAGCCTTTCAGGTGCTTTTTGGTATGCTAAGTTATATTTTGCATTTTTGTCCTATATTAAATTTTACCTGAAGAAACAGTTTTCGCTTTTAATAAGGGTAACCCGTATAGCACGGAGGACTTGACCGATGAATCTGACAGCGAAGCAACGACAAAGGAAAATACGAAAAAGAGATCATTTCAGATTGATGATGACGATGATGACGACGAGCCACCCATTGGTTCTGCTCATAAGAAACACCGTGTACAGAACCTTGATAATTTTCTTGACGATGAAGCCGGAGATGATGATGATGATGATGAGTATGACGAAAACAACATTTCCCTAGGTAAATTGGTTCTTAAATCGAACTAATTTGTTTTGATACAGTTCTCTATTTTCGTCTGCTTTTCTTACATGCAGTTTTATTTGTTTACAATAACTTGTATAATATAATAGCTTCCTCACATGCTTTGGTCAGCTTTTTCTTGCGGAATGTTACCATTAAGTTCATATCAACCAGTCAAAGAATTCTGCAACCTGTTTTAGTTAAAGTTATAAGAAGAATTTGTGGTGGTAAAACAATCTTGGTAATCTCAGTGTATATCTCCCTATTGAAAATGGTTTCTTCTACATGTTGCATTTAACTCTTATGAAGACAGCTTCTTTTGGCCGAGTTTGCAAGGTGTACCTCTAACGATACAACATGATAGTTATGAGAGCCGTATAGTAGTTATTGGAGCCGTCTATTTCCTCATCATACTGCATACATAAGGACCCAAGGGTGAAGTGGAAACCCTTAGGCTAGAGATAAGACTTGCTTGTTAGTTATTGTTATCTCTTGACTTTCGCATGCCTATAACGTTTTAAAAGCTGATGCAGCAATGATAAGATGCCCGCTTTTCGATCATATAACATATGATAATTTTTAAACTTAAGTTGCCCGGTATTCCTTATTTAAGTAGTCGAGGAGCTCTCTAAGGATATTTTAGTCTTCAATTAATTATTTACACTTGTTATATCTATCATCAATCATTTGTTATTTGCTTTCAGCGCTGATCAAAGAAGGTTTTATACCAAAACTCGAGCAAGGCGTAAAAGAAGACGAACTAGATTCCTTGAAAGATTTCATTGTTGAAGATAAGGTGATTGCATTTTGTAAACTTTTTATTCTTATATGATATTGGGGATAAAGGAGGTAGAGTCCGATCGTCAAGCACATGCCAATGATTCCATTCGGTTTTTATTCTGTTTTAATCACCCGTTGGATACATTAGACGATGAATTTCGTTACTTCAGACAGCATTTGCAATTTAGGAGAAAGTGCAACCAGTGAACTGTTTTGAAGCTCGAAAATGATATTGATATGGCAAAATATGGTGGGAATCGCAGCTTTATAAGAAGTGGAAGGAACAGAACGACAGCAAAAAAATGTTGATAGTTGGTGGTCGTTACCCACCATCCACATGTTTAATATCAGATTTACCGTCAACATCCCTTTTGTAGCCACCTGGTCAAGATATTGGGTCTGTGACACAAATTTCACGGTTTCACTCTTAGATTCAATTTTTTTTGCTCTGAAGTAGAAACTATAATCTGCTACCTCATTTTACATTTCATTAAAAGGTCACGGCATAAAGTACTGCGGAATATTCTATTTCCAGCTCCGATTTGGTATGCGTGTTTATTTTTTTAGCCAAAGAAGCCTGCTGCACCTGTTCAAAACTTTCAAAAACCTTTCCAGCCTGGAGCTACACCTGAACATCTGATGCACCGGTTTATGGTAGGACATTTGCGAAATATGTATTTTTACACTCAGTAAAATAAAACTCATCTTCATAAGTCTGAACCAGAGGTGACTCTCTTAATGAAATTTCATTTTAGAATTCTTTGACTTCAATGTGCTGCTCTGCTAGATTTCTCCGCTGATATTGTTTGTCTTATGTCGTTTGATCTGTTCTAATAATGAACCAATGTTTAAAACTTTTAACCATAATTTGTCGTGTAGAGCATGGCGCTAATTTTGTGTATTACTTTAATGAATTAGGTATGGAATTCTGTGGGTATTATTCGATGCCACTCTGAAGATGAAATTTCAACAATTGACATCGAGTTTCACGATGCCAGTTTGCACCATCCACTGCATTATACCAATGTTATTAATCATACAATGGCGGCTCTATCTACAACTGCTGCAGTGCTGGCTTGTCGAGCTCAAGATGACGAATCTAGGTATGTGGTTAAATCGTATTTTGAATTTGAATAGTTGCTTTATCACTTCAAATATCTTAAAATTGAAGTAATATCTTGTTCTTCAAATCTTCGTACCTCTACAATTAGCGATGTAACGCACTTGTCAACCCTGCATTAGACAGGAAAATTTAGATTGGCCGGTATAAGTAGCCAATAACGTGCATTGCCACTTCTTTTTCCTTGTTTTGGATCCATATCTGGCTATTTGTTTCCGAATTTTGATACATTAATGAGTGTGTGACTAAAGGAGTGTGATGCGTAATGCTTCTGTTTTTTTGCACAATGATTTGGAAACCTAGCTCTCTCAATATTCGCCACTCTAAACATTTGCCTTAGCATTAATCGACACAAGTAGAACGCCTTGCATTTTGTGCTATATAATGTACAGTGTGTGTATTTGTCCAAAGCGATCGAAATGGGTTTAAATTGGATGGTAAATCGTGGTTCTTTTTTAGAATTCTGGTTAGTATCTGGTCATTTTCGATTAGAAGTTGTGGATCGAAAATCTCCGTCAATTTCGCTGTTATCTTCACCTAATGATAGTCTAATGTATCTTCCTAATAAATGTGACAAATTGTTTTTTGTTGTTGCAGCAAGATTGTTTGCTTGCATTTTGGAACATGGGATGCAATAAAAGAATGGACAGTATCGATGACAAAAGGAGAAGACATAATGGTAATTTGTATTTTCATCTACCATATTATAAGCCCCAATAAACAATTATGTCTAATAAACGTTATTCTTTATTGGGTAAATTTTTATTGAACTGCTCGTCGCAGTGCTCATAAGAATTGGTATAGGCCCATGCAAAATGAACGCATCATTCTGATGTAGAGATTTTTTAGCATTTTATGCTTCATCTGCTGAAGAAGAAGTTAGATTCTTTAGCTGTTTTATATTTCACTAGGAGGAATGTTTATGAGCAATTTTTAGACCTAATTGTGGTTGCTTTGCCGTTCTTAAGTTAACTCATGGCTCCTCTGGTGAAAAAATATTACACTACCGTTACTTCTGTGTTCAGCAATTTATGGCTTACACTAGGAGCAGCAGGACAGCTAAGCTTTGTGGTTTTCATGTGTGATGTAAACACGACAGTGACAGTGACATTGGCATGCATAATGATGCGGCATTTTACAAACGATCACTAAATGCTTTTGCTACTTTTCCTACTTTTAGTACTTTTGCTGTTCAGATCTGTACAGATGAGGAAGTAAAGAAGCATACTTAAGTGCCAAAAGAACTGAGCAGCATTACAATTCGCGGCTTATAGTGTTCTTAAACGTTTTAACTAAATGAAATGCCTCGTTTTTAATTAAAAACTTTTATTTCTTTTTCAAAGAGTGTTGCGGTGAATAGCAGGTTCATTGCAGTAGCAACTAGCATTGGTCTTGTTCGCATCTTTACAGTCGGAGGCCTCCAGTTCCATGTATTCAGCATTGCTGGCCCAGTTGTAACTATGTCCATGTGTGAAACACAGCTTATGATTGTATATCATCAGGCCACAGGTGAAAATGATTTTATGTTGTTAGTTTTATAGCTGTTAAAGAAATTAATTTAAAAATCAGGTATGACGGAGTGATCCAGATCACCACCATCATAATTATAACCATCATCATCATCATCATCATCATCATCATCATCATCATCATCATCATCATCATCATCATCATCATCATCATCATCATCATCATCATCATCATCATCATCATCATCATCATCATCATCATCATCATCATCATTCTATTTATGCAAGAATACCTCTTCAACTAAAAACCTAATACAATATTTCGCTTTTTAAATAAACTCGAGTAAACCTATTTCAGTTAGAATTGAATAATGTCAGGTGAACATTTGACGGGCTGATCAATTTGAGTTGAAATTTTTAGGCAAGCCTCCATCCCAATGTCTCGCAATGCAATTGTTAGAGATTGGTAAATCACAATGGAAATTGTCTATTGAGCAGCAATTGCCTATTGGCTACAAAGACACTCTTGTTTGGGTTGGGTATGTATGAAGATTAATTTTAACCGCCATTAACTAATTGTTGCTGTTGTGCTTACTACATTATGTTTGATGTCGTATGTCTTAACCTTATTTGCAAGCTATTTATTTATAGGTATTTTCAATTGTGCTTGCTTTTCATATAATTGGCTGCCTCTTAGCTTGGGTAAACTGTTTTAAATTATTTGAAAAGCAGAAACAACTTAGAACACTGTATTTTGAAAGACGCTCTTCAGGATATGAAACTTTAGAGAATGACCAAATGGCAAAAGAATATCAGTAATCAGTCGTGAAAAGAAATGGTGCACGTTTTTTTATTTCCAACTTGTTTTTTTCGTTGCCATTTAATCACTGCCTAATATTCACTGAGGATTTACGAACGAAAAGGTGCTTTTCAATATGCTCAGTTTTGTTTTCGCATTTTCTTCATCATCCCCTTGTGCCATTGAATCCTGCGTCGGCGATCAGGGTCCTCCATTTCATATTTTCTGTGTTCTGGTGCATATTTTCCCTGCTATTTGCGTGGTCATTCCAGTGCCAAGCCAATTTGTTATATCGTCTGTCATCTTTTGTCTTGGCCGTCCTTTTGCTCTTTTGCCAACCATCTTTTTTGTTGTCACTGAGTTTTCTGGACTATGTGTTTTAAAGACATGCCCCATAGACTTTGCTTGCCTTTTTATTATCTTTTTTTTGCATAATGAGCGCGCAGATTTTGACATGTCAGGTACTTCTTCATGTGTCATTCAATCTGTCCAGGGTATTCTCAAAATTTCTCTTAAAAAGAACAACTCTGCCGCTTCAACCTATTTCTAAAATTTATATGCTAATGTTTTAGGTGAATCAATAGGCTTGGTTTGATGTAGCGTTTGATGCAAGGTTAATCACTTTATTCTTCAATTTGTACTGCATTCTACCAAAGTATTTTGTCAATTTGAAAAATTCAATAGTACTAATTCAAATGTATTCAAATAGTTTTTCAGCCGAAGAGACGCCGCTTACAGTAGATTCAAAGGGTATAATGAGAATGCTTCAACGTCGATTTGGCTACACATGGACTCCAGTTCTCAACTTAAAGGCCCAGGTATCCTTTTTTATCCAATTTTGAAAGCATAAATTGCTCGGTTAAATTTTCGTTGCGCTTTAATTTTTAGATAATATTTTTAGATCGTCCAAACTAAATTGAATGAATGCATCATTTTGTCCCATGCCGCTTATTAGCAGCAATACAATCGAGAAAAATGGGTTTTTAAAACTAAGATCGACATCAATCTCTTCTACTTCCTGAAACGTGAAACATTGACCAGCGTTCTCATTGCTTTTCACTCACAATCTTTCACTACATTTGCCTCTCTTGAATTTCTAGACAAAGACAAAGTCAGACAACTATTGGGTCATTGGAATCACAGAAAATCCACCAGAAGCCAGGTTAGTTTGCTCTCTAAAAATGAAACAAGCAATCTTCATTTTGATAATGCGATTTATCTCAATGATATTTTAAATTGTTTAAATTTTAACAATCAATACTTGGAAAGCCTATTCCTTTTGCCATTTGAATGGAATAGACCTTTTTTTTAATTGACTTGAAGTGTGTCAAAAGAGTATGCAATATTTTATATATTTTGTTATTATGCATTACACAAACTCTTTTCTTGCCTCGGCAGCAAATCTATCTTCACGATAGAATAGACCCCTGTGACGACTACAAAACGAGGCTAAGGCTATTTAGGTACAATTTAGACTAGAGCTCAGTGCTGCAGCAGTGGGGTGATGGCATGCATTTTTTATTTCTGGAGCATGTATGCCGATTTTCTCACAAAGAATATTGGAGGCTGTTATAATTTACACCTGAGGGACAAGTTTTGTGTTGTTTACTTCCAAGATTTTGTACAATTTATTATGCAAGAGCCCCAGCAAGCTACCTAATACAAGCAATTAAAAGATGCAGAAAAAACTTTGAATATGTATCAAATCCTAAAAAGCACATCTTTTAATCGAAATCTAAACTCTAGGTTCTACTTTCTATCCGCCGCGTACCATAATCTTGTTGAAAATCTTGATTCTAGTTGACTGTAGAGTTTTTGAAAATTATCATTTCATCATTATTATTTCCAGAGCTGTCCTCTGTAAAGCAGCTAATTTTCCAGCAACCCTTCCACGACCAGTACCATCAGCGCTGCCTTTCCAGATTCCATTGTGTGATAAAGACTCTGAAAGAGGAAAATTGGAGGTATGTTTTTGAAGAGAACGCTCATTCTCTGTTCCTCTTAAGTTGCTTTGTATTTCCGTATCAAGCTCCAATTTTTATGATAACTAATTTAACTCTGTTTCTCAAATGGTCAAGACCAATATGCAAACAAGTTATTCCATCAATAGTTTTCGTCACTCATTTGCCCGTTGCTTCTAACATATATGTATAAGCTGAGAATAGGCCCCAAAGTCCTTCAATGTTCCTGTCTAGATCTCTTTTATGGGCAATGAGTGTTGGGTTAACCGTGTTTTATTTACGTTCGTATATTAAGGATATGTTGACTGTTACAAGAATAAGTATCTCAGATTTTGGGTACCAAAGGAGTTATTCTCCAGATTTGTGCTTTAGTGAAGCGAAAAACGCAATTTTTTTAATACTCAGGTGCTTTATACCAACCTTTTCATGGGAATCTTTACAGCCTTATTGCACCAAACATTTTTGAAAAGATTGAGAACTGTCTCAGGTGAAAAGTCAATTTCCGCCTCTATTTACACTTTTAAGGTTAAATTTGTGCTGAACTATCACATTAAAGCACCCAATAACTTTCGTAGCTTATAATGGATTTTAGCAAGGGTTGGTATTCACAAATTGCTTACACTCTCAAATGTATAGATTGAATGACTTCTGCTCCCACGGGTTGTTTGCTGGGATGTGAACTATCCAAAGTTGCGAAGTTGATTGCTTTTTAATAAAAACTGCATTCTTTTCATCATTACAGGAAAGTTTGATACGGAATAGGCTTGCAAGTGAATACCACGAGTACCATAAAAGGAAAAGGCTTGAACTAGATGAGACAGGGCTAGCACAATCAAAAACCACAGAGATTCAATTGCTGATGAAGCTATTTGCTGTGAGTGTGTCTTGCTAATTATCTCAATTCTATCGTTGTATCAGGCGTTTGCTCTTGAGCTTCTACAGTCATGTGGAAAAGTTTAAGACCACTCATTTCTTTTTTTCATTTTCAATGCTGACCATAAAATTTTGCAACATGCCAGAAAGAAAGCCATGCAAGGTCAGAATGCAAACATTTTTAATAATTTTAGATCAGAATTAGATCAGAATTTTAGATCGGAAAACGTACTGAAAAAACCTTTGGCTACAAGTGCGCCAAATATTTGGCCTGTCGAATTTATCTATGCATTTAGGCCTAAAGCGAGTGATTTCGACTTATGAGTATATTTTATGTTTTCCTGGATGTGAACCGAAGGCAACTGTTAAATTGTTTAATATTGTTTAAATTGTTCAAAACGCCTGTGGCCTTGTAGTCATTTAATATGTTTGGACCACGAATGAACTAAATATGTTCAACCAATTTGGTTGAATTACCACGGACAAGGGTATCAAAGCGATTCAAGAGCAATGAAGCGAAGCGTTTTGGATTAGCAGATAGTCGCCATCAAGTGTTAGAGTGCATTTAATGGGGTACAAGAACCGAAGTGAGAAAAGATTTAACAGAATTCTTTTCTCTTTCGCAATAATATCTAATTTAGAAAGTTTACTCATACTCTTATTAATACTCTTTACGAAACATGTGATATAGCTGTCAATCAACAGTTTAATGCTCTTAATTTCACGACTAAGACATCATAAGTTTTACCTCTTTTATTGGTTGGTTAAATCAATATGACACAATCTTTTTGCTGTTAAAGTAGCCTCACAATAACAATAAGATTTAACCTAATATTGATTATTGTTTGATATTTAAGTCTTTCTGCAAAATTAACTAGTAATGGACAAGTATCATTACATAATGCTAGTGCATATTTAAGTTATTACAATTATTTCACCCATGTTTTTGTCTAATTCATCAGGCCACAATATTTCATTTCATTGTCTTTGATCAATTCCGATGCTTCATTCTCATTTTCGCTAAATACGAGTTTTTTCTAAAACGCATGTTTATCTTTGCAAAAACCCTACAAGGCTATCAAGCCCAATAACACCTTTTTATTGGTTGCATGCCCATTTGTTTGTAGCTTTCCTGTAAATCTGATCGTATGTTCCGTGCGGTTGAAATTTGTGAATTGATGCCTAACGCGGATACGGTCAACCTTGCCATTCAGTATGCAACTAAAATGAGACGAATGAACTTAGCTCAGAGGCTTGTGGAGCTGGCGAGAAGAAAGGCAGAAGAAGAAGAAGGTGAAGACGATGTTGAAATTAGTGATTATGAAGAATCGGATGACGAGCCGCAGTCTTCCCCAAATTTGTATCAGAAACCCATTATAACGAAATCATCTTCTAATGCTTTCAACAATAGGTAGGTGTTTTTCGATAATAGACCGTTATTGTAGCAGTATTTGCGACATGATGGTAAAATGAATCAAGTGCTTAAATTGTTTGATATTGAAAATTTGAAAGCTTTTAATTGTAACTGGAAGTTTCCATTGTACATCAGGAGGCCACCAAGACTTGTTAATCAAAAACTCTTTGCCATTACATAAAATAGAGGAATTTGTTTCGAAGCACTCTGAATCTATCTACATATATCTATGTTATAATCAAATGGTGAAAATGTCACTTTTATACGTCATTATGCATTAT
Organism: Catostylus mosaicus; assembly: GCA_964019065.1. Taxonomy (NCBI): domain Eukaryota; kingdom Metazoa; phylum Cnidaria; class Scyphozoa; order Rhizostomeae; family Catostylidae; genus Catostylus; species Catostylus mosaicus. Next base: position 10,905,360 of record OZ025188.1, on the reverse strand, counting down.
GTAATACCTTATTAGACATCCAAGAGCATCAATGTACAATGGTAGACGTAGTATCGGAAGACCGAAGGCTATCCAACGATCTTATAAAGATTCTAATGGAAGTTTTCCTGATCAGTTTGAAGTAGAAAATAAAGAAGAGGCCAAGGTAGAGAAAGACAATGTTGAAGAGTTTGATGGTGATGACATTGATTTGGACGCTGATATCGAAATGGAGCAAGAAAGTAATGAGAAACGTAAGCAACGTCTAGCTACTTTAGTTTTGTTCACGGAATGCTTTACACTTGCTTCAATGTTCATATTACATAATATATACGCCAGCTTCCTCTTCTTTGTCAGTCAGGAGCTGATGGCCAACCACCATAGGGCTATAGAACTCGTCCAAACCCTTAAGCCATGGTAAACCCTTACTGTGGCTGGCCCCATGTCATTGACCGTAACCTGTCTTCTCCGAAGTATCCCTTCTATGCGTTTACATTTGCAAACAGTTTACCATCTTTCGTTTGAAGATTTTGCGATAGAACCTTTGGAATTGGCACCTTGTTTACAACCTGGAAAATAGGGTATTCGCTCGAACTTGAATTTCCAATCACAAAATATACAGAATCATTTTTAAAAACTAAGCCAATTGTACTAAACTGATCTTACTTAGTTGACTGGTTAATGAAAAACCATCAACAGCTGTATGGCCACGGGAAATATCTTTTCATTCTAGTACATTGTCTTCAGACAGCATGAAATCCCTACTTTCGCTTGAATTAGATCGAAAACTTGTTTTCCTAGAAATACCATGTTTTTATATGAATTCCAAAAATTTAGAATGCAAAATATCTAAAGCTCTCCTGCCCATTGACTATATTTACTGACCTTTTGCATGATTCAAAACCTTGACTTCAATCACAAATTTTGACTGCATCTTACAAAGTCATGTTTATTACAAATTTTTATACGAGCAATGACTTTTCTTTCCAAAAAATTCCGACCAGAGTGTGAACGTCAGATTCAAAATTACAACTTAATACGATTTGTAATGATTGCTTTAAGAGAAAGTTTCGTTTTGGGGTGTTAGTTAGAAAAGCTGCTTGAAACAGTTTTTGGCAAATATTTCAACGGAATCTTTAACGCTGATTCTCAAATTGGTAGAATTGCAATGTGCCATCTTTGATGCTCTCTAAGCTATTCGATCTATACATGGTCACTGTTTTCTTTGCTTGTGATACAGAAAATCTGTGCACCAGATTTCTGATGTTATTCCTATGTTTTACAATTTAAATTTATTCCATTTCTTTGATTTTTAGCTGCATCAGACCTGCAGTCAACGCCCGTAGCACAACCAAATAGCGTTTCGAACAGCCATGCAAGAAGTAACCCTTTCAGACTAACCCCAAAAACAAAAGCAAAGGCTGCTAGCACTATGAGAGGGACCTCATATTTCGAAAGCTTGAAGAGTACACTGCCTCCGAAAAATAAACTAGGTAATCTACTGTCGCGACTGATTTGAAATGATATGAACAATAAGCTGCAAAGTTTAGGTTTCACAAAATTTAGATAAAGTATGTATGCTTATCGACAGTATAAACCCTTGCCAAAAGTCATCGAATCACCGTTGAAAAATCATGTTTTATTGATTGTTTTGTGGCCTTCTGAATAACCTTTTTTGAGGGGGAGAAGGAAAAGCTGCAGACAGAATACAAAAGTTTTCGTTTATGTTTCAATTCGTGCACCTGACTGCTTTTGACTCAAGTAGTCTAACGCAATAAGTCATTGCAAAGAGAAGGGAAAAATTCACATCAATTTGTTCCCATACTGCCTTGCGGCCAATTGTTCATAAATTGTATTTATCGAATGGTGCAATCAACAGAGGCAGAAAAAGATACATTGTACTGATTGTGAATGTAAACAGTAGCCTGAAACGGTGGAGGGCGATTGGGTGTGGATTCTACTATAATTTTGATTAAAAGCAAAGCAAAACGTTAAGATATCTGTTTTGAAGGAGGTGGAAAGGAATAAGGGAACAGAGAAGTCTTTTTTACCCTGGAACGTTCCTTAAAGTCCCAGATGATCTCCATTGCTGCATTTCATATCCTAAGTATATTTGGTAAACACTTTTTTACGAGGGTTATACACCGCAGACTGCTGCCATCGATGAGTCACCTCTAAGGTTTTTATGATCGAATCTTCATTCGATGATTTGCTTGTTTTGCAGGCCTCTCCAGCTCAAAGCATCAAAGTAATAGTACGAAGGCTGAGGCGTCAAAACAAAACTCAAAGCAAGCGACGCTTTTTAGCAGGAAAGCTGGTGCAAGTAATGACAAATCAAAGGAATCAAATCAGAACAGGAATTCAATCGAAAAAAATAGAAAGTATGTCAGTTTCCTTACTTTTATAAGAAACTAATATGGGAAGGGTATTTTTGAGAGAATGAGACTTTCAAATTTTAAGACCAGACAATCACTAGCAATTTTAGAGGTCAATCATAAAAAAGCTAGAGTGCCGACAATTTTCGGAGAAAATTCGGACAATTTTTTAAATTTGAGTTTCTTGAAAATTATATAATTTCTTTTGTTCAGCAAAACCACTCAAACTAAGCTAGATGCGCTATTGTTTGGCCCTTTTAAGGCACCCAAATTTCGCACTTGGTCATTAGATCCTTCAAAAACATTGGGACGCGGAATATGTGAAACTGACTTCATTTGATGCCTTTCACATCCGTAAAATGGATCGGGCAACGGTTTTTTAAACAAACTCCGAAAAAAATTTCCAACTCCAGCACGTGCCAATAATTTTTTTCATTTTTTATATCTGTCTGCCGACGAGTTGTCATTGAGTGTTATAGAGGGCAGCAACCCCCTCCCCATGACATCTGTAGCGCCATCCCTGCAAAGATTATAATGAAATTAGTACATAATTTGAGTTAAATGACAATAGTTAGCAAACAATAAGTTACTCTTCGCAATAAGGCTCTATAAACGTTATTCATGTAAATCTAAGTGTAGGTATGACTTTAAATAATTTGTAATCACAATTAGTGGCATAGGCCAAGATAACTTCATTTAGTGTCTAAGCTATAATTTAGAACTTCCTTTTAACGCAGTTGGTTTTTGCTACGCCCGATTGTCAGGGCCCATTTGTTTTCAATTGACAGAAATACACCCCACCTCCGTCTATGATGAGCTATATCAAACTTATGGATCCATTACTGTCTAAGATTATAAAGCAGACATCAGAGACAGTAAATCACTTTTGCACAGAGCATTTTCGAATAGGAAGGAAAATGCTTCGAAAATTATAAACGTATATTCGTAAACAAGGACCCGTGGCGGACCGGCTTAGAATTGCTCAACGGCCATGGACATATCATGGGCTCTCATGGGTGTGGTTTTAAGTAAGGGCGTGGTCGTGAGAGTCACTGAGCTTCTTGATTTCTTACCAATATACCAAAACAGTTAACATAATGACAATCTTACTTTTACTTCTCATATACGATGTAACTATTTTGTCCAAACCTGCTCCTCGATAACCTCTCCACTTTCATTTGCTTGCAAGAATGTCTTATTCATTTTCTCCGAATGTGGAAAGCGATTTCTCAGGGGCCTGTTTTCGTCAAAAAACGGCCCTTTATGAAAAATTTTCAAGGGTCCCACCGGCCACGGGAATTGCCCCTCATGCCCTCTGAAAATAGGCCTTATTCTCTCGTTTTGCTACCTTGCCCCCTTTGCCCCAGAGTTTAGAAGGCGTCTTTGTTTGTAAAATGTTAGGAAAGTTCTTCCCACATTAGACATTTTATGCCAGTTTAGCATTTCACAAGCCATATTTAATGTGAAATAGGCCAATGCAGAGCAACCGTTGGTCACCGGTGGATATGCGAAGGAGGATTATGCAGCGTATTGATTTATTGCTCTTTACTTCCGAATGATATCATCGCCGTGATCGTATAGTGGTTAGTACATTGCGTTGTGGCCGCAATAACCCAGGTTCGAATCCTGGTCACGGCATTTTTGTATCATCGTCTTATATTTTTAGTCCTCGCGCTTTTCTAACTAAAAGGGAATAATTAGTACAAATCAGATGTGAAAATCACATTTTTCTGCTGTGCCCGTTTGTAGAAGGGGTTTCTATATGTTGCGAGAATTTATGAGCCATGTACTCCCCGCCCTTTAAGTTTACCTGAATTAGTGTGCTTGAGGTGCTGGCTTCATCCGAGAAAGAATAATGTTGCATTACGTGTCCCGTTGCAGAAAAGAACACTGGCTTGGAAAAAATGGCTGCTTGGGCCTCATCATCGCTTTCATGTTAGGCCTAACATTTGAAAAATAATTGTGCGGTATCTGAAGAAAAACCCGTAGGAGCTCTGAAGTTTTCAGCCATTCTCTCAATTTAGGAAAGAGAGATAAGCACCGCAAATATATTTTATTTTTAACCATGGTTATGAATTTTTTTAGCTTTAGCTATGCAGCAAGTCGTTAAAAGCCATTTCAGGTTTACAAGGAATATTAATAAATACAGTGATGCTAGAAGACAGCACTTCGCTCTCTTTGAAATTAGTGAAGAATTCATTTCATTCATTAAATTTTCGATTTTTTAGGCATGGTAGGCCCTCGTTTACAAAAAACTGATTTATAGGGGGCAATACAATAATAACAGTATGTAAAAACTAAAATGAAGATGGTAATTACAATGTATTACAATAAATCTTTACAAAAATTAGATTCACAAGAATCAACATAAAAAACAATGATAGTCGTGTTTCGCGGGAAATCATCAGCTCATGTATAAATTTATTTAATGTAGGTTGTCTCTTTGTTGCATTGCGCAACCCGATCCAGAGACTGCCCCCCCCCCTCCTGAATAGAAATTTTCATGATAGTTTATGTCCTTACCATTGGAGTCGTAATTTTTAAGTTGGGATTCCGCAGTAAGCGAGAGGTTGTTCCGTTTACTCTAGTGAACATGTGGCTCGAAGAGAAGAGAAGAGCGCCTTGCCGTTTAATGGATTTAAAAACCTTTATGAGTGTTTCAAGATCAAGTATCTCCCTGGACGTGGGTCAATTAACCTCGGTTTCTGATAATCATACGTTCAGTAAACAACAAATTTTATGAAATACAATGGCATGTGCGTTCAGGGCCTACTACTGTTTTTGGCTCTTTACCCGCCCTTACAATTTCAAGGTTGCTGACATCTTTTTCACAAGATATCCGAGTACAGCTCAATGCATTATACAGCGATGGGTGCGAGACAACATGCATAAAAATCATATAAAAAATCTTAAAGGCGCAATAGATACAAATTCTACATGGCACTTCCCTTATTAAGCGGCAAAGCTCTTTCTACCAACACATTTTCATCACTTGAATGCCTTCTTGCATCGCAAATTCTGCCAGCAAACTGTACTTTTAAGTCTAACAGGACTCCTTCAGCTTGCTGTTCTTCTCCATCCTGATAACCATATTCTCCTCTTGCGTTAAACTCTGCCCCATTGATATCTTTAAACTTGTACTCACCATCATCGTAATCATTTTCCTCGTCTTTATCATCATTATCAGCCCTACAATCAGTTGCGAAAATGTGTGTTCGTATGTTTAGTGTAGTAACAGCTCTTCTAAAATGGACGATTTTGAATCTTGCCATATCAGAGCTGCACGAATGATAAATGAATATCCAAGAACAGTAAAGAATTAGGGTGTTTTTAACAACTCTTAAATTGGAGGGCCTCTCATATATATACAAAAAGAGACTTGCCTGCATTTCACACCAAGTTTTTAATAACAATGTAATCAAAGAGATCCAAAGCCTGTTCAATAAGAAGGACTACACACGAGATATGGGAGACTTTATCCAGTTCATATTACCACGACCGAGATCCAACATCGGAAGAAGCTATGTTAAGTACAGAGCAGCACCTGTATAGAAATACCTACTTCTAGACCTAAAGTAGGTCACTAGCTATGACAGTTTTTAAAAGAGGCTGTCAAAGAACAGCAGAAATTAAGTACAAATATCCTTTAATAATGTCTCATTTAAACAAAAGGACAATCGTTTTAATCATTTAACATTGTTTCTAAACTATTTTTAAACTAGGCAATCAAATTGTAAATAAGTAAGTTCTACAGTCAGCTTTTTAAACTGACTCGATTATTCCCTGCATTAACGAGTTTTTAACCTCTCAATTTTTAATTGTTAATCCCACGAATACATCATTTTACTTTAGACCGACATTGACAGAGGGTTAGGCCTTGTAGAAATTCCTGTCGCAGATTCCTAATCGTGGCTGGAGACAGAGATATAAGCAAAGTTATTCCCTCACCAACACTGACAGGTTAGGCGTTACCAACTCAATGGTTCGCAAGTAAGTTCAAAGAATCAAATCCACGAGGACTGTATATAAACCATATAATACCAATAAAACATTAAAAACCATTTAAATATAATAGTACGGTATAAACTAAGCTAAAAGAGGAAGGAACAAGATCACCTCGATAGAATAACCTTCATCGATTTATTATCGTTCCAAGAGTTCTTTATATACCGTATCAGCATGTTAGGTTTCAATTCTTTATATTCCAATTTCGACTTATTGCGGCGAGCGAGCGAGAGAGAGAGGAAACCGCACCTTCCAGACTGCCAACAGAGTTCAACTAATCAAATTTATATTTAAGTCAAAAGGAGGCTGAGTGTAGCGCCAATAATTCTCTACAGGCCTAGTTTTCAATAATTTTGAAGGGTGTCCAAAAGTTTTGCAACTTATTGAAGCCTTTTTATGTACATTAAATATTACAATTAGATTCTCTTCTCCTTTACCCTCTACATGATTAAAAAAAGGGTGCAAGATATTCTGTCGTTCCCTAAACCAGTGATCTGGGAAAGAAGCTGTGGATTTCCTTATATCCTTCTCCTTTATTTCTGTCCTTGGTTCCAACAAGTTATTACTCGCAAACATGAGTTCAAGACCTTTTGGCTGCAAATACTTAGACATTTATCTTGAGTACTTTAGTTACCTAATTCTTACTTTGTTCACTCATCGCATTTTTCCCCCTCTACCCCATGTAATTGCCTGTCACGCTTTTGCTACAACCTCCCTTGCCTATAGATACGATCGCAACACATAAACAGTCGAGTATTTATTCTTATATTTAGTACACAATGTATTGCCAATGCTTTAACTGTAACAAAGCCTTCGGCTGACTCCTACTCTCCAATACTATATCAGTGTACTCAGCATTCCATCCCAGTTCGCCATTGCTCATGAACACTCTCCAGGCCCATCAGAACGAAATTGATATGAGGGGGGGGGGGGGGGTGGGGCTACGAGCGGAGCGAGGAGAACTTTTTCAGGACCACGCTCTTTAGATCGCTTGAATTTGAATTGGCAGAAGGCAAATGATACAGAAATGTTTAAATGAAGACAAGAACATTAGCACTTTCAAACGGACGATGATTATTTAGCTTAAAAAAATCTTTTTTTGTATTCCACGGTATTAACCAGTTTCCGAACAGTGATTGCTTTTATTTCAAATTGATTTCAAAGGTTTCATCTAGTCAAAAAGTTTTATCCATGCCCCTTCTAACTGAAGGATAGAGCGTTGAACTTCTCTGTGATCAATAATGGCCGCTTTTGCCTACTCCGTCTTCATATACTTCATATCTTTGGCCAAGCAACACTTCTTTTCCGTATAAACTTTTCTATCACCTATTGCTCCTTCCCATTTTCCGTTGAGCCATTTTCCGCTGAGCTCTTCTCTCTCAATGTTTTCTGTCGATACCATTTTTGCGTTATTCCTAACGATCTTCTGTCCACTGGTGCTTACTGCATCGTGTTTTCTTACAACAATAAAGTGCTTACTATTCAAATTGATTATACAAGTTACATAAATATATCGAAGTTCCTATTCGTAAATTAGCTATATTTGAATAAATCGTTCAATTAAGCAAAACATGTCCCACGTTCATTTAATAAAACTAAAGAACTAATCAGCATTAACCTCCTCTTATTAATCGAATATGGTATCTAAATGTTTCTTTGCTTTCATTTTACTGTATTCTGATGGCATATCTAAATCATTAAGTACCCCATCCTCTATTTCCCATTCAAGCCTTGCCATTCTCTTTAATCCGTATGAAAAGCCAGTCATAATTTCGGATTCAGTCATTCCATATTCGCCGCACACACGAACTTCAATGCAGCCATCATCGTTGTCAAGTTTCTTGCATTTGAACCCACATTCCATCAACAACGCTGCAAATTTGTCATGTTTCTCGAGGTTAGGTACTCTCATTTTAGCTGCTACCGTGATAGCTCCTCCAATGCGGCTTGTATCCCAAGTAACAAATCCATATTTATTATCATATGCAAAGTGAAGATTGTCTCGTTGCAGGCCGCGGTGTATCCCGCGATAAACTTCGCAAAATTCGATAAATCCCGTAGAAACGTTACCTCCCTGTTTCGAGTGGCATATTCCCAAATGGCAGTCTCTGTTAACTGAAATAATTGTATTTTTGTCTTTGCTTACATAAATTCCGCGTGCATCCGGCCAGTTTCGATTAATCCCTGCCTGCAAATACAATTCTGAGTCTGATTTTGTAGCCAAATGGTCAGGCGTGAGTCGACAAAGTGGTATTCTATGAGTTTTCCTCTGAGTTTGGCTATTCATCATGAAAGGGTACCATGTGATGCTGCCAGGCCATGGGCTGCGTCTGAACTTACTAAAATGGAAAGGGGAAGCCAAATATTCTACTGTACCATTGCATCGTGACTGGAAAGGAAAATAACCACCTTGATGCTGGCTAGGAAGATAAGAGAATGATCGACGAAGCGCCTTCTCAACGTCTTGTCTGTCTTTTAATTGACATGCCGGTAGAAATTTGTATTCTCTTAGAGATCTTGATACGGAAAAGTGCACTGACCTAACTGTGCCTGAATCGAGACTGCATGGGATCAATTCTTGCATTGGATCAAAAGAGAATTGATATCTCTTGTGTTTGATTGGCGGCAATTTTGCACAAAGTACAGGCTCGAATATTCTTGAGAAGGTTTTGTATGCAAAGATATCCCCTGCTATTAATTCAGTAGTTACTTTGCCATTCTTCCGCTTTATTGTCACCAATGAATGCTTGATGTCAAATCCAAATGGTGTGACTAAATCCTGCATGTCTTGAATGAAATTTGATGATATTACTTCTTTGATAATTTCTGCTCCATCTTTTCTCAATTGCTTACATTTCCACTCTGGAAGAAAGATACCGAGATTACAATTTAATAAGTGCACTTTATGTTTGAAATATCCATGAAACCAGTACTATTCTTTCCTTTCTGAATACATCTCATATGAAATTTTGAAACAATGCTTATCCTCCCTTGAACACTCATCTCAACCTATTAGAAACAGGTACATATAAATCTTTGCAACTCGATTTCACATCAATACTTGCCCTGATTAAAGTGACTTCCAGTGTATCAAACTTTCTATTATTAAACATGTAGAACCCTTTTTTCTGGAGCCCTTATGTTCCTTTGATCATTGGTGAGAATGGGCTGATTCTAATTAGATGATTAGGAGGAGCGAATGCTTTACAAGCTTGATATATTTTGAACCTAACATTCGAGGGTAGTTTGCTTCAACAAGACCATTTATAGTATCCACTTACCATCTGACTAAACGCATTAGCTGCCACTTCAAAATATTATGGTCACCAGGAGTTGAAGACGTAAAAAGATGCAGTATGAAATTTATGCCCATCTTACCTTGATACCTCTGGCGAAGAGTTTTTCCACAATTTAGTTTCTCCTCAATTGTTTCACCTTGTGTTTTGTGTGCTTTAAGCACCTCTTCCTTTTTACATTCTTCTTCCCATAAAGCCATTTCTTGATTTCTTTTCTTCTTCCTTTGAGGCGACAGTCTGTATTTCCGGCCGTTCAGGATCAATTTTACTTGAATAGGCATCGAGAGCTTTGGTATCGAAACATAGGCAGCACTAGATACGACTAATCCGAGGAATGCTGCTTTCAGCACTCCACTAAAGCTAAACATCATTTTGTAACACAGTTAGTTTTACAAATATACAACGAAGTTTGAGGTGATCCACAAATTACTACAAACTAAGATTTAGTGTTCTTTTCTGGCGTTATATATTCACGTTTGTGACGTCAGATGAGTTCACCGCGCAACAATTAAGGGGCATTGGAATAAAATGCGCATTTTCAGATAATGCGAGGTAGCATAAGTTCCAAATCTTTGATTGGTTGAAAGAACTGATTACATCTATTTTCTCATCGCCTAACTAACCAATCAGAAGTCCCCATTTTATACATAACTTCCGTTTACAGCTAAATTTAGGTCCATTTTAGACGTTTAAACCACCCTCCCGAAAAAAAGAATCGTGCAATTTGTGTTAGCGAATAATATCCATTTTTTTTAAAAATAAAATTTCGATAAATGTAGCACAAAACTGCTGTGGAACTCAATCAATATTTCTTTTCGATCGTTAGTTACGAAGGCTTGAAGTTTGATGTTGTTTACCATCCTAAAAGCATGGGTTAAAGGTTGATAAAAATCTGGCAATAATTCAGAATAAAAAGAATCAATGATATGAAATTTGATAGCAGAAACTCACCAATTCTATTTTATGTCAATTTCCGTATTTACGGCGCGTCACAAGTACTGCATAGTGCTGTCCAACTGTTGTACAAAATGCAACAGTCTGCAGCAGTTCTCTACCGGATAGTCAGTGGATTGATTTTCGTTCTTATCAACGTCCAGTAATCCATCTGAGCTTATTTCTAACTGTTATCGCTACATTTTGAGCACACAATCTTTAATGCTTTCCAGCAAGGTGATCAGGCCATAAACAATGAATGGGGAAGATGTGGACGATGACTTAATCCTAGTAGGCAGGGAAATCTACCAAACCAATCTGTATATACAAGTATTGTGGTTTAATACATCCGGTCAAACTCGTCGCTTTTAGAAACAATTTAGAAACATTAGACCATAATTTGCTGTAATTTTTATTGCTAAGACCGCGGGTTTGACACCAGGATAGGCCCAGTCGCAGAAAATCAAGTTTTAACAACGTTTCTACACGAAGGAATACATTTCTGTATTACATAACACCATTTTGGCAACAAAAAATAAGTAAAATCAAAGCAAAACATCATTTTAGGCCGTGATGACGTCATTCATAAAAATAGCAATGTCAGTAAAAATTAATAGAATATATATAAAACGATAGCTCTCGTCGTGCTGAATCTTAATATACCGAATACGTTCATCGAAAGCATTAAAGATTGTGCTGTAAGAGCTAACTGTTCAATTTAGTTTCCACTCTACAAAACTGTGTAAATTTAACTCAAATCAAAAACAAGGTGAATCGAGATGTAAAATGTACATCATTAGACGACTTCCGCCATTTACGTAAACATGATTTTCGTGCCTTTTTGCTTTAACAATCTCGCATTACGTCAGCAGCACGAGTGTAGTGAACAGAGAATTCTCATTGATCGATCAATCGGTGAAAAAAGCTCAAAAAGAAGCGATAATTGTTAGAAATAAGCTCAGATGGATTACTGGACGTTGATAAGAATGATAATCAATCCATTGACTATCTGGGACAGAACTGCTGCAGAATGTTGCATTTTGTACAAGAGTTGAACAGCACTATGCAGTACCTGTGACGCGCCGCAAATACGGAAATTGACATAAAATAGAATTGGTGAGTTTTTGCTATCAAATTTCTTATTATTGATTCTTTTTATTTTGAATTATTGTCAGATTTTTATCAACCTTTAATCCACAATTTTAGGATGGTAAGCAACATTAATCTTCAAGCCTTCGTAACTTAAGATCGAACAAAAATATTAATAGAGTTCCACAGCAGTTTTGTGCTACATTTATCGAAATTTTATTTTTAAAAAAAATTGACATTATTCGCTAACACAAACTGCACGATTCTTTTTTTTTGGAGGGTGGTCTAAACGTCTAAAATGGGCCTAAATTTAGCTGAGAACGGAAGTTATGTATACAATGGGGACTTCTGATTGGTTAGTTAGGCGATGAGAAAATAGATGTGATCAGTTTTCTCAACCAATCAAAGACTTGGAACCTATGCTATGTGAGGTATGTTTTCGAGAAAGCCTGTTTTTACCATTCAATTATGACAAGCTTCAATTATCTTCCTGCTTCGATTTCAAATGTAGAGCACGTTAATCTAAATGTATCGTGCCTCGTTGCGAAATTTATTGTTATGAAGTAGCATCTAGACCCTAGAAACACTTTACTGGTCTGTGTAAGACTGCTTTGCGTCCTGCTGTCTTTATTTAGTAAAAGTCTTTGCAGACTCTTTGTTCATTGAGATCAGTTGGTTCATTTTGATTTTGCTGCCACTTAAATCTGAATAAGGACAATTTCTCTGGTATGATCTCCATTATAACTTCAAATCTGAAGACCTATACGGAATTGCATATGATAACTTGAATGCAAGGTTCTAAGTTGGAAATGCTTCAGATATTGACTCTGTGGTGCATGATCATAACCTTGTAGGCGATCTGTGAGCGTTTAAATATACTATGAAGTATGCTGGTTAACATTGAGCTATTTTCTTACAATGAAACGTTTTTTAACTAACTTTGTGTCGTAGAAGTTTAAGAGATGATTTTTATTGTGCAATAGTTACCAGTGGCATGGCCTTAAATCATCATTCCAAATTTTCAAGCATTCGTTATCTATACTAGTTGACGACTCTCTGAAGCAAATATAAGATTGTAGCAAGGTTACCTTACATATTGCCCCCTCTGCAACACATTGCATTGCTCATTGTATCAAACCTGTAACACTCTCCCAAAGCTGATTATTGTTATCAGATTTTATCAAAAATGAAATTTATAAAGTGATGAATAACAATGGAACAAAATTTCTTTGCCAGTATCGCCAACATACTTGGCTTTGTTTTAAATAAGGGTAGATTTTATGGATATTGAGATTAAAAAAAGTTTTAAATAGAAAGAAGAGAGTTCATCAGAAGTATGATTTTCTGCCTGGGTTGCTTCATTTGCGTTACATCTTACATTTGAATCAAGATTTATGTGCGATTTATAATTTGAGATTAATTAGAATGAATTGGTTTCATTTCTAGGGTAACGGGTTTCATGTTGTTTCGTGAACATTTGTCTACCCAAATTGAGGGCCTAAGCAGCGAAGAACTGGTGAGCAAATCACTTGAAGAGTGGAAGAGTTTGTCAGCGGAGGAGAAGAAAACGTGGAATGCCAAGGCGAAGGGTGAATGTGGAAAAAATGAAAGCTTAAGCGGGACACATAAAAGCATTATAGTTGATGCCAATGAAAATGATGCAGGAAAAAATAAAATAAAAACATTAAATGAAGTGAAAGAAAAGACGAAACAAAGCACAAATAGTAGCAAATCAAAGTTAGCTGGATTTGCATTTAAAAAGACATAAATAAATGATTTTGATTAATTATGTTGTTTACATGCATTCTAATGATATAAACTTGGTAATAAAGAAAACCTAATTGGTTCTTTTTGCCTAATTGGTCTAGTCGCATTTTCTCGTATATATTCTTTCTTTGCTGGTTCTTGCCACAGCCCTAAATCGGTTCAACTCAGCTGAGGTTTACGTGGTCATAATGTTAATAATCCTCTTTCGAAATGAACCGCATTGATGTACCTAGTTGGTAGAATTGCTGTTTGCATCCAAATACTTTGCTGTGGGATAATGGTTTGAGTTATAAAATTAGACTAGAAATAGATTAGAAATTATATTGTTGTCTGCTTTTTTGCTTTATTGTTGTTGTTGTTGTTGTTGTTATTGTTGTTGTTGTTGTTGTGGTGTCGAGGCAATGGTCATGAGTCAGGAGTTGAAGGGTACACATGACAGTGCAAACTGAACACATGATTGACCTCCTAATGAACACATGTTTTTTTTAAGTAGTTAATTTTGATTTTTATTCTTTAGAATTATTGGTTGAAACTCTTTCGTATTTTAATCATACCATATATAGTGTTTTAAGCATTCCCTTAGTATTTTATAGGTCAGGTTTTACATTTTAGGGGAGAGGATTTATGAGGTTCAAGTGAACACGACAAGTTGTGCCGATTTTTGATACTGTGAAATTTTAGAAGCAACGCAAAATCGTTGAGGTAAAGGAAAACTAGCGAAAAACTGCAGTTAATGAATTAGGATATTCACGCACATAACAAGTATATAATTTCACATTAAGTTTAATAAATCGTGATAAGTTTGCAATGTTTTATAGGGTATCTAACGCTGCACACTTTAGATGTTGTTGATGAAGGTATTTTGCCGCACTACTATAATGGTTCTCTGAATAGCAGTCGTTCCTGCCGGTACTGTCGTTGGCGGCAAATCTAAAGGTCGTTAGTTACATTTTACACTAATCATTGATAAATATAGATTTGAACTCAGGCACATGTCAACCTGGCCGTTATAAGCGGTATATTTAAGAAGCAAGTAACACTATTGGTTTAACAATATATCTCAAATTTAGAATGCAATTGAGAAATTTATATTTATACAGCTTGCAGTCCTTTCTTTAGGCGTTGAATTTCGGCTGATGGACAGCCTACATCTCTGTTGTTGAGGGGTTTAATTATAATGCTACAGTTCATTGGTTTGATGCCTGTTATTGCCGTATCAATGTTTCACAATTTCTTTGCTTTTCCATGAATTTATTTAGAAATTCACTCATGAATTTAATTAAGGTACCATTCCTTTATCCATCGCAAACAAATTGACTCCAACCAACTGTTCAGCATATTTATGGTCCAAACATTCGTTTGTCTTAATGGCTATCTTCCATAGTGTGATTCGATCAATTCAAAATTGTCAAGGTTCCAAAATCACTGCGATCAGTCCACTTTTCTCAAATCGAGATTAATTTCTTCATAATCCAAACCAGCGCCAAAGGACATTATAACTATGTTCATGCTCTAGAGGACTATTCAAAATTTATTATAATACATGGCCTGTGCAAAATGCAATGGGGCAACGACTGTTTTTTACCCATTAAAGAACGGGACTTTTTTAACAAATGAATGAAAAACATGAAAGTGCACAGAAATTTTACTGAGATAAAGATGAGATCTTTAAAACAATTATTTCTATTCCTTGCACATTATCTGAATCTAGATAAAAAATTCTGACCGTTAAATGTTTGTCCTCTCTAAAAACATCGGCATCATTTAGCATTGCTCATGCTTCAGGATTTCTAATGCTATCTAGAAACTTTAATCAATGTTTGAGATCTACATTGCACAAATTTCTGGTTGAAAATACTCTTCAGCAACGAGTGAGCCACCAAGTTGCTCAAAAAGCTTTTTTGCAATATGCCTGAGATTAGTGACATGTCTATTCTCATACTCTCAACTTATGTCATTCGATATTTTCGAGCTGGACATATCCCTGACGTCACTCTTTAAGTCTTAAATGTGTCAATAAAAAGCTCTTCAACACCGCTCAATTTCTGCATGATGGTTAAAAGTCCAGAGCTACTGTTTTCTATCATCTTTATTATTTTGTCATACAAAATTGAAATGTTGGTCTCTGCCAGCCTTAAGTTTAATTCCTAGCCTTCCATCTTATCTCCACAAACAAACTGGGCGCTAATGCTCTAACGTGCCTTCCAACAGCAACAACACAGTTAACCACTGTAAACTACTATCTATTTTGGGGTTACCCAAAAGGCAGGGGTGGATCAAGCACAAAATCTGACATTCGCAAAATTGGGCTCACGCCCATTTTTGTCACGCCGATACCTCACAGAATCGTGTCGTTTATACATGGGCGGCTAGATACTCTTCTTTGGATAAAATGATTGTTCACCTCATCAGTAACTTCAGTGACAGTTCTAAGCGACTATTATAGAGATAATTTCTTAAATATGTACCATAACAGGTAAATAAAATAGTGAGCGGACCAAAAGACAGGTTTTAATTTAGAAGGATTTGTTGGTAAGACTGTTGCAGGGTAATTTAGCTTTGATAAGATATGGCTGCCTTCACAATAAGCTCAAACCCCACCTATCAAGGGGTGTCCCATGTAAACTTTCTTTCGACTGATTTACATCTTATTTTGATATTTTATATATACACTAAGATAATTCATCTTTATTCACGTTGTGCCTTGAGAGCAGGGGTGGAGCCAGAATCTAGACCCGCCCCTGCCAAAAGGTTTTGGGTACCGGTTAGGATTAGCATCGGTTTAACAGGGTTAAGGCTAGGGTAAGTGCTTAAGAACCCATTAATTTGGGTTTATATCTGCATAAGTTCCCACAATGTGGGTTTGATCTATGAACCTTACACTTGTGGCAATGCCTAAACAAATTAATGAGAACCTTTTCGTAGCTTTGTCAAGCACTTCTTTCTCTTCCATTTGCCACTTTCTCTCCACCATGAAGGAATTCTTGAACGTTGCAATTGATCCGAAGCATGTTTTGACATTGGATTGAAGTCTGGCAAATCTGGTTATAACATTCTTCAGCGTCCATCACCGGATTCGGTGTCCATCCTTAGAAAGCATCTTTCAATGGGCATGATTCACACAGATTAGGCCAATAAGAGGAACAAAACAATGATATGGATATTGTTGGCATTGTTGACCTTTTGCTGTTGGCAGGGGTTGTTATCGGCTTTTTCAAAGCCAAATTTCAAAATATTGGCTTGATTCTAACTTGTTATAATCATTATTTGGCTTTATACAAAATTCTGGCTTTATTTTGGATGCTTTCTCATTTTGCAAACTCCAGAAAAAATGTTTAACTTCCTCCTGACAAAAAAATTCCAAAACGCAAACATTTTTCACCAAACAATAGAAAATAGGCATGGTTTGGGTGTGTCATAGGAGTCTCTATTCTTTTGCGTCGACCATCCTCTAGCTGGTAAATGTGCAACCGCAATTTTTTCCTCGCACTGCATTTTTAACGCCAAAGGAGTAAGTCTATAGATAGAACTACGGAAAGCCGACAAGCACCATTGTTTAGTATCACTTTGTATTCTTTCAGACAAATGCTACCAAGACTAGAACTTTTAACAGGGGGGGGGGGGCACAGAAGAGGGCATCCTTTTGAAACTTCAGAAATCGTTATCCATTTAATGAAAAATAGTCTGTAACTAGCGTTGTAAAAAGTATGCAGTAATAAAAAGTATGTAAAATCGTAGGACTTGAAGTATGTTTGGGTGGAAAAAGCCACTGATTGAACAGGAAATGCTTTTAGCGAGTTACGCCGACAAATCATGCAAAAGTAATTATAAACAACATAAACAACGAGAAATCAGCATGATGTAAGGATCCACAGTTCTTCTTGAAGAGGTGAACATAAACAGGAGAAATGTTTTGAAGTTGATTCGATCATTGGATTCAAAGAAAGCACAAGGCAGTGACGATATCTTGATTGCTATGATCTGATTAAGATCTGTGATGCTTCAAAAGCCGAGCCTCTCTACCTGATTTTTGATGTTTAGTAACAGGAATATATCCATCCATATGGAAAAAAGGAAACATTGTTCCCATCCATAAGAAAAAGAGTAGGCAAAGCAAGATTGATTATTATCCAACCAATTTCTTTGCTGCCCATATTTAACAAATTGTTTGAGAAACTATTACTGCCATTAATGCGATAGCAACCCCTTAATCGAAAATCAATCAGGCAATCGTCCAGGGGAACCGACAATAAATCATCTATAGGCCATAACTTACAAGATGTACTTGAACTTGGAAGCATCTCAAAGCAGTGAAACACGCTCTGTCTTCTCCGATGTTTCGAAAGCTTTCGACAGATTGTTGCACGACGGTCTACTCTTCAAACTTGAATGCAATAGTATATCTGGATATGTTATCAACCTGATACGAAAATTTTTAACATGCCGAAAACAATGCATGCTGTTAAATGGAAAGAGATTACAATAAGTATCAATATCTGCAGGGGAATCCCAAGGATCAGCAGGGGCGGATCCAGGATATATTCTGACTACTGCTCAGTTCAGGTTATCTGAAATACTAGGGTGTAGCTCTTTGGATGCAGGTGTGGCTCTGCAAGGTGTGGGTCTCGAATTACCGTGGCAAAGGATATCAAAATGACATTTCTATATATAAACCAAAACAAAAGATACATGTAGTAGGCCTGCTCTGCACTGTTTAGCATTGATTGGTTTGAAAAAGGTGCATAATTTGAATAGGTTTTTGTCTCAACTTTCCTCTTGAATACATTGGGTAGAAACTCTTGACTGTTTTGTGACAAATGACTCAAGGGATCCTAGTTGCCTTTCCCTAGACAAAATATTTAGCAATTCTTGCTTCTTTCCAAAGTTTGTTGTGGCTTGTGAAGAGTTTTTCCTGTTTCTCTCCATAGATTGCTAGAAATTCTTTGGAAGGAATTGTGAAAGAGGCCAATTTAGATCATAGAATGATATGAGTCTGCACAAATATATGGAAAATGTAGTCAAGGAATATGAAATGGGTATTATTTGGATTAGCTCTTTATCGATTATTGAAATTGCCAAACTTGTCATTATAGCTATACTGTGGATGTGGAATAGAGTTTATTTCCATGAACACTTTGACAAACATAAATTGGAATGAAATGTGAAAGGACACTGAGAGATGTGTTTCAAGACAAAAAATTTTCCTTAGGCGAACTTTCTGCAAAAGCCAATTCACACACCCTGAACAATAAGCACATACAAGACATAAGGTCCCTCCCCTCGTGTTTTAACTCATTCATTCATTTATTCATTCATTTCAAATTATCATTAAAGAATGTGTTTTCATAGAAGCTAGGCAGAAAACTTTTTATATCAAGAATATGCTATTGCAGCACTTTGCTCCAAAAATTCAGCTTACATAAAGTAAAATTATTTACAGTGAATTATTTTATTAGTAATATGTACTTTTTCCATGTTCCAGTTTTGCTTTAAAATGTTGAACTGCATGCATGTAGTTCCATGAAAACAAATGCATGTGTTCTTTATGCAGCAAATGAAGTGCTTTATGCAATCCTTGAAATTGCTTTATGTTAGTCTGAATTAGTTAAACATCCACTGTTGTAAAAAGTAACATTAAATAAAGAAACATAACATGTAGCTTTAAATTTTTAAATCATAAAAGGTGGGTGTAGAATGTGAAGCAAAATCTTAAGATAAGATGACCCTTGCAACCTTTTTTTAGCAAGAATACTGGATTTTAATATACTTATTAATCATCAAACTAAAACACCATACTGGAGGAGAGGAGAGAATAAAAAATTATAGGGTCTTACTTTTAAGAATATACCACACGTTCACTGTCATGGCTAGCTTCCTGACAGTTTTGCCAAGTTATATTCCCAGGAAATATCGTCATCAAAAAGAATACCAAGAGATTTGATATTTTAAGTTTTCATAAGTGGAAGTTTTACGTTTTGATACTGATAATTTCGGTAAGCAAATGCTGAGGAGACGTGAAAGAATAAAATTTTCATTTTTATATATATGTTACAGTTTGTCACATCAAGGCACATTCTCACTCTTTCTCCATTTCTTCGTTCACTATTCTTTGAAGCAAGTCGAGATAATCCGTTTCACAATTGATATAACATCGAAGAAGGGTGTAAGAAAACAGTATAATAGAATCAACAAGCTTAACAGACCTGTTATTCCCAGAGTCAGGAAAGTCTGCCAAAGTTGTTGTCAAAAGTGAAATAGAAAGAGGCGAAACAAATTTATACCTGTCCTCCTGCAAACAAATTGAGTTCATTCACAAAGTTACACGGGCCTAAACCAAACCCAAAGAATACCGTTTTACTATTTTTTTGAACTTCTGAACTTGAAGCTGGAGCGTGATTGAGGTGATGTGTAAGGCCTACGTTCCGGATCCAAAGGTAACAATTTCCCGTCACGCGACCATCGAACACTGCACTGCCTTAAGGAATCATTGAATCAATTTTAAAATCTCACTAGTGCTCCCGCCTTATTGACCTTCACATGATCTATCCTGATTGGTCAGCTCTTCACTTTTTCAAACCATTACTGCTCCCACGGATTTTGAGCAGTAGTCATCTCGAGTCTTGGTTGGTTGATTTAAGAAATTTTGAAAGTCACTACTGCCCCCGCCAAAAAGTAGCTGCTGACCTTTAATTTACAATAGCGCTCCTTCACATTCAATTTATGCATGGCTCATGTAATTGGCTCATTGCACAATGTGACACACAGCATGATGAAAATTGAAACTGGATGGTATTGTGAGGCAAAAAAAAAACAAAGACGACAATTATCTGACGAACTTTGATAAAATTATAGGATTGAGTAGGGTTGAGGACACTGGCCAGGTCAACTTCAGGTTGGCCAGCATCTTATTATCTGACTACTGCTCGAGCAGTATTTGCAGTAGTCTGGATCCGCCCCTGACCAGCACTCGGTCCTTTGTTTTTCCTAGTTTTTATCAATGACCATGTTGACAATGTTTATAGCGATGTAAAAGTATATGCCGATGACACATCACTCTTTTCTGACACATCACTAAGCTTAGCATTGCATTTGTAGTGTGGTAATCTTTTCAAAGCTGTATAGTGAAACCCATTTGCTTTGCATGTCAATGTTTACGGAAGCTGCTCTATGAAGGCACTCTAAGATCTCAATAAATCTGATATTGCTTGATACTAAATAGTTTGAATATCAAAGACATCCTCTGTCATGCAAAGATATAACGTAAGATATTTTCTACTTTATCTTTATTACGTTGTGCTCAATTGTATTTTACTATGAACTCGCAGACGTATTTGCGCGTGCACAACATTGGAAGAACTCTTTATCATTATTAGGGTGTGTGGGTACATGCGCATTAGTTGTTCTAATTGCCCCCACCTCACTACCTTTTCCCGACTCCCTCTATCTCTTGTCATTTTTCCATCCACACCATTCTCTAACTAGTAGGATGGTATCCCAAAGGGATGCTGGGGGCCTGTCATTTTTAACGTAATGTCCTTACACCCCGAAACGTTGATCACAGGTGGCAGCTGAGGAGTCGTCCTATTCTTTTTCATACTTTCTCTTACCAGTGGCCTAGAGCCTACATGCACATACGCCATATATTTACCATTCTCATTTTCCTACTCTATACACATCCTTCACTGGGTTGCTCATGTCTTAACACTATTCTCTCACACTGGTGTATTCACCGCACGTGTTTCTATACTCTATTTCCAGGGCTACGTGGACTACTGTGGGATGTGGCTGCCATAACTCCATATTTCTTATTTTATTCACTTTATTTGTGTTTCCTTACAAACGACAATTTGGTAATAGTTAAAGCAACCTGAGCCCGCCGAATTACACAGCACGAAGGGGTAGGCATTGAAACTGAAATATACTTCTTGTACCACAAATATTGCCTTTCGTCTTATTACGTGTTGACTGCACTGCCACCAACTTTCCCAACAGGTGCTTTGATGACTGACCAAGTATCTCTAATGATGACACAATTTCCGCAAATTTGTGCTTATCTCAGAAACCAAATAGTTTGTAGTTGGGGGGGGAGGGGAAACTTTAAAACTGCAGAGGTTTTACTATTATGAATAAAAAACTTTCTTGAACATTTCTTCATATAACAACAAATAACTTAATTAAATCGGCTAAATAGCGACTCTCGTAAACTTAGCGACCAACTGGACGACACTTTTCTTAACGGCTATTCTTGACGACTCTCAACAAAACGACTAAACTTCACGGCTTTAATACACCTTGAGTAAACGGCATCACACCATGACTAAAATCAAACTCAAGAACACAACATAAAACCAAGCTAAGCATACCCTAATTACGTCAACATAAATTACTTAAAACAAATGAATCGTTTAAGACATTCAACAGAACAACCAATCTAACAAAAGAACTGATGACAACAATAACAGTGGGATGGGACGATGCAATAACATGGAGCAGGGAAATACCAAAAGCACATGACACTCACATTGCGTACAAACAACAGATATTCACAACATACATAGCAACACATTAAAAGGATTAAGAAAATAAAATCACCATTAACAAAAAGAACAAACAGGATGAAATCTACCATTTAACAGACCGCCCCCTCTTGCCCCCCCCCTGTTGCTACGCTACTGGTAGCAAGTAACGTTCTTGAACACGTTTTAAACTTGTAAGACCTCATTTAGCATGTAAGATCTCATTTAGACTATGGTTCTGGTTCTTTTAACCTTCTCGTTATTGTGTGATTTCGTTATACAAATTCATTTCTCTCAGTTTTTACAATAGATATATACACCCATAAAATTTTTGGGCATCAAGGACATGATGAAATTCAATAACTTTTTGGAACAGAATTTGCACGTGAGGCGGATTGAAAGGGGGTTGGTATGCCTTTGGAGAAAGTATAGTACGATTTTCAACATAAATCTCCTGAACATGTTGAGTTTTTGATAATACACCTTTTGTTAATTCTTGTCGGCATGACCGGCACACTACTTTTAATCGATTTTATTGATACTGTAGGTTGGTACTGAGATGGTCTTTATTCAGTTGTCTTTTCATGTTACATGATTTACCAAAGGTGACATTTACTGACCCAGTGGCATAGCGTGAATATTTATAATGGGTATTCTCTATTGCATGAAGGGTGTGGGTGGGCGTGGCACGGAGGGGCAGGGGACGGGAGGGGTTCGATGAAACTGGGTTTTATGGCGTGATTGTCAACTCGGGTCGATAAAAATTTAGTTACAGGGTATACCATTCAAATGCTTTTTGGAGAAGAAATTTCACTAAAATAGAGTGAAATCTCTAATTGATGGTGTGCTGTAAAACGATTTAAACTGCATAAAAACAAAGCAAACACGTATGTTATTGATGTATGTTATGATTAACTTTTAAGTGTTTAAGTGTAAGGGTTAAATTGTATGACTTTTTTAACACCACTGCTTTTTGCAGCAGAGACTGGAGTGTTTTGATTGAAATGGAAGTAACATTAGACATTTATACTACTAATTCTAACTTTTAAAGCAGTCAGCAGGTTTCCCTGGTTTGCCGGGAAGATGCGGCCTAATAAAAGAAAAAAAAAACAAAAAAAATTGACGATGGTAACTTCAAATTTTTGGCTTAAAATAAAAAATTGATCAAATGGCTATTCCCAAGTATCAGAACATAAGTTTGTTTCGCAAACCTTCATCATGTGAATTTCTTTCGGCCTAATTTTCAAAACCTCGGAATCTTGCACTCCTTCGATGAAGACACTGTATTCCTTTCACAACGTGAAACGACATGCTCAAGCAGGCCCCCAAACGAAATTTACTTTTTGCCTACTACGAGGCTGGAAGCAGAAATTCTACCGCTTATTTTTCAAATGTTTCAGCCAATTTGGAAGTAATTCGTTCATTAAATTCAGTGCGCTGATTGGTTAAAGTCCGCCGGAAGAGATTCACCGCTTATTTGGTGAGGTAGCTGAATGAATAAACAATAGGAAAATACGACAGCTTATTCTCCTTCGTAGCCCACTCAAACATAACTCAATGCACGGGAATTTAAAACGAACAGAAACAAAAATAACGGCAGACATTACTGCATACTTATTGAATGATTAAAAGCGGTTTTGATTGAATGATAATGGCCATATTCAAGATTTATCTTTTTTTTGTTTAGAATTTGCTAAAAGAAATTATTTTGAACAAATAAATTCTTTTTGCTTCATGGGCTCAGGGTATGCACTGAATACCTTGCTTACCGGACGCTACGCTACTCTGACACTTTCTTTACAGTGTGTTGCCACGTACCGACTTTCCACAGCCCAGTCATGTATTGGGAAGCATAGCAAGCCCTGTCGGGCAAATACTGGCGCCAACCCTGATGCAACGAACCTGAGAGTATCAAAGATCTTGGTACTGCTCTATTTTGTATTGTTGCACGATACGTTGGCACCAAATTTTGTCTCATACATGCAGAAATGGCGACACGGGGGGGGGGGGGCGCAAAGGGGGCTATAGCCCCGCAAGAAATCTTATAGACCCCTTTCGGCAGGCAACTCATCTTGGTTATCAAATTGCGTCGGCACTTTGTGGATAATTCAGTGTATTTTAAATTATATTTAAATCACCATTTCGTGCCACATTTCACCCCAGAAGAGGCCATGTCGCCCTTGTGGTCTTGTAGCTTGCAATGAAAAGTAACTCTTCTTCGCTGTGTATCCCACCCTGAGATTAAGCTCACCAAAATGAAACTGCGGAGGAAAGAGGAGAAGAGGAAAAAGTCCCGAGCTCAGCCCAGAAATGGCTCAACACTGAAATTCTATTTAGTAAATGTCGATTCTTTAGTTTCGATTTTCATATGGTACCTGATACGCCCCAGATATAATTGTATGATAGAAATTAAAATTAATGTACATGGTTAAAATGGATTGTTACAAAAAGCAGATGGCGTTACATGGACTTTCTTATGGAGGTAGCATGCGCTAAAACCATTCTAGGTGCAAGCAGTTTCACTTCATAAATTTCCGTCGGCACTGAGGTAGCGTAAAACCGTCGGCACCTTAAAGTTTTGGTCCTGTCGCCACCCCTGCATACAAGAGAAATTAGAATACATCTTTCCTGTTTGTTTACATGCACTTTTTGTCTTAGCTATTGAAATATAGATGGCCTCTTACAACTATGACTAGAGCTTTAGAACGGCAATCGTGTGATAGAGCGGAAGGTTGTTTAGGATGGAGAAGAATGATAAGGTAATCAAAAATTCGGTTTGCAAGGGCTTTAGCCTGGTACGCAAGTAAATGGGATAGTCCCTATTAGCAGATCTATTATACTTCCCTTTTTTGCGACATATTATTGGGTTTCAAGCCATTTACTAGTCATTTATTATCCATCTTTTTAGCCATATTAGATGAGAATGGAATGTTCATCTTTAATTTATGTCGGCAGTTAAGTGAAATATAACCTTTACCAACTGACACCACTCCTTCCAGCGTCAAACCTAGTTGAAAATAATTTTGCACAGGCGAAGGTCAATTTTTAGACTTGTTTAGATACCAATATATCATAAAAGCTTCATAAAACATACAAATTTTGCTGCACAAAACTCAAACCAAAAAACATTGCAACATCATAATCTTGCGATATAATTTATTTTTTTTAATTTGGCTCTTGTCCTGGTCCTCATGCTTAAACTGCCCTGAGACCATGTGTGCAACGCTGTTTACCTTTAACTTATGATCAATATCCATCAAGGAAATCACCCTGGCACTAAGAACAAATAAGATTTTGTGCGACTGTCGAATAGATTTATCATAAAATTAAGGATGCGCGAGTCTACGAATCAAGAGGAAAATTGCAAGCCTTACATTTTGTTCCAATGTCAACCAAAATTGGGATTTCCATGAGCCAGAAAAGTATAGGAAAAAATACAGGGATAATGGTTGTGCGAATGTGTGCGAATATGGGCTATCCCCTCATCAAAATCTGAATGACATTGATGAGATGCGGATGACCCTATCTTGAGAAATTGAGATTACGCTTCGCACCACTGTAGAATTTTGAAGAACAAGATGCCAGATTGCAGGGGCTGTACTCGTTGCAATGCTACGGGAGCGCTACACAGTTATATTTATTCAAACATCGTTAGATATCTAAAAGAAGATGACTTTGGTGATAAAGAAGAATTTAGCTTTAATTTTCGATTTGGCAGTGTTGCATGCAAAAGCTAGGCCTAGCCTATACTTCCTTTTTGAAGTGAATTGACATTGATCAATGCCAGTAAGGATGGATTGAAGTTGAACATTTATTAATCTCGAATTACCACCGATGCTGAATTATACTTGATGATGCTTTGAGAATTTTTTGCCCTGTACATCGGTGGCCACACTTTTTCAGTCATCAACCGGAACTGGATCTAGCGAAGTAAATCACTGCTGATTAGATTTACATATTTTGAAGAGTTAAATTTAGATGAATTTCCATGGTGTTTTTATTAGGAAATGCATGTTAATCGACATTGGATACACTAAACAGAGTCCATGAATTATATTTTGCCCAAAAATATATTCCAAAGACGTTACCCCTTTTGATCCCTTTCAAAATTTGAAATTTGTTGACTGAAAAAAATTTCGCTCTAGCCTATGAGTTTTGGCTCACAAGTTCTTAAGCATCAAGGACATGATGAAATCTAATAACTTTTTTGAAACAGATTTTGCACGTGAGGCAGATTGGAAGGGGATTGATATGTCTTTGGAGAAAGTGTTGAACAATTTCCAACAAAACTGTCCTTAATCTGATTTTTTTGGTAATACGCGTATTTTTATTCTGTTCGGAATGACCGGCACATTACTGTTAATTGATTTTATAGTTTTGTACTGAAATGGTCTTTATTCAGTTGTCTTCTCATGTAACATGATTTACCATGATACTATCAAAGGTGACATTTACTACCACTTTGCAAGCCTTTCTTTCAATTGTATTTCCACCTACTGACTTACCACAGCCCAGTCATGTATTGGGGAGCAATCCCGGTTAGGCAAATTCTGGCGCCAACCCTTTTCTAACGAGCTTAGGAGTATCAGCAAACTTGTTACTGCTCTTTTTTGGATTGTTGTACGATATGTTGGCAGCAACTTATTCCTTATGATACAAGAGAAATTAGAATCAACTTTCCTGTTTGTTTACATGTAGTTTCTTGTCTTACTTATTGAAATTCAGACAGCCTCTTACAACTATAGCTAGAGCGTTAGAACGGCAATTTTGTGATAGAGAGGAATGTTGTTTAGGATGAAGAAGAGTGGAAATTTTACAAAAGCCCCGACAAAGCAGAAAATGAAAATTTCCACTAGCAATACCAATACTAGAACCTTGTAATAAAAAACACAAGTTTCATGCTTGCTAACAGAATCACAGTTACATTTCTTTTAATTCAGGTCAGCCGAATATAAAAGCCTATTTCACGGATCAGGTTTGAAATACAACTATCAACTCCTAATAATGCGCCTTTTCTAGCGTTCCTCTTCACCATTTTCGGACAGTGTATCCCTACTTTCCATAGTAGGATCTGCGTCTTCTGACGTAAGCACGGCGTCTTCTGACGTAAGCTCGGCGTCTTCTGACGTAAGCACGGCGTCTTCTGACGTAAGCTCGGCGTCTTCTGACGTAAGCATGGCGTCTTCTGACGAAGATCCAAAGGATCGGATCATTTGCATCTGCAAAATGAGATGAGAGGGCATCATATTCTGTGTTTTGCAAGTATTGTTATATACCAACTTACTGTGATAATAGAATCATAAGACCCTGTGATTATTAATTACCAACCAGTACACGTAATCAAAATATTGATCGATAATATAATAATAAATAATAATTTCTTTATTTAACGTTGGCTTCGCGTCTAGCTAATTACTTAGCTAATTAATGCCAACCAAACTTAAATACATGTTTATAACAAATCTATCTATAAAGAGGATATTAGTTACAATCATCATAAAAATCCTAAGTTTTTAACAAATCGTTTGCAAAGTCTACAGTTGCAATCAAACTGATGGTTTTTAATGTCTTTTTTGAAACTGTTCAATGTATGGGACTCTTTTAAGGAAGATGGCATTGTATGCCATATCTTCGCTCCAAGAAAACGTGCATTTTCGATACCATACCCTGTGATGTTTGGTTTTGGTGCCAAAATATTTCTGCCACCACGAAGGGTGTATGGAGTATCTTTCTCCACAAAGATTTGATTCATGAATGTTGGATTGAGATTCCTTTGAGTTTTAAAAATTTCAGTAGCAAGCAACTGTAAATTCTTGTGGTGAATGGACACTGCATTTGCTTTCGTCAATAATTCCTCAAAATTTGAACGACTATCTTTGTATGCGAGTCTCAAAGCTCTCTCGTGGATTTTGTTTATTTTCTTATCAACCGACCTATCATGAAACATCCAAACAAGAGGACAGTAGCCAAACTGAGAAACAACGAACGCATTCATCATAGTCCTCAGTTTCTCAACATCCACATAGTTTGAAATACGTGCAAGTGCATGCAGTTTTTGTCCAGCTTTTTTACAAAGTGTGTTTACGTGGTTCTTGAAATCTAGCTTCTTGTCCAGCGTTACACCTAAAAGTTTTTCTTCACCAGAGCCTTTTATTGTTGTTGCACCAATCTGCACTGATACGTCAGTGTTTTTCTCACCAAAAATTAAAAGATGACATTTGTCAGGATTCAGTTTCATACAGTTATCAAGAAACCACTTAGAGAGCTTCTGAGCGTCTGTTTCAAGGCTAGATACAATATGTTCTAGTTCATGACCGCACACATAGATAGTCGTGTCATCAGCATAGTTGCAAATGTCAGTCTCTTCCACCAAAAAGAAAAGGTCATTTATAAATACATTAAATAAGAGGGGTCCCAAAACAGAGCCTTGCGGTACACCTTTAATTGATTCCTGCCAGGAACTGAATGACCCATTGACCTTAACTCGCTGTTTCCTTTTTGAAAGATAATCATAAACCAGGTTTAGGGCAGATCTACTGAAACCGTAAGCTTCAAGCTTTGCAATGAGTAGTTCGTGATTCGGACAATCAAACGCCTTCGAAAGGTCCATTAGAATTGCACCTGCGAACCCTTTCATATCTAGGAAAGATCTGCATTTTTCAATCAATCTAAGGAGTGCATGTTGGGTGTTATAGCCTTTACGATACGCGCACAGATACGGAGACAAGAAATTTTCCAGGTAATGAGCAATTTGACCAGAAAATGTTCGTTCGTAAATTTTGGATATAGCCGGCAAGACTGTTATAGGCCTGTAATTCTTTTTTGCAAAGGCATCATCATTCTTAAAGAGGGATGTAATGTCTCCCTTCTTTAGTTCTTTTGGAAATTTGCTTGTATCGATACTCTCATTAATGAAGATTTGTACCAATGGAGCAAACAAATCAGAATGATCAGTTAATATTTTCACAGATGAAATAGAAAATTCAACAAGCAAGAAGAGACAACAGTTTGTTTAGGTAACTAACAATTTACAAAACTGCCTAATAAAAAGGATTTGCCCTGAGGTCCAGCGAATAGAACATGCCGCAAAAAAAGGTTTGCGCGTGTGATGAAAAGCACGCCCAACTTAACTTGCGCGCGTGCAGGCGTGTGCGGGTGCGATCGCACGCGCTTAAAGAAAAGTACTCCTTCAGATATTTTCACTATAATCCTGGCAGGAAGGGCTGCAATTGTATTGACTGTCTTTGCTTAGTCTACTAAAAATAAAACCTAGCCCTTCACATATATTTTAGACAGATGCTTTACGGGGCACATAGCTCTCCTTTTGCAACTTATGAATGTTTTTGTTTTCCATAACCAGGGATCAATTGCCAAAAAATTGTATTCCTATTCTATTTAAATTTCCTAGCACCAGATTTTTTTGCTCTACATGCTATTGGAGAGCAAAAAAAATTTGGTGTAAACCATACGTAATTAGTGTTAAATGTAATGTAACTCAAATTTTAAGATAAACAAAGCCTTATCCCATTCAACAAATGCTGTAAATGGTTATGCAATCTATATTGATAACATTATCATGTGAAAATGTGACATTTGTTTTCAGTAATCTTCAAAGTGACCCTGGTAGGGAGATTAGGATGCAGTATCACACTTTCCCAGGTTAACATCCAGACTAGTGGAGGAAAGAGTTCAGGGGTGGATTTAGGGGTTAGGGGGAGCTTACAGTTTTCCAGAACCCCCCTTCTTGCTACTTTAATATTATTTGGATATTAGTTGTTTAAGACTCAGAAAGATAAATTATTGTATTTCTTGTGTTTTAATGCAATAAGGAAAGAAAATTTTAGGATCCTAAGCCATTTTAAAGCCTCAGAAAATGCGAAATCTCAGGGGCTCCTTACCCCCATCAGAGCCCTGGACCTAATAGACCCAGTCTACATGCTACGGTCGTCCCCCAAAATCTTCACCACACTATCAAATAACATTTAAATTTGGAAAGTCCCCCCCTCTAGATTTCTAGATCCCCCACTGGAGTTAGATCTTCCAAAGGTTGAACCAAACCACTACCCAGCATTGCCATGCATTTATTTGCTCATAGAACTGACCTTCCAAATTTTTTTCGCGAAACTTTCTGGTGAGAAATGTTCACTGCAAATTTTGCCAGTCAAAAAATCGTCCCTTGGAAATCGAGTCCCTTGAGGATCGCATTGCTTGTCAAGCGATACTAAAAGCATGCAGCAAGCTCGAACTAGACCGAGTAATATTATCTCCTTCCAAGTAGTAATTTCTCTTTTCTCGTCTCTGCGTCGCCATTTTTGAGATTTTGATCTTCGATGAGAAACGCGGAGAAAAAAAATTCTACGCAACCGAATGATATACGGTGAAACCGAGTGAGTTCAAGAAAAACGCGTTGGATTCACGACTAGCGAGTGCCGAACATTGTGACGTCACAGTGTCACCTAATCCTTTCGCCCTTTTTCGTTTCTTTCTCGGAATGGGCAACTTTAGAGACTTATAACTTTGAAACTATAAGGAAATATTTAAATAAATATTGACACCATCGACATCAGCGTGTCAGAAACTATATCTTAAGACAACGAAAAATTATATCAAATTTTTGGCTCTTCGGACAGAAATTGCATGGATAACACTCGAATTTGCAAGGATGATGAAAAGAAGAGCTTCTTTCAGCACATTATCCTCTCTTGTTTCACCCATGACTGGGCCAAAAGAAATGACACAGCATTTCAAAGAATGGGTATTCATCGTAAATCTAATTCGGGTGCTTTTTATGTTGAACATTATTTAATCACAATCACCAATTGCATGCATCAAATCATGGTTACATTCGCTAATTAACTTTGCTAACTATTACTGAAGGTTAGATTTAGCCAAATTGTTTCGTCTCCCATGCAAATCTTCCTGTTCTTTGTATTGCCTCCCGTGGAAATCTTCCTGTACAGGAGTATAGGAAAACACAATGTTCTCAGGTAAATCATCCGAAAACACCGCCCAATATTTGCTAAATTAGTTTCTTCATACTTTCATCAAGTTCTCTATATTTTTTGGATAATTTTAGTAAATTTTCACCTTTTTTTCCCTGGAGTTCCGGCGGCGTTTTTCGCATGTGCTTCAACCGTTCCTTCCATGCGTGAAATTTCTTGTTTTAAATCACTTTTACTTTGCCAAACCAATTTCATGCATTTTATTAAACTGTTTTAGATTTGTTTCTTAATATTAAATTTATTTTAATTGATGTTTTTACCTAGATTTTCAACGATTTTCATGCTGCTTTTTAACAGTATTTGAACTTTTCGTCTCATGCCTTGGACTCTACTCCATGTGTTCGCAAGGTGAAAAACATACCTAAACAATGGCTGCCATACCTGGCGCCAAAGCAGTATAAAAAATCCTATCAGAATATCGTTAAAACATCATTACAGGGGACAAAGATGATTGGACTATTGGCTCAAGATTTCAAAATAACATAGACTAAAACAACATTTTTCTAGGTTTTTCATCCAGACTCTACCTGATGATATCAAGTTTCCTAAGACTAACCTGCTACAAGATTTGAAAATAGACATTTTTTCACATTTTTGGTAATATCGATGATTTTACTCACTGTTATTTTCAAGTTCACTGTCTAAAGGTCCATCATATTCAACTTCTGCCATTTCATCCTCTTCGCGGATCCTGGGATCTCTTTCGTCAACATCTCCTTGTTCTGAAAGGAACCAAATTTGTAGAAATAAACGATTGACATACATGAAAATTTAGGTTCATCCCAAATCATGATCAAATAGAAGTATTGCGTGTATTGTTCTTGTTAAGCGTCATAATAATCATAACAATCGTCTTTCATGGTACAACCAATTCATGCTCCAAGCTGAGAAGCGTTTGCACAGGATTTGAAGACCCCTCATCGCTTGGCAAAAGTTCCTTAGCTTCACTGAGTGCACTTGCATGTCAAAAAGATGTAAACTATGAAATTTCTATTGTAGTTCGAATAGATACAATTCCACCGACTTGCACCTAAATCTACATTCATTTTAGGTTGGTGTCAGATTGTAGCTAAAACAGTTATTAGCATCAACTTACCATGGCTGAGTGCGATGAAGGAGAGAACAAGCAACCCAAATATGATCAAATGCTTCATCTTTCTCGCTTTAATCCTGTCTCTGCTTAGATTCACGGCGAGAGTGACAACTGGCCGTATAAATAACTCGGACGGTTATATATACCTAACTGGCCAGCGGTATCTTTGCAGTCTCTAGCTTCTAAATATGGGCGTTGCAAACCACAAATTTTAATATCAATGGGGATTTGCTAATTGTCATCAAGAACAAAGAGTCTGAAAGTTTCGAAAGTGTTTTACTTCAATATAAATGCTCTCATCTATTAAATCGAATAAATCCAATAAATCACATTGATTCCTCGATTGATTGATTCATTACAAGTTGACGAGGAATGGTGATGCACACGGTTCACTTATGTTTGAAGCATAAAATGATGGATGGAATGTGTAATCTGCTGGAAAATAACGTTGACAGTGGTTTTTCAGTCCGGATCTTCTAGAAGTAGACTTGGCTGAAGCGCAACATTAGTTTCATGCTCAGGGATTTAAATCGATGGCAATAGCAAACTAAAGCATCTAAAAGGTTTTGATGTTGTTTATTGCTCAAATTGCAAAATTGCCGCTGACAATTGGACTTTTGGCCCAAGAGCTATTGACAACAATGAATAGGAAAAGCAAGAGCTCAAAATAATATAGATAAAATCAACAATTTTTTTAGGTTTTTCGTCCAGACTCTATCTCATGATATCAAGTTCTCTTGGACTGATATGCTACATGATTTGATAGGAAGTAGTAAGTAACAAGTAAGTAAGTACTAAGCAGCAAGAACCAGAGCCAACAAACATAAATTGTATCATCATCCCGGCGGTTGCCCTCCTATATAAATGATTTGCTCATCCATGTTCCCAAATTCACTGGAAAAGGGGGAAAAATTAATGTAAATCCTAGGACCTATGATTTGAAAAATGGGTGTTTTGAGTGCCTCAAGTTAGAGTTTAGAGAAAAAAGGTCTTTTCAGAGAAAACATGAAGAACAATCTTTTTATCTAACATATACTTACAAAATTTTAAAATATTAGGTTGCAGCTAAAGTGGGATGTCAGTGAAAAGGGGTAAATTTAGAAGTAGAATTGTAAGTGAAAGGGTGCATTCATCAAACTCCAGAATTAGGATGTGTACCACTAATTATATAAAAGTGCACCCGCCCGAAGCTATGACCAAGTTCAGCCAATCATTCTTGTGCCTATTCAAGCAGGCTCAGGTCATTCATTGACTCATCCTTCGCAAAGTAGTAAGTTTGTTGGACAGAATATTTCTTGCCCTAATGAATGAATTGTATTGTTTGCTTCAAACTGCATTCTCTAACAAAACTGTTGTCTGTCACATTGCTTATGTTTTGTCAAAGAGGAGACGGAGAAGTTCCGTTGTTTTGATCCACCTGCCTGCACAAGTCTTTCGAAAACTTCTTAACTTTAGAAATAACAGGGGACACGATTTTAAAACTTTTTGAATTATTAACTTGTGTTGGCAATCCCTAGAACCCCTAGAACCTGTTTCTAAATAATGACTTCATTTTATCAATTTTCGTTTTCAGCCCCATTGGTCAAAATTTCCTCGAGCTACCATTAGGCAAGTCAAAACAGAAGACACTGACCTTCGAAATCCAATTTCATATCAAAGGAAATGAATAATTCGAAACCAAATAGATTGATTATATTGATATTGTAATTCTTATTAAATAAATCCCCCTGAAAAGGATTTCTGGTTTTATTGTTCAGCAGAAATGGTTGATTGAACGAATATTTTAATTCTTAAGTTGTTTATAGAATTGGGAGCATCATTGTAATGAATGGCTAGTGAATTTGTGTCTGTGCTTTTTGCTGTGATGGAATAAAAAGTAGTTGAAGCTAAGGGGTTTATTTTAGAAGGTAATTGCAGCTGGTATATATAACCATTCCAGCCTCTACTGTAACGAAATAAATCATCATGCTAGGGATATCATTTCTAAGATGAAAAGATTTTATTTTTTAGTTAGTTTCCGAAACAAGCCTTTAGAAAATGCCATTTTGCTCCATTCGTGGAGATTATGAGTAGGCCGTTGTCTATGCATGAAAATCAGCAAATCTTAATATCCAATTCCGTTGTGGAAACGAAGACCATATATATCGTAAATATGACCCAGCCATAATTTATCATTTCTTGTTGATAAAAATTTTACCCTTTACTTTAAATTGGATATTAGAATTGAAGGTGGAATGGAACAATTCTTGCAATTTGTTGATGACCTTTTGCTATCAACAAAGTAGAATTGTTTGTCGTTTGTGTCACAATTTACTGATTGATACCATTTAGATTACTAAAAGTATTTGGTCCCTGTCTTTATTTGATATATGTATATTAACAGTACAGGGTTCTTCCTATTCACTGAAGATCCCTCCATAGCATTCATAGAATTGGAGGCGTTTTATATGTTCTAAAGCATAAACTAAATGCCTAGAATATGGACATGTCTTTATCAACATAGGGTCACACTTTTTGCTGTCTATCAAATATGATCATTTTTTGTTCAGGGGTGGACCCATTCGCAACATTCGCAAATGTAAATGTCAGATATGTTATATTCTACTGTGAAAAGAAAAAAAGAGGTGTCGGAAAGTTATTAGCTAACAAGCAGTTATTTAAGCAACTGATGAGTATTAAACAAAAATACCACAAAAAAGCCCCCTAAACCCCCAAGGATACTCACAAAGAACAACAGGAAAAAGGGATGTAATACGTAAAAAAAATCGAAATGGCATTTCTTGCACATAAAGAAACAAATTTAGAGACGTTTACTGTAATTTAAGAAACCTTTTTAGCCCAATGAAACAGAATGTTAAGCATGGATGTCTCACCATAGAGGATCCGCCCCGTAAACTCTATCGCAAAATCAATGTAAAAATCGAGTGAAATCAACCTAGGAAATAATCAGTAATGGTTAGCAAATTTATTAAGCTAAAATGACCATGATTTAATGCATGCAGTTTGTGATCGGGATAAAATAATGTTCAACACAAAAAGCCCCAAAAATTACTCTTAAAAAGCAGCATGTAAATCGTTGAAAATCTAGGTAAAAAAATCAATTAAAATAAATTCAATAGTAAGAAACAAATCTAAAACAGTTTAATAAGATGCATGAACTTGGTTTGGCAAAGTAAAAGTGATTTAAAACAAGAAATTTCACGCATGCAAGGAACGGTTGAAGCACATGCGAAAAACGCCGCCGGAACTCCAGAGAAAAAAAGGTGAAAATTTACTAAAATTAACCAAAAAATATAGAGAACTTGATGAAAGTATGAAGAAACTAATTTAGCAAATATTTGGCGGTGTTTTCGGATGATTTACCTGAGAACATTGTGTTTTCCTATACTCCTGTACAGGAAGATTTCCACGGGAAGAAATACAAAGAACAGGAAGATTTGCATGGGAGACGAAACAATGTGGCTAAATCTAACCAGTGTCGAAGTTGGATAGCGAAATGACCTAAAAAATTCAAGAATAATCTCGTTAAAACCAAGTAAAACTTCAGTAATAGTTAGCAAAGTTAATTAGCGAATGTAACCATGATTTGATGCATGCAATTGGTGATTGTGATTAAATAATGTTCAACATAAAAAGCACCCGAATTAGATTTACGATGAATACCCATTCTTTGAAATGCTGTGTCATTTCTTTTGGCCCAGTCATGGGTGAAGCAAGAGAGGATAATGTGCTGAAAGAAGCTCTTCTTTGCATCATCCTTGCAAGTACGAGTGTTATCCATGCAAATTCTGTCCGTAGAGTAGAAAGAAAGATTTAGTGTAGACTATTTACTGTTATGCACTGAATTTTGAGCAAATAAAATTAACTTTGAAGATTCCTTTCTGTTTTTGATTTTGGCAGGCTCATGATATTGATGATGCTATCTCAAGTTATGTAGGCTTAAAGTATGACAGTTCCTATACTGCCATTGCGAACGCACAAGACTTTATTTTATACTGCTTATTTCGATTATAGTCACCATCGATTTTGTCTGCAAAGACTATACTGGTCATGCTGAGAATAAAATCAAATCGATAAAATCAAATATATTTTTCCTCCCTGTTAAATGCTCATAGGATTTTAAACAGCTTGTTTCACAGTTAGATTTCAAACAGACAGGCTTATTTTCCATGTCTGGCAAATAACTCATGCAGTGTATCTGGGCCTTGACTGATAATCCAGGATATTGTGTATTGTAAAAAAAGATTGCGGTGAACCCTAAGCCAGCCTCCCCTGGAAACATGTAGAATGGTTATTCTCTCTACTGAATGAAAATCCTTTCAAACAGTGGCGTAGCGTGAATATTTATAATGGGTATTCTCTATTGCATGAAGGGTGTGACTGGGCGTGGCATGGAGGGGGAGGGGACGGGAGGGGTTCGATGAAACTGGTTTTTATGGTGTGGTTCTCAGCTCGGGTCGATAAAAATTTACTTGCAGGACATACCATTCAAATGCTTTCTGGATAATGAATTTCACTAAAATAGAGTGAAATCTCTAATTGATGGTATGCTGTGAAACGATTAACACTGCATAAAAAAAAAGCAAACACGTATTGATATTCCGTTCAATTGATATTTTTCCTCTATTGACTTTGTGAACATATTGGTAGGAGGAATGATTCACAATAAGAAAACAGAGCGAAATGATTTTGCCAATTTCTGAAATGCAACAATCCTAATCTGTTTGTGTTACTGTGTAATAAAACTCAGCCTTCTTCACCCTGTCACGAGTTATGAATTGCCAGAAATTGGTGTTCTGCTCTTAATTAAGCTTGTCTTTATGCACATGTAGAATTGTATATGGTTTAATATGTTGGTTGTGATTGAAGGACACAAATTAATTTTTAATCTTCCAAAAGCAGAATAAGGTAATTCGCTGACTGCATTTGTGGCCGGCATCACTATTGAAATTGTTCCAAGCAGCAGCACTTCTTTAAGCTTACCTATTCCTCTTGCGTTTTACTGCTGGAGCATCTTAGCAAGGCAAGGTCATCATCTCTGAATTTAAAATGCAATTATTTCCAGCTTTTTTTTAACTTTACGAAAGTTTGCTTCTTGAGTTAGCGTAGAAGATGATATAGAGAAGCGATATAAAAAAATGGTGATAATAGCCCCTGTGCGGAGTAAAAGTTCAACGGAGTAAAAGTTTGGCGAATTTAGGCTACCCTTCTAGCTCAGGAGCGAAATTCTAAAATGCGTATGATGCCTTGAGAATATCTCGCTCTCAGCAGTTTGGAGCCTGAGCGCACTTCCTCGCAGTTTAATGGCTTTTTGGCCGCCATTGTTGTCATCTTCACAAGATTCAGACCCTTTATGAGCCCTGATTGGCTTTTACACCATTTGAGCACATAAAGCTACTTCCCTTCAACATTTTCGCCCTTTTTTATTGCAACTAGTTCCTTCAATGTAATGATAAATATACAATTCATGGCATGGGATTTTTGGTCCACTCGGTAAGGGTAGAATTGTAAGGGGAGGGGCAAGATTGTTTCATTATGTGTTTTCTATACTTTGCTGAAGCCTTTAGTGAAGGGAGAGCATTGAATAGAATATTGGTAGTAGTGAATATCTTTCTTGCATGAAACAGCAAATAACATGTTAAATATTACGTAAATACTTTCTTTTAGCTTCCTTTTAATGTTTTTTTATGCAGAGAGGCTGTTGGAATCAGTTGAAACGCTTAGATTCGCAACACTATATTTTTCAGCCCAGCCCCCTCAAGAACCCCCTGAATCCCAAAATAGACCCCTTTTTTAAAAGCTCTAGATATATTTGTTGTTTATTGTGAAATTATCACCTATACTACCTTGAATTGCAACATTATTACCAATTCTTGTGGATTTATTCCTTGCGTAGGAGATTTTCGCTTGAACCCCCTGAATCTCGGAAAAGCCCCCCAAAATCGTCGATCAACACCCAGATTCATATCCTACACGAAAAAATGGTCCAGAAAAAGTGCGTACCGAAAATTGCCTGCTCGGGTGGTAATACTCCCCCTTCACCCTCTGGACTAGTAGGCCGTGGCTAATTCATGAAACTCTAGTAAATCTTAATATCCAATTCCGTTGTGGAAACAAAGACAATATGTAACTGAAAATATGACCCAGCCATAATTAATCATGTCTTGTTGATTAAGAGTTTTGTCCTTTGCTTTAAAGTGGATATAAGAATTGAAGGTGGAATGGAACAATTCTTGCAATTTCTTGATGACCTTTTGCTATCAACAAAGTAGAATTGTTCTAAAATCGTCAGAAATGATCTGAACCAGATTCATGCTTTATTAATTGCATCATCGCAAAATCAATGTAAAAATCGAGTGAAATCAACCTAAGAAAATCAGTAATGGTTAGCAAATTTATTTAGCTAAAGTGACCATGATTTAATGCAAGCAGTTTGTGATCGCAATAAAATAATGTTCAACACAAAAAGCCCCAAAAATTACTCTTAAAAAGCAGCATGAAAATCGTTGAAAATCTAGGTAAAAACATCAATTAAAATAAATTTAATATTAAGAAACAAATCTAAAACAGTTAAATAAGATACATGAAATTTGATTGGCAAAGTAAAAGTGATTTAAAACAAGAAATTTCACGCATGCAAGGAACGGTTGAAGCACATGCGAAAAACGCCGCCGGAACTCCAGAGAAAAAAAGGTGAAAATTTACTAAAATTAACCAAAAACTATAGAGAACTTGATGAAAGTATGAAGAAACTAATTTAGCAAATATTGGGCGGTGTTTTCGGATGATTTACCTGAGAACATTGTGTTTTCCTATACTCCTGTACAGGAAGATTTCCACGGGAGGCAATACAAAGAACAGGAAGATTTGCATGGGAGACGAAACAATGTGGCTAAATCTAACCAGTGTCGAAGTTGGATAGCGAAATGACCTAAAAAATCCAAGAATAATCTCGTTAAAACCAAGTAAAACTTGAGTAATAGTTAGCAAAGTTAATTAGCGAATGTACCCATGATTTGATGCATGCATTTGGTGATTGTGATTAAATAATGTTCAACATAAAAAGCACCCGAATTAGATTTACGATAAATATCCATTCATTGAAATGCTGTGTCATTTCTGTTGGCCAAGTCATAGGTGAAACAAGATAGGATAATGTGCTGAAAGAATCTCATCTTTGCATCATCCTTGCTAGTTCGAGTGTTATCCATGCAAATTCTGTCCGAAGAGAAGAAAGAAAGATTTAGTGTAGACTATTTACTGTTATGTCCTGAATTTGAAGCAAATGAAATGAACTTTGAAGATTCCTTTCTGTTTTTGATTTTGGCAGGCTCATGATATTGATGATGCTATCTCAAGTTATGTAGGCTTAAAGTATGACAGTTCCTATACTGCCATTGCGAACGCACAAGACTTTATTTTATACTGCTTATTTCGATGACAGTCACCATCGATTTTGTCTGCAAAGACTATACTGGTCATGCTTAGAATAAAATCAAATCGATTTGATTTGATTTTCAGCATGAAAAGTATATTTTTCCTCCCTGTTAAATGCTCATAGGATTTTAAACAGCTTGTTTCACAGTTAGATTTCAAACAGACAGGCTTATTTTCCATGTCTGGCAAATAACTCATGCAGTGTATCTGGGCCTTGACTGATAATCCAGGATATTGTGTATTGTAAAAAATATTGCGGTGAACCCTAAGCCAGCCTTCCCTGGAAACATGTAGAATGGTTATTCTCTCTACTGAATGAAAATCCTTTCAAACCAATCAAACAATCAAATTCCAAAGCGGTTCGAAACTTTTAAAAAAATTGTTGATCGTTTGATTTTAATTTACGGACTCTCAAAGACGATCATGCAGATTTGATGACTCATGCGCAACTGGTTTAGCTTGAATATACAATAAATAAATCTTGTCAACCAATTCAAGCCTTGAATAAAGTTTACTTTGCAGTAAATTCACTTAAACGAACGGATTATTTAATTGAAACATCATATCACCTATTACAATATCATTGAAATTTGGTTTTCAAATTTGCCCCACTCAATTACGGTCTGGCCACGCCCTATGGGCCTTGCAGAGCTATAGCGCCATCCAAGGAAATGAGTGCCGGTCCACCCCTGTTTCCACTGACGGATCTACTATGCAAATGTCCTGTGCATCGCTACGATTTTAAGATGCCGTTTGCTCTGGATGCCTTCGTAAGAAACTTTCCTTTTTAGAAAGTGACCACCCTTTAGTACTAGTTTAAAGCAATAAACCTCTTTGCAAACTCTGTGTTTATCTCTTCGGCGTAAATAATGTTGCAAGACGTTACCTAACACTATTGCTTACATCTCCACACGCATCCGACTACATATTTTTTCAAACTTGCAGCATTCTCCCACAGCGTATTGTAACCACTTCTATCAGTATTGCTCAAAAAGGCCTATTTCCACTTCGTTCAGATTTCAGCTTTCTGATGCAAACTCATTGTTTGCAGTTTGCATCCGAACGTTCGTAAATCGCATCCGAACGCTCTATTACTGAAATAACATTGCTGTGAATTACAGGGGCGGATCCAGGATATATTCTAACTACTGCTCAGTTCAGGTTATCTGAAATACTAGGGTGTGGCTCTTTGGATGCAGGTGTAGCTCTGTAATTGTGGGTCCCGAATTACCATGGCAGAGGATATCAAAATGACATTTCTATATATAAACCAAAACATAAGATACACGTAGTAGGCATGCTTTGTATTGTTTAGCATTGATTGGTTGGAAAAAGGTGCAGAACTTGGATAGGTCTGTTTCTCAACTTTCCTCTTGAATACATAGTGTAGAAACTCTTGACTGTTTTGTGACAAATGACTCAAGGGTTCCTTGTTTCCTTCCCTAGACAAAATATTTGGCAATTCCTG
This sequence comes from Catostylus mosaicus, assembly GCA_964019065.1. Lineage (NCBI taxonomy): Eukaryota > Metazoa > Cnidaria > Scyphozoa > Rhizostomeae > Catostylidae > Catostylus > Catostylus mosaicus. The sequence goes on along the minus strand of OZ025188.1, from coordinate 10,864,400 downwards.
CTTCCTTCCAAAGTTTGTTGTGGCTTGTGAAGAGTTTGTCCTGTTTCTCTCCATAGATTGCTAGAAAGTCTTTGGAAGGAATTGTGAAAGAGGCCAATTTAGATCATAGAATGATATGAGTCTGCACAAATATATTGAAAATGTAGTCAAGGAATATGAAATGGGTATTATTTGGATTAGCTCTTTATTAATTATTGATATTGCCAATATTGTCATTATAGCTATACTGTGGATGTGGAATAGTGTTTATTTCCATGAACACTTTGACAAACATAAATTGGAATGAAAATATGAGAGAACACTGAGAGATGTGTTTCAAGACAAAAAAATTTCCTTAGGAGAACTTTCTGCAAAAGCCAATTCACACGCCCTGAACAATAAGCACATACAAGACATAAGGTCCCTCCCCTCGTGTTTTAACCATTCATTCATTTATTCATTCATTTCAAATTATCATTAAAGAAGAAATATTTGTGTTTTCATAGAAGCTAGGCAGAAAACTTTTTATATCGAGAAAATGCTATTTCAGCACTTTGCTCCAAAAATTCAGCTTACATAAAGTAGAATTATTTACAGTGACTTATTTTATAAGCAATATGTACTTTTTCCAAGCTCCAGTTTTGCTTTAAAATGTTGAACTGCATGGCTAGCTGTCATGGCTAGCTTCCTGACAGTTTTGCCAAGTTATATTCCCAGGAAATATCGTCATCAAAAAGAATACCAAGAGATTTGATATTTTAAGTTTTCATAAGTGGAAGTTTTACGTTTTGATACTGATAATTTCGGTAAGCAAATGCTGAGGAGACGTGAAAGAATAAAATTTTCATTTTTATATATATGTTACAGTTTGTCACATCAAGGCACATTCTCACTCTTTCTCCATTTCTTCGTTCACTATTCTTTGAAGCAAGTCGAGATAATCCGTTTCACAATTGATATAACATCGAAGAAGGGTGTAAGAAAACAGTATAATAGAATCAACAAGCTTAACAGACCTGTTATTCCCAGAGTCAGGAAAGTCTGCCAAAGTTGTTGTCAAAAGTGAAATAGAAAGAGGCGAAACAAATTTATACCTGTCCTCCTGCAAACAAATTGAGTTCATTCACAAAGTTACACGGGCCTAAACCAAACCCAAAGAATACCGTTTTACTATTTTTTTGAACTTCTGAACTTGAAGCTGGAGCGTGATTGAGGTGATGTGTAAGGCCTACGTTCCGGATCCAAAGGTAACAATTTCCCGTCACGCGACCATCGAACACTGCACTGCCTTAAGGAATCATTGAATCAATTTTAAAATCTCACTACTGCTCCCGCCTTATTGACCTTCACATGATCTATCCTGATTGGTCAGCTCTTCACTTTTTCAAACCATTACTGCTCCCACGGATTTTGAGCAGTAGTCATCTCGAGTCTTGGTTGGTTGATTTAAGAAATTTTGAAAGTCACTACTGCCCCCGCCAAAAAGTAGCTGCTGACCTTTAATTTACAATAGCGCTCCTTCACATTCAATTTATGCATGGCTCATGTAATTGGCTCATTGCACAATGTGACACACAGCATGATGAAAATTGAAACTGGATGGTATTGTGAGGCAAAAAAAAAACAAAGACGACAATTATCTGACGAACTTTGATAAAATTATAGGATTGAGTAGGGTTGAGGACACTGGCCAGGTCAACTTCAGGTTGGCCAGCATCTTATTATCTGACTACTGTTCGAGCAGTAGTTGCAGTAGTCTGGATCCGCCCCTGACCAGCAGTCGGTCCTTTGTTTTTCCTAGTTTTTATCAATGACCATGTTGACAATGTTTATAGCGATGTAAAAGTATATGCCGATGACACATCACTCTTTTCTGACACATCACTAAGCTTAGCATTGCATTTGTAGTGTGGTAATCTTTTCAAAGCTGTATAGTGAAACCCATTTGCTTTGCATGTCAATGTTTACGGAAGCTGCTCTATGAAGGCACTCTAAGATCTCAATAAATCTGATATTGCTTGATACTAAATAGTTTGAATATCAAAGACATCCTCTGTCATGCAAAGATATAACGTAAGATATTTTCTACTTTATCTTTATTACGTTGTGCTCAATTGTATTTTACTATGAACTCGCAGACGTATTTGCGCGTGCACAACATTGGAAGAACTCTTTATCATTATTAGGGTGTGTGGGTACATGCGCATTAGTTGTTCTAATTGCCCCCACCTCACTACCTTTTCCCGACTCCCTCTATCTCTTGTCATTTTTCCATCCACACCATTCTCTAACTAGTAGGATGGTATCCCAAAGGGATGCTGGGGGCCTGTCATTTTTAACGTAATGTCCTTACACCCCGAAACGTTGATCACAGGTGGCAGCTGAGGAGTCGTCCTATTCTTTTTCATACTTTCTCTTACCAGTGGCCTAGAGCCTACATGCACATACGCCATATATTTACCATTCTCATTTTCCTACTCTATACACATCCTTCACTGGGTTGCTCATGTCTTAACACTATTCTCTCACACTGGTGTATTCACCGCACGTGTTTCTATACTCTATTTCCAGGGCTACGTGGACTACTGTGGGATGTGGCTGCCATAACTCCATATTTCTTATTTTATTCACTTTATTTGTGTTTCCTTACAAACGACAATTTGGTAATAGTTAAAGCAACCTGAGCCCGCCGAATTACACAGCACGAAGGGGTAGGCATTGAAACTGAAATATACTTCTTGTACCACAAATATTGCCTTTCGTCTTATTACGTGTTGACTGCACTGCCACCAACTTTCCCAACAGGTGCTTTGATGACTGACCAAGTATCTCTAATGATGACACAATTTCCGCAAATTTGTGCTTATCTCAGAAACCAAATAGTTTGTAGTTGGGGGGGGAGGGGAAACTTTAAAACTGCAGAGGTTTTACTATTATGAATAAAAAACTTTCTTGAACATTTCTTCATATAACAACAAATAACTTAATTAAATCGGCTAAATAGCGACTCTCGTAAACTTAGCGACCAACTGGACGACACTTTTCTTAACGGCTATTCTTGACGACTCTCAACAAAACGACTAAACTTCACGGCTTTAATACACCTTGAGTAAACGGCATCACACCATGACTAAAATCAAACTCAAGAACACAACATAAAACCAAGCTAAGCATACCCTAATTACGTCAACATAAATTACTTAAAACAAATGAATCGTTTAAGACATTCAACAGAACAACCAATCTAACAAAAGAACTGATGACAACAATAACAGTGGGATGGGACGATGCAATAACATGGAGCAGGGAAATACCAAAAGCACATGACACTCACATTGCGTACAAACAACAGATATTCACAACATACATAGCAACACATTAAAAGGATTAAGAAAATAAAATCACCATTAACAAAAAGAACAAACAGGATGAAATCTACCATTTAACAGACCGCCCCCTCTTGCCCCCCCCCTGTTGCTACGCTACTGGTAGCAAGTAACGTTCTTGAACACGTTTTAAACTTGTAAGACCTCATTTAGCATGTAAGATCTCATTTAGACTATGGTTCTGGTTCTTTTAACCTTCTCGTTATTGTGTGATTTCGTTATACAAATTCATTTCTCTCAGTTTTTACAATAGATATATACACCCATAAAATTTTTGGGCATCAAGGACATGATGAAATTCAATAACTTTTTGGAACAGAATTTGCACGTGAGGCGGATTGAAAGGGGGTTGGTATGCCTTTGGAGAAAGTATAGTACGATTTTCAACATAAATCTCCTGAACATGTTGAGTTTTTGATAATACACCTTTTGTTAATTCTTGTCGGCATGACCGGCACACTACTTTTAATCGATTTTATTGATACTGTAGGTTGGTACTGAGATGGTCTTTATTCAGTTGTCTTTTCATGTTACATGATTTACCAAAGGTGACATTTACTGACCCAGTGGCATAGCGTGAATATTTATAATGGGTATTCTCTATTGCATGAAGGGTGTGGGTGGGCGTGGCACGGAGGGGCAGGGGACGGGAGGGGTTCGATGAAACTGGGTTTTATGGCGTGATTGTCAACTCGGGTCGATAAAAATTTAGTTACAGGGTATACCATTCAAATGCTTTTTGGAGAAGAAATTTCACTAAAATAGAGTGAAATCTCTAATTGATGGTGTGCTGTAAAACGATTTAAACTGCATAAAAACAAAGCAAACACGTATGTTATTGATGTATGTTATGATTAACTTTTAAGTGTTTAAGTGTAAGGGTTAAATTGTATGACTTTTTTAACACCACTGCTTTTTGCAGCAGAGACTGGAGTGTTTTGATTGAAATGGAAGTAACATTAGACATTTATACTACTAATTCTAACTTTTAAAGCAGTCAGCAGGTTTCCCTGGTTTGCCGGGAAGATGCGGCCTAATAAAAGAAAAAAAAAACAAAAAAAATTGACGATGGTAACTTCAAATTTTTGGCTTAAAATAAAAAATTGATCAAATGGCTATTCCCAAGTATCAGAACATAAGTTTGTTTCGCAAACCTTCATCATGTGAATTTCTTTCGGCCTAATTTTCAAAACCTCGGAATCTTGCACTCCTTCGATGAAGACACTGTATTCCTTTCACAACGTGAAACGACATGCTCAAGCAGGCCCCCAAACGAAATTTACTTTTTGCCTACTACGAGGCTGGAAGCAGAAATTCTACCGCTTATTTTTCAAATGTTTCAGCCAATTTGGAAGTAATTCGTTCATTAAATTCAGTGCGCTGATTGGTTAAAGTCCGCCGGAAGAGATTCACCGCTTATTTGGTGAGGTAGCTGAATGAATAAACAATAGGAAAATACGACAGCTTATTCTCCTTCGTAGCCCACTCAAACATAACTCAATGCACGGGAATTTAAAACGAACAGAAACAAAAATAACGGCAGACATTACTGCATACTTATTGAATGATTAAAAGCGGTTTTGATTGAATGATAATGGCCATATTCAAGATTTATCTTTTTTTTGTTTAGAATTTGCTAAAAGAAATTATTTTGAACAAATAAATTCTTTTTGCTTCATGGGCTCAGGGTATGCACTGAATACCTTGCTTACCGGACGCTACGCTACTCTGACACTTTCTTTACAGTGTGTTGCCACGTACCGACTTTCCACAGCCCAGTCATGTATGGGGAAGCATAGCAAGCCCTGTCGGGCAAATACTGGCGCCAACCCTGATGCAACGAACCTGAGAGTATCAAAGATCTTGGTACTGCTCTATTTTGTATTGTTGCACGATACGTTGGCACCAAATTTTGTCTCATACATGCAGAAATGGCGACACGGGGGGGGGGGGGGGGCGCAAAGGGGGCTATAGCCCCGCAAGAAATCTTATAGACCCCTTTCGGCAGGCAACTCATCTTGGTTATCAAATTGCGTCGGCACTTTGTGGATAATTCAGTGTATTTTAAATTATATTTAAATCACCATTTCGTGCCACATTTCACCCCAGAAGAGGCCATGTCGCCCTTGTGGTCTTGTAGCTTGCAATGAAAAGTAACTCTTCTTCGCTGTGTATCCCACCCTGAGATTAAGCTCACCAAAATGAAACTGCGGAGGAAAGAGGAGAAGAGGAAAAAGTCCCGAGCTCAGCCCAGAAATGGCTCAACACTGAAATTCTATTTAGTAAATGTCGATTCTTTAGTTTCGATTTTCATATGGTACCTGATACGCCCCAGATATAATTGTATGATAGAAATTAAAATTAATGTACATGGTTAAAATGGATTGTTACAAAAAGCAGATGGCGTTACATGGACTTTCTTATGGAGGTAGCATGCGCTAAAACCATTCTAGGTGCAAGCAGTTTCACTTCATAAATTTCCGTCGGCACTGAGGTAGCGTAAAACCGTCGGCACCTTAAAGTTTTGGTCCTGTCGCCACCCCTGCATACAAGAGAAATTAGAATACATCTTTCCTGTTTGTTTACATGCACTTTTTGTCTTAGCTATTGAAATATAGATGGCCTCTTACAACTATGACTAGAGCTTTAGAACGGCAATCGTGTGATAGAGCGGAAGGTTGTTTAGGATGGAGAAGAATGATAAGGTAATCAAAAATTCGGTTTGCAAGGGCTTTAGCCTGGTACGCAAGTAAATGGGATAGTCCCTATTAGCAGATCTATTATACTTCCCTTTTTTGCGACATATTATTGGGTTTCAAGCCATTTACTAGTCATTTATTATCCATCTTTTTAGCCATATTAGATGAGAATGGAATGTTCATCTTTAATTTATGTCGGCAGTTAAGTGAAATATAACCTTTACCAACTGACACCACTCCTTCCAGCGTCAAACCTAGTTGAAAATAATTTTGCACAGGCGAAGGTCAATTTTTAGACTTGTTTAGATACCAATATATCATAAAAGCTTCATAAAACATACAAATTTTGCTGCACAAAACTCAAACCAAAAAACATTGCAACATCATAATCTTGCGATATAATTTATTTTTTTTAATTTGGCTCTTGTCCTGGTCCTCATGCTTAAACTGCCCTGAGACCATGTGTGCAACGCTGTTTACCTTTAACTTATGATCAATATCCATCAAGGAAATCACCCTGGCACTAAGAACAAATAAGATTTTGTGCGACTGTCGAATAGATTTATCATAAAATTAAGGATGCGCGAGTCTACGAATCAAGAGGAAAATTGCAAGCCTTACATTTTGTTCCAATGTCAACCAAAATTGGGATTTCCATGAGCCAGAAAAGTATAGGAAAAAATACAGGGATAATGGTTGTGCGAATGTGTGCGAATATGGGCTATCCCCTCATCAAAATCTGAATGACATTGATGAGATGCGGATGACCCTATCTTGAGAAATTGAGATTACGCTTCGCACCACTGTAGAATTTTGAAGAACAAGATGCCAGATTGCAGGGGCTGTACTCGTTGCAATGCTACGGGAGCGCTACACAGTTATATTTATTCAAACATCGTTAGATATCTAAAAGAAGATGACTTTGGTGATAAAGAAGAATTTAGCTTTAATTTTCGATTTGGCAGTGTTGCATGCAAAAGCTAGGCCTAGCCTATACTTCCTTTTTGAAGTGAATTGACATTGATCAATGCCAGTAAGGATGGATTGAAGTTGAACATTTATTAATCTCGAATTACCACCGATGCTGAATTATACTTGATGATGCTTTGAGAATTTTTTGCCCTGTACATCGGTGGCCACACTTTTTCAGTCATCAACCGGAACTGGATCTAGCGAAGTAAATCACTGCTGATTAGATTTACATATTTTGAAGAGTTAAATTTAGATGAATTTCCATGGTGTTTTTATTAGGAAATGCATGTTAATCGACATTGGATACACTAAACAGAGTCCATGAATTATATTTTGCCCAAAAATATATTCCAAAGACGTTACCCCTTTTGATCCCTTTCAAAATTTGAAATTTGTTGACTGAAAAAAATTTCGCTCTAGCCTATGAGTTTTGGCTCACAAGTTCTTAAGCATCAAGGACATGATGAAATCTAATAACTTTTTTGAAACAGATTTTGCACGTGAGGCAGATTGGAAGGGGATTGATATGTCTTTGGAGAAAGTGTTGAACAATTTCCAACAAAACTGTCCTTAATCTGATTTTTTTGGTAATACGCGTATTTTTATTCTGTTCGGAATGACCGGCACATTACTGTTAATTGATTTTATAGTTTTGTACTGAAATGGTCTTTATTCAGTTGTCTTCTCATGTAACATGATTTACCATGATACTATCAAAGGTGACATTTACTACCACTTTGCAAGCCTTTCTTTCAATTGTATTTCCACCTACTGACTTACCACAGCCCAGTCATGTATTGGGGAGCAATCCCGGTTAGGCAAATTCTGGCGCCAACCCTTTTCTAACGAGCTTAGGAGTATCAGCAAACTTGTTACTGCTCTTTTTTGGATTGTTGTACGATATGTTGGCAGCAACTTATTCCTTATGATACAAGAGAAATTAGAATCAACTTTCCTGTTTGTTTACATGTAGTTTCTTGTCTTACTTATTGAAATTCAGACAGCCTCTTACAACTATAGCTAGAGCGTTAGAACGGCAATTTTGTGATAGAGAGGAATGTTGTTTAGGATGAAGAAGAGTGGAAATTTTACAAAAGCCCCGACAAAGCAGAAAATGAAAATTTCCACTAGCAATACCAATACTAGAACCTTGTAATAAAAAACACAAGTTTCATGCTTGCTAACAGAATCACAGTTACATTTCTTTTAATTCAGGTCAGCCGAATATAAAAGCCTATTTCACGGATCAGGTTTGAAATACAACTATCAACTCCTAATAATGCGCCTTTTCTAGCGTTCCTCTTCACCATTTTCGGACAGTGTATCCCTACTTTCCATAGTAGGATCTGCGTCTTCTGACGTAAGCACGGCGTCTTCTGACGTAAGCTCGGCGTCTTCTGACGTAAGCACGGCGTCTTCTGACGTAAGCTCGGCGTCTTCTGACGTAAGCATGGCGTCTTCTGACGAAGATCCAAAGGATCGGATCATTTGCATCTGCAAAATGAGATGAGAGGGCATCATATTCTGTGTTTTGCAAGTATTGTTATATACCAACTTACTGTGATAATAGAATCATAAGACCCTGTGATTATTAATTACCAACCAGTACACGTAATCAAAATGTTGATCGATAATATAATAATAAATAATAATTTCTTTATTTAACGTTGGCTTCGCGTCTAGCTAATTACTTAGCTAATTAATGCCAACCAAACTTAAATACATGTTTATAACAAATCTATCTATAAAGAGGATATTAGTTACAATCATCATAAAAATCCTAAGTTTTTAACAAATCGTTTGCAAAGTCTACAGTTGCAATCAAACTGATGATTTTTAATGTCTTTTTTGAAACTGTTCAATGTATGGGACTCTTTTAAGGAAGATGGCATTGTATGCCATATCTTCGCTCCAAGAAAACGTGCATTTTCGATACCATACCCTGTGATGTTTGGTTTTGGTGCCAAAATATTTCTGCCACCACGAAGGGTGTATGGAGTATCTTTCTCCACAAAGATTTGATTCATGAATGTTGGATTGAGATTCCTTTGAGTTTTAAAAATTTCAGTAGCAAGCAACTGTAAATTCTTGTGGTGAATGGACACTGCATTTGCTTTCGTCAATAATTCCTCAAAATTTGAACGACTATCTTTGTATGCGAGTCTCAAAGCTCTCTCGTGGATTTTGTTTATTTTCTTATCAACCGACCTATCATGAAACATCCAAACAAGAGGACAGTAGCCAAACTGAGAAACAACGAACGCATTCATCATAGTCCTCAGTTTCTCAACATCCACATAGTTTGAAATACGTGCAAGTGCATGCAGTTTTTGTCCAGCTTTTTTACAAAGTGTGTTTACGTGGTTCTTGAAATCTAGCTTCTTGTCCAGCGTTACACCTAAAAGTTTTTCTTCACCAGAGCCTTTTATTGTTGTTGCACCAATCTGCACTGATACGTCAGTGTTTTTCTCACCAAAAATTAAAAGATGACATTTGTCAGGATTCAGTTTCATACAGGTATCAAGAAACCACTTAGAGAGCTTCTGAGCGTCTGTTTCAAGGCTAGATACAATATGTTCTAGTTCATGACCGCACACATAGATAGTCGTGTCATCAGCATAGTTGCAAATGTCAGTCTCTTCCACCAAAAAGAAAAGGTCATTTATAAATACATTAAATAAGAGGGGTCCCAAAACAGAGCCTTGCGGTACACCTTTAATTGATTCCTGCCAGGAACTGAATGACCCATTGACCTTAACTCGCTGTTTCCTTTTTGAAAGATAATCATAAACCAGGTTTAGGGCAGATCTACTGAAACCGTAAGCTTCAAGCTTTGCAATGAGTAGTTCGTGATTCAGACAATCAAACGCCTTCGAAAGGTCCATTAGAATTGCACCTGCGAACCCTTTCATATCTAGGAAAGATCTGCATTTTTCAATCAATCTAAGGAGTGCATGTTGGGTGTTATAGCCTTTACGATACGCGCACAGATACGGAGACAAGACATTTTCCATGTAATGAGCAATTTGACCAGAAAATGTTCGTTCGTAAATTTTGGATATAGCCGGCAAGACTGTTATAGGCCTGTAATTCTTTTTTGCAAAGGCATCATCATTCTTAAAGAGGGATGTAATGTCTCCCTTCTTTAGTTCTTTTGGAAATTTGCTTGTATCGATACTCTCATTAATGAAGATTTGTACCAATGGAGCAAACAAATCAGAATGATCAGTTAATATTTTCACAGATGAAATAGAAAATTCAACAAGCAAGAAGAGACAACAGTTTGTTTAGGTAACTAACAATTTACAAAACTGCCTAATAAAAAGGATTTGCCCTGAGGTCCAGCGAATAGAACATGCCGCAAAAAAAGGTTTGCGCGTGTGATGAAAAGCACGTCCAACTTAACTTGCGCGCGTGCAGGCGTGTGCGGGTGCGATCGCACGCGCTTAAAGAAAAGTACTCCTTCAGATATTTTCACTATAATCCTGGCAGGAAGGGCTGCAATTGTATTGACTGTCTTTGCTTAGTCTACTAAAAATAAAACCTAGCCCTTCACATATATTTTAGACAGATGCTTTACGGGGCACATAGCTCTCCTTTTGCAACTTATGAATGTTTTTGTTTTCCATAACCAGGGATCAATTGCCAAAAAATTGTATTCCTATTCTATTTAAATTTCCTAGCACCAGATTTTTTTGCTCTACATGCTATTGGAGAGCAAAAAAAATTTGGTGTAAACCATACGTAATTAGTGTTAAATGTAATGTAACTCAAATTTTAAGATAAACAAAGCCTTATCCCATTCAACAAATGCTGTAAATGGTTATGCAATCTATATTGATAACATTATCATGTGAAAATGTGACATTTGTTTTCAGTAATCTTCAAAGTGACCCTGGTAGGGAGATTAGGATGCAGTATCACACTTTCCCAGGTTAACATCCAGACTAGTGGAGGAAAGAGTTCAGGGGTGGATTTAGGGGTTAGGGGGAGCTTACAGTTTTCCAGAACCCCCCTTCTTGCTACTTTAATATTATTTGGATATTAGTTGTTTAAGACTCAGAAAGATAAATTATTGTATTTCTTGTGTTTTAATGCAATAAGGAAAGAAAATTTTAGGATCCTAAGCCATTTTAAAGCCTCAGAAAATGCGAAATCTCAGGGGCTCCTTACCCCCATCAGAGCCCTGGACCTAATAGACCCAGTCTACATGCTACGGTCGTCCCCCAAAATCTTCACCACACTATCAAATAACATTTAAATTTGGAAAGTCCCCCCCTCTAGATTTCTACATCCCCCACTGGAGTTAGATCTTCCAAAGGTTGAACCAAACCACTACCCAGCATTGCCATGCATTTATTTGCTCATAGAACTGACCTTCCAAATTTTTTTCGCGAAACTTTCTGGTGAGAAATGTTCACTGCAAATTTTGCCAGTCAAAAAATCGTCCCTTGGAAATCGAGTCCCTTGAGGATCGCATTGCTTGTCAAGCGATACTAAAAGCATGCAGCAAGCTCGAACTAGACCGAGTAATATTATCTCCTTCCAAGTAGTAATTTCTCTTTTCTCGTCTCTGCGTCGCCATTTTTGAGATTTTGATCTTCGATGAGAAACGCGGAGAAAAAAAATTCTACGCAACCGAATGATATACGGTGAAACCGAGTGAGTTCAAGAAAAACGCGTTGGATTCACGACTAGCGAGTGCCGAACATTGTGACGTCACAGTGTCACATAATCCTTTCGCCCTTTTTCGTTTCTTTCTCGGAATGGGCAACTTTAGAGACTTATAACTTTGAAACTATAAGGAAATATTTAAATAAATATTGACACCATCGACATCAGCGTGTCAGAAACTATATCTTAAGACAAAGAAAAATTATATCAAATTTTTGGCTCTTCGGACAGAAATTGCATGGATAACACTCGAACTTGCAAGGATGATGAAAAGAAGAGCTTCTTTCAGCACATTATCCTCTCTTGTTTCACCCATGACTGGGCCAAAAGAAATGACACAGCATTTCAAAGAATGGGTATTCATCGTAAATCTAATTCGGGTGCTTTTTATGTTGAACATTATTTAATCACAATCACCAATTGCATGCATCAAATCATGGTTACATTCGCTAATTAACTTTGCTAACTATTACTGAAGGTTAGATTTAGCCAAATTGTTTCGTCTCCCATGCAAATCTTCCTGTTCTTTGTATTGCCTCCCGTGGAAATCTTCCTGTACAGGAGTATAGGAAAACACAATGTTCTCAGGTAAATCATCCGAAAACACCGCCCAATATTTGCTAAATTAGTTTCTTCATACTTTCATCAAGTTCTCTATATTTTTTGGATAATTTTAGTAAATTTTCACCTTTTTTTCTCTGGAGTTCCGGCGGCGTTTTTCGCATGTGCTTCAACCGTTCCTTCCATGCGCGAAATTTCTTGTTTTAAATCACTTTTACTTTGCCAAACCAATTTCATGCATTTTATTAAACTGTTTTAGATTTGTTTCTTAATATTAAATTTATTTTAATTGATGTTTTTACCTAGATTTTCAACGATTTTCATGCTGCTTTTTAACAGTATTTGAACTTTTCGTCTCATGCCTTGGACTCTACTCCATGTGTTCGCAAGGTGAAAAACATACCTAAACAATGGCTGCCATACCTGGCGCCAAAGCAGTATAAAAAATCCTATCAGAATATCGTTAAAACATCATTACAGGGGACAAAGATGATTGGACTATTGGCTCAAGATTTCAAAATAACATAGACTAAAACAACATTTTTCTAGGTTTTTCATCCAGACTCTACCTGATGATATCAAGTTTCCTAAGACTAACCTGCTACAAGATTTGAAAATAGACATTTTTTCACATTTTTGGTAATATCGATGATTTTACTCACTGTTATTTTCAAGTTCACTGTCTAAAGGTCCATCATATTCAACTTCTGCCATTTCATCCTCTTCGCGGATCCTGGGATCTCTTTCGTCAACATCTCCTTGTTCTGAAAGGAACCAAATTTGTAGAAATAAACGATTGACATACATGAAAATTTAGGTTCATCCCAAATCATGATCAAATAGAAGTATTGCGTGTATTGTTCTTGTTAAGCGTCATAATAATCATAACAATCGTCTTTCATGGTACAACCAATTCATGCTCCAAGCTGAGAAGCGTTTGCACAGGATTTGAAGACCCCTCATCGCTTGGCAAAAGTTCCTTAGCTTCACTGAGTGCACTTGCATGTCAAAAAGATGTAAACCATGAAATTTCTATTGTAGTTCGAATAGATACAATTCCACCGACTTGCACCTAAATCTACATTCATTTTAGGTTGGTGTCAGATTGTAGCTAAAACAGTTATTAACATCAACTTACCATGGCTGAGTGCGATGAAGGAGAGAACAAGCAACCCAAATATGATCAAATGCTTCATCTTTCTCGCTTTAATCCTGTCTCTGCTTAGATTCACGGCGAGAGTGACAACTGGCCGTATAAATGACTCGGACGGTTATATATACCTAACTGGCCAGCGGTATCTTTGCAGTCTCTAGCTTCTAAATATGGGCGTTGCAAACCACAAATTTTAATATCAATGGGGATTTGCTAATTGTCATCAAGAACAAAGAGTCTGAAAGTTTCGAAAGTGTTTTACTTCAATATAAATGCTCTCATCTATTAAATCGAATAAATCCAATAAATCACATTGATTCCTCGATTGATTGATTCATTACAAGTTGACGAGGAATGGTGATGCACACGGTTCACTTATGTTTGAAGCATAAAATGATGGATGGAATGTGTAATCTGCTGGAAAATAACGTTGACAGTGGTTTTTCAGTCCGGATCTTCTAGAAGTTGACTTGGCTGAAGCGCAACATTAGTTTCATGCTCAGGGATTTAAATCGATGGCAATAGCAAACTAAAGCATCTAAAAGGTTTTGATGTTGTTTATTGCTCAAATTGCAAAATTGCCGCTGATAATTGGACTTTTGGCCCAAGAGCTATTGACAACAATGAATAGGAAAAGCAAGAGCTCAAAATAATATAGATAAAATCAACAATTTTTTTAGGTTTTTCGTCCAGACTCTATCTCATGATATCAAGTTCCCTTGGACTGATATGCTACATGATTTGATAGGAAGTAGTAAGTAACAAGTAAGTAAGTACTAAGCAGCAAGAACCAGAGCCAACAAACATAAATTGTATCATCATCCCGGCGGTTGCCCTCCTATATAAATGATTTGCTCATCCATGTTCCCAAATTCACTGGAAAAGGGGGAAAAATTAATGTAAATCCTAGGACCTATGATTTGAAAAATGGGTGTTTTGAGTGCCTCAAGTTAGAGTTTAGAGAAAAAAGGTCTTTTCAGAGAAAACATGAAGAACAATCTTTTTATCTAACATATACTTACAAAATTTTAAAATATTAGGTTGCAGCTAAAGTGGGATGTCAGTGAAAAGGGGTAAATTTAGAAGTAGAATTGTAAGTGAAAGGGTGCATTCATCAAACTCCAGAATTAGGATGTGTACCACTAATTATATAAAAGTGCACCCGCCCGAAGCTATGACCAAGTTCAGCCAATCATTCTTGTGCCTATTCAAGCAGGCTCAGGTCATTCATTGACTCATCCTTCGCAAAGTAGTTAGTTTGTTGGACAGAATATTTCTTGCCCTAATGAATGAATTGTATTGTTTGCTTCAAACTGCATTCTCTAACAAAACTGTTGTCTGTCACATTGCTTATGTTTTGTCAAAGAGTAGACGGAGAAGTTCCGTTGTTTTGATCCACCTGCCTGCACAAGTCTTTCGAAAACTTCTTAACTTTAGAAATAACAGGGGACACGATTTTAAAACTTTTTGAATTATTAACTTGTGTTGGCAATCCCTAGAACTCCTAGAACCTGTTTCTAAATAATGACTTCATTTTATCAATTTTCGTTTTCAGCCCCATTGGTCAAAATTTCCTCGAGCTACCATTTGGCAAGTCAAAACAGAAGACACTGACCTTCGAAATCCAATTTCATATCAAAGGAAATGAATAATTCGAAACCAAATAGATTGATTATATTGATATTGTAATTCTTATTAAACAAATCCCCCTGAAAAGGATTTCTGGTTTTATTGTTCAGCAGAAATGGTTGATTGAACGAATATTTTAATTCTTAAGTTGTTTATAGAATTGGGAGCATCATTGTAATGAATGGCTAGTGAATTTGTGTCTGTGCTTTTTGCTGTGATGGAATAAAAAGTAGTTGAAGCTAAGGGGTTTATTTTAGAAGGTAATTGCAGCTGGTATATATTACCATTCCAGCCTCTACTGTAACGAAATAAATCATCATGCTAGGGATATCATTTCTAAGATGAAAAGATTTTATTTTTTAGTTAGTTTCCGAAACAAGCCTTTAGAAAATGCCATTTTGCTCCATTCGTGGAGATTATGAGTAGGCCGTTGTCTATGCATGAAAATCAGCAAATCTTAATATCCAATTCCGTTGTGGAAACGAAGACCATATATATCGTAAATATGACCCAGCCATAATTTATCATTTCTTGTTGATAAAAATTTTACCCTTTACTTTAAATTGGATATGCAAATTGAAGGTGGAATGGAACAATTCTTGCAATTTGTTGATGACCTTTTAGTATCAACAAAGTAGAATTGTTTGTCGTTTGTGTCACAATTTACTGATTGATACCATTTAGATTACTAAAAGCATTTGGTCCCTGTCTTTATTTGATATATGTATATTAACAGTACAGGGTTCTTCCTATTCACTGAAGATCCCTCCATAGCATTCATAGAATTGGAGGCGTTTTATATGTTCTAAAGCATAAACTAAATGCCTAGAATATGGACATGTCTTTATCAACATAGGGTCACACTTTTTGCTGTCTATGAAATATGATCATTTTTTGTTCAGGGGTGGACCCATTCGCAACATTCGCAAATGTAAATGTCAGATATGCTATATTCTACTGTGAAAAGAAAAAAAGAGGTGTCGGAAAGTTATTAGCTAACAAGCAGTTATTTAAGCAATTGATGAGTATTAAACAAAAATACCACAAAAAAGCCCCCCCAAACCCCCAAGGATACTCGCAAAGAACAACAGGAAAAAGGGATGTAATTCGTAAAAAAAATCGAAATGGCATTTCTTGCACATAAAGAAACAAATTTAGAGACGTTTACTGTAATTTAAGAAACCTTTTTAGCCCAATGAAACAGAATGTTAAGCATGGATGTCTCACCATAGAGGATCCGCCCCGTAAACTCTATCGCAAAATCAATGTAAAAATCGAGTGAAATCAACCTAGGAAATAATCAGTAATGGTTAGCAAATTTATTAAGCTAAAATGACCATGATTTAATGCATGCAGTTTGTGATCGGGATAAAATAATGTTCAACACAAAAAGCCCCCAAAATTGCTCTTAAAAAGCAGCATGTAAATTGTTGAAAATCTAGGTAAAAACATCAATTAAAATAAATTTAATATTAACAAACAAATCTAAAACAGTTTAATAAGATGCATGAACTTGGTTTGGCAAAGTAAAAGTGATTTAAAAGAAGAAATATTACGCATGGAAGGAACGGTTGAAGCACACGCGAAAAACGCCGCCGGAACTCCAGAGAAAAAAAGGTGAAAATTTACTAAAATTATCCAAAAAATATAGAGAACTTGATGAAAGTATGAAGAAACTAATTTAGCAAATATTTGGCGGTGTTTTCGGATGATTTACCTGAGAACATTGTGTTTTCCTATACTCCTGTACAGGAAGATTTCCACGGGAAGAAATACAAAGAACAGGAAGATTTGCATGGGAGACGAAACAATGTGGCTAAATCTAACCAGTGTCGAAGTTGGATAGCGAAATGACCTAAAAAATTCAAGAATAATCTCGTTAAAACCAAGTAAAACTTGAGTAATAGTTAGCAAAGTTAATTAGCGAATGTACCCATGATTTGATGCATGCATTTGGTGATTGTCATTAAATAATGTTCAACATCAAAAGCACCCGAATTAGATTTACGATAAATACCCATTCTTTGAAATGCTGTGTCATTTCTGTTGGCCAAGTCATAGGTGAAACAAGATAGGATAATGTGCTGAAAGAAGCTCTTCTTTGCATCATCCTTGCAAGTTCGAGTGTTATCCATGCAAATTCTGTCCGTAGAGTAGAAAGAAAGATTTAGTGTATACTATTTACTGTTATGCACTGAATTTTGAGCAAATAAAATTAACTTTGAAGATTCCTTTCTGTTTTTGATTTTGGCAGGCTCATGATATTGATGATGCTATCTCAAGTTATGTAGGCTTAAAGTATGACAGTTCCTATACTGCCATTGCGAACGCACAAGACTTTATTTTATACTGCTTATTTCGATGACAGTCACCATCGATTTTGTCTGCAAAGACTATACTGGTCATGCTGAGAATAAAATCAAATCGATAAAATCAAATATATTTTTCCTCCCTGTTAAATGCTCCTAGGATTTTAAACAGCTTGTTTCACTGTTAGATTTCAAACACACAGGCTTATTTTCCATGTCTGGCAAATAACTCATGCAGTGTATCTGGGCCTTGACTGATAATCCAGGATATTGTGTATTGTAAAAAAAGATTGCGGTGAACCCTAAGCCAGCCTCCCCTGGAAACATGTAGAATGGTTATTCTCTCTACTGAATGAAAATCCTTTCAAACAGTGGCGTAGCGTGAATATTTATAATGGGTATTCTCTATTGCATGAAGGGTGTGACTGGGCGTGGCATGGAGGGGGAGGGGACGGGAGGGGTTCGATGAAACTGGTTTTTATGGTGTGGTTCTCAGCTCGGGTCGATAAAAATTTACTTGCAGGACATACCATTCAAATGCTTTCTGGATAATGAATTTCACTAAAATAGAGTGAAATCTCTAATTGATGGTATGCTGTGAAACGATTAACACTGCATAAAAAAAAAGCAAACACGTATTGATTTTCCGTTCAATTGATATTTTTCCTCTATTGACTTTGTGAACATATTGGTAGGAGGAATGATTCACAATAAGAAAACAGAGCGAAATGATTTTGCCAATTTCTGAAATGCAACAATCCTAATCTGTTTGTGTTACTGTGTAATAAAACTCAGCCTTCTTCACCCTGTCACGAGTTATGAATTGCCAGAAATTGGTGTTCTGCTCTTAATTAAGCTTGTCTTTATGCACATGTAGAATTGTATATGGTTTAATATGTTGGTTGTGATTGAAGGACACAAATTAATTTTTAATCTTCCAAAAGCAGAATAAGGTAATTCGCTGACTGCATTTGTGGCCGGCATCACTATTGAAATTGTTCCAAGCAGCAGCACTTCTTTAAGCTTACCTATTCCTCTTGCGTTTTACTGCTGGAGCATCTTAGCAAGGCAAGGTCATCATCTCTGAATTTAAAATGCAATTATTTCCAGCTTTTTTTTAACTTTACGAAAGTTTGCTTCTTGAGTTAGCGTAGAAGATGATATAGAGAAGCGATATAAAAAAATGGTGATAATAGCCCCTGTGCGGAGTAAAAGTTCAACGGAGTAAAAGTTTGGCGAATTTAGGCTACCCTTCTAGCTCAGGAGCGAAATTCTAAAATGCGTATGATGCCTTGAGAATATCTCGCTCTCAGCAGTTTGGAGCCTGAGCGCACTTCCTCGCAGTTTAATGGCTTTTTGGCCGCCATTGTTGTCATCTTCACAAGATTCAGACCCTTTATGAGCCCTGATTGGCTTTTACACCATTTGAGCACATAAAGCTACTTCCCTTCAACATTTTCGCCCTTTTTTATTGCAACTAGTTCCTTCAATGTAATGATAAATATACAATTCATGGCATGGGATTTTTGGTCCACTCGGTAAGGGTAGAATTGTAAGGGGAGGGGCAAGATTGTTTCATTATATGTTTTCTATACTTTGCTGAAGCCTTTAGTGAAGGGAGAGCATTGAATAGAATATTGGTAGTAGTGAATATCTTTCTTGCATGAAACAGCAAATAACATGTTAAATATTACGTAAATACTTTCTTTTAGCTTCCTTTTAATGTTTTTTTTATGCAGAGAGGCTGTTGGAATCAGTTGAAACGCTTAGATTCGCAACACTATATTTTTCAGCCCAGCCCCCTCAAGAACCCCTTGAATCCCAAAATAGACCCCTTTTTTAAAAGCTCTAGATATATTTGTTGTTTATTGTGAAATTATCACCTATACTACCTTGAATTGCAACATTATTACCAATTCTTGTGGATTTATTCCTTGCGTAGGAGATTTTCGCTTGAACCCCCTGAATCTCGGAAAAGCCCCCCAAAATCGTCGATCAACACCCAGATTCATATCCTACACGAAAAAATGGTCCAGAAAAAGTGCGTACCGAAAATTGCCTGCTCGGGTGGTAATACTCCCCCTTCACCCTCTGGACTAGTAGGCCGTGGCTAATTCATGAAACTCTAGTAAATCTTAATATCCAATTCCGTTGTGGAAACAAAGACAATATGTAACTGAAAATATGACCCAGCCATAATTAATCAAGTCTTGTTGATTAAGAGTTTTGTCCTTTGCTTTAAAGTGGATATAAGAATTGAAGGTGGAATGGAACAATTCTTGCAATTTCTTGATGACCTTTTGCTATCAACAAAGTAGAATTGTTCTAAAATCGTCAGAAATGATCTGAACCAGATTCATGCTTTATTAATTGCATCATCGCAAAATCAATGTAAAAATCGAGTGAAATCAACCTAGGAAAAAATCAGTAATGGTTAGCAAATTTATTTAGCTAAAGTGACCATGATTTAATGCAAGCAGTTTGTGATCGCAATAAAATAATGTTCAACACAAAAAGCCCCAAAAATTACTCTTAAAAAGCAGCATGAAAATCGTTGAAAATCTAGGTAAAAACATCAATTAAAATAAATTTAATATTAAGAAACAAATCTAAAACAGTTTAATAAGATACATGAAATTTGATTGGCAAAGTAAAAGTGATTTAAAACAAGAAATTTCACGCATGCAAGGAACGGTTGAAGCACATGCGAAAAACGCCGCCGGAACTCCAGAGAAAAAAAGGTAAAAATTTACTAAAATTAACCAAAAACTATAGAGAACTTGATGAAAGTATGAAGAAACTAATTTAGCAAATATTGGGCGGTGTTTTCGGATGATTTACCTGAGAACATTGTGTTTTCCTATACTCCTGTACAGGAAGATTTCCACGGGAGGCAATACAAAGAACAGGAAGATTTGCATGGGAGACGAAACAATGTGGCTAAATCTAACCAGTGTCGAAGTTGGATAGCGAAATGACCTAAAAAATCCAAGAATAATCTCGTTAAAACCAAGTAAAACTTGAGTAATAGTTAGCAAAGTTAATTAGCGAATGTACCCATGATTTGATGCATGCATTTGGTGATTGTGATTAAATAATGTTCAACATAAAAAGCACCCGAATTAGATTTACGATGAATATCCATTCATTGAAATGCTGTGTCATTTCTGTTGGCCAAGTCATAGGTGAAACAAGATAGGATAATGTGCTGAAAGAATCTCATCTTTGCATCATCCTTGCTAGTTCGAGTGTTATCCATGCAAATTCTGTCCGAAGAGAAGAAAGAAAGATTTAGTGTAGACTATTTACTGTTATGTCCTGAATTTGAAGCAAATGAAATTAACTTTGAAGATTCCTTTCTGTTTTTGATTTTGGCAGGCTCATGATATTGATGATGCTATCTCAAGTTATGTAGGCTTAAAGTATGACAGTTCCTATACTGCCATTGCGAACGCACAAGACTTTATTTTATACTGCTTATTTCGATGACAGTCACCATCGATTTTGTCTGCAAAGACTATACTGGTCATGCTTAGAATAAAATCAAATCGATTTGATTTGATTTTCAGCATGAAAAGTATATTTTTCCTCCCTGTTAAATGCTCATAGGATTTTAAACAGCTTGTTTCACAGTTAGATTTCAAACAGACAGGCTTATTTTCCATGTCTGGCAAATAACTCATGCAGTGTATCTGGGCCTTGACTGATAATCCAGGATATTGTGTATTGTAAAAAATATTGCGGTGAACCCTAAGCCAGCCTTCCCTGGAAACATGTAGAATGGTTATTCTCTCTACTGAATGAAAATCCTTTCAAACCAATCAAACAATCAAATTCCAAAGCGGTTCCAAACTTTTAAAAAAATTGTTGATCGTTTGATTTTAATTTACGGACTCTCAAAGACGATCATGCAGATTTGATGACTCATGCGCAACTGGTTTAGCTTGAATATACAATAAATAAATCTTGTCAACCAATTCAAGCCTTGAATAAAGTTTACTTTGCAGTAAATTCACTTAAACGAACGGATTATTTAATTGAAACATCATATCACCTATTACAATATCATTGAAATTTGGTTTTCAAATTTGCCCCACTCAATTACGGTCTGGCCACGCCCTATGGGCCTTGCAGAGCTATAGCGCCATCCAAGGAAATGAGTGCCGGACCACCCCTGTTTCCACTGACGGATCTACTATGCAAATGTCCTGTGCATCGCTATGATTTTAAGATGCCGTTTGCTCTGGATGCCTTCGTAAGAAACTTTCCTTTTTAGAAAGTGACCACCCTTTAGTGCTAGTTTAAAGCAATAAACCTCTTTGCAAACTCTGTGTTTATCTCTTCGGCGTAAATAATGTTGCAAGACGTTACCTAACACTATTGCCTACATCTCCACACGCATCCGACTACATATTTTTTCAAACTTGCAGCATTCTCCCACAGCGTATTGTAACCACTTCTATCAGTATTGCTCAAAAAGGCCTATTTCCACTTCGTTCAGATTTCAGATTTCGGATGCAAACTCATTGTTTGCAGTTCGCATCCGAACGTTCGTAAATCGCATCCGAACGCTCTATTACTGAAATAACATTGCTGTGAATTACAGGGGCGGATCCAGGATATATTCTAACTACTGCTCAGTTCAGGTTATCTGAAATACTAGGGTGTGGCTCTTTGGATGCAGGTGTGGCTCTGTAATTGTGGGTCCCGAATTACCATGGCAAAGGATATCAAAATGACATTTCTATACATAAACCAAAACATAAGATACACGTAGTAGGCATGCTTTGTATTGTTTAGCTTTGATTGGTTGGAAAAAGGTGCAGAACTTGGATAGGTCTGTTTCTCAACTTTCCTCTTGAATACATAGTGTAGAAACTCTTGACTGTTTTGTGACAAATGACTCAAGGGTTCCTTGTTTCCTTCCCTAGACAAAATATTTGGCAATTCCTGCTTCCTTCCAAAGTTTGTTGTGGCTTGTGAAGAGTTTGTCCTGTTTCTCTCCATAGATTGCTAAAAAGTCTTTAGAAGGAATTGTGAAAGAGGCCAATTTAGATCATAGAATGATATGAGTCTGCACAAATATTTTGAAAATTTAGTCAAGGAACATGAAATGGGTATTATTTGGATTAGCTCTTTATCAATTATTGATATTGCCAATATTGTCATTATAGCTATACTGTGGATGTGGAATAGTGTTTATTTCAATGAACACTTTGACAAACATAAATTGGAATGAAAATATTAGAGAACACTGAGAGATGTGTTTCAAGACAAAAAAATTTCCTTAGGAGAACTTTCTGCAAAAGCCAATTCACACACCCTGAACAATAAGCACATACAAGACATAAGGTCCCTCCCCTCGTGTTTTAACCCATTCATTCATTTATTCATTCATTTCAAATTATCATTAAAGAAGAAATATTTATGTTTTCATAGAAGCTAGGCAGAAAACTTTTTATATCGAGAAATGCTATTTCAGCACTTTGCTCCAAAAATTCAGCTTACATAAAGTAGAATTATTTACAGTGACTTATTTTATAAGCAATATGTACTTTTTCCAAGCTCCAGTTTTGCTTTAAAATGTTGAACTGCATGCATGAAGTTCCATGAAAACAAATACATGTGTTCTTTATGCAGCAACTGAAGTGGTTCATGCAATCCTTGAAATTGCTTTATGTTAGTCTGAATTAGTTAAACATCCACTGTTGTTAAAAATAACATTAAATAAGCAAACATAACATGTAGCTTTAAATTTTTAAATCATAAAAAGGTGGATGTAGAATGTGAAGCAAAATATTAAAATAAGATTGCCCTTGCAACCTTTTTTAGCAAGAATACTGGATTGTAATATACTTATTATTCCTTAAACTAAAACACCATACTGGAGGAGAGGAGAGAATAAAAAATTATAGGGTCTTGCTTTTAAGAATATACCAAACGTTCACCGTCATGGCTAGCTTTCTGACAGTTTTGCCAAGTTATATTCCCAGGAAATATTGTCATCAAAAAGAATACCAAGAGATTTGACATTTTAAGTTTTCATCATTGGAAGTTTTTCAGTTTTGATACTGATAATTTCGGTAAGCAAATGCTGAGGAGACGTCAAAAAATAAAATTTTCATTTTCTATAAAAGTTACAGTTTGTCACATCAAGGCACATTCTCACTCTTTCTCCATTGCTTCTTTCACTATTCTTTGAAGCAAGTCGAGATAATCCGCTTCACAATTAATATAAAATAATAGAAGGGTGTAAGAAAACAGTATAACGGAATCATCAAGCTTAACAGACCTGGTATTCCCAGAGTCAGGAAGTCTGCCAAAGTTATTGTGAAAAGTGAAGTAGAAAGATACGAAACAAATTTATACCTGTCCTGCAAACAAATTGAGTTCATTCACAAAGTTACACGGGCCTAAACCAAACCCAAAGAATACCGTTTTAATATTTTCTTGAACTTCTGAACTTGAAGCTGGAGCGTGATTGAGGTGATGTGTAAGGCCTACGTTCCGGTTCCGAAGGTAACAATTTCCCGTCACGCGACCATCGAACACTGCACTGCCTTAAGGAATCATTAAATCAATTTTAAAATCTCACTACTGCTCCCACCTTGTTGAACTTCACATGATCCATCCTGATTGGTCAGCTCTTCACTTTTTCAAACCATTACTGCTCCCGCGGATTTTGAGCAGTAGTCATCTCGAGTCCTGGTTGGTTGATTTAAGAAATTTTGAAAGTCACTACTGCTCCCGCCTAAAAGTAGCCATAATCCATCGCAAGGCATCGTAAAGTAGATTCTGGCGGATATGAAATCTGAATCGACCTCAAAAATTGGTTGGAGTAATGATTTAGCAAGTTTACGAAAATATCATGGCGTAAGTGACAGCTTGTCAGCAGGGCTATTAGGCTCCTTCTTTTGATTAGACTTCATGAAAGAAGCAGCGGAACAAAGCAAATTTTCGAATAAGTCGAGAGACATTCAAAAATATTTGAAGAAGCTCTCATGATCGGCTGGTTGCATTTCCATTACCAAGTTGAAATACTCCCCTTGCTTTTTTTCTGTTGAAGGATTGGTCGTGCTAAAACCCTGTAGAGTCGTTTATACCAAGATATGAAAGTCAAGTCTTCAATGAGCATACCACCTGATCCTAACTCTTTAATGCAAGTTATCGAGAGAGTGCACTTTCAAGTTTACTACTGGATTCGATCAACGGAGATAAATATTGAGGAAATCGATTATCGACGATTCGGGTGGAAATGGTGTGACAAGAAATGTCAGACTATACCTATTTGGTTAACCGGCCGTCAGTTGCCATTGTCCATGCAAGGTAAGAGGAAAAACAAAAATAACACCGTCAATAAATGCCACGTGGACGCAGATGAAGAAAGCAATTTCGAATCGTCCGCAAAAAAGTTGTAAAAGAAACATAAGAAGGTATCTGGAGATGTGGATGTTGAAAAAAATTACGAAGATTCTGCGAAAAGACAGAAGAGAAAAACAGTTAACCGAGAAAAGACGCCGGAACACGAAAACGGAATGGAAGATGACAGTAATGATGTCAATGAATTCAGTATAGCAGGTGGAGAAACGGAATCATGGAGCAGTAGTGAGAGTGAATGGGAGGTATCTGATTATCTGTCCTCCGAGGATTCTGTAGACGAAAAGTTTCCATATAGCTAGAAGTGAAGAATGTTTTAACGAAGTAATATTTGATTTTAACACTTGTTTGGTTGAAAATAGATTTGTTTTGTTTATATCATTCTGAAAAACGTTTCTTGGTGGATTGATTGATTCCCTGATGACGTCAACAGCTAGCTCGTAATGCAACAAATACTCTGAACACCCGACTTAAGAAGATTTATTACAACGACAGGATCACTGCGTGCAAAGGGGATATTACTCTTGGAGAGCGATAAATGAAATTATAGATAAAAAGTGTAAGTCTACAAATATTGATTATATCAAGAACCGTGGTCAGGAAATCTCTGACAACAGTGAAATTGCAAATGTTATGAATAATTACTTTTGAACGATTGGTACCCGTCTTGGTAAAAATATTGAAGAAACCGTGAATCAATTATCATCAGGTAAATTCCAAATAAAGAGTTTTACTCAAACAACATTTAGATTCAAAACCATTTCATGCCAGGACTTAAGGGAAGCCATTGCCAAATCCACTAGTTCGAAGAGCTTTGGAGTTGACACTATTTCAAGTTACTTCCCAAAAACGGCACTTCCATTTTTAGAACATTCCATGGCTATACTTTTTAATACATCCCTTGAGACAAGCATATTTCCTGATCTATGGAAACTTGCAAGAGCTGCACCTATATACAAAGAGGGAGATAAAAGTGGAAAATCAAACTATCACCCAATATCGGTTCTACCAGTCATTTCAAGACTCTTCGAAAGACTTGTCTATAAGTAATTGTACCAAAATCTGAATTCAATTAACAGTCTTGCTAATGAGCAATCTGGCTTTCGTACATTACACTCCACCCTAACATGTCTCCTAAAAACAGCGATGACTGGTACAGTGGTTTGGACAATGGACATTTTGTGGGTCTACTACTGATTAACCTAAAAAAAGCTTTCGATACTGTGGATCATAACATTCTCTGCCAAAAATTAGAGCACTATGGTCTCCTGAGAAGGGAATTATCATGGTTCAAATCTTGCCTTTCTAGTCGCCAACAGTATTGTAGCATTAATGGATTTGAATCAGACCTAGTGGACATAAAGATAGGAGTGCCTCAGGGTTCGTGCTTAGGGCCCTTGTTATTCCTTCTCTATATAAACGACCTAACACAAGCTGTCAGAAACGCTACAGTCGCAATGTACGCCGACGACACTATTTTTGCCTTTTAACTAAATGAGGCAATGAACAAGGACTTTTTCGGTCTTTGAATAGTTGAAGGGCAATAAACTGTCGCTAAATGTTGCCAAGACTAAAACAATGCTGATAACAACAAAAAATAACGAAAGATTTTTAGCTCAGAATAATAAAGAACTGTTTTTGAACACACAGGAAGAGCGAATAGATAATGTACTAACTACCAAATATCTTGGCATTCAAGTGGATAGTAATCTCAATTGGAAAGACCATATCAAGGCTCTGTCAACTAAAATCAGTAAAGCAATTAGCTTTTTGAAATATTCCAAAACCTTTTTAACTCCAGATACGCTTAAGACTCTATATACTGGTATTGTTGAGTCGCACTTGAGATACTGCTGCTCTGTTTGGGAAGGCTGTGGTGCGACCGAGAGGAAGCTCTTGGAAAAACTTCAAAATAGAGCAGCAAAGATACTCACAAATAGCTCCATTGATGCTGATGCTTGGCCACTCCTAAATACTTTTGGGCTAAAAACAATTCAGGATATGATAGATATGGAAACTACTATTATGGTTTTCAAGGCCCTTAATAGTCTAGCACCAAAGTATCTGCCTGAATTATTTAAAAGAAATTCAGAAAGTCATCTGCGGGTTCTAAAAAATGCCAGTTCACACTTGCGACTGCCAAACAAAACAAAAAAAACTGGGCAGATATGTTTTTCTTATAGAGGTGCAAAGTTATGGAATACCCTTCCAATTGAAATTAAGCAAGCATCTTCCCTACAGATTTGTAAAGACAAATTGAAGTAACCTTTTCTTTGTTATCTTACATTTTTGTTACATTTATCTTTTAAAAAATTGTAAACTACTTTTTAATTCTGTAAATTTTATGAATGTTAGCTAAGAAATTTTTTGCTTTTAACTGGTATAATAATATAAAGTAAATAGAGGGCCCCTTGTAAACCAGCATTCGCTGAAGGACCACCCTCCTCAAAGTGCCACGAAATTTTTTATTTGCTAGTTTGAACAATTGAACATCGCTGATTTCGAAAATGGCATTGGTTTTTCGATCTGGGGCTTGTAAATGCTATTTCTAGGGGGTTTTCAAGGGTAGGTCGTTAGACAGGAGCCTGGGGTGAATGACGTATTTGGTGTGTTCAACGCTCGAAGTACCCAACAGCCAGTACCAAGGCGATCCCTGAGTCGTTTCATCGGATGTGTACAACAACAAGATCGGGCCTAGCAGTAATATCGATGGCATTTCTTTAGCCTTTTTCTTAGCCAGATTTGAAAGAAGAGAATGGGAAGATTTTCGGTAAGAATTGACAATTATCATTCAGTTTATTGCTTTTAGAAACCTTATCAGAAAATCTATGCAAATCAATTTATTACTTGCTTTTGCCTAGGCAGACAACATAGCTCCAGGCCACGACATACTTTATATCCATTTTGATAAATTTGCAAGTATATACTTGTTTGTAATACGTTTCAAATGTCAGAAAACAACTATTACAATGATACTGTCTTTACAGGTTTAATGGTGGAAAATCTAAGATTGAAAAGTTAGAATTTCGATGCTGCTGGGGAGTTCCTCAGGCAATCGCCAAATTGGCGTTGAATGGAGGTGCCAAATAATTTCGTTGTAAAACAAATAACGCAGACTTCCCTGCTGCAATAAACAGAACAGTGCTGACACTTGCTGGTTCTCTTTTCAAGACACGGGAGAAAAAGAAATACAGGAAAAATCCAAACTGACATGAAAATAAGTAACTTGATTCTTGTAATTTGAAACCCTTCTGTTGCTATTGCTATTGTTTTTTGAAGCCATCCTGTTCTTATCATCATGTTGTTATGAAATACACCCTATTGTTAAATGTTTTTATCGAGGATTACCTGTTCTATTATTCACGTTGTAAGATGTTATTTCCACTCAATTCGCATATCTTTAAAAATAGGAGGACAAAAAGAGACAGAACTAAAGATTGGTGGATTTTGTACTCAAAATATAATTCAGAAGACCACAATATTGTTTTTTTTTCTCTTAGAATCCTAGTTAAAAAATTGTAACAGTTTTCTTTCAACCAGGTCTGTTGAGAACAGGTGTAGTAGGACTGGACACTAGTATATCATGTGTAACTTCCGTTTGTATTGTATATATTGTTGTTGTTGTATTCATTATAGTTAGTCAGTTTTAAATCTCTAAACGAGCCACACGTCTTCGTCCGCTTTGCTACTGCTCGTACGTTACAGGGAAGTTTTCTACCTGTAACACAGGGACGTAGCCAGGGGGAGGCAAGGGAGCCATCGCTCCCCCCTTTTGAAAGCGGAAAAATATTATTGTTTTTTTCCCATTTCCAAACGTTTTGAGCAATACCAACAGCAACGTACTATAAACACATGATCCACCGACACTGCCCCGTTCCCAAAAAACCCCATTCTTTTATTTACAGTCCTCATAACGTTTCATTCGATCCGTAGAGACGGAAATATTCTTACTTGAAACTGCAAAAATTGGCCCCCCCCCCACTTAAACCTTGTTCAGAGGGCGAAAATGGTGGCCCCGGCATTGAAGGTAGTGAAAACATACTCTTAAAACAAATTTTTGCGGCCCCCCCAAGGTACCGTCCCATCGTAACTACCATGGCTACCCCCAACCCCTTCTCGACGGGCCCGCTTTTAGCATGTTTTAATTTTCAGATTTTGTCCCTCAACGTTATTGCAGGCTGGAAAATGCATTGAAAAAACATATATATAAATCGCTGTCGCGATGGTATTGTGAACCAGCGACCCTTTCGCTATTTTCAAACTCTGCTTTACCAGATACAAACCCTCCAGTAAAAAATCCCCCTTGTTTTAAACTTGTTTTTGGATCAGAAGTGTAGACTTAAGAAATATGCCATTGAAATTCAGCGAATAAGCAAAATTAAGCATGATAAAATATTTAATGATTATAAAATAACAAGTCCATCGCTTTAACTCTACGCACATCCGTCGCTTCCGAAATCATGCTAAAAACTACTACACAACACGTGCCCTTTTACATATTTATCAACAACAACAACGAGGCTACGCCTACAAATGACGTAACCTTTACAACACCCCTCTCCGCGAACACAGAATTAAGAAAATATTTCACTTCCAATGTAGAGTTCAGTACTGCGGCTATGCTCTCTCTGTGAATGAACACACCAGAATACGTCACAAATTCCTGAAATTTCTCTTTGGCCGCGCAGAAAATGTCTGACGAAAGAAAACACGAAAAAAACGCCAAGGTGCTATCAAATAAAGACGCCTTAAGATATTTAAAAACGGATTTCGCCATGATGATTAGCACGATTGAATTGCAAAATCTAGCCAATAAAATCAAATTATTATTTTTTTTGACTTAACATTTCATTGGCACTTTAAATGAATGAAAGAGATGAACGCAGTGTTTGCAAAGAGGTTTATTGCTGGAAGCTAGTACTTAAGGGTGGTCACTTTCTAAAAAGGAAAGTGTCTTAAGAAGACATCCAAAACAAACGGCATCTCGCAATTAAAGCGATGCACAGTACATTTGCATAGTAGATCTGTCAGTTGCAAACAGGGGTGGACTGGCACCAGAGGCGGACTGGCCCGGGTGGCTAGGTGGCGATCGCCATTCGTTAAAATTCTAGAAAGCAGGCCTTTTATCGGTAAAAATATGCAAGCCGATTCAGAACATTGGGTATTACATCAAATGTCTCTGAATGCACCTAATGAACACCTACCTCTTCACGCTCAGTTATTGAAAATATTGTCAAGGAAACCATCCAATGCAGTTAATCGACGATATAAACAGTGAGAAGAAGAAAATCGTTGTTTTTTTAAGCAATTGATCTATGCTATGAACTTAGGCGGATCGCATAAAAGAATAACAGTAATCGATAGTGAGTGAACGGTCTCAGGTGTAGGTGTATGCGAAATGATATTTGGTCATAACAATATGAAAGGCAGAATTATTCAAATATCAATGAATATATAATGAAGCAACCGAAATGAAAGTAATTATACTTAAACCATTGGAATCTTAATTATATTACTACACACAGTGTTCTGCAGCAGGATTAACAAGGACCAAGGAAAAGCGCGAACAAGGCCAAAGACAGTTTCGCACAAGTACATCACAATACTCTATTCTTTCATCTTTGTTCTACATTCTACACGGTGAAAAGTCACATGCAAAAGAATGTCTACAGTTTTACAATCCAATACATAAAGTATACCTGGCAGCATGACTCAGTATAAAAAGTCCTTGCATAATATTTCAAAGCAATCCGTAACTTATTTGTCTCTGTAGATATTTCGAGCTTTCTCTCAACAAGCATTAGTACAGGGGGCAGCCTTCGACCTGATCTTGCCCTTATCGTTACCAATGAGCGATTCTTCCATTTACTGACTTTAACGTCAATGCCAACTACTACAGAAAAAAGAACATCGCTCTCCTCTCCAACCTCAAACAGTCATAGAGAACAGTAGATTTTGTGAACTCCATCTAGCTCCATCTATTGAGAATAATCATCAGTGCTTTTTGACTTCAAATCTTTCTAATGCAATCACCTGTACAACATACTACATCTTCTGCCATAAAAGCAGATAATGGACTAGTTCCGAGCTTTTAAGCTTTTTTGAAACTTTCTTTTTCAATTACCTTTTGTTGGTTCTTCTTTTTTCTTCAATTTAATATCATTTTTAATTCACACCTAATGTAATAGCAAATTTCATAATGGTGGATTGATTCGAATTGAAAATAAAAAGGTTTTACTAGAAACGACAAGCAAACGTTGAGCAAGAAACTCTCCGAGAAGAGTGTTGGCACTTTCTCAATTTTATGATGCCATATCTTCATTGGTACCCCAGAATACCTTAATGCCATCGATGTGATTGTTTCTTTAGAGGATGACATTGTTTCTATGGAAGAGGTACGAGAAGATCAACATAAAGATCAAAAGTAGTTAGAGAATTTTCTTGTTGAAACCGGCGAATCCCGTGCAAGCACTGCCTACGGTTTTCTTTTCAAATGCTATACCTGTATAACCTACACTTACCCCAGGGGCGGAGCTACTGGGGTGTGGGGTGGGGGGGGTTAGGATGACACTCCCCCACGGATCGCGAATTGCGCTTTGGAGTTTCATCTGCCTAGTCGACAGACTCGGAAAGTCAGTGGTAAAGATGATCCAAGTCGCCGCTGAAAATCAACCCTCCATCCTATTTTCTAACACAAAAACAGGACTATGCAAATGAAACGTTTAGTATTTCTTACAAATGCACTCCGACATGTTGCTCGTTTTGCTGAGTTGCGTTGTTTTGTTTCACTTGCGGTTATACGAAGTGACCAAACCCCAGCAAGGTAAAGAGTGGTTTGCCGAGTTGCTACGGTTCTTTCTATATTCTGGTTATATCACGGGCAATAATGCACCGTGCTGGTTGCTTAGAAATTAAAATTCCTTACCTTGTTAATGCTTTATTTTCTTCGTTCCTTTCGAAGAAAGTTGAGGCCAAGCCGCCATTGCTAGAAATCAAAGTCAAATGGCTCGCCTGCCAACGGTTAGCTACCACACAGCCCGCCCCTCGTTTCAAAAGGCCACTCACTTAAATATGACGGGAGTATCAACATTGTAAGAAATTTTAGTTTTTAACCAACCAATACGGTGCATTATTGCCCATGGTTATAGTGGAAAAGCCGACCCATGTCAGCTTTGCTGCCTCAGCCAACCCACTGTAACAGAGCCAAGATCGTCGAAAAGAGGGGGGGGGCAACCAGGGTAGTTACCAGGGGGCCCGGGGCCCTAAGAGGCCCCGTAGAAAATATGGTATGTATTTTTCAGTCCATCTAACTGAATTGCTAAGGGCGTAACCCAAAAAGGTTTTGGCAGCCTTCAACAGTGGGGCCCCATGACAGTCCCAGCCCTGGGGCCCGGCCCCTCTCTCGACGGCCCTGAACAGAGCAGGTCAACTAGTCTTGTCGACTTATTCCGCCTCATGTTGGACACATTATTTTTAGCAAACATCTATACTAAATAGGAATTGGACCCAACACGACAAATTGACCCAGTCTGGACCAGCTTGCCACGTACAATCAAGCTCTAGCATTCGTGTGTATTTGATTCCTGTTGGTCACCAAGACTATGCATTTATGTCGCAAGAATTTGCTGAGACTCTACGCAGGCTGTTATTGTCATATTGCAAGAAAATTACTCCAAAGCACTGTAAGATCATAGTGGGGAGGTTGTAGATTACGGGTATGTTAATTAATGGTACGGTCAATAAATACTGTTGTAATAACTGGAATTACTATTCTTTTTGTGCCCCGGGATAATAATAAAAGAATCTGCAGAAGTAATTGGAGACATTCAGTTTCAAAAAAGTTTCATGCTTGATAATGAGGGTGCACAATAGAGTACCAGCATCCAAGAATTCCGCGCATGTTTTGCAGCATATCCCGTATTACTACGCTGCATTACCTCAAATCTCGATCCCGAGCTATTATACCCCCTTGGCTATCCCCGTATCTCACTTACCAAAAATCATGTATCCCGAATCCCACCCGTTAAAAAAGACCGATCCCGCCTTCTCGCTATACCTAGATTGCACCAATTTTAATTGCAGAAAGATATACAGAAACGGTTATGCATAATCAATTTTCTCTTAATAAGCGGTTTTACTGACAATTTTCGGGGCGTGATCTTGAAAAGTTTTCTCAGTGGCAAGCCCCCGAACCACCATTTCTTCTTTTAGTCTAGTATTGAGTCCTAGCTCCCATTTCAAAACTAATATTTGAGCTGGTAGTTTGTTCTTAAGCATTTGCTTTCGTGCATTGTCCCGGCAGTCATATTGACTTGCTTTCAGTATGTATGCTGCATAAAAAGTCATTTGGTTGGGGTTGGCCAACGTATTTCTGAGGACAGTTCCTTTGCTCTGGATATGGCTATCGTATATAAGTTCTTTTAGGCGTGGCACTTAAATAATCTATAAATGGGCGTTTCTGTAGTATAGAAAGGGCAGTGTCACAGCAACCTAAGGTGCCACACCCTCGTATTTGCCATAAATTCTGCAAATGGCACCACCGCTGTCTAAAACTCTGCCACTTCCTCGAAATTACTCGGCATTCTGAGGTCCAATACCCCCCCTTAAGAAAAGTTCTCTAGCACCGGTCCAGATTTTTCCATTTCCGACACTTCATATAACCTACAATTATGTGATAAGATAAAGTTGTGCAAACATTGCCAGTGAAAGATATTCCAGTAAATTGAGTATTATAAAAAAAGATTACGGTAAAGCCTAAGCCAGCTTCGGCTGGAAAAATGAAGAATGGTTATTTTCTCAACTGATTGAAGAACCATCCAAACAAATCAAACAATCAAATTTCAAAGCATTCCGAAACTATGGTTTGATTTGATGAATCATATGCAACTGGTTGAACTAGAATAAACAAATGATAGATTTTGTCAAGGTTTATTTTTCTGTGACTCCTCTTTAACGAATGGAATGATTAATTGAAACACCATATCACCTATAACAATAGCATTGAACGCTGGTTTTCATAGTGGCCACACCTAACAACGATCAGGCAACGCCCTATGGGCCCTTGCTGATCCATAGCGCTTCCCACGAGAAGGATTATCAGTCCGCCCCTGACTAGCATTCTTTTCTATGGATGGCGCTATAGCTCTGCAAGGGCCCACAGGGCGTTGCCAGACTGTAGTTGAGTGGGGCCACTTTGAAAACCAAATTTCAATGATATTGTAATAGATGATATGATGTTTCAATTAATTAATCCGTTCTTTTAAGAGAAATTGCTGCAAAGTTAATGTTGCTCAAGGCTTGAATTGATTGAATTCATCGATTGTCTATTCAAGTTCAAATGTGTTCAAGTTCAACTTTCAGTATTTTGAAGTATAAATTATCTAAATTCGAATCCAGATTCGAAAATTAAAATCAAACAATCAACAATTTATTTGATTGTTTTTAACTGCTTTGAACATTGATTATTTGATTAGTTTGAAAGAATTTTCATTCAGTAGAGAGAATGACCATTTTACATGTTCCCAGACGAGGCTAGCTTAGGGATGATCGCAAACTTTTTAAAAATACACAATTAAATTTGATTTTATTCTCAGCATAACCAGTACAGTCTTTGCAGACAAAATTGATCAAAATAAGCAGTATAAAATAAAGTCTTGTGCTTTTGCAATGGCAGTATAGGAACTGTCATACTTTGAACCTGCATAACTTTAAAAAGCATCATCAGTGTCATGAACCTGCAGAAATCAAAAACAGAAAGGATTCTTTAACCTTGCATCTTTAAAGTTAATTTTATTAACTCCAAAATCAGCACATAACAGTAAATAGTCTACACTAAATCTTTCTTTCTACTCTTCGGACAGAATTTGTATGGATGGTGCAAGAAGGAGCTTCTTTAAGCAGATCATCCTATTGGGCTTTACCTATGACTCAGCCAACAGAAATGACACAGCATTTAAATGAATGGGTATTCATCGTAAATCTAATTCGGATGCTTTTTATTTACGTTGAACATTATTTTATACACAACCAGCAATTGCATGCATCAAATCATGGTTACTTTTGCTAATTAAATTTGGAACTATCACTGAAATTGTTTTTGGTTTTAACGCGTTTTCTCTTGGATTTTTCAGGGTATTTCACGATCCTCCTTCGACACTGGTTAAAATTGCCACGTTGTTCGTCTCCCGTGCAAATCTTCCTGTTCTTTGTAATGCCTCCTGTGGAAATATTCCTGTACAGGAAATCACAATGTTCTCAGGTAAATTATCCGAAAACAACAACCAATAAATGCTAAATTAGTTTCTTGATACCTTCATCAATTTTTCTATATTTTTTAAGTTAATTTCAGTGAATTTTCATCTTTCTTACCTCTAAAGTTCCGGGGGCGTTTTTCGCATGTGCTTCAACCGCTTCTCTCATGCGAGGAATATAGTGCTTTTAATTGAATTTACTTTGCCAAACCAATTTCATACATCTTATCAAACTGTTCTAAATTTGTTTCTTAGTGTTAATGTAACGTGTTAGTCATATTTTGTTAAGTCGTCCTTAGTAGCGTGTTTAAGTCAAATGTCCCTCGTCAGTGCAACTTCCTTTCAGGAAGCCTATGCTGTTATTGTCAACCCGTTGTAATGTATTGTATTGATGTGTTGATTAGAACTCGTATATTCACGTATAGAGTAAATGATAAATCAGTCTTGTTGTTTAATGATTACTGTCAAGATCATAAGTGTTTTTATATAAAGAGTATCTGCCTAGGGCTAGGCCCATTGGCCTAGCCTTAATGACTATCCACCATCGGAAGAAGAACCACATAATCGCTACATTAAATTTATTTTAATTGATGTTTTTACCAACAATTTCAACGATTTTCATGCTGCTTTTTACGAGTAATTTTGGGGGCTCTTTGTGTTAAACATTAATTTATTCCCGATCCACAACTGCATACATTAAATCATGTAGCTAAATATATTTGCTAACTATTATTGATTTTTTCCTTGGTAGATTACATCCTTTTTCCTGTTATTCTTTGCCAGTATCTCTGGGGTTTGGGATGGGGGCTGTTCTCAGCTTATTGTTATGGTACTTCTGAAACAAGGGATCGTGCTTCAATGCACGCTTTCTTTATCTAAATCACTTCCTAGATTTTCTATGGTATTTTTGGCCTAATACACATCATTTGTTTAACTAACAGCTTCTTTGCTAAATAACTTTCTGACACCTCTTTTTTCTTTTCACAGATTGACTAGATTGCAGTCCCTCGCATTCACACTATAATGACATTATCATTAGAACTATGAACTTATTTAATGCAATGAACGATATATAAATATATTGTTATCGTATCTAACGATGTTTTCCAATTTTATTTTTCGAAAACATGCGGTTTTACAGGGGCGTCGTGGCACCTGTAGAGTAGGGGGGGCCAAACTCCAAGATTTTCCGAAAAAGTCTGAATTTAATAATTTAATAATCTCTTAACTCATGAAATATCATTTATGTTGGCTACGTGACTTTAGGTTCTCATTTTATTAATCCAGCATTAAGGGGAAAAAAATTGAAAGTAAATTTTATGAACCAGGAAAATTTTTGCATTTGCTGCTGCGCTTTTAAATAATAAGAAGTATTCTCAAGAGCGGTGATGTTGCGAATGCGTCATGCCTTGAAATCAACTAATGACAACAGTTCCCGCTCAACGCTAGTGACCATCAATGCACATAGATGAGGCTGACCCATAGATGATCGTAACCTGTTTTTCACTGTTTTTAGCTTTGAAAATGAGTAGTCGATCCAATAGGTAAAGTTACGAATATTTTGTAGAGACCCTATAAATGTTGATATGCTGTTTGCAAGTTATACTTTGAAATACGCTGCAGCACAGTAACGAAATTATCTCTTTTAATTTCTGCATTTTCTGAGCATTTAAGGTCTTTAGTTGATGCCCGGCTTGCTGCTCCTTTGATCTTCAGGTAGCTCTATATAAATGATTTGTATTCCGACCTTAGTTTCCATTCATCCAAGCCATGGTCTTTTGCAACGTTTTTGAAAGAATTTGGAGGCAAACTTCCTGTACTTATGTCTGCAAATCTCTCCGGATCCAGCAATGCAAAATCAGACAAAATTTCTTTATGAGACGTAAAGCGCCTTTTATTAGAAGATACTGCCGTGTCAATCGCAAAGATAAAAGTTTCTTTTCTGTATCGACTTTGGACATTTTCCTCCAATTCATCGCTGCATGATTCACCTGGCATCTTCTTTTTCTTCTTAACCCTTCTCTTTGCAAAATCACGTTCTTCAATTCATGAGCTGCACAAAATTCTTTTGCTTCTTTCAAAAAATTTTGAAATTCGTCTCGAAGTTTGATGAGATGTGATTGCGCTGTCTCAACCAGTCTTATTGCCGTTTCAGACTGCAGATATAAAGATCCAGGATCAGTGATGGTGATCTATCTGTTGTACAGTCCATTGAGAAACTTTACTTTCCAGCGCTCTTCATTTCATTTACCATGGCTTGTTGAATATGAGATCCAATGATTGCTATTAACTTTGTTCTGAGACTCTGCGCTGAGAAATGAAACAGCATTGCCTCTACCGCTTACAGTATTCTTTTTCCAGATTAATTATCTGCCAGTCGTGACTTTTCTCTTTCATTTTTCAGTCCGTACGCTTGTTATGTAAGCCGACAAAGTCTCATCATACTTCGATATTAATTATGCTGGAGCAAGAAAGTTCCCTTTGTTTCCCTCATCCTCAGAAATATCCTAACGATGACCCCTGAATGGCAAACCCTGTTTTGCTAAACAAATGGTAATCTCAATTAATTGTTGCATCACTGCTCTGTTCTTTATGGCTAAGGTTAAACGTCGCGCTTCTCATGTGCCGAACCTAATACAATTAATTTCGACAGTAGCTCGACCTAAGCACGATGGCAAGTTAGACATCGAGCCAAACGCTGATCTTAATTGCGAATTAGCGTCGTAGCCTAGCAACCACGGAAACAGCAAGAACTGGCCTAGAATAGCCTAGCTTGCTGTCACCAAAAATGGCGTTCGACAAGAATAGAATGGTACTCATACAAAAGTTGACTTCGAAGCGTAGAAAGCGTCGTAGATTGCTAGTTCAGGGAGTGATGATAATACTACAACAAAGGAATTCAATAATAAAGTCTCTTTTCTTGGCCATCATGCATTTCATCCAGCAGAACGAAAGATCCTGCAGAAGGTTTTTAAGAAATACAGGATGGTGGGAGCAAGTCAGGCTTACCTACGACGACAAGAGGTTTAAACAGACATTACGTGTCTCTAGAAAAACCTTTGAGTTGATCCTTTTGGCGCTTTTTTTATGAGATCTACGCATGCCTAGCCTCGTTTTTATTGCGTAAATAATTTATGCATTGAGTTCGGCACATGAGAAGCTCGATGTTTATCTGGTTGTCGCGCTCTTGCCGTGTAGCTCGACTGGATGAGTCGAGCCAAATACATTCTGTCGCGCTTAATCAATTTTATCGAACTGAACTAAGTTAAACGTCGAGCTTTTCTGTACTTAATTTAACAATTAAGTTCGGCACATGACAAGCGACGTTTAATGAAATATCAATATCAAAGTGCAAAAATTTCTATTTCTTTAGAAATGAGAAATTTCTTTTATCTAGTCTCCCGTGATTTCTGTATCCTAGTTTCCTTTTTTTGAACAGATCCTGGTTCTTTTTAATGTTTTACGTTCGAATTTGCGTTTATTTTACACATCTCAGAACCAATTAAAGCCAAATAAGTTATTTTCAACTGACAAAATGTATCACCTTTTCTATCTTTACCGACCGCTAAATTTTCCG
The DNA here is from genome assembly GCA_964019065.1 of Catostylus mosaicus. Classification (NCBI taxonomy): domain Eukaryota; kingdom Metazoa; phylum Cnidaria; class Scyphozoa; order Rhizostomeae; family Catostylidae; genus Catostylus; species Catostylus mosaicus. The sequence continues at coordinate 10,825,834 of OZ025188.1, read as the reverse complement.
ACGGAACTTTGAAATTTCCGAAAAGCGGACGAGTTTGAAAGCATGGCAGGGGCCAAATGCTTTTAGTAATCTTAATGATCTTAATCACTAAATTTTGACACCATCAAGAAGTGATAAATTATTGGTGGGTCATATTTTAAGCAAAATATTATCTTTTTTTCCACAACTGAATTGGATATTAAGATTTACTAGAGTTTCATGAATTAACCATGGCATACTTATTATCTCCACGGATAAAGCAGAATGTTATTTCCTAAAGTCTTGTTTCGGAAACTAACTTAAAAGAAAATCTTTTCATCTTAGAAATGATATCCCTAGCATTATGAATTATTTCGTTGAAGTAGAAGTTGGAATGGTTATATAAACCAGGTGTAATTCCTTCTAAAATAAACCCCTTAGCTTCAACTATTTTTCATTCCATCACAGCAAAAAGCACAGACACAAATTCACTAACAATTCATTACAATGATGCTACCAATTTTATAAACAACTCAAGAATTAAAATATTCGTTCAATCAACCATTTCTGCCGAACAATAAAATTCGAAATCCTTTTTAGGAGGAGGATTAATTTGTAAGGAAATACAACTTAGACATAATCAATCTATTTGGTTTCGAATTCTTCCTTTTCTTTGATATAAAAGTAGGATTTCAAAGGTCAGTGTCAAATTGCGGCTCATTTAAATTTAAACCAGTGGGGCTGAAAACGGAATTTGATCAAATGAAGTCATTATTTAGAAACAGGCTCTTGGGCTTGCCAACGCAAGTTAATAATTCAAAAAGTGGTAAAATCGTGTCCCCTGCTATTTGTTAATTCTAAAGTTAAAAAGTTTTCAGAAGACTTGTGCAGGCAGGTGGATCAAAACAACGGAACTTCTCCGTCTCCTCTTTGACAAATAAATAGGTGATATGACTGACAACAGTCTTTGACAGAGAATGCAGTTAGGGTAAGAAAAATTCTGCCCACAACCTTGCTATTTTGCGAAGCATGAACCAATCAATGAGCAGAACCTGCTTGAATAGGCACAAGAACGATTGGCTGAACTTGGTCATAGCTTTGGGCTACAAATATCGAGCCCAAGGAGCAAATACCTGACAAAGATAGGTTTCCGTTTATGGTTATGGTTCTAAGGCAATGTGCCGGGAAATGTTTGCCTGATCGGGCGGGCATAACCCTAACCCAGCCAATGGGAGGGTCTGTATTAAGTTTTTTTTTAAAAAACAGGCCAATAAAAAGAATGTAGGAATAAAGAATGGCAAATAAAACATTCTACCTTGGAAAATATTTTCTAAAGGTTCTTGGTGGGGCGTAGCTTGCTATTGTTTGAAATATACTGCATCCTGGCATAACCAAATACATGATAATACAATTTATGTTTGCAGGCTCTGGTCCTTGCTACTTACTTCTTACTTACTTGTTACTTTCTACTTCTTATCAAATCATGCAGCATTTTAGTCCAAGTGAACTTGATATCATCAGATAGAGTCTGGACGAAGAACTTAGAAAAATTGTTGTTTTTATCTATGTTATTTTGAACTTTTGCTTTTCCTGTTCATTGTTGTCAATAGCCCGTGGGCCAATAGTCCAATCATCAGCGGCAATTTTCCAATTCAAGCAATAAGCAAGTTAGAGAATTTTCTTGTTAAAACCGGCGAATCCCGTGCAAGCACTGACTACGGTTTGCTTTTCAAATGCTATATCTGTATAACCTACACTTACCCCAGGGGCGGAGCTACTGGGGTGTGGGGGTGTGGGGGTGACACTCCCTCACGGGTTGCGAATTTCGATTTGTAGTTTCAGCTGCCTACTCGACAGACTTGGAAAGTCAGTAGTAAAGACGATCCAAATTGCCGCTCAAAATCAACCTTCCATTCTATTTTTTGCCACTAAAACAAGACTATGCTAATGAAATGTTTAGTATTTCTTGCAAATGCACTCATAAGTTGAGATTAATCCGACCTGTTGCACAATTTGCCGGGTTGGGTTGTTTTGTTACGCTTGGGATTGTACGAGGTGACCAAACACAAGCAAGATAAATTTTGTCAAGTTGTTACGGTCCGTTCTATATTCTGGTTATATTGGATATGCCGACCCGTGTCAGCTGTGCTGCCTCAGCCAACCCACTGTAACAGAGCGGTCAACTAGTCTTCTCGACTAATTCCGTCTTATGTTTGATACACTATTTTTAGAAGGCATCTATACTAAAAAGGAATTGGACCTAACACGACAAATTGCCCAAGACTGGACCAGCTTGCCTCGTATAATCAAGCTCTAGCACTCGTGCTTTTGATTCCTGTTGGTCACCAAGACTATGCATTTGTGTCACAAGAATTTGCTGAGACTCTACGCAGGCTGTTATTGTCATATTGCAAGAAAATTACTCAACAGCACTGTAAGATCATAGTGGGGAGGTTGGAGATAACGGGTATGTTAATTAATGGTACGGTCAATAAATACTGTTGTAATAACTGGAATTAATATTCTTTTTGTGCCCCTGGATATTTATTAAAGAATCTGCGTATTTATTGGGGACATTGCAGTTTCAAAAAAGTTTCATGCTTAATAATGAGTGTGCACAATAGAGTACCAGCATTCAGGCATTCCGCGCATGTTTGCAGGATATCCCGCATCACCACGCTGCATTACCTCAAATCCCGATCCGGAGCTATTAGACCTTCTTGGCTATCCCGTATCCCACTTACAAAAATCATGTATCCCAAATCCCGCCCGTTAAAAAGACTGATCATATCTTCTCGCTATTCCTATTGTGCATCAACTTTAATGGCAGAAATATATACAGAAGCGGGCATGCATAATCTATTTTCTCTTAAAGAGCGGTTTTCTGACGATTTTCTGGGCTTGATCTTGAAAAGTTTTTTCAGTGGCAAGCCCCCGAACCATCATTTCTTCTTTTAGTCCTGTATTGAGCCCTAGCTCCCATTTCAAAACCCGTTATCGGGCTCTTCAAATATTTTGGGCTGGTAGCTTGTAGTGCCTTTGCTCTGGATATGGCTATCGTATAGATGTTCTTTTCGGCGTTGCAGTTAAATGATCTATAAATGGGCATTTCTGTAATATACAAAGTGTAGTGTCACAGCAACCTTAGGTGCCACATACTTTATTTTTGCCATAAATTCGGTGAATGGCACCACTGCTGTCTAAAACTCTACTTGGCAATCTGAGATCCAATACCTCCCCCCTCCCCCCCCCCCAAATAAAAACTTTTCTAGAGCCGCTCCTGACTTTCCCACTTCCAACACTCCATATAACCTACAATTATTTGATAAAATAAAGTTTTACAAATATTGCCTGTCAGTGACAATCCAGTAAATTGAGTATTCCAAAGAAAGCTTACGGTAAATCCTAGGCAAGCCTCGCCTAGAAGAATGGAGAATGGTTATTTTCTCATTTGGATGAAGAACCATCCAAACAAATCAAACAATCAAATTTCAAAGCATTCCGAAACTATGGTTTGATTTGATGAATCATATGCAACTGGTTGAACTAGAATAAACAAATGATAGATTTTGTCAATCGATTCAAGCCTTGCACAAGGTTTATTTTTCTGTGACTCCTCTTTAATGAATGGATTGATTAATTGAAACACCATATCACCTATAACAATAGTATTGAACACTGGTTTTCATAGTGGCCACACCCAACAACGATCAGGCAACGTCCTATGGGCCCTTGCTGAGCCATAGCGCCACCAAATAAAAGGATAACCAGTCCGTCCCTGCTTTTAGACTCTGTAATCATGATGTTTGCTAGCAACGGAATCATGGACTCTCTTTATAAGAGAAATCAATGTGATTTAATTGGATTTATTCTAATTAATAGATGAGAGCATTTATATTGAAGCAAACACTTTCGAAACTTTCAGACTTTAAGCCCTTGATGACAATTAGCAAATCCCCATTGATATTAAAATTTGTGATTTGTAACGCCCATATTTAGAAGCTAGAGACTGCAAAGATGCCGCTGGCCAGTTAGGTATACATAAACCTCCCAGTCATTTATACTGCCAGTTGTCACTCTCGCCGTGAATCTGCACAGTGACAGGATTAAAGCGAGAAAGATGAAGCATTTGATCATACTTGGATTGCTTGTTCTCTCCTTCATCGCACTCAGCCATGGTAAGTTGATGCTAATAACTGTTTTAACTTCTATCTAACACCAACCAAAAATGACTGTAGATTTATGTGCAGATCGGTGGAACTGAGCTATTCGAACTTTGATAGAATTTTCATAGTTTACATCTTTTTGCGATGCAAGTGCACACAGTAAAGCTAAGGTACTTGTCCCAAGCGATGAGGGGTTTTCAAATCCTGCGTATAAGCTCTTAAGCTTGGAGCATGAATTGGTTTTACCACCAAAGATGATTGTTATGATTATTATGAAGCGTAGCAAGAAAAATACACGCAATACTTCTATTTGATCATGATTTGGGATGAATCTAAATTTTCATGTATGTCAATCGTTTATTTCTACAAATTTTGTTCCTTTCAGAACAAGGAGATGTTGACGAAAGAGATCCCAGGATCCGCGAAGAGGATGAAATGGCAGAAGTTGAATATGATGGACCTTTAGACAGTGAACTTGAAAATAACTGTGAGTAAAATCATCGATGTTACCAAAATTGTGTAGTGATGTCCATTTTCAAATCTTGTAGCAAGTTAATCTTAAGAAACTTGATATCATGAGGTAGTGTCTGGACGAAAAACCTAGAAAAATTGTTGTTCTAATCTATGTTATATTGAAATCTTGAGCCAATAGTCCGATCATCTTTGTCCGCTGTAATTATGTTTGATGGATGAATTGGGAATTATTTTGATATATTCTGGTAGAACTATTAATACTGCTTTGGCGCCAGTTATGGCAGCTATCGTTAAGGTATGTTTTTCATCTTGCGAACACATAGAGTCCCAGGCATGAAACGGAAAGAATAGTCTGAGGATTAAACAAAAATTCATGTAGAGGGATAAATGCATGTAGCGAAAAAATACAATTTATTATTTAAACGATAACAGTTATTGCAAATCCATTTTTAGGCGGTTTTTAAAGATTTTATTTACCTAAGGATAAGTAACACAAGAGTAGGCTAAAAGTGTGGAGTTATCAAACTTCTTTGTATGTCAATGAACTTTATAAATTTCCCTGAGTATTTACCAAGGCAATGACACTCATCACTACAGATATTTTCGACCGATATCGTTTTAAAACTGATTTTCAATTTATGACTCTGTTCCATGTTCACATGCACGGTACAGGCGCGAATCCAAAGGGGTTTCCGTGGTTTCCAGAAACCGTATTTTTTGAGGCAAATGAAATGGTTCCCCGCCCAAGTACAATCTGAAGACGACTTCTGCCAGGGTTTACGTTCGAATTGTAAGAGCTTGGGGCTTCAGCCCTCCCCCTCCCCCACAAGTACAGATGATTGTTCTTTAATTTATCGAAAAACTGCAGTAAAGAGCAACCTTTAAGCTGATAAAGCCATTAGATAATGTGCCTAGTGGATCGGACATCTAAATATCAGTGCAATTTGTACGTGCAGCAGGGGCGTTTTTCAGCGATCTACAGGGTGTGTTCTAGAATAATTTTTCTCGCTTCGCTCGCAGCCCCCCAATATCAATTTCGTTCCTATGGTCTGTCGTATATTGATTGCTTGGAATATATGTCATTGTTCGATACATTTCTTCCTAGACAATCTACAACCGATAAATTATATTTTTGATTGCAAAGATTACTTTTCTTTTGGGTTTTGCTTAGAGACTAATCTAGATAGGCGCAGGCACCTTGAAAGTCGCCTTAGATTTTCCCAACGTCTGGGTAGGGGTGGATTCGAAACCCTAGCAACAATTCCAGCCTTATGAAACCCCAAGTTATTTTTCGTGGGTACACGCCTGCGGTAGTTGATTTTTCCAAAGTCTTGCGTTAAATTATTCGTCAAAATATGTTGATTATTCAACTTTGATAAAACTCTGAAAATTGCCAGAAAAACGGTTAATGCATAGATCGGCATTATAATCCCTTTATAATCAATTTGTTGGAAAAGACTTTTATCGATTATTTCCCCATTTTCCTTTGATGGTATACTATGACAATTTGTTAAGGTGGACAGAGCTAGTTGGAATAATCAGTGTTCAAATTGAAAACTTTAACGTTTGCTTCCAAACACTTTTGTGATGATGTGCTGTCCACTTCCAAGAAGTCATCTAAATAATTTCATCAATTAAATCTAACACGATAAACACTCGCAAAATAGCGCTTTGTTATATAAACACCATACTCTGTATTGCGACGATTGAATTCTGCTCAACCTTATTATGTTGCATTGATTAAGTGAATATGCAGATTGAGAAAATTATGAAACTATATTGAATACTATATTGAAATTTCGTGAGACAAAATAAGCACAAGTAATTCTAATGCAAACAAACTGTTGTCTTCTTGCTTGTTGAATTTTCTATTTCATCGATCAATATTTTGATTACATGTACTGGTTGGTAATTAATAACCACAGGTTCTTATGATTCTATGATCACAGTAAGTTGGTATGTAACAATACTTGCAACACACAGAAACTATTTGGTGATGATTCTATATGTGGTGCACATGCCCAAGGTGCCACTCTGGTACACCTTGAGTGACACTCTACCCTTTAATATGTTGCCTTCTCATCTCATTTTGCAGATGCAAATGATCCTCTTCTTTGGATCTTGGTAAGCAGACGCCGTGCTAACGTCAGGAGACGCCGTGCTTACGTCAGGAGACGCCGTGCTTACGTTAGAAGACGCCATATTTTCCTCAGAAGACGCCGTGCTTACGTCAGAAGACGCCATGTTTTCGTCAGAAGACGCCATGTTTCCGTCAGAAGACGCCATATTTTCCTCAGAAGACGCCGTGCTTACGTCAGAAGACGCCGTGCTTACGTCAGAAGACGCCATGTTTTCGTCAGAAGACGCCATGTTTCCGTCAGAAGACGCCATATTTTCCTCAGAAGACGCCGTGCTTACGTCAGAAGACGCCATGTTTTCGTCAGAAGACGCAGATCCTACTATGGAAAGTAGGGATACACTGTCCGAAAATGGTGAAGAGGAACGCTAGAAAAGGCGCATTATTAGGAGTTGATAGTTGTATTTCAAACCTGATCCGTGAAATAGGCTTTTATATTCGGCTAACCTGAATTAAAAGAAATGTAACTGTGATTCTCTTAGCAAGCATGAAACTTGTGTTTTTTATTACAAGGTTCTAGTATTGGTATTGCTAGTGGAAATTTTCATTTTCTGCTTTGTCGGGGCTTTTGTAAAATTTCCACTCTTCTTCATCCTAAACAATATTCCTCTCTATCACAAAATTGCCGTTCTAACGCTCTAGCTATAGTTGTAAGAGGCTGTCTGAATTCCAATTAGTAAGACAAGAAACTACATGTAAACAAACAGGAAAGTTGATTCTAATTTCTCTTGTATAATAAGGAATAAGCTGCTGCCAACATATCGTACAACAATCCAAAAAAGAGCAGTAACAAGTTTGTTGATTCTCTTAAGCTCGTTAGAAAAGGGTTGGCGCCAGAATTTGCCTAACCGGGATTGCTCCCCAATACATGACTGGGCTATGGTGAGTCAGTAGGTGGAAATACAATTGAAAGAAAGGCTTGCAAAGTGGTAGTAAATATCACCTTTGATAGTATCATGGTAAATCATGTTACATGAGAAGAAAACTGAATAAAGATCATTTCAGTACAAAACTATAAAATCAATTAACAGTAATGTGCCGGTCATTCCGAACAGAATAAAAATACGCGTATTACCAAAAAAATCAGATTAAGGACAGTTTTGTTGGAAATTGTTCAACACTTTCTCCAAAGACATATCAATCCCCTTCCAATCTGCCTCACGTGCAAAATCTGTTTCAAAAAAGTTATTAGATTTCATCATGTCCTTGATGCTTAAGAACTTGTTTGCCAAAACTCATAGGCTAGAGCGAAATTTTTTTCAGTCAACAAATTTCAAATTTTGAAAGGGATCAAAAGGGGTAACGTATTTGGAATATATTTTTGGGCAAAATATAATTCATGGACTCTGTTTAGTGTATCCAATGTCGATTAACATGCATTTCCTAATAAAAACACCATGGAAATTCATCTAAATTTAACTCTTCAAAATATGTAAATCTAATCAGCAGTGATTTACTTCGCTAGATCCAGTTCCGGTTGATGACTGAAAAAGTGTGGCCACCGATGTACAGGGCAAAAAATTCTCAAAGCATCATCAAGTATAATTCAGCATCGGTGGTAATTCGAGATTAATAAATGTTCAACTTCAATCCATCCTTACTGGCATTGATCAATGTCAATTCACTTCAAAAAGGAAGTATAGGCTAGGCCTAGCTTTTGCATGCAACACTGCCAAATCGAAAATTAAAGCTAAATTCTTCTTTATCACCAAAGTCATCTTCTTTTATATATCTAACGATGTTTGAATAAATATAACTGTGTAGCGCTCCCGTAGCATTGCAACGAGTACAGCCCCTGCAATCTGGCATCTTGTTCTTCAAAATTCTACAGTGGTGCGAAGCGTAATCTCAATTTCTCAAGATAGGGTCATCCGCATCTCATCAATGTCATTCAGATTTTGATGAGGGGATAGCCCATATTCGCACACATTCGCACAACCATTATCCCTGTATTTTTTCCTATACTTTTCTGGCTCATGGAAATCCCAATTTTGGTTGACATTGGAACAAAATGTAAGGCTTGCAAATTTCCTCTTGATTCGTAGACTCGCGCATCCTTAATTTTATGATAAATCTATTCGACAGTCGCACAAAATCTTATTTGTTCTTAGTGCCAGGGTGATTTCCTTGATGGATATTGATCATAAGTTAAAGGTAAACAGCGTTGCACACATGGTCTCAGGGCAGTTTAAGCATGAGGACCAGGACAAGAGCCAAATTAAAAAAAATAAATTATATCGCAAGATTATGATGTTGCAATGTTTTTTGGTTTGAGTTTTGTGCAGCAAAATTTGTATGTTTTATGAAGCTTTTATGATATATTGGTATCTAAACAAGTCTAAAAATTGACCTTCGCCTGTGCAAAATTATTTTCAACTAGGTTTGACGCTGGAAGGAGTGGTGTCAGTTGGTAAAGGTTATATTTCACTTAACTGCCGACATAAATTAAAGATGAACATTCCATTCTCATCTAATATGGCTAAAAAGATGGATAATAAATGACTAGTAAATGGCTTGAAACCCAATAATATGTCGCAAAAAAGGGAAGTATAATAGATCTGCTAACAGGGACTATCCCATTTACTTGCGTATCAGGCTAATGCCCTTGCAAACCGAATTTTTGATTACCTTATCATTCTTCTCCATCCTAAACAACCTTCCGCTCTATCACACGATTGCCGTTCTAAAGCTCTAGTCATAGTTGTAAGAGGCCATCTATATTTCAATAGCTAAGACAAAAAGTGCATGTAAACAAACAGGAAAGATGTATTCTAATTTCTCTTGTATGCAGGGGTGGCGACAGGACCAAAACTTTAAGGTGCTTACGGTTTTACGCTACCTCAGTGCCGACGGAAATTTATGAAGTGAAACTGCTTGCACCTAGAATGGTTTTAGCGCATGCTACCTCCATAAGAAAGTCCATGTAACGCCATCTGCTTTTTGTAACAATCCATTCTAACCATGTACATTAATTTTAATTTTCATCATACAATTATATCTGGGGCGTATCAGGTACCATATGAAAATCGAAACTAAAGAATCGACATTTACTAAATAGAATTTCAGTGTTGAGCCATTTCTGGGCTGAGCTCGGGACTTTTTCCTCTTCTCCTCTTTCCTCCGCAGTTTCATTTTGGTGAGCTTAATCTCAGGGTGGGATACACAGCGAAGAAGAGGTACTTTTAATTGCAAGCTACAAGACCACACGGGCGACATGCCCTCTTCTGGGGTGAAATGTGGCACGAAATGATGATTTAAATATAATTTAAAATACACTGAATTATCCACAAAGTGCCTACGCAATTTGATAACCAAGATGAATTGCCTGCCCACAGGGGTCTATAAGATTTCTTGCGGGGCTATAGCCCCCTTTGCCCCCCCCCCTGTGTCGCCATTTCTGCTTGTATGAGACAAAATTTGCTGCCAACGTATCGTACAACAATACAAAATAAAGCAGTACCAAGATCTTTGATACTCTCAGGTTCGTTGCATCAGGGTTGGCGCCAGTATTTGCCCGACAGGGCTTGCTATGCTTCCCAATACATGACTGGGCTGTGGAAAGTCGGTACGTGGCAACACACTGTAAAGAAAGTGTCAGAGTGGCGTAGCGTCCGGGTATGCAAGGTATTCAGTGCATACCCTGAGCTCATGAAGCAAAAAGAATTTATTTGTTCAAAATGATTTCTTTTAGCAAATTCTAAACAAAAAAAAGAAAAATCTTGAATATGGCCATTATCATTCAATCAAAACCGCTTATAATCATTCAATAAGTATGCAGTAATGTCTGCCGTTATTTTTTTTTCTGTTCGTTTTAAATTCCCGTGCATTGAGTTATGTTTGAATGGGCTACGAAGGAGAATAAGCTGTCGTATTTTCCTATTGATTATTCATTCAGCTACCTCACCATATAAGCGGTGAATCCCTTCCGGCGGATTTTAACCAATCAGTGCACTGAATTTAACGAACGAATTACTTCCAAATTGGCTGAAACATTTGAAAAATAAGCGGTAGAATTTCTGCTTCCAGCCTCGTAGCAGGCAAAAAGTAAATTTCGTTTGGGGCCTTCTTGAGCATGTCGTTTCATGTTGTGAAAGGAACACAGTGTCTTCATCGAAGGAATGCAAGATTCCGAGGTTTTGAAAAATAAGCCGAAAGAAATTCACATGATGAAGGTTTGCGAAACAAACTTATGTTCTGATACTTGGGAATAGCCATTTGATCAATTTTTTATTTTGAGCCAAAAATTTGAAGCTACCATCGTCAATTTTTTTTGTTTTTTTTTCTTTTATTAGGCCGCATCTTCCCGGCAAACCAGGGAAACCTGCTGACTGCTTTAAAAGTTAGAATTAGTAGTATAAATGTCTAATGTTACTTCCATTGCAATCAAAACACTCCAGTCTCTGCTGCAAAAAGCAGTGGTGTTAAAAAAGTCATACAATTTAACCCTTACACTTAAACACTTAAAAGTTAATCATAACAAACATCAATAACATACGTGTTTGCTTTGTTTTTATGCAGTTTAAATCGTTTTACAGCACACCATCAATTAGAGATTTCACTCTATTTTAGTGAAATTTCTTCTCCAAAAAGCATTTGAATGGTATACCCTGTAACTAAATTTTTATCGACCCGAGTTGACAATCACGCCATAAAACCCAGTTTCATCGAACCCCTCCCGTCCCCTGCCCCTCCGTGCCACGCCCACCCACACCCTTCATGCAATAGAGAATACCCATTATAAATATTCACGCTATGCCACTGGGTCAGTAAATGTCACCTTTGGTAAATCATGTAACATGAAAAGACAACTGAATAAAGACCATCTCAGTACCAACCTACAGTATCAATAAAATCGATTAAAAGTAGTGTGCCGGTCATGCCGACAAGAATTAACAAAAAGGTGTATTATCAAAAACTCAACATGTTCAGGAGATTTATGTTGAAAATCGTACTATACTTTCTCCAAAGGCATACCAACCCCCTTTCAATCCGCCTCACGTGCAAATTCTGTTCCAAAAAGTTATTGTATTTCATCATGTCCTTGATGCCCAAAAATTTTATGGGTGTATATATCTATTGTAAAAACTGAGAGAAATGAATTTGTATAACGAAATCACACAATAACGAGAAGGTTAAAAGAACCAGAACCATAGTCTAAATGAGATCTTACATGCTAAATGAGGTCTTACAAGTTTAAAACGTGTTCAAGAACGTTACTTGCTACCAGTAGCGTAGCAACGGGGGGGGGGGGGCGGGGCGGAGAATGGGGAAGATGTGGACGATGACCCAATTCTAGTAACCTGTTCATTGATTGAAATGAGGAATATAAGGGTACTTGTCTTTGACTTTTTAGTGGGAAAACTGTTGTGTTATTGCTTTGTGTTAGATACGTTCATTGTTAAGATGTTATGGTTCTTGCAGTGGCGCCGTTGCCGGGGGGGCCAGGGGGGGCCATGGCCCCCCCTGGAAAAAATTTGTCGGATAATTTCGATGCTTGTCGGAAATTTTTAAAGTTTTTATTTGTGAAATTTAAAAAATGTTCTTTCCACAAAGATTCTGTGCTGTAGGAAGTTCATCTCTTGTTATAAGTGTAAAACTAGAAGTAGGGCCGGGGAAAGGCCCATAGGAAAATTTCGTCATTTTCTTCCTTTTGTCGGGAAAACCATAAATTAATTGATTCAAGTTTTTTCATCGTTCGTGATCAATATTCCGCCATGATTAAAAAAAAATCAAATACGAAAGAGTGCAAGAAGAGAGGAGCATCCAAAGAGTCCATCGCCTGCAAAGGATTTCAACCACTAGATGGTGATCGCTCCAAAAAGCACTTGCGAATATGTGTTTTGCAAAGCTCAGAGGACTCGTTTAACTGCTTGTTTTATATGTTACAGCAGTGCCAGTAGTCAAACGAGAACGGTCACTGACGCTGCAATCTTGAAAACAAGTTTACATCTTTTCAAACCATAATGACAGCACATGTTTTCCGGAAGATTTTAGCCATCACCGACCCTGCTTCAAATATTCTTCATGTTATAGCAAATCGATCTGTTGATTGCGCTAAGATTAGTCGAGACGGCAGAGGGGCGGTTACCTCGAATGCGAAATGATTATACGAAAGTATTGGCTGAAACAAAAGAGTCAGTAGCAGGCACAAATAGTGCAGCAAGATTCTCCATCAAAACGTGCCAAGAGAAGGAAGAAGGCGAGTGACGACATCTCCAATTACAAAAGTCAAGAGAATCCAACCGCCAAATACTGACGAAAAACAAGCATCTAGTCAATTGATAATAACTTATCATCAATAAAAACACGATTCTCTAGTCATAAAGCCATACTTTGTGAATTTGCGCTGCTCGATCAAGAACAATTCTGCTAGTTTATCACAACTGATGGCCTACCAGATGATGCATTCCATAATGTGGCCAAAGAGAAGAATATGTTTTTTGAGGTGAAGATGAAAGGAGAGACCCCTTTTAGCAGAAATGGAAAGAAAAGATCAGGACCTTGAGAGGGAAAACTTCATCACAGCATTAAGATTTATTGAAGAAAATCTTGAACACTTTGTATAGGATTCTTGTCATTATTCCTATAGGCTCAACCAAATGACAGTGAAGGAACACTCTCAAAATTGAAAATTGTTATGAATTGTTTCCGGTCAACCATGGGACTGGTTCATTTAAATTCCCTTATTTTGTTAAGCGTTAAGAATAGTATGTTGAAATCATTAAATTTTGATGAGATCTATGACGTTTTTCCAAAAACAATATTGCTAAGAAAGTAGTCGGTACTCTGAATTCAAATGTTACAAGACTTAAATTCTCTATCGAGTCGACCATCTTTAGATTTGTAATGAAGTATTCTGGCTTCCTGATTTTATCCTTCATTCAGTACATCACAAGATTCTTCATGAACTGTTATGATACCTTGAGAAACAAGACATCAAAAGGGGGTTCACTACTGTTGGTTTTGTCGGAAAAATTGTCTCATCGTCGGAAAATTTGAACCTTTGGCCCCCCCAAAAACTGTGCTCCCACGGCGCCACTGGGTTCTTGTCTCCACCTGAATGGGCTGATTTGGATTTAATCGGGATATTTGTGCCAATGAAGTTGTAATTCAGATAAATTCACAAGGGCGGATTTAACGCGAGTTCCGTGAGCTCAAGAACTTAGTCAAAAATTCAATGGATTTTTCCGTCACAATAAAAATGGTGATTATGAAATGATATCCGTTAGTTATGAAATTACAACTAAAATAATATAAAATTTGTTCGAAAGATCTTGTTTAAATCCCTATGAAATTATAAAACTTTTGCTACCTAAATGAGGATATGCTCCTTAATTTAGCATCATTCAGTATGTGCGGAGAGTGATCACTGATCTAAAAAAAAATTTGGCAACCGCCAGGGACGCGAGACAACGCCATGATGTGTGTTCATGTGTGTTCGTTGCATTGCAGCTCTTTGCTTCACATGTTTGGAACTAAGACCCATGTATTGTTTGCAAAGTTCGGAATTGAGACTTTGATTGTTGTTGTGGGCGGTAACTGAGGACTTGAGTGTGGTTTGATGTTTGGAACTGAGAATTCAATGCCTGCTTGAAATTGAGGCTACATTTTCCCATCACATCGTCACATGGAGTGTACTGTCGACAACTGGAGGGGAAAAACGTTAGATAATATGCATGAGTGGTGGAACATTTTCCCCGAAGAATAGATAAGATTTTGAATATAATTGGTGTTGGCGTAAATCTACTGGATATTGTCTATAAACAAACCATATAGGCAAAAGGTCTAAGATGGTATCAAGGCCTATCTAGGGTAACTATCTATGGATTATTTCATCAAAAGCAAAGTGTATTTATAAAGAGGGGGTGCCCTCGGATAAAACAGACCATAAATTCGTTGTATCTAGCAAATAAATACTCCATTCAGCGTGAGTAGAAAAAATAGGTCGGGGCCTTTATGAGTAAATTTTGAGATCTTCGACACCTACCCCAAAAAAAACGCGATTCAATAAACATTCCTCAGCAGGAAACCTATATTTTGCGAGCAGTTATCCATGTACCTATCACAGTTTATTAATCTGCTATCATAAAATGACAATCTTTGACCTCAGCAACAACCTTTTCAAAACTCACTCAAGATTTAGGTTAGATCCGCCCCTACCAGGGTAAAATTGCAAAAAGCATACTGTTCTTAAAAGCACATTACATATGTGTCGAATATTGCTAGATGTCTCTTCAATGACTATTTAGCCCCTTTAAAATCAAAACAGAAGAATAGAGTATGATCAATGAACAGGTTACTAGGATTGGGTCATCGTCCACATCTTTCCCATTCTCTGTTTATGGCCTGATCACCTTCTGGAAAGCATTAAAGATTGTGCTGTAAGAGCCAACTGTTCACTTTAGTTTCCACTCTACAAAACTGTGAAAATTTAACCCAATTCAAAAACAAGGTGAATCGAGATGTAAAATGTACATCATTAGACGCCTTCCGCCATTAACGTAAACATGATTTTCGCGCCTTTTTGCTTTATAAATCGCGCATTGAGTCAGCAGCACGTGTGAAGCGAACAGAAAATTCTCATTGATCGATCAATCGGTGAAAAAAAGCTCAAAAAGTAGCTAGCGATAACAGTTAGAAATAAGCTCAGATGGATTAATGGACGTTGATAAGAACGAAAATCAATCTACTGACTATCCGGTGCAGATTTGCTGCAGAATGTTGCATTTTGTACAAGAGTTGGACAGCACTATGCAGTACTTGTGACGCGCCGCAAATACGGAAATTGACATGAAATAGAAATTGTGAGTTTCTGCTATCAAATTTCATATCATCTATTCTTTTTTTTTGAATTATTGTCCGATTTTTATCAACCTATTTATCCACAATTTTAGGGTGGTAAACAACATCAAAATTCAAGCCTTCGTAACTTACGATCGAAGAAAAATATTAATAGAGTTCCACGGCAGTTTTGTGCTAAATTTATCGAAAATTTAATTCTTTGAAAAAAATTGACATTATTCGCTAACACAAATTGCACGATCCTTTTTTCTGGAGGGTGGTCTAAACGTCTAAAATGGGCCTAAATCTAGCTGTGAAAGGAAGTTATGTGTACAATTGGGCCTTCTGATTGGCTAGTTAGGCGATGAGAAAATAGATGTGATCAGTTCTCACAACCAATCAAAGATTTGGAACCTATGCTCATGTTGATAAGAAACTTCTTTCGAAATGAAACAAAATGCTATACCTAGTTGGTAATATTGTGTTTGTTAGTGCGATGATGTCCTAGATAATAAAATCGGACGCAAGATAATAAATTTTATATACGAGATGTCAAGACATAGAATGCAATTGAGTATCCATTTTTAGAGCTTGGAGTCCTTTTTCTTGCGTTTTGCACTCCATTTGCCTCTTAAGTTTTAATTGGCAGTTCAATCGTGAATTCAATCAAGGTAATATTCCCTTATTGATCACAAATAAAATGCTTCAACCCTTATGTTCAGCATAGTTATACGAATATTTGTTCTTCCTAATGAATATCTTCTATAGTTTGATTCGATCAATCCATGATTGTCAAGGTCCCAAGATTAATATGATCAATACAAGTTTTTCCAAACCAAGATTAATTCCTTCATAATTTAAACGTCGCCAACGTCGCCAAAGAAATCATAACTATGTTCGCGCACTAACCGACATAGCTTATTATCATACTCATTGAGTTGAAGGTATGGATATTTTGGATTGAAAATTTGAAGGGAATACAGGATAATTGTTTCACCGATATAAATGTTGCTTGGCATTTTGTTAGCAGCAGGAGCAGTGACAGCCATTCTGTTTATCATAGTAGTTAGAGTTTACTTTCGATCAAGATTAATTGTGTAAATCTGTTTCCTACGTGTAACATAACGCGTATTTAAATTATAGAAACTTGATAGTAGTTATTGAAACATTAGAACAAAATTTACCCTGCGCGCTAATAAATATGATTTGATTTGATTTATTTAAATTTTGCATCTAAGAATACAACGATTGAGCAGGGGCGGACTTGCTAGGTGGCGATCGCCACCCGGGCCCCGTTGAATTTCTGAAAAGCGGCCCCTACATCGGTAGAAATCTGCAAGCCGATGTAACACATTGTATCAATCTCTGAGAGCACCCAATGAACACCTACCTCTTCACGCACAGTTATTGAAAAAATTGTCAAGGAAACTATGCAATACACTTCATCGACGATATAAACAGTGACAGGAAGACAATCGTCGTTTTGTTTGGGCAGCCGTGTGATGTAGCAACCGAAATAAAAAAAATTACACTTAAACCAATGGAATCGTTTTAATATTACTACACACAGTGTTTTGCAGCAGGATAAACAAGGACCAAAGAAAAGCGTGAACAAGGTCATAGACAGATTCATACAAGCACAGCACAATACTCTATTCTTTTATCTTTGTTCTAAATTCTATATGGTGAAAAGTTACATGTAAAAGAATGTCTACAGTTTTACAATCCATTACCTAATCAATTTCCTCGCTATCCGCCTCTCCATGTGGATGTAAATTGCAAGACATACCTAGATGAAGACCACTATACCATTGCACCATAACTCTGCATTAAAAATCCTCGCATAACATTTCAAAGCAATTCTTAACTAATTTGTCTCTGTAAACATTTTGAGCTTTCTCTCACCAAGCATTATTACAGAGGACAGGCTTCGACCTGATCTTGCCCTTATCATTCTCAATGAGCAACTTTTCCTCTTACTGAGTTGAACGTCAATTCCAACAACTAGAGAGAAAAAGAACATCGCCATCGCCCTCCTCTCCAACCTCAAACATTCATAGAGAACAGTAAATTTTGTAAACCATTCCATCAGTTCTTTAGAAAAGATCAATCAATCTTACTTCTCCTTTCTTGAAATGTACAAAGCTTCATCTATTGAGAATAATCATCAGTGCTTTTTGACTTCAAATCTTTCAAATGCAATCATCTATTCCACATACTACATCTTCTGTCGCAAAAGCAGAAAATGGACTAACCCCGAGATTTTACCCTTTTTTGAAACTTTATTTTTCAAATACTATTTTTAGTTCTTTTTTCATTTGCAATTTAATATCATTTGTGATTTGAAACCGACTATACAGTGAAACACCTATTGCAATAGTAAATTTGATAATGGTGGATTAATTCGAATGGAAAATAAAACGTTTTACTATAAATTTTGTGACAGCGTGTTCAATGTTCGTTAGCCTGGGAAAGCACTTTTGAAAGATAAAGGACAAATTTGCTCAGATTGAAATGAAAACTGTTGTGCTCGCTATCGAAATACAAGGAAAGCAAACGTTGAGCAAGCAACTCTCCGAGAAGGGTGTTGGCACTTTCTCAATTTTATTATGCCATAACTTCTTTTGGTACCACAAAATATCTTAAAGACAGCGAGTAGGTGTCAATAGAAGTTGACTTGTTTCTATGGAAGAGGAACAAAAAGATCAACATAAAGAGCAGGAAAAAGTAGTTGGAAAATTTCTCGTTAAAACCGGCGAGTCCCGTACAGGCACTGCATACCGTTTGCTTTACAAATGCGATACCTGTATAACCTACACTTTCCCGCTTCCGACACTGCATATAACCTACAATTATGTGATAAAATAAAGTTTTACAAACATTTCCAGTGAGAGATAATCCAGTAAATTGAGCATTTTAGATTGCGGTAAACCCTTAAGCCAGCCTCGCCTGGAAACATGAAGGATGGTTCTTCTCTTGACTGAACGAAGAACCTCTAAAACCAATCAAACAAATAAATTTCAAAGCATTCCGAACCTATGAAAAAAAATTTTGTTCGTTTGATTTTAATTACCTTTAAAGAAGATAATTGACGAATTATTATCCAACTGGTTGAATTTGAATAAAAAAACGTTAGATCTTGTCATCCGATTCAAGCCTTGCACAAGGTTAACTTTTTTCGTGATTCCTCTTTAACGAACGAATTGATTAATTGAAACACCATATCACCTATTACAATGGCATTGAAATTTGGTTTCCATAGTGGCCACACCCAACAACGGTCAGGCCACGCCCTATGGGCACCTGCTGAGCCATAGCGCCACCCAAGAAAAAGAGTACCAATCCGCCCCTGAGATTAAGTAAAAACGAATACAATAAACAACGCAAAACTCTTAAGGAGGAACCTCCTAAGTAGAGTAACTAACGAGAAGTAGGTCCCCCTATTAGTTTTTGTCCACAGAATGTTCGAATATCTACATTAAAGTTAAATCATCAAGTTTTTGTGCATGTTCATTGCAATTACATTGTTCGGACAGCTCCTTTTGTGACTTAGTAGACCAGGCGGAGAAAAGGGGAATCGTCCCCCGAAGGCGACATTTATGGCATATGGTGGATTTAGTCAATTTTAGGGCGCTGATTTCGAAAATCAATGTTTTGCGGAGAAACTCTGGGGTTTTCTGCCTCGTTTTAATGATTGAAATCTCGTTTAAGGCCAAAATCACAATTCTTCTATCGAATCATATGTAAACGTGTTTAATGCTACCTGAATGGAAAAAATGATTTCTATTTTGTGTCTAAGGATGCAAATTCATTATAATATAATTTTTCAGCAATAAGTTGTCTTTTCTTGCCTCGATTTCATTCTTAGGAACACGTTTCCGAAGGCAATTCATCATATCATTTTAAACTGTATGACTGGGCGAATAAATGTCGACCAGTTCACCAACATTGTTGTCCAGGACACAAAAATTTAGAAAACTGTTCGACATGGCACGAGTAAAACTGACAGGCAGAATGGAGATAAAATCAACAATAGAATTATAGATTTTGTTTTTGCTAGCCTTCACTTTAAGTACTTTAGCTACTGTAGCAAGGAGTAGCAGTATACTAGAGCATGAAAAATATTTAAACAAAAACCCCTTATTGTCCGCATTTAGCACAACGCTCAAATGTTTCCTTTCAAAAACGCTGATGAGAAGAATCGATACAGGGCTACAAGGCGAAAAGCATGTTGGGTTGGAACATTGGTTGGTTCACTCCCTTTTGCACGATGGCATCAAATAGGAAGCATGCGTGCTTACTTGGGCAACAGAAGTTATCTTAAAGAACATCTTTTCATATATTTTGTTTGAAATGTTATATATTTTAATATTCATAAGCAGCTATGACATTACAGGAATCCCCTTTAAACGGTTGAAAAAAAGTTATGCATGAAGCATAAGCAAGGATGTGTATTTCTTATGGTTTTCTATCAAGGTGTAGAGGGGAAATTTTCAGGATCCTGTACCATTTTAAGGCCTCAGTGATAGTAAAATACCATGAGGTCCCAGGGGCTCCGCCACTTGTACCCACTCGGGGCTTACAACGCCCTAGACCTCCAGCTTTGTCGCTCAGTAAAAATCCCTTTAAAATGCTATCTTTTACTTTATCAATTCGGCGGGCATGGTCAATTACAACGTCTGGAATTTCTACGCCTAGCTCAACAAAAACATTTTTAACTTTTTGGAGACATTCCACAGCAGACTCCTTTTGCCCTTCTGGCGGTAGATCGATTCCGTCAATACGTAGGCAGAGACGACGTTGATATTGCTCGGTGTTATCATTGGCCATACGTAGTTGCGAGATGTGGGTTTCTATGACTGCTACTTTATCCTCTAATATGGAGATTTTCTTGCTTTGATCTTCAATGGTTTTTAATAGATTGCTAATGAAGTCTTTCGTTGCTACCTTTGCCTCCAGGTTCAACCATCATTTGGGAGAGTTTATCCATCGTTAGGCTCACGGGAGATGCACCTTCAGGGCTGGGGGAATCAGATTTACCACGACGTGAATGCTAATGAAAGCTGCAAAGAAAATGCAAGAGGACGAAGAAGAGCTTGGTACATACTTACGACTCATTCAATGTAAATAATTTTTGTGTAGCGTTTCCTTTCCATGTGCAGAAGTTGCATTACAGATCACATTTTCGCAGTTGATTAAGTTCTTGACAACCCCAATATGTTATTTCTTTTTCACGGCGACGTTTGCAGCTTAAATAATCTTGGAAAATCAGTATTAAGACAAAAAAAACAGACATGATTCTAATTGCACTAATCAAAAGATCATCAAGCACACTAAAATACAAAGATAATTGGAGGTACCCCGATCAACAATGATAATAAGCAAAATGTATGAATTCACCTGTACATATATAACGTTGAAGAGTCGATCCGTAGTTCTTGGTTCATGGTTTTACATGCAAATAAATGCTACCCAAACTATCAAAAGTTAAACGAATACAAGCAGCAAAAATTACAATTTTGGGAATGCGACTTCTGCCTTCTTGCTCAATGTGTCCTCTTCTCTCCATAAGCTTGTCACTGTTTTCAATTGTGTGTAGAAATTGATTCCCTGGAGAAGATAAAAAATAATTGAGCATACTCTCCTCATTATAGTGAAAATAATTTCTTACGCACGTTTTATTTTGAATCCAAATCAATGTCACTTCAAACCTCCCAATCTGGGGTATTTGCAAAGCCTTAGTTGCACTCAACGCGATTGAATGTTGTTGTGAAAACGTCCTTTACGTTGGTACTAAAACATTCTTTCACATTGCTTTTCTATTATTCGCCTCACGTTACCTTACGTTGTAAAACAGAACTATTATTTATCTTTTAGAAATTTTAGGAAACGTCTCGGTGCTTGAGCTTTCTAATAAATAAGAAATGTTAAAGTTTCTGTCCCATTTCAACGCAATTGTGATTGGAGATTGTTATCTTACCGCCTTTCCATAGAAGTTCATATCTCCTCGGAAGGATCCACGGGACCCAGTGAATGAAAACATTGGAAGTGGAACAGGTATTGGTACATTGATACCGATCTGAAAGAGAAAAATGAAAGTTGCCAGTAGATGTAATTTGAAGCTATTCCCCTGTGAATCTTTAGCTCGATTGATGCAACGAGTTGGGCAAGAGTTCATTGGGTTCATTTCATTTTTCTTGTTAAATAGAATGGGGTCAGCAAGAAACCTTCTACTCAAGATGAGTTAAGATGAGATTAGGAGGGCAGTCTGAATAACAGAGATACAAAAAAATAACAACCAGTTCCGATGTTCGTGTGATTTAGGCGAACAATGTAGGTAATAAGTAATGATTTTGCCTTATCGGGCCTCAGTCTTGCCGATTTAAATTAAAACAATTAACTAAGAACGATCTTCGGTTCAAGATCGAGCATTAGTAGTTAAGAAATGCAACTTGACTTGTCTAATGAGTGACAAAGTAAGTATATATACAACTGATTCAAGTGGCAACTCTTTCTTTATAAATGGGATCTTCCACAAATAATGGAATGGTTTCACCGCATATGAAGTGGTGAATTTATCACTTCTATGCTATGATATGCGCCATCAATTCACCATTCCAATTCCGATATGGCAAACTATAAATGGACAACCTTTAAAAAAGATCAATGCAATGCGCTAAGCTTTCTGTGCCCTTATAGGCCATATGGAAATAGTTGTAGTCATAACCTGTCCACAGTCGACACTGTCTCTGTATTTCCTTGCAACTGCACCAGATGACGTGAAGATAGCAGTCCCGTTTCCGTATGGGTTTGAGTTGACTACGTCAATTGCTTCATCTAATGTATCACAGTCCAAGATGACGAGAACGGGTCCAAATATTTCTTCGGTGTAGCATTTCATATTTGGCTGTAAAAAATCGAAATATTGATAAAAATCCAATAAAGAACAATTTTTTCCAGTCTACTGCTGGTTCATCTGAATTTTTAGCATCACTTTATCAGTGCCATACTCCCTTATCAATAAATGCCCTTTTAAAACTGAAAAATTTCACTGCATCTTACCAAGCTGTAAAATGACTCAAAACGCCTGCATTCCTCCAAGCTATAAAAATTATGCTCTCATGTATCTGCTAAGCTCAAGTTTTGGCTGAATAACTAATTTTAGTATAATAAGATGTTAATTTAGATAAAATACACCCTCAAAAGGGGGCCTCTACTGGTAAAATTTAAGTTATTGAAATTAGCCAGTTGATGTAATGTTGTTCATATCGGGGAAAGAATAACGCATTTGATGTCAAAATCGCATGATTACTCACCTTAACACCGCTGAGAATCGTTGGTCCAACAAAGTTTCCATTCTCATAGTTGGGAACGTTGACTTGACGACCATCAAGATCAAGCTTAAACATACAATTTTAAAATAGAACTTCAAAGTAACACACAAAAACATACGAATGAAGATAATGAATACATTGATTGCTAAGACATTACTTTTCTGTGGACTATCTGCATATATTGTCTTTCCCTCACCTGGAAACATCCCTCTACATCTTAATTAGCGATAAGGAATTTTTAGAATAACACAGAAAATTTAGAAAAGTGCATAAGCCGAAAAATCGCTTTACCGATTGATTCTACTTAGCTTTTTGTCCATTTGTCCCTTAGTATCTCTCTTTCCTTCTTTTACTTTCTCTTGCTTTTACGAATAACTACAGATGAATCAGGTTGCAGTTTGGATATTTTGTACCAAATGGTAATTCTTATTATTTAGATATAAACGAGCCTATGTTATTCATACTAAAATTATTCAATGCATGACAGGAATTTTTTTCAGTATCTAGTGAGAGATGGATGGGTATTGATCATATAAAACACCAAATTACTATTATTGACCACTCACGGCGATTCCAGAGTCTCAGACAGTCAGCAAAATATTGAAAAAATGTTTTTAAAAATTTTCGCTAGCCAGGTAATGCTGTAATGCAAACAAAAAGTTGACCTTACCTTTGCTCCTTCATCCACACCACTCTGGACAAGATCCAACACTCTTTGTTTTGCAGCTGGAGAGATCAACGGACCCAAATCCGCACCAGGTTCATGACCTGGTAATAAAAAAGGAATTGTATCATTTTCATAAGAATATCGTTAGCATCCATATAAAACCGTATAACATTTAACAACCACCCTTTCACACCCGGTGAATATACAGCTTTACAGTAACATTAAAGGCGACTGCTCAGATTGCAAGGGGGTACAGGGGGTGATAATGTTGAAGTAAAGAAACTTCATAAATGTTTAGAAGCAGATCTAGCAGATATTATAGTTGCCATTGTTGCCATTGGAATTATTTCAGTCACAACATCTATTGCCATAACAATCAACATCACCACTTCCATTAATATTACCACCACAATCGTCATCTTCATAATCATAATCATAATCATAATCATAATCATAATCATAATCATAATCATCATCATCATCATCATCATCATCATCATCATCATCATCATCATCATCATCATCATCATCATCATCATCATCATCATCATCATCATCATCATCATCATCATCATCATCATCATCATCATCATCATCATCATCATCATCATCATCATCATCATCATCATCATCATCATCATCATCATCATCATCATCATCATCATCATCATCATCATCATCATCATCATCATCATCATCATCATCATCATCATCATCATCATCATCATCATCATCATCATCATCATCATCATCATCATCATCATCATCATCATCATCATCATCATCATCATCATCATCATCATCATCATCATCATCATCATCATCATCATCATCATCATCATCATCATCATCATCATCATCATCATCATCATCATCATCATCATCATCATCATCATCATCATCATCAGTAAGATCTCAATTAGCACGATCGCGAGCATGAACATCACCACAATCTCTCCGCTGAAGCGCAACTTTCTTGGCCTACATTATTGCTTAATATCTGTCTCCGAAAACTAAGTGCCAAACTAGTGCACGACCATGGAAATATATAGTCACAAATGCTAAATATCATTCAATTATTCATAAAACAAGAAACGATGCAAAACGTAAGACAAGGCGAAATGAAAAAGGTTTTAAACATCATTAAAGTAATGGCTCAAACGTCAGAATTAGAATAAAAACGAAATAAACTCTGAGATTCTGTAACCAGGCAGAAAGGTCCCAATCCTTAAAATGAAGAGGTACATATTTAAGATTACCTGCGTTAACCTTTAACTTTCTTGCTCTTTCAACAAGATCAGGAATCCATTCCTTAGCTTCTCCAACAAAAACAGCTGTTGACAGAGCCATACAACGTTGACCTGCAGCTCCAAATGCAGCACCAACGAGCTACAATAACAGCAAATTAACATGACCAAAGGAAGGGCATTGAGAAGTTCTGTTCGTTAAGAAACGTAAAGGGACGTTAGTGCAAGTGCTAATGCTAATGTTTGTGATAATTTTTCAGTCATATTAGAGCCAGTGTAAGTGCTAATGTTACTGCTAATGTTTCCGCTAGTGTTAGTACTAGTTTTGAGGTCGACAACAACAGACAAAGGAGCTTAAGAGAAGCTAAGAATACACTTACCTGGTTCAGGGTCATCTCCTTGTTTGCATCCGGCATCACAACTCCGTGATTCTTAGCTCCCTATGAATATTGATATGCTATTATTTGTGTGAAAAAGGAGAAAAACCATAAAAAGCTTTCGTCATAATCTTTTCGCACACCATCTTGCTTTATTCTCTATTTTCTATTGTCACAAAAATCAAGAGCTGCGCTACATTCGAAACGTTCTAGGTGATATGAATGGTCTATTAGGCGATGGGATGGAATTTGGTACTGTTGAATTTAATGTCATCAAAATAACTCGGTTTCAGAATTCAGTCGATATATTTTTTCAATGAATTAGGTTTTATTATCGTACTGACTATATTGCAATAGGATCTTACCATATTCGATTGAACTCTTTTTCCATTTCTTGACCCTCTTTCGTAAATGTACTTTCCAACAAAATCTGATCCTACAAATGATACTGCTTGGATATGTGGGTTGTCACAAACGAAATCAACAGACTCCTTTGCACCATGGATGACATTAAGGACACCATCTGGGACACCAGCTTGCTGTGCAAGTTCTGCCAACATCATGGCGGCCCCTGGATCTTGTTCTGATGGCTTCAAGACGAATGTATTTCCACAAACAAGGGCGAGGGGAAACATCTGTTGAAAAGACCGTCAACTATTGAGCATGTTTTCAATTCGTTCAACAATACAAGACGATAAAATGGTCTACATGTCAGCCTGGCATTACCAAAAGGGGAGTTAGTCTCATTTAAAATTTAACTAAGGTACAAAATGGTTGTCTTTGTTTAATCTACAGGACCCTTGGCTTGAGTAGCCTCTTAATTAGTCCCGCGACTTTCAAAGTGGCATGTCATTTTGTCTATATTGCTAACAGGTGGAAAAAATTTGAAGAAACTATGTTTTCGACCGAAACTTTTCAGAAACAGAAACGATAATAACAAATAATGATGCTCGCATAGTGTGAGGTGTGTTGAATGAAGAAGTGATGGATTTCAGTGTGCAAAGAAATTTTTTGACCTTACCAGAAATTTTACAATTTTTGCACAAGATAATGATTCGGTTCTCAGCAATTTAAGAAACATGAAACTGCTCAAGGTGTGGCCATACTCACGACATCAATGGCTATAATGTTATTAACTAGGCCACTGAATCAGGTCTTGAAGCTTCTAAGAATTTCCCCAAAATTTAAAGAATGTTCCTGAGTATATTATTGGCCAAGCAGAAATGAAACAAAAGCGCAAGGGATGCGATTTCAAGAAGGATTGTCTCTTAACAATGAGAATATACACAAGCCGTTTATGATACCACCAGAGATTTCCCTGCAGTGTGGACTTTAGAATAATTAGAATCTATTTCGGAAATAAAGAAACAAAATAATGCCAATATCTAAGATAAAAAGCAAAGCCAACAACTTACCCACAAGGGAATCATGGCTGGAAAGTTAAACCTATAGAGAAAACAAAAAACCTAGTCAGGTAAAATCTATGATAACAGTTTGCGCATATTCAAGGTGAAAGTTAGAGTTACTTTACAATACCAATTAGACAACGTCTTTGACTACAATTTTGTTGTCAGACATTGTGCATACTTTAACTAAGTCTACCATTTTGAAATTCGCTAATCATTATAAACCATCTTGAAATTTAGCAACATCGCACAGTTTTGAAACCTTTGATATAACTAACATATCAAAATCGCCATAACATAATATTGCAGCCGGATTTAGCATGAATAAATAACTAACAACAGGCGTGGTAAGGAGGAATAAAAACTGCCCATGTATCTATATTTCCAATTGTAAGTTAAAATTTGCAGACTTACGGACAAACTCCAGCACATACTCCAATTGGCACTCGATAAGAATGTGTATCCATATCCTTTGTAATAGAGGGCAGAGTTTCACCGAGTTGCAATGATGTTATAGAACAAGCATGTTCCACAACCTCTATTAATAAAAATAAGAAGGAGTCTGATAAACACCTTTAAGGGGAATTTATTACGAGAAAAAAATTAGTTTCGAGATAATTGTAAATTATTTATCCATGTTTTGAATGTCAACAAAAGGAGTAGCATAATTAATTGACAATGAATATTTCTTTGGCTTATAGAAGATAACTACACTAATAATGATCAAACAAATGATTAAAGTTTGGTAAAGAAAACAAAGGACAAAAAATTGAAATTGAATAATAGTTAAAAATTGACTGCATAGGGTGGCAAAAAAGTGCCACTTCTACATAGTCTGAGTACTTGGCAGAAGGTGATCCTCCTCAATGACAATCAATCAATTAATCAATCAATCAATCAATCAATCAAAAAATCAAAATTTTTCTTAATTTGTCAAAATACTTAGCTTACAGAATAATTGGGGACACAAAAAAGTATAACAAAAAACAGCATCAAAATACAGTGAATACATATGATAGTGGCTATTGTCAGGCATGCTAAAACAGGCAACAAATCCATATTTGTCATTTACTTTTTAATATGATCATTTGTCATCCTGCTGTAACCATTCCTTCATGCAGTGTTAAAAGTTTCATGCAAGTAATTATCCCATAGCATGATTGGAAAATAGCAAACACTTCTCTTCAAAAGGAAAATGAACCCAAAAGTTAACTGAGTATAAAATGTGAACTGAGCCATGGTGACATGGATAAATATCGTATTATTATTATCATTATCATTATTAGACCAAAGTTGCCTGCTAGCTTGCTTGCTTGCTTTTTTGCTGGAAAAATGTAGACAAATGGCTCAAAGTACCGAAAGAGAAACTCCTTAACACCACAAAACTTGTTAGGAGAGAATTGCTTGTTGTGTTAGCATTAAATCAACTTACGCAAGCCTCTCTGGACATCACCCTCAGAATCTGGTATTGTTTTTCCTTGTTCCAGTGTCACATTGGCAGCTAACTTATCCTAAAACATAAAAAATGTAATTCTTTCTACATAGCATAATAAAAGATAATGAGGTTAGCAACTGCATTAGTAAACTTCATCATGGCAATTTAATTAAAGATTCTCAAAAGTAAAACAACTCATTCCATATTAATGAGAACCAACTTAGAGAAGCTTGCATATTTCTTCTAGTACAAAAGCTATAGGGAACATTTTCTCCAAACAAAAGTTATCCACATACAGCACAGATCAACCTCCTTTCCAAGGTTTGCATTCTAAAATGGAGCACGAGCTTGGAGGGTTTGATTGGAACATGTTGAAAAAGATCCAAAAACACTCCCTCACCAAAGTACCCTAGGCATAAATTAAAAAAATTTATCTGAAATGCTATTTATATACACAAATGCTGCTGTCAAGTGGCAAAAATGTTTCAAGGGAACACCATGTTCAATAGCATGAGATCAGCATTGATATATACAATAAAAAAGTTGTATTCAACTTTACTCTTGATTGACCTTGACCAAATGAATGAGATGCAAAAGTCTCATAGTGCTTCATTTAGAACACATTCAAAACCTGGCTAGTATAGCATATATTAAGTTACCATGTTCTCCTTGATGAGATGCTGCAACTTGAACATCACTTGTTGTCTTGCAAGCACTGATGTATGAGACCATGCTGGAAAAGCTTTTGCTGCTGCATTGGCTGCAGCTTCCATCTCAGCTTGGGTAGCTTTTGGAACTTGCCCAATCACCTCATTTGTTGCCTAAAATTCAATGAAGTTGCCCATCAAATTGATGTTTCAAGCACAATGGCAATAACCTAATCACTACTTGCTGTTACTTTGAGGGGGTTCTGAGGG
Organism: Catostylus mosaicus; assembly: GCA_964019065.1. NCBI lineage: Eukaryota > Metazoa > Cnidaria > Scyphozoa > Rhizostomeae > Catostylidae > Catostylus > Catostylus mosaicus. The sequence goes on along the minus strand of OZ025188.1, from coordinate 10,796,935 downwards.
GGGCACTGTAAAGTCATACCAAATATCACCTTGATTTACCAAACATCATTCACTGAACTTGATATACCACTGACATATGATTGGATAAATGACCAAACATTTAGGCTTTTCCATTTCACAGACACTTTAGGGAATTCTTCCCAGCAGTCTTTGTTTTCTAAAACATTCTGTTTTTTTGTAGGTCTCTTGAGCTCATGTGTTTTAAAGCTGTAAAGTCTGTTGTGCAAGTTATTGATACAGCAATAGTAATTGATAATAAAAGGAATAAGCATTTGCCAAAATAACTCTTTATAAACCAGCAGATAAAAAAAACTGAAATGAATTAGATTATAGAATTGATTGGTCTAAAGGCAAATAAAAACAAGGTGAGGGTAACTCAATGTTGTAAGTTAGCTTTTTTGCAAAAAGGGATGTGTCTCTTAGAAGAATATAGCTCATAATTTATTGATGGTAAATCTTGTTGACTGGATTTTGCTTGCTATTCTCTTGATGCTGATGATGAATAGACATTCGTATCATGTCACTCTTTAAATAAAATTAGTCAACTAATAAAATTTAAGGTCAATAATTTATTATGTCTGATAGATTCCAGGTTAATGTCATTCGTCAAGTTCACATAAATCAATAATTATAAGATTTACAATAAACATGTTTGTTAGCCTCAGAGAGCATATCAGAAGTATCTGATGTTATAGCATCTTATTTGGCTTCATCAGTCACTCAAAGAAGAAATATAATGACTCTTTAATTCTATGGGGGGGGGGGGAGGGAGTGGGAGCTGAGAGACAGCCACAAAATATGCAACATTGTCATGGTTCGATAAACCTCAAAACTGAATAGACTCACTGGATTATAAAGTGGTATCCATTCATCTGTTTGTGATTCAACAAACTTTCCATCTATGAGTAGTTTTGTAGTTTGCTGCAAAGGCAAGGGCATCAATATTTATACAAATGATTCACAAATGAATCATATTCTATCCATTTGCATACATGTAAAGTTCACGGATAAACATATATATATATATATACATGTTTAGATAATACTGGAAGAACAAGACTTGAAAGTTTTTTATCAGTATCAAAAAAAAATAATTTATATTATATCATAAATTACCCCGAAACATAAGAAACTACCCCATTACTAGGCTAAGTATACACCAAGCCATGTTCTTTTTATGTGTTGTATCAAACAAAGTCACATTCAATAATTTCATGGGACACTTTGATAGACTTATCACAAATATAGAGCTCCTAGTTGTGACTGGGGAAGATCATAGGACAATCTTACTAGCCCAATGTTCCAATTACCATCCTCATTATATGTTTTGACACAATGTGGTTGGTCTATTAGATAAATCATATTTATCTTGATTTCTTACACCTTTGCAGTAGCTGTTGTCTTGACCTCTATTCTCAGTAGCAATACATATCACATAATAAGATTCATATTGCCAAAGTCATTTTTAGAGAATGAAACAGTTTTGATCTTTGGCATGCATATCAATCGTAACACACTACCATCATGTTTGTCAAAATAATAAACTTTACCACTGTTTGCTGCTTGCTCAATGCAGCTCCAAGAGCACTGTAATGTTTTGGTGGAATGCTGGTTCTCACTGCCTGTTAATAGAAAAACACCTTTAAGATAAATTCTGTAAATACAAACATAAGCTGAAGTTGAAGGAAGCAAAATAAGATCCTTAGATTGTGAAGATGCTTTTATAAAGAGGGGTGCAGATTGTCTAGCAGTCCAATATTCATATCAAGGGGGTGTGCATCTTGCTGATTTATTTCAAAAACTTTGCTCATCAAAAAATTTTTCAAGATTAGAATGTAAAAATTAAGAAGCATATTCCAGAAGTATCATACTTCATACTTTTCTGTTGGAGATGTTTGGCACCTTTGAGTGGTTTCTTGAAATGTTGTGAAATTTGTATCACATATTTGAGGAACTCTTACAAATGCTCTACACAAAGATGAACACAATTTATCCACCATAAATGATGGCTTTGGACCTAAATATGCATGCACATGAAAAGTTGTATTGATGTAAGATGACCAATAAGGTAAAACATTAACAGGGTGAAAGCATGGCACTTCCCAATGAGATCTCCTACACACAAACTTTTCTTGGTATTGGGTATGCATGTATTTTGATATATCCAGGTCATGTAATGCAGTGGAAACTATTACTGTGGATAAATTATAACATATAATTAATTTTTGACACAAATTCAATCATTTCATGACACATCTACAAACTGTCTTGAAATTTCATAGTGCCCCCCTCCACTTTCCAAATTGTTCTTATGCCCCTGGGGACATCAAAATCATAACCTTTAGTTATGATTCTTTGTAAAAAAACAAATCAATAATTCTCTTTGAAAGACTTTACCACAATTTTCAAGACTCAAACAAGAGTGTAGTCAATGAGAGTTTTGAGTAGACTTCATATATTTCATTTGGAACCGACTAGATGTAACAAATTAGGGCATTTTAAGTGTGCAAAAGAGCCACAGGGATTTAGATCTCATCTATGCACATGGCATTCTTCTAAGTCTGTGAGATAATTATGGGCATTTAGCTGATCTGAAAGCAAGTTTAAGATGCTTAAGGACTCAAATGGTAACATTACATCAGATCCTGTGGTTATTGCAAACATATTCAATAAGTTCTTTGTTGATGTTTCTCATGATATCTCCAAAAATATACCAAGATCCAATAAGTCACCTGTGGATTTCATGGGTGATAAAATTGGAAACTCATTTTTCACGGCACCTTCAGTTCTCTTTGAAATATCTGATATAATCTCTGCCCTAAAATCTGGAAAGTCTCTTGGATCTAACAGCATTCCCATGAAAGTTTTAAAATGTCTTTCTTCGTTGATCCCTTCTCCACTTTCTCAAATCATAAACAAATCTTTTCAGTTTGGAATATTCCCGGACAAAATGAAGTTGGCCAAAGTAATCCCACTGTTTAAGAAAGGCTGTCCACTAACAGCCTCTAATTATAGACCCATATCCCTTCTCTCTGTTTTCAGCAAAATCACAGAAAAAGTCATGTATGAACATCTTTACAAGTTCCTAGAAAAGCATGAAATCTTGTATATATTGCAATTTGGCTTTCGTGCTAGCCATTCCGTTAACCATGCCCTGGTTAGTTTAACAGCAACAAAGAACTCATTAGACAATAGAAAATTTGGTTGTGGGATATTTATTGATTTGCAAAAGGCTTTTGACACAGTGAATCATTATATTCTTTTGATGAAGCTTGAGCATCATGGAGTTAGAGGAGCTCCTCAAGAGTGGTTTAAATCATATCTTTCAGACAGGAAGCAGTATGTTTCAATAAATGGATCTAATTCCAGTTATCTCAATGTCAACTGTGGGGTTCCACTGGGTTCTGTTCTTGGTCTTCTTCTTTTCTTAATTCACATTAATGATTTACCCCTTGCATCATCAAAACTAGCCTTTTACCTGTTTGCTAATGATACTAACATCTATTATAAAGCTGAAAGTCTTGCTAAACTGCAGAGTGAGTTAACAAAGAATTGAAAAAAAAAGTGAAAATGTGGCTTGATGTCAACAAGCTGTCACTCAATATTGATAAAACCAATTTCATAATTTTTAAGTCTCCTGAATGTCTTTCTCCTGAAACTGCCACTATCACAATTGGAAACCTCCCTGTGAAATGGACTTGTTATGTCAAATTTCTTGGAGTTCTTTTAGATGAAAATCTTTCATTGAAGTATCACTTAACTGAGTTGTCTAAAAAAACTGGCTAGAACTTGTGGTATGTTTTACAAAATAAGATACTTTTTAACCATAAATGTTTTGATCTGCCTTTACAATTCCTTTTTTTCACCTTTCCTGCAGTATGGAATTTGGGTTTGGGGTCTCACCTATGAAACTTACATCAATCCTGTGTTCTTGTTGCAGAAAAGGTTTGCTAGAGCAATTTCATTTTCACATTTTACTTCACCTTCTTCACCTATCTTTTCTGACTTGAAGATGTAAAACCTGTGTGATCTCTTCCAGTTGAAACTGCTTAGTTTTTTATGATTGTGTGAATAGGATCTCTCCTTCTTGTTTTCATTCTTTCTTTGACTTAGTTGAATCTGTTCATCAATATGGTACACAGCAAGTCACCAAAAATTATATTTTCCTGACCCGGAAAAATACCCTGCAGTATGGCATTAGGTTCTTCGGAGCTAAATGCTGGAATGAAATTACTGTGGACATAAAAAAATCACCCTCTGCTAATATTTTTCGACAAAAACTCAAAGCCTTCCTCTTTTAAAACCACTACAAAAGTTGATAACAGAAATTTTGATATAGAAAGTCACCATCTTCCCATAGTTACTGTTTCTGTGAAAAATTTTTCCACTTCTTCGTTCTGTATTTATTTATTGTATTAATTTTAAGTGTCAAATAAGTATTAATTTTGTGTGTGTAATATTGTATTGTAGTATAGTTAATTGAAATAAATTGTATGTAGAGAATTTAAAAAATGAAAACTGAACATAACTGAGCTCAGTCTTCTGATTAAATGAGTGATTTTCATGTGCTTAGAACAGGCTTCATCATTAGAACAGGCTAAGATTTCATTGCACTGTGTTATAGCAGTGGCCTATCCATCCCTATCTGCCAATGGCCTCATACATTCAAAAAATCCTCCTTTCCTATTGTGTGCAAAACCATTCATCTAGAAGTCTATAAAGGTTTTCGATCTTGTGTGCCTCCCAATAATTTGTTGTTTGTTTCTTAATTTTTCAAAAGATGCTGTAAATTTAGTGCACATCTTAGAAAGGTTCGATTCCATGCATTTAACCACAGTTACTCCATGAATACATTTTTGTTAAGCTAAGGTGTCACGGACCTCATGCAATGGAATCCAGTTTAGATAGGGTCTCACCTAAAAAGCGTCGATTAAACATTAGCAAATTCAAAAGTGCAGTCCTCATGATTACACCAAGAGATTTTTCAAGGCATTTTAGTCTCACATCAAGCCTGTATGCAACTATGTTATGCAATTGAACCCGGCTATTGTTTAGGCCGTTGTCTTTCGATATTTAGAAATTAAGGCATAAAACCGAACGCGGTGCAGCCCTTCATCTTGCAGTCTAATCGAATACGGTTAAATTACCTTGAAGGCAAAGCCAGTTAACGAAGAGCTTCGTCTTGAGAGCATTTTGTTTGGACACACCGCAGCAGCGTCACCTGAAACTGGGTACAATGTTCGAAACGCTCAGGGTCCACTCACAACTGAGGATGATCTAATGCGAAACACGTCGTTTGATTCAATCGAAAGAGAGGCTATCTTCATCCGAGGCTTAATGCCACACCCCCTACCCTCCTACTATAATGGTCTCCTCCCGACATAAACATTAATTTATATCAAAGAATAATTTATTGTACCAGGCCCATCAAAACGAAAGTGACATGGTGAAGGGAGAGGGGTTCAGTGATTGAAGCGAAGTGAAATTTTCAGGACCACGCCCTTTAGATCGCTGGAAAATGTCCCTGCTTCACAAATTGCATCTGTTTGGGGACTGAAGCCACCCAGGTTCCAACAGGCCTAATTATAAAGGAAAATGATAATTTTTCACAGTTGTCTTGTGCTATACGCAAATAATGTCATACCCGACGGATAACACAAATCATATATTTATAAGAAAACATTTAAAGGAACAACATAATAAAGTCACGCCCCTTTCAGACGATTGAAAAGGCTATTATAGAATCCGAGTGCTCTTGTACATCCTATTTCAGTAGTTGAAAATTCCAAGTACAAGTTTAAATGGAGCAGACCTCAGTACATATGTGAAGAAGTGTTGAAAAAACAATATTCTTTTAAAAACGCGAAGCTTGCTTCCAGTTTTTGGCTGTCAGTCTAATTTTACGAATTTTTCAAAATTAAGTGCCTGCTGACTTTGGCGACAGATGCATCGGCACTATTGGTCAAAGAAGAAGACATTTCATGTCATTGGAATGGTCACTCTGCCAGAATGGCAACGAGTAGCGTAACACGCACTACTTTATTATACCCGAAAGATTTGTTGTTATCCATAACCAGCTCGTAGTATAATAGGGGATTGACTGTTGTAATGAAACATGTATTTATAATTATTGATGTATATGTTATCATCTCTGTTTGATTTGTTTTCATGTAATGTATTGCTAGGTTGAGTACTGTGCTGTTTTTGTGTTGGTTGATTTGTTCCCGATTGCAAAGTAATAATACGAACAACAAAAAAATTAAAACATTCTACCCAAAGCGAGGAAAATTTATGAAATGTTTTTCTTTAACAGGAAAATCTAATTCTGCCTGTAAGTGCAAATTTACTGCTTAATTTGACAATATCATTCTCTTCCACAGGCGCCGACTTTTAATTTTCCCAGGGAGGGCTCGAAATTGACAAGAAATAGAAGCATTTTTCTGTCAACTTTTATAAAACACAACACATGTAATACTGATAATCAATGCAAAACAAAACATTGGAATAAAACAGAATATCATAGTCTACAGTATAATCAGTTTAATTCTTTGATTAGTGATTCTTCGATGAAATAAACGTGTTTTTTCTGACGGTTGATCTCAGGATAAAATCATCTAGCAACTCATCAATCGGAATTTTCTCAACGACATCTTTATGGACATGCATTAATGCCGCCGCATTAAGTCGTTCTTGAGATATTCGTGATATCAAGTACGTTTTTAACCTCCTGAGACCAGAGAATGAACTCTCAGCAATGCAGCTGGACACTGGTGAAGTCAACACAATAGTTAGCAATTTTTTGGAGAATGCCTTTTCCTCTTTGAGATAATCCACCACGGACTGGAAGTCATCTAGTTCACGATCTTGGGACCTTGCCCTGGCCAGCAGCATGTCTCTGTGTAGTTGCAGTCTGACGCAATCCAGATCATCAAAATAATGCTGAGAAATGTAATCTGGTTTTATTTCTCTGCCTAGGATAAAGCTTTCAATCTTCCTTAAATGAACAGCAGTTTCGTCCGACTCGAACCGATCGGTTAGTCCAACCAAAACACTGTCAAGCAAAGAGAAGTACAACTGTCTGTGTGCATCTTTTGCTGTTTGGGGAATGATGGCAGACTGAGCATCATCATCTAGTGTTCTTTGCACTTTTTGCTGTCTTGGAAGTTGTGGCTCATCAATACTTTCGTTTAAATCAGCGGGCGCTACAATTGTTTGCCATAGAATTGAAAATCTTGCGTCTGTTCTTGCATCTGAAATGGATTGACGAATAGCCGAAATGATCTGTACAGCTTTGCTGAAATTTAGTTGTGTCCCTTATAAGCTTGCACTGCCTCTTTCAATTATTGTAAACACCATTCTTAAAACTTCTAGCAAGAAAAACGTGTCAAATTGCGTCAGTGATTTGAGATACCCTCCAGCTTTAACTCCGGCACTATTTTTTTCTATTTCGTCTACCTCTTGAAGCCAATGGAGATTGCACTATAATTGCTTGTAATTGCCTGCAAAGACACCAGTTGCATGGTCCATCTAGTGGGACAAAAAGGCCGCAGGGATTTTCTTTCAGCTCCTGTGTCGTCATTTTGAAAATGAGCGAACCAGGCCAAGCGTTTTGGGGAGCCACTGATGAATGCTATCAAATCTTGTATCAATGCCATGACATCTCTGATTTCTTTGCTGCTGCTCATAGCCTGAACTGCCAGGTGGAGTTTATGTGCACGACAATGCACGTATACAGCTCGCTTTTCGATTTCTTCCACTCTTGTACGAAGACCATTCACAAATCCTGACATATTAGCGGCTCCATCATAGGACTGACCACGGCATTGATGTATTGGAAATTGCATTCGTATTAGAACGTCTTCCATTATTGAGAAAATTGTTCCGCTTGAAGTAATTTCAGTAGCATAAAAATCAAAAAACAGCTCTTCAATATTGAAATCTTCATCCATAATCCGGAAACAAAAACTTATCTGTTCCTTGCTAGAAACATCCGAGGTTTCATCCAGTATAATGCCAAAATATTCCCCATCTTTTATATTCTTCGCCAGCTCTCTTAGTATCGCCTTGCAGAATTTCATTGGATACGTCATGGGACAGCCACTTATACATTACGTCTCTTTTGAGCCACGCATCTAATTCAGGCACATCAAGTTTTCTTTCTTGTAGCAGGGCTATTAAATTTGAATCTTTCTCACACTTTCCTCTTACAGCTAGCCCTTGACACCCAAGATAACGCAAACTTGTGAAAATTTTGCGCAAAGCCCTTCTGTTTTTTAGCATCTGCTCTTCCCTACCAGTAGACATCATTGTTTGAACTAATATGTTGGCATCGCGGCTGTGAATGGATGCTGCAGAGGCTCTATGAAGTTCAGACTGTTCATGTCGTTGAAAAGTTTAGAGTGCTTTTTGCCATGGTAAAAATCCATTCTCCACAAAACATTTATACGAATCGACTTGTCTTGATACCGTAGGTATCAGAAGTCCCTGCCTTAGTGCTGAAGTGCACAAATTACAAAACACTTTACCCTTCTCACTGTTGTATGTGAGCCATTGATATTTTGACAACCAGGAAGCAGTAGCGGCGCCAAGGGGGGGGGGATTGGGGGGGGGGGGGCGCGTCCCCTCCAGTTCTCGCCAAGATTGATTTTCCAATTCGTCGAAATCCGAACAGAAAATGGTCGGGGGGGGGGGCTGAACGAAGTTGTGAAATGTAAAATCTTTTTCCTTTACAATTCCTTATATTGGATTAAAAATGCTGTGTAGTGACTCTGCTTAGGCCTCCTTTTATGAGATTTCAGTTAGAACGCGTAGAGCTTAAAAATTACTTATTTTTGAAACCTTGTTCTGTTTATTTCCATAAAGTGATTTTTAGTATTCAAAATTACTTGGAACTGTTTGCTTAATGTTTCAATCTCAAATGATTGACAGTAGCAAGCATCACTCTTTACATCAAGTGAGAACAATCATCTGTTAGAAAAAGGGCGCTTTCTGAGTAAAATGGGCGTGGTTCAAAAAATTCCCCCCTCGCTGTACATGTCCCCCCCCACTTTGTGGTGGCTGGCGCCGCCACTGCACTGTCTTGCATATTTTCCATCTCAGGGTTAATGGCTGAAAACTGTTCTTGTTTTGAACACAAAGGGCCCAGATCTTCCTTCATGATTTCAAAGCCTCTTTGGAGGATTTAGTTGCGAAATAGAAATCTTTTCTTTCTTTTTGTCCAACCGGACAACATACTTGTCTATCTCGAAGAGCAGGTAACGATCGAATGCTCATTGAGAGCTGTGAAATTTCATTTTTTCCGCAATTTAAAATATGAACAACTTGCGTAGGAGCCAGAAAGTGAGTACTAAAGTTTAAACAAGGAATTTTTAGATTCATTTATTCATTTCACAAAGTGGGGGGGGGGGCATATTATTCTTGAATAATTCGTAACTTTCTGCAATTTTGAGACTTAGTACTTGCATATCCATATGAAAAACATGTGAGCCTCAAAATATACATTTACCTTCCTCCAGCTGTTCTGCACTAAAATGCAACCCAGGACACAGATCCCCAATGAAATTCCCAGGGGGACTGAGCCCCCCAATAAGGTCCCCAGGGGGGCTTGAGCCCCCATGTAGACGGCGCCTATGTTCTCTTCTTTACTCGATTTTAAGAAGTCTATTTTCTTATTTCTTCATTTATGTCGAACTCTTCAAGAATTCAACACAGGGAAAGTTTCCCAACGAAAATTACTTTATTCTTTGACCTGCACTGAATTGCCCCAACTGGGCACCCATTTGGTGATTTTCCGGTTTTTCTCTCTTTTGTGTAGAATTCTCGAGATAGTTAATAAAATATTGCAGAATCTTGCGCGCATTGTCAGTCATCCAACAAACAGCCTGTATTGGAAAGGAAAAATTAAAATACAAAAGACACTCCATCTAAGCAAAATAGTTACTTTAAAATTAGATGGAATTTTCTAGGAAGAGAAATGCAATTAGTTTAATCAACTGTACCGTATATATATATTTTCAGCGGGGGCAACTTGGGAAAAATTTTTTGAGACCTTACATAATACAAGTACAATACAGAATAAGGCCAGAATGCAATACACCCCATTACCCCCTCTATTTTCGCCTTAAATTGCAATAACGAAGGGTGCGATCTGTTGTGGGTAAGAATGTAATATTTCTATAAGTTATGATTATCGAGATTTAGAATTGGCACACTATAGTAGGAAACTCAATGCATAAGGAAGTAACTAGTGGAAACGTTCTGTCTGTTATACTATGGCCTAGTCAATATCTTATTCAAGTTTAAGTCTTGTATATACTTGTTTTTTGTTTATCTACTGGATATGTCAACATGATGTGGATTGTCGTCTGGCGCTGCCACTGTATGCATCCCACACCTAGAGGCAGTGGCGTAGGAACCAGGGGCTCCTAGAGCTCTTGCCCCACACTTTTCCAACAACAGCCATTGTACCCCGTTTCCTCTGAAATGTGTCCTTTTGGTCTTAAAAAGGTGCCCCTTTTTATGCTAAAAGTTGCCTGTTTCTTTATTAGAATGTCCCATTTCATCAGGAGAGTGATTCTTGTTATCGTAAAAATGCCCCTTTGTATAAATTTGGATGTCTCTATAGTGTGAGACAATGTCCTTTTTAGATGTGCCTTTCACACTTTCAAAATCGTTCTAAGCTCTTGGCCTACAGGAAGCATGCTTAGTTAAATGTTAGACAACTTAAGAAATTAGCTAATCAATTTTATTATTGACTGAAAATAATCTTTTCCAATTCCCCAACTTTTTAAGGGTTTTTTCAAGATTATACAATTGAAAGAGTCACTCACTCTGTTCTTTCCACTTAACAGACCTCAATTCACTCCTGGAAAATATTCAGTTAAGAACACTCTTTATAATCATTCCTTTTGCTCCATAATAAATGTTTTACTTTTATGTATCTTCTCTACTGATTTACTGCCTGATTTCTTCAGTTGGCTTGGCTCAGGTTGGCAGTTTTGGAGCTATATTTCGCCAATCATCTTTGAAAATCCGGACATATTTATAATTTCCCAAAGAATTTTAATCAAGCAAACACATCAAAACAAAACGGATTTTATGAAGTAAAAAACTGGGCAAAGTGAAGGTGGCAAGGTGAAGCTGGCCTGGAACTCCTTTGGTAAACAACATCAATTTCGCCTGTAAAAATTCATAATGCACTTCTCCTCCTTAGCCTGCGACACACAAGGCCTATTCGCAACATTTGTGATCATTGACAAATGCTGCTCTTTGGGTACAAAAGGGTGCTTTGTGGTACCTGAACAAAGAGCATCTTGAACTTTTAAATAGCTAACATTGTAATTGTCATGCTGACAAAGAAACGATTGCTTTTTATGCAATAAGAATACATATATGAATGAAAAAAGACTTCGAAGACTAAGAAATGATGCATAAAAACTTCCACAACTCTGAAATGTCTACTCTTATGTTACCAGTGCTTTAGACGATACATCACATATGGTCTGTTTGGTAAATCTGCCTTTGGGTTCTTCTTTAAAACTTTGCTAAGTTTCTTAACTAACAGTGCTTTTTTGTGTGCCTGCCTTCCTCGCTTTTTCCTTAAACGAAATCCTCTAATTTTTCGAATCTTGGCTATGTCTCTGTCAATTCGTTTCTTATATTTATGTTTATTCATCTTCTTCCTGCGCTTCTTAATTAGACTGCTTGCAAATACATCATTGCCTGTATTAAAATCACCTACAATGTTATTTTCTCCAGAATGGTTGAAAGTTGGAAGTTGTAGAACTATTTGAAAAGGTGAGTAACGGATTTCAACTGATGGCATTTTTGGTTCATCATAGATTACAGGCTTGTGTAAAATTGGCGCTTTGATCTCCTTTACATCAAAGTTGCTAGAAAAGAATGAAGACGGCAGTTCTGTTTCATATGTTTGCTTTGAACATCTCTTGCTGTATGTGGAAACATGTGTTTGTGCAACTTTTGTCAAGCACCTAGGAGCTTTACCTGTTGAATATAAGAAAACAAAAGGTAGATTTATTATATTTATCACATTTGATAGTATTACCAGTGTAAAATAAGAAAAACAAGTGCAGATCAAGTATTTACCATTCAACAATGAAAAATTTCCACCCTAGTATTGGTATTTTACAAGCATATTCCACAAAGCCTGTCAAGTTGCTTTTTCATGCAAAATTTGTGAATGGCCACTTAGGAAAGGTACATGAAAGTATTTATCCCACTCATCTTCACTCTAATCAAAAAAATTCAGTGCAATATAGAGCTAACATCAATTGACCATAGACCCAGGGTTTCTCATTTGTCATGTTCACACCAAGGAACAATAGACAAAAATGACAACTGGAGAATGTTTTGTTCACTTCCTTGCTGAAGATTTCTTGCATAGACAACATAGAATTCATCATCAGCCAACAGTTTTTTCTTTTTAGCATTACTACATGCATGCAGTTAGAACAGTGGCGAACTGGCCACCATTCAGCCCACCGGGTAAAGCAACCAAAAAGGCGCCAATAGGTGATGATGCTGCTTAGATTTGAGCTTACTGATGTATAGGGTTTTTGTTGTAGGAGAGAAAGAAACGTTTTGATCGTTGGCCTTGTGGATAGTCAAGCGGTAGAATTGTTACGGCATAAACAGTATAGCAAAATCATCATTTCCTGCGAACGTCCTTCAAAGTGCTAGGTCTATTCTCGCCGACCATCGGGGGGTACTTGACCTAAAATAGTAGGAGGGTGTGCACACCTAAAAAACTTTTTTGACCCGGCTCTAGAATTTCCTCCTACTAATGGTACCCGGCTTTAGGAAAAATCGGCAAAAAGGATACTCCAAAGCAGGAAAAAGCACCCCCACTCTTGCAAAAGTTCCCTTTTGGCACCTGGCTTTAGATAAAGTGCTCTAATTCGATACTCGGTGTTAGAAAAAAGAGGGGAAAACGATACCTGGAAGGGAGTGCACATCCCGTCAGCAAAATATACTAAGTACCCCCTGGGTGCCGAACTCAGTCACGATTAAAATACAGGAATACACACGAGAAATCAACTCGAACGTCTATGTAGTCTTTCTCAAACAATACATACAAGAATGGCAAACATCAGGTCCCGACCTGATACACGAATAATCGACAATCTCTACCTCAGCATGCAACCGGTGGCACCTGAGTCTAATCAGGGCCACAAAAGCTTTCACAAGACACTTGCGCCTACTTGCCTCTTCCTAAACTAAATAAGACTTTCATACATTACTTACATGTGTCCCAGGGCAAGTGAGTGCCAAAGGCAAAGCTGAAGGGTTAATGCCTGTGACTGAAGTACTTAGATGATCGACTTAGGTAAGGGCTGATTAAAATGTTTGCACTACTTTATATACAAGTAAAGAGGTTAACTTACATTATTATTGCACTGCTGAAATAATGCTTAGAACCGCAATTTTGGGATTCTAGAAGGTGTAGGAATACTGGATAATCCGTGTGTCATAAATCACAATAGAATTGCCTGACAGTTTCTTAAAAGGGAAAATATCCTAAATAAATTCTTTGCGACTAACCTGAATTTAATATAATCTATCACTCAAATAAATGCTAAAATCAATTCTATTACAGTAAGACATGGCCCCGAAAAACTTTCAGTGGCGGAAAATCAGTTCCACTTACAATACAAATTCATAAAACTATGTATTTTTAAATTTCTCTTGATGGACCATGGACTGGTTAGGCTGCAAGTGAAGGGTAAAAATTGGGAGTTCGTTGGCCTGCCTTCGGAAAATTTTGAAACCCCACCATTTAGACTGTCGAAAAATGTTCTTCTATAAAAATCAAGGGTGGGCTTTTTTATTCACAATTTGCTCTAAGACGAAGTAGATTCTAAAATTCTTATTCAAATAGACTGTATTTGATACGTTTGCCCAGATGGTAAAATTTGCAGGTATCATGTTGTATTGCTGTCACATGATCAGTAAATTGTTAAAGTAAGAGAATGCTCTGTGAAACCACTTGCGAATGCAGTGGCGTAACGGAGACACTCTGGGCCCTTAGGAATTAAGTACAATCGGGGCCCTTGTGTAGCGACTGCGAAGCGAAGAGAGCTGTACAGGGGAGAGGGGGTTGGGTTTTTGGGAAAATGTTTGAAACATGACCTGTAGCACCTCCAAAAATGCATGTTATGCATACTCCAGTACAGAGGTGGAAAAAGTATCGGAACCTGGGAATGTAGTTCCCAGAAATTTTTATGGATGCAAATATCTGCAGAAATTTTCACAGAAAAGTTTTGAAGTGCTGAGGCAAGTATAAAACTCTATTGAGATATGATTTCCCTCAATTTAACAGAATATATTCTCTCAAGTTGCCTGTGAGCAGCTAAATCTGAGCTGCCAATGAGCTGCTACTAGCGGTCCAAAGGTAGCACATGGGATTTTCTTAGAACAACTGTTTTGGAACAATTAAAAAAGCATGCAGGTGGCTCCCAAGTTTTAAATAGATTGGTGAAACAGCCGGGCAAACTTCCCTTTATGGAAAGGTAACATTTGCACCTTGCATAGACATTGTTTAAGTCATCAATGAGAAACGACACTGAAATGTAAAAAAGTTGTTTTCCCGTCATTTTTAAGCCTTGAGTTTAACCTTTCATGGTGCTTTTTGTGAATTGCACAATCAGATTTCCCAAGATCTAGCTTGCCCTCCCCTATACACTATTTAAATGTTGATAAATAGGTACGAACAGAAATTTTATTTGTCTGCCCCCTAAAACTTTTCGCAGAAAGTTTTGAGGAAGATATCTAGGTTCCCAGAAAGAAAAAAAATTTTTCCACCTCTGCTCCTGTAATCCACAAACTACGTTTAGAGCTTCTGCAGATAATGTTAGTGCAACAGGTGCAGTAAATTTAGTGCAGGCAAAGTGTTCTCCCTTTACAAATGAACACTATCCATCTATCCATGCGAATAAACACAACAATTCATAAACAAAACGTTATTAAAAATTTTGCAGGGTCACAATTTGTTTTTGTCAGGTGCTCTTCTTCACAACGTGTGCTTTTCTACGCGCATAAATGTTGGCAAAATCCCTTATAAGCTTTGTTCTATCAATTCTATTTGCTTCCTTATTCTCAATAGACAAAATTGCTAGATCGTCAAGTCTCCCCTGTGACATCGTAGATCTCAGATATGTCTTTATCAGTTTCAACATTGAGAATGATCTTTCTGCCGATGCAACAGTTATTGGCAAAGTAATGAAAGGTATTAATAGTTTGTACATTTCTGGAAATGAGGAACTAATGCGGCTCTGGAGCATGAGATTGTTAACTTCAAGAACAGTGTCAGTGACTGCAATCTCCTTTCTGAATTCGGTTGCAAATGATCTCATCTCAGAATCTAATTCATCTATAAAGTCGTTTGGATATTTTTCACGAATTGCTCGTGTTGGTCGAGGGCCCTTAGTTTATGAACTAAGGTGCCCTAAACTGTGTTACGCCACTGTGCAAATGCCTATTCATTGAATGCGTGGGCCAAAAAGCACCCATTGCAATAAACCCCCTTAATTTGGGCTTTCTCGACTGTTACTGTGACCCAGTCTCTGGCAATATATTTGTTTTTTGCAATCTTTCTCTGTTGTCTTTGAAACTTCCGTGATATCCTTATAACTTCTCTTCTTATCAATGTGCACCTCGTTACAGCATAACTAGTTACTTTCACAGATAGATAATCAGACAATGTGCTCTACAATATTCCAGCATCTCAAGGCCTTCAGACCTCGATAAGAAGTATTTTTAATACAAGTTTCTAACAAAATTGATTGAAAGGGCGCACCGGGAAATTTCCCGGTGTCCCGGTGGGCCAGTCCGCTTCTGAGTTAGAAGTAGCAAAGCCTGTAGCACTAGCCCAAACAATTGGCTGCTTTAGTCAAGATTCACTTGGCAATACTTTGAAGAAGCCCAGTTTGCCAAGGATTAATTTTAGTTGAATATACAATGAAAGCCTGGCAAATAAATTTTGCCATGTAAGTTTCGTGTTCTCGCCCAATCTGAAGAGCATGGCAATTGCACGCACATGACAAATTGCAGCAGACTGAAGTGCGCCACAAAAGCCTTCTACGCGCGTATTGTACGATTATAAGCTCAATATAGGTTAACATGCAGTTTCATACTACTTAAGGCTTTCTGGTGCATCTGTGCAAGCCAAGAACCCCCAAAATTTTCCTTGCACACTCGAGATCTCGTCGAGTTCTACCATGATCTGCAGACTGGGTTCTCACCTCTTTACTTCCTTTGCGTCTTTCTTATTACGGTATAGAAGTAAACTTGCTTGGTCATAAAGTAAAGGTAAATATTTTACCTTTAAGAAGCCTGCAGATTTAAGTTGTTCAAGAGTAAAAGGTATTGCTTACCATAAAGATTGCACACGCCAAAATTGATTTGCCGGATAAAATGCAGCGACATTTTGGTTGCCATTTTATTTCACCCAAAAGATTAGTCTCGATTTCAGTTATTCAAAAGAGGCAATGAAACCATGACACAACAAAACAGGAAGGAAAACAAAGCGATGTTGTGACCCTCTAAAGCAAACTAAAACAGATCGTATAAATGAGCAGTCAAGTCTTACCGATAAAAATCAACAATAACCATGGAAATATTACCCTTTAGTCATATAAATGATAGGATTGCAATCCCGTGTGCCAAATGCGATGAATATGTTCTAATTGGAAACCTACAACTGCACCGGGAAATGCACCATGTCTGGAAGATACTCCGTTGCAATTCGGAAACTGCTCCAAAAACGATGAAACAGCTGCTTAAAAAGAGGCGTCAAATAATAAACTCATCGATGATGAAACTTGAATCTGGTTCTCCATTACCTGCTAAGGTTCTGCAGAAAATTGACTGGGCCTTTGAGATTGTTAGAAAGGCCATCGCTGACAATGGAGATTTGGTAGATGATGTTACGATAAGCAAATACACAACCTTTTCTGACATGAAACCCGATGGAAAAAATAAAAGTTCCAATGTCGTGGTAGAAGGAGCAGCAGAGAAACTTCAGTATGTTGGGCAATCCGTTGGAGTATGCCATTGCCACAATAGTAAATGGAGAATTACAGACGAAGACAGGTAACAATAGCGATGTTAGGTTATGCTCTCAATTTTTTTTTTTACTATCAAAGAAACTAGAACACTATATCTGCAATACCTTCCAGGTGCCACTGCAATAAGAGATGGAGGATTTTTTACACCTCCAAGCGATTAGCAATGCAGAAAATTTTGAAGTAAAAGACTGTTTGGCACAAATTTCTTTTCCAGGTCTAAGAATTAATTTCAATTCACTATCAATACAAAAAGGAACTTTATTTTTCATTCATTTATTTAAAACAATCTTTAAGGAAGTTGTCCCAGTCACTAATAGGTGCTTTTTATGGGGGTCCTCAAAAATAAGACTACAACAAATATAAGCAATTACAATTATTCACAATTGTTTGTTTAGTTCATGAAAAAAGAATAATAAGATCTTTGCTATCCCAATTTGTTCTTTACTTTGGCAGTCTAAATTTCCCACAATGTTGGGTATCATGGGTATGTATTTCATTACCCCTCACATTGGGTGTGAGCTATTATCAGATCAGCTGTGATTGGGCAGTTTCATATTTTCCTGGTAAAGTGGTGGCAGTGTTGCTCGGTTTCGCCAAATAATTTGCAATAAATAGAAAATGACCAGTTTGTTTACCATCTGATTCTCCATCAAAAGTTCACCTGTCTAACCATCTACAGGCACCGAGAAGCAGAGACAAAAAATTGAAAATACTTTTCAAAAATATGCTATGACTTTTTTCTTCAACCTCTCCTCAAGAATTTCATATTGTCTGCTTCATTTTAACATGAACTGGGAATATGTACTAATATAGGAATAACATGAGGATATGGCTTACAAAATAGCATTTCATTGCCTCTAAAAGACCCCTATTATTTGAACCCCCACCCCAAACCTCCTGAAGCTTGTTTGAAAAACATATATTTTGGGCTGAGAAGCTTCAAGGGAGAGGTTTATCTATCAACTGTCAGAACCCATAACGAGTGTAATCATTCTTTCAATCATGGTCAGTAGAAAAAACTATATCAATATCTTTTCTATTGACTTTGTTTCAGTTGAGGCAGGTCAGTGTACTTAAAGCAGCAAATGTATTTAGATATCCTGCTTTTCTTTTCAAGGCAGTAATAAAGACCAGGTACTTTTTAAGGAAGAGAAGCAAGAGCAAAAACTTTAGTCATGCTGTGAAATAGGGAGACCTCTGGCAATGAAGCACAAATAATGATATCTTTTGGACATTCGTCAATTATAAATCATAGGAACAATGATTATGTCTCTTTTAAAAACATGTTAAAAAATTTAAAACACAACATTTTTAAAGCATTTTTAAATTTTTTTTGTTGGTTTATCTTAGCAGGCCCACATCAGCAGATGCTGCCTTTTACTGTCCTGCATTATCAAAAAAATTATCCATGTATTGTTTTGTATTTTGGCTCTCCCAGGGAATGGGGTTTATTTGAAGGATTGAAAACGTGTTAATTTGTGTATTTGGACTAAATGCTTTGAAAAATGCTGTATAGAGCTGCATCAAGTGGCCCCCAAGGGGGGCCTCACATTATATGATTATGTCAATTTTTTCTGTTTTTCACGCCATCACGCCGAAATATTTTCCA
This sequence comes from Catostylus mosaicus, assembly GCA_964019065.1. Lineage (NCBI taxonomy): Eukaryota > Metazoa > Cnidaria > Scyphozoa > Rhizostomeae > Catostylidae > Catostylus > Catostylus mosaicus. Next base: position 10,778,242 of record OZ025188.1, on the reverse strand, counting down.
TATCACATTTGTGCGCCCGATATTTTATTCAATAGTATCTTTTTTCAAAGTTCCAGTATTTACCACTATTATGCACCAATACTCGAATGCCTTGTCTGTGAAATTACACTCATTTCTTTGCAGCAGACTTTGCTCTGTTAATGAAAGTTGATTGGTGACTGAGGAATAATACTACCATGTCAAACCGAATGTTCTAATCTTACACCCTCAGTATCATTGCATTCCATCTCAATTTCTCTGAAGAAATCTCTACATCTTTTTGTTTTCATTTTCAAATTTGTCATCACGAAATTTCATTCCTTCGGCACGTTACCACGCACTCAAGAATCCATTTTCACGTGCACATTGTGAACGCTATCCCGCCATAACGCTCGGAAAAAGCAGCTTACACGCTATGATGAGCAATAAATCGACTTATCACGCAGCACGCCAGATTGCCGGGGGGGGGGGGGGGGGAGGAGGGCACCATCAAGGCCTTTTTGTTAGTGCTCCTGTTCCTATGTAGTTGTGGGCAAGCAGTTATTTGATCACGATACAATGTGAACTATGGGGTTGTCTGGCAAAACTGTAACATTCCTATGTGAAGCTGTTTTATCAATTTCATGCTATGGGCAAATCTATTGTTTTTATTTGTTTAGCCTTGATCTTTTTAATTTTTTTTCTCCATTGCACAGTTTCTTTGCCCCCTAGCAGTCTATTCAGTATGTAAAGGCACCAGGTAAAGTCATGCTTATTTGTGAATGTCTGCAAAGCTAGCAACAGTATGCACATATTTCAATCACGTTAACTATGACATTTTCTTTCACCCCTAGGCATATTTATAAAGAGAGCTCATTGTCTGATTTTGAACAAGGATTCTTTGGACTTTTTGATGGTTACAATGGGGTTACAGCAGCTGAAAAATGTTCAAAATTTTTCTATGGTTTTCTGAGGGATGAGCTTATGGCAAGCAGTAACATGTTGAATCCCGATCAAATGTCCAATGAAGACTTAAAACACAGGGAGGATTTCGTGAAGCAAGCAATCAGAAAGAGCTTTTTAAAAATGGATTCGTATTTGCTTACAGGCGAGTTTGAATCTTCAAAGTTTCGATGGAGTGGTACTTCAGCAACAGTATGCTATATTGAAAATGACACACTTTATGTTGCTAACTCTGGGAATGTCAGAGCCTTGTTTGTTAAAGGAGATGGCTCTGCCATCAGTCTTGTAGAAGATCATACTCCTAATAATAAGAAGGAACGTGACAGGATACGTAAAGCAAATGGGGCATTGTCATTTAGTCCAAGGTCATCTATGGTGAATGGTTTAATATCGAGCACCAGAGGTCTGGGCAATCATGGCGACCCAGGCTTGAAATCAGCGGTAATATCAAGCCCAAATATTACGGTATCAAAAATAGATCCAAACGATCAATTCTTGGTTTTATACACAGCTGGTATATCAGATGTATTCAGCGATGAAGAAGTAATGTTCTTATTAGAAGATATCATGCCTGATACAACTGAAATCGAAAACCTTAGAGAACACTTTGCGAAGAAAAGTCATGTTATAGGCACAGAGGTTAATTGCCAAGACTCTAAAGTTAACGAACTTGATATCGCTAAAAGCGAAGAGATTTTGAGTGTAGATGATCAACCTTTCGATTATGATATGAGTAAGGAGGACACAGACATTCAACGAAAAGTTTCCATTACAAGTGATCTTAATGACGACAAAATTAAATCTATATCTTTTGATGAAAACGCTGAAAGATTAGACGTGTCACAACGAAAGGGAAGACTACCGAATGAAACCAAGCCTTGCTTCCTTGCAAGAGCTCTTGTTGAAAGGCTAGTATACAGTGCAGTACTAGCAAATACCCGTGAAAATACTACTGCCATGGTAGTGCTACTGCATGGATGTCCCATCAATCTCTACCTTCTTCCTAATGTCAAGAGGAAATCTTTGTTTATAAGGGAGCTACCAAAATATGAAAGAAACAATGAGCCGGATGAAGTATCTCAAAATTAAGAAGCTGTTTGAATAAAGAAAGCCTCACTTTTTAGGAAACATTCACCTTTTAGATATTTTTCATACCTATGTTCTATATTTCAGAGGTTCGGAAAGCTGGTATATCTTTGTCGCTTTTGTCGTAGCTCAAGAGACTCTCAGAACTTTAGTATCTACATTTTATTCTTAAACACATCTGACAATAATAGAAACAGTCAAATAACATCCAAAAGAACGTGAATTTCGTAGGAAGAGATCATATATATTTGCGAAGACATTCTTTTATTATTCTCACAAAACCACTGTCTTGATGAGTGACTGTAACACTAAATTTATGTCTATCATAGAATATACCTATACTCCTTAATTCATCAACCTGTATGCTTGTACTGTTCTTTAACTCTGGTCTCGTATTGTGAAGACATGCAGCATAAAACTCCCCGTTATTTGATGCTACCCTATCAATAGCATGCTGAGGGTAACAAAAGTAAACCATGCGGCTGTCTTTAGTGCCTTCAATGATCTATTACATTAAAAAAAGAATCAGTGCTCCTATTGGCAGATTCATTATAAGTTGTCCCTATTGATTATAATCAGCTTATTTTGTTTGCCAAGCAGATATATCTTTGCGCGTTTAATGAACACAGCTATAATTGATATTCAATTACAAGCTGGTCTGAAGATAGGTGAGTTTTGCCCCCGTGTAGAGGTTGTAGAGTCATGTGCCCTCACCCCTACTCAACTTACCTCCTTTCTCTGCAGCACTACAGATTCTTCATCAGATTCTGCTCATCATCTAGATAGTGGGATTAGCTCTTCAGTTACAGGCTCAGGTAGGGATAATGCATTGCAAACCTTGCTAGATTTTGCTGATGTGTTTGCTGATAATTGAGGACATATATTATATAGCCCCCCAATATCATCACACATGAGATTAATACAGGTGATGCTACCTCTATTCGTCAATATCCGCGGTGGCTCCCGTGTGCTTATTTTTTATCTATTTTATTTTTATTTTTAATTATTCATACAGGGTAATATATTGAAATGATATTTAAAGACTGATTTGCAATGTGCCCTGCGAAAAAAAACTTATGAAAATATCTCAACAATAAAATCTATGGTATAAACTCTACAATAAAAACAGTGAAGAAAACAAATCTTAATTTAAGCGTAAAAGAAAATTGACCCGACACTGCTTCCGATATGATAGTCTTCATTCGGGAATGTATCTATTAATTTTTAGAAAAATCTTGGATCTGTTTTTAAAAATCGCCAGTGATGTGGCGGTCTTAATTTCGGTGCTCCATTGGTTCCAAACGGTCACTCCGCGATACGAAAAGGTTCGTTGCCCATTGGAATCCCGCTATAACGAACTTTCAAGGGACCGAGAAAATAGTTCGTAATAGCGGGAGTTCGTTACCCAGAAGGGCGCAGTATATAAACTTAGGTGGCGCACTGAATTGTTGGAGGAACGGCCTATAGGACGATAAGCGCTGTCGCTCTAATAGATAGGAAAAGAAAATCAAAAGAATTAGGTTTTTCACTCACAAAATGATCTATGATTAATTATAACTTGGAAGATCAATACTCTTGTTGACTGTTTTATTCAAAAAAGTCAGTGATACATTTCTGTTGTTTTTTATTACTCGTGGCTAGATAGTACAACTTTGAAAAGGAATTGATTTTTTTTTCGCATTTCATCCCCAAAAAAGACTAGATGTTTGAAGCACATCTAGAGCCTGAACAATTTTAACTCTTCGTTGGCGGTTGTACAACAACTTCTTCTTCAACCACATCGCACTATTCTTCAGTTTCTTCATCTAGATTAGAGGCTGTGATCTCTTCGTCGGTAAGCTGACCAGCTTCAAAAGTAAACCGTATCTATGTAATTGGCCGCTGTCATTTCTGGTGGTACTGAACCCTCATTTCGCGCTCTTAGCTCCTCAATTTCACTGGCTAGCTCTTGAAATCAAGGCATATTTTAACATATGAACTGGTGGGGCATTTGCCCCACCACTGAGAAAAAATTGCCCCACCGGTAATTGGGCCCATTTGAAAAAGTTTAACTTTATGTATTTTTATCAAGAACATAGAAGTTCACTTGATACACCAAGCAAAAACCATTGCTTCACCAGAACATAGTCTTTGATCTCCACATCGGAATGTAGGGTATAGCATAAGACACTATTGGAAGGAGGGGGCTGACGCTCTCGTAGCGGCGGAAGCAATGCTCACTCTGTTCTCTTTCATAATGGCGAAATGGCGACACCTGTGCCTTTCTCAGAAACAACCAAGCGAAAGCAAAAAAGTGACAACGAAAAACGAATTGAAAAAGAAAAGATGCCACAAAGTTTCTGCCAAGGGCCATAGTTCAACAACTAGTTTTTTCCATTGTCAGCTGCAGCTCAAGGATGAGTGATCAAAAAATCAGTACAACCAACAACGGATATGAGGCCTCCTGCTGCTGGGCCGATCATCAACAGCAAAACAGTTCCACTGTTTGACAAAACAACTAAATAGAATAGAAGGGAGGACAACATCAGACGCAGCACCGAACCAGATCTACTGCAACCTACAAACGAATGTGAGAAGGAGGTATTTGATTCTGTCACAAAAATCAATGATAGGGAGTGGGTTAATAACTAGAAAATTGTCCTAAAGTGGCTCCTGCAATCAAAAAGGTGTCTATCTGTTTCTAGAAAAGCAATCAATTGCCGTTTGAGATCTGTAAACATCTGCCATGTTGGTGCTGCTCACGAAAATGAAATAAAGAAATTCTTGTGTAATGGTCAAGTCCCCTTGGCAAATGGTGTTCCTGCTGATGGGAGAGGCCGTTTGATAAAAGTTATAGATAACCTAGATTGTACTCTGCCTTTTTTCAGCTAAGAAGGTGCAGACTCATGCTGAGTCCTGGTTGCTATGGCAAACTCCCATCTATTTGCTCACTGCACTGATGTTCGATGTGTGCCAAGTGTTCAAACACCTGCAGCAAAAGCTGCAGAAATCAGGGCTCCTTATCCACAGAGATTTAGTGTGTGAAATACTTGGCGAATCATGACTGAGGGACTTCGTCTCGGATGTTTGTAAATCTTTGGGAAAGATTAAGGCTCTTCAAGATATCGAGATAGCTGATCAAGGCATTGCGATTGCTTTGAGGCTTCAGAAAATGGTTCGAGCTAGTAATAGCCCTTTAAGGACACTCCTAATTTCATTCTTGCAGTTACTCGTCATATCATAGCCACTGAACGTGTTGTCTTGGACTGCAATTGAGTGATGCTGCATGAAGAGTCTTCGTTAAACTATGCCACAACAAGTATCATCCAACAAATCTCTTTGAATGAAAAAGGAGCCACATCCTTTAACCCAAGAGAAGATATAATGACATTCTTGAATTGAACAGAACGCAGAAACTCGCAGCTAGACGGAGAAAAATATTTTGCAAAGTTTGATTTTGGTCTTGAAAAGGTTGCCCTTTTTATGTTTTGCCCCACCAGTGAAAATTTCGTAAAATATGCCTTGCTTGAAATGGGTCATCAGAATCATTTAAACTTTGCTGTTGGCTTTCTGTGCAAATGCCAGCTTTCCGACAATAGTTCACAATTGTCCCAGATGTTACTCGGTCCCAGGCTTCTACAAGATAAGCCATTGCAGTTGAAATACTGATATTAGGCACCCGTTTGTTTGAATCGAAATTTGCAATGTATTTCTTTACAACATGTGCCCGATAGTGAGCCTTCAACGAAAGTATAAGTCCTTGGCTCATAGGCTGAGTTTTGGAAGTGGTGTTTGGAAACAGAAAAATCAGCTCCACTGCTTGCATCTTGTCGATGTTTGGATAAGCAGGGCAGTTGTCAACGATAAGTGCGATTTTTCTTCCCTCAGCAACGAACTTAATGTCGATTTGCATGACTCATTCCTTGAAGATGCTACCATCCATCCAACTCTTTTTCTGCGAGCGGTATTGACAAGGCAGACTCTTAAAGTTCTTGAAAAATCTTGGTTTTGCTGATTTCCCTATCAGAAAACAAAGGCAATTTGTCTCCGACAGCATTTGCAGCAGCTAAACTGTCGAACGCACTTTGCTGTCTTTTCCTCCTGAGCATCGCTCGTTCTTGTAATGCAGAGATTTAGTAGGCAATGCTTCATAGAAGAGGTCAAACTCATCAGCGTTGAAAATGTTCTTTAATTCGTACTTGGACAGAATAGTTGGGCGCTTGGTCTCGTTCAATGGTGCTGTTATTTCATAGGTACATGATTTTTCTTCCCCAGATGCGTATCTAAAAGTTGCATTATACCTAACCTTCCATCTGTCAAGCAAGCCATCAGAAGCTCTCAAATCATCAAGGTTTAATGATGATGCAAATTCTAAGGCTTTGTTCTTAAGAATCACTTCTGAAATCGGAACATTATTTGCACAGGTGTTTGGAACCAAGTGTAAACTGCCTTGTCCAATTTTTCGTTGTCTCCTTTTTTATTTTCTGTCGCTTAGGATTTACTCCTCCAGATTCATAAGCAGCCATGATTTTTTCCTGTTTGCAAGCCAGGTTGACACTGTGTTTCTTGGCACCCATATTTCTCTGCTACTAACTTCTTTGGTATCCGTGATGAAATATTTTGTAAAGCCTGGTACTTTCTTTTAATTGGAAGTGTACTTCTTGTCTTTTTTACTTTATCAGCCATTTTACGATATTTTTATCAACGAACTGTAGCCTAGCAAGCGTGTAGAGCAACTGCTTATGAATTTATTTGACACCTCGTCACCTAATTATGAGTTTCACTCATCACTCCAATGAGCAGATGTAACGATCAAACCTAATTACAAACTACTGTCATATCACTGAACTAGCATACAATGGCACTGATTTGGATACCTCAACCTAAAATCTTCGAAGCTATAAAAGAAGATGTGGAAAGAAGCAACCAGTACTTGATGTTCAAATTCCCTTTGATGTTGATTTGCCCATCATTATATCAAAAAATTGGGAAGTTGATTCTTTTGTTGAAGGTTACCATGCTTACAAAAGTTTATGGACCCCGACTGTGAATGAAATTTTGGAAACTCAAAGACAACCAGACAACCCAACGGATAAATATGCTGTTTGTGTATTAAAAGATGCCAGAGTTGCTGGACATTTGAAGAAAGGCTGTAACGGACGTTTTGCAAAAACAATTTTCTATTTTGTAAGAAGTAATGCCTATGCCAAGTGCTCTGTACGAATTTCAGGGAAACCAGTGAACCTTGTAGACGGTGAGGGTATGCAAGTTCCGTGTGTGCTACAATTTGAGGGAGAGATTAGATTCATTGATACATTAAAAAAGAATCTTTGATGAAATGATTCAATATTGCCGGATATTATTGTCTTTTTTTCTTTTCACATCAGTTAGTACAGTACAGTCGACCGGACATAACAGAGACACAACACATGCCTGGCCATCATAACACCTTTACACTTCAATTAGACTGACACAAAGGTTAACGAATGTTTTCCATCTGTTTTAATCACACGCGATCAAGGTTAGTTTTCTTAAAATTCGTTATACAGGGGGAGGGGGTCTTTGTGGTGAAGGGACCAGAAATTTGGTTCGTAATAACGAAAGTTCGTTATACCGTGGGTTCGTTATACAGGGAGTATTTCCAGTAGTATTTACTTGCCAGAATCCAAATGACCGGACTTTTAGTTCGTAATAGCGGGAAGTTCGTTATAAGCGGGGTTCGTTATAGCGGGATTCCACTGTAGATGTTTTATATAGTGGGATCTCAAAATCTGTTTCAGTATTCTATAAGACTCAGCCCCTACAATTAGAAAGTTTGTGAAAAGCGTCCTGGGTGTCAGGAAGTGCTAGTCCATGGACCGATTAATAAACCAGTTTCGAAAACAATCATTTCTTTTATATTTAACCACCCAAGTTCTCTAGGCTCGGGACTAATGGATGACCGCGGCACACTAACGTTACTTTGTGAAATCCGCACTTTAATAGGAAACGAGCACATTGAAGAAAACGAAAGACACGAAAGACTGAGAGAAATTTGGAAAACACTAGATGATATTTTTGAATAAAAGGACATCAGAGGCAGGTTGTCTCAAGAAGTGAATCAAAATGTAAACCTGGTGCATTGAATTTAGATTCCGCTACTGCATTACAATTTCCAGTCAGCCCAAGACTAAGGGCCAAAAATTTATACCAGTGAGGTGAGTGGAGAACATATAGGCCTATATATTTTAGCTGAGTACATGTGTATATTTTAATTCACGCAGAAAATTTTTGAGTACCCCTCTCCCTCTAAACCTAAATCTGTACCCTAGTCTCTTGAAAAAGGGAGACAGGAAATTTATGATTGACAAAGGATCTTAGGCTGGGATACAAAATTAAAACTATTTCCAACAAAAAATAACCTTTCTCTTATCAACAATAGTGAATAACATCTTTCCATGTACTTGTGCTTCCCTGTATTTTAATCAACGGTCTCATTTTTTATGTGAACCTTGAGTTATTTCCAGTACCTTCTGAGGCTTTTTAATTCTTTATTGACTCGAGCATACATGCTTAAAGATTCTTAATGTATTTGGAAAGTAGTGAAATGTTTTTATGTTTTTTATCAAGATAGGGTACATTTTATCCGAAAATTGGGAGAAGTTCCTTAATTTGTATCATAGAGAGTACCCCACGGAGGCAATGACTACAAAAAATGGCCAACTTTTACCACAATAATGTCTGATTGTACCAGCAACAACAGGATGATAGATTTAACATCAAAGGGACCTTTATCTAGAGAGTCCGAAGGGCGTGGTTCCACAAAATTTTCCCTTGCTATAGTCAGGAACATCTCTGAATCCACCCCTGTTTAATAAAAATAAGGAGTGGATCAAGGCAAAAGCCCTGAGGCGCTCCACATTTAACACCCTGTAGTTTGGAAACATGGCCATTTACCTTGCAACATTGTTTTCGGTTACTCATATGTGATTTAAATCAATCGAGCTCTTTGTCTGCAATTCCATAATGGAACAGCTTCGCAATCAGAATATCGTGGTCGACATATTCAGGATACTATAAACAGTGGAGAGTGTGTATTCTTTGATGAGATTTATGGTATCGGCAGTTTGCTCGGAATAAACGAATCTAGTTTGCTTGAAGAATACACTGTGCTCATTGACATTTAATAAACTGAGCGTACTCTAAAACCCAAGGGTTCATGTAACTATAATTTCGTAATGCTTTATATTTCGGTACATTTCCTTCCAGGGCAAGAAATTGATTGGGATTGTCTTCTTAGGCCCCTAGCCGATGAACCAATCAAGATGGTAACAACGTTCCAAGAGATCTTTGAATCGCTTTTGAATATGCATGCGCTTCTCAAAGTCGAAAAGCTATGGAATCAATTTGTCCCCTGGCTCAGTGGTGTGAGCTAGGGGGCTTAGAGGGCCTCAGCCCCCCAATGTCATTTTTTATAATTTTTTTTTGGGGGTAGGGCTTTAGCTCTAAGCCCTCCTAGTTCTTTCAAAGAAATTTTGACTTTCTACATTTGTTTTCTATGATAAAATTGACGAATATAAAAAAATTATTCACTTTAAGAAGAGATGCGGGTTGCATTTCAAAGGCACAGGCAATATTTTCGAAGCAGTAAGGTACCAAACGTCACAGGTAATAATGTCCCAGAACCTGAAGAGGAGGATATGGAAGAGGAAGATGGGAGACAAGCACTACTGCCAGTGGAATATTACCAAGTTGAAGGCGGCAAGACAGTAAAGAAGCAGTAGAAGACCCGACTGAACCAAATTCTGCACGTATCCAGTTACATCACCCTTGCTGTTGGTCATGCAAGCAGGCTGATTAATTTTTTATCAAAATGTCCATGGCTTGTGTTACTTGATGGGAAGATTGGTTGCACAGTTTGCAAAACGATCAGTAACATTGATATGTTTCGTGACCGTGGTATGCATTTGAGCAAGAAATGGATCAACTGCCAATCATATTCAGATGCAGTAAAGAGTGTGGCAGGGAAGCCACTTGGAAAAAAGATTGTGAAAAGATACCATAATTTTTTCCCCCAAAATCCTCAAATCAAAGTTTTTTATAAGCAGGAAGTCATAAAAAAGCAGGGAGTTGGGAAAAAACTGAAAAATCAATACTTGGGGGTCCTTTAATTAGGCACATCAAAGTTTTCTACGGAGGTCTCAGCCATGTCAATGGTTTTTAATGGGTCATTCCAACGTATCCCAGCATTCTTTGTAGGATTCACCCATGTGCAGCACCTCTTTACACGAGCCCCCCCCCCCCCCTCCTAGCTATTAATCCAGCTCTACGCCAAGGAAATATCATGGATTAATTGAAGGAACCAAAGAAAATGTGAAAAACCATTAACAGGGTGTTGATAAGAGCTCTGCCGGTGAATCTATTTCCAGTCTAAATGTGAATGGTAAAGTAATGATTAGAGAGGGAAAACTCGCTGAGGCTTTCAATCAGCATTTTGTTTCTGTTGGTCCAAAGCTTGCAGAAAAAATTAAGACGACACCAAGCGACAACCAAATTAAACACATCACGCCGAATGATCCAGGTACTTTAATCTTAAGACAAGTAACTAATTCTCAGGTCCTGAAGAGCTTCAAACAACTAAAATATTGCAATGCGTGTGGGCCTGATAAAATACCTACAACCTTGGTGAAAGATGCTGCCAATTTCATTTCATACCCATTGACTCTTATTTACAGTTCGTCAATAAAAAATGGAATATTCCCCGATCTTTGGAAAATGGGTCTTGGAAAATATTGTGCATGATCAGTTACACGAGTTTCTCAAAGCAAATGGTATCTTTACTGATATCCCATATAAATAGTACTGAGCATTGGCTTGAAAATACTGCTATTCGGCTGCTGATTATGACAGTATTTCTGGACCTGCAAAAAGCCTTTGATTCGGTTGATCACATAATATTGATAGATAAACTGTGCAAAGATGGTATCAAAGGAAAAGAAAGAAAATGGTTCAACTCATACTTAAATGGACGAAAGCAGTTTTTTTCGTAAACGGTCAAAGGTCAAAGACCGAGGAAGTTCTGTGTGGCATTCCTCAGGTGTCATGCTTAGGTCCCCTCCTTTTCATTGTGTACCTCAATGACTTTAAGAGTTGCTTGGACTTCTCAAAAGCAAACATGTATGCCGATAATAAACACACAGAAATTGCATCTCATGACATAGAAGAGCTCATCGTGGGAGCATAGTTTCTTGGGGGGGGGGGGGGGGGCAAGCAAGGGTTAATAATGTTATCAGGCAATCAGCAGTTCTGTTTATATATTGCATTAGCCAATCAAAGTGTTGTTTAAAAGACAATAGAAACCTACATCCGAGCAGGTCCTGTTGGCCATGGAGCCCTCGAGCTGCGATGAAAGCGCCGCGCCGTTCCCGGTTTGCTGCAAGGGGTACTTCGTCCTTTCAATGAAAACAATAATTTTTTCAAAGATAAAGGGTTATCCTAAATTTATACCGTTTGGTTATCCTAAATTTACTTGAGGATTGGATCGGTTCACCGTATTCAACTGATCTTTCGATTAAGAGGTTTCATCATTGACCACCTGAGGGTTGGGACTGTTCATCTTCGTATTATCTTTTTCCTTCTTTGTTATTGTTTTAAAGCGTCTTGTTTTACTAGCCTGCTTTGTTTTCCACATCTCTTCTGGACGGTCGATCAAGACACTTTCTGTGACATTGTTCACATTGTTGAATTCAAGAGGAGAGAGGATGCTAGGACCGCTGGGGTTACATTTGACGTTTTACTTCCACTTTGATCCTCATGGGGGTTTGTAGCAGTCTCTCTCACTTGGCTGACGTCCTTGTTATTCAGCTTGAAATTTTCGATTTTCGACTGGAAATTTTCTTCCCACAATTTTTGATTGTTAATCTCAGTTCATGAAAACGTCAAGCCAGGCCAAAGCCAGTCAAGGGTTTGCCTGATGCTTATGTTTCTATTTACAGCTGAAGGAACCCCTTCAGCTCCATGGCAATAGTATAGACTGGAAGGTAAGAAACCATAAAAAGGTTCTTAATAATATCACTTTGGAACAAAGCAATCAAAACAACAACCATGCATTAGCAGCAACATGCAAAACAAGGAGCAATTGGAGTTGTTGGTATTGATAATAAAATGTATATCCACTTCATGACACTTGCTAGTTTTGTAATGAACAACAGCTTATAATATAATGAGAATACAGTGTGTTCTTGTCTCACGTCTTGTGCTCTCTCTAAAATCAACAACGCTTTACAATATAATTACAAAACATAGAGTTCTGGCTTCATCTCTGTGCACTTTCTACAATCAGCAACAATTCATAATATTATTATTTGAAAACAGATGGTTTTTTGTCTTATGTCTTATGCTCTACCTGTAATCAGCAACAATTTATAATATAAGCAGAAAACATAAAATTGTTGTCTTGTATCTCATGCCCTATCCATAATCAGCAACATTCTATAGTATAAAGAGAAATCAGAGAGTTTTTGTTAAATGTCTTGTAAAGATACCGTAGGTTTTTTCTCTTTGTAAACAGGAAAATGACCTCTCAATTAATAAACTAGTAATAGCCATCACTGCGTTTATTTTCAAAAGCTTAAAAAGTTCTGAGAGACATGTATGTAATCTATAATTGTAAAGCCAATCTGTTTGCAAGTACCAATCGTCTTGAAATGAACGAAGATCCTCTGCTCATCTCCATATTCCTAAGCTAATCCTTGAATTCACCAAAAAAGGATTTCATTACTCGGGCATTGAGACTTGAAACGATATTCCAGATGATATCAGAGAACCTATTTAAAATTCATCTGCAAAGTCATTTGATGAGCCTTGATAATTAATTCAAGTCCCACGAGAACGACTTCTGACTGGAAGATCAGATTTATTTGATTACTATCTTTTATTCTTCGTTTAAGATTTTGTGAGTTATTTCTTACTGAAGGGATATCGTTATTTGAATGAATTATATATATATACGAGTGATACGCATATATATATATATATATATATTATTGATACGAGTGATACGCAAATGTTAAGGAATGGAATAGCAACTGTGAATTCGAGATCAGGCAAATTTCTTCATTTAAAATTATATGTTTGAATTATAGTTTTTCTCTTTTTTGAGCATGAATTGCCACAATTTTATAATAATCCTTTTCCCCTTTTGATAAAATATGCTGACTCGCTTATTTACGTTATATTTGTGCAATCTACTAACGAATAATTTGCCGCTCAGGAATTCATTCCACCAATCGTGAAGGGTTTCTTACATCACTACAAAATCAAGTAAACCCAAAGGTCAACTAACACTGTACCATGGATCAAGAATAATGCTTAGACGTTCTAGAACACCGAACCCCTTTCCCCCAAGTTCATCGATTGGATTGCCCGTGAATAGCAAAATGCACATGACTTTAATTTTGAAGATGAAGATGTGGGACAAGTCACACAAATGGTGGAATATTTAGTGGAATATTGGACATATTTAGACAAACGATAAGAATACACCACCACAGTTTACGCTGCCATTCGCTGTCGAAGCTGATAAGTGCCTGATTGGACGAACCTATTTTAACTAAAGTTTCCATTTCGTGAAGGGTTCCTTACATCGCTACAAAAGATTTTGTAAGTTGTAGATTTTGTTAGATGTTGTAAGGTATATCGAACAAGATTATTTTGAATGTATGTCTCTCGCTTGCTTTTTGAGGCAGGAATCAATCATTAATCAGCCAATCATTTGCACTTTGAATTTAATTCCTAATCGACTTATTGTTTTGATAGTTCCTGCAACATAAGGTGGGCTCAAACGGCATATTATTCACACAGAGACGCAGTATCATTTTTACGAGTGAGGGGACTTTGAAGATTGGGCGTGGCCCTATTAGGGCCTGGTCACTCAAGTTCATACTGGGATAATGACAAGAAGCCTTCATGTTTAACACAAGTGCAACAGGCATAGATCACATTGCACTTTGTGTAGTGCGATTAAAAGCAAATAACTTTAACATAACACAGCGGCATAGAAGTGCGAGGGCTACAGCTTTTCTGCCTGCCCCTGGCTCCGGTGCGCCTGTCACATGCCGAAAAGCGTTGAACTAAATAGAAAATACAATTGAGTAGAACTAAATAGAAAATACGGCAATTGATTCAAATGCCGTCCGCAGTGCAACCGTTCTTCTTAGGTTTTTGTTTGTTTCAAGAAATTTTTCTCTAATATAAGTCAGTGAAAGAAAATTTTCAGTGCCATTACTTGCTGTATGGCGAATTCCATCGCATTTTTAAAGGTGTTTTCACTGGGCGACAAAACACAAGTGCAGATCTAGAAGCAATGACCGTAGGTCTGGAGGTCTTGGGCTCTGTAAGCCCCCCCCCCCCCTCCAGTGGGCACAGATGGCGGAGCCCCTGGGACCTCATGGTATTTTACTATCTCTGAGGCCTTAAAATGGCAAAGGATCCTGAAAAGTCTCCATCTGCACCTTAATAGAACACCTTAATAGAAAAACACAAGAGATTATTATTATTTACTATTATCTATTTATTTCCAGTAGGCGTCTAAAAATAGCTACATGATAAAGCTAATTAAAGCCTACTACAAAGTAAAATTGTTTAAAATAAAAAAGAGAAATATAAATACATCTAAAATAATAACTAGTTAAATATAAGTACATATATACAGATTAAAAATGCTGAAATGTTTTTTATAGTTTTTTTAGTATTTGCTATGGCATTTACTCTTTCAAAAACCCAACCAGAGCCAAGAAAGGCCTAGACAGTCGACAGTTACATTCCTCTCCTTTCCATTTTGGTCTCCTTTTACAGCTGGAGAGGGTATCTGATTGTTTCATGTCATTGGGAGGTGCCTGCCACAATCTGTTCCCCAGAAACGAAACTGTCTCTAGGCCATAGCACGTAGTGTGCGCTTGTGGCAGTAGTAGATTATGGCAGCTTCTTAACCCATAGGTAGAGTGATTTTCAATAAAGATTTCCTTCACGAAGAAAGATTGAGCTCCCATTTTGTTTTATAAACCTCGATCATCAACAGTTGTAAATTCCTGATGTGGATTAGGACCGCATTGTCTCTAGCAGCATTGTGTCAAAATAAGACCCCTTCCATATTCTTCCTGAGAAACTTTTATTGAACCGTTAAAAGGGGATTTCTGTTATGTCATATCTGCTTAAGAATATTACAAAATATGACGTTTCATATAAAGCTGAGTAAAACGATGCTCATTAAGATAACTTCTGTTGCCCTAGTAGGCACTCAATCTTCCTATTCGATGCAATCTTGCAAAAATGAGTGATACAACCAGTGTTCCAACCCTACATGCATTTCGCCTTGTAATCCTGTGTCGATTGTTCTCATCAGCGATTTTGAGGCGAAACATTGGAATTTTATGCCAAATGTAGACAATAAAACTGTTTTTGTTTATATATTTTTCATGCTCTAGTATACTGCTACTTCTTGCTACAGTAGCTACAGTACTTATATTGAAGGCAAGCAAAAACAACATTTAAAATTTTATTGTTGGTTTTTATCATCTTTCTGCTTGTCAGTTTTCCTCGTGCCTTGTCGCTCAGTTTACAAAATTTTTGTTTCCTGGGTGACAATTTTGATGAACTGGGCGACATTAATTCGCCAAGTTATACAGTGAAAAATGCTATGATGAATTCCCTTCGAAAACGTGTTTCTAAGAATGAAATCGAGGCAATGAAAGACAACATATTCCTGAAAAATAGTATTAGCATGAATTTTTATCACTAGACACAAAATTTAAATCATTTTTCCCATTCAAATAGCATTCAACACGTTTAGCTACGATTTGATAGAAGAAACGTGATTTTGGCCTTAAACGAGATTCAAAACATCAAAACAAGACTAAAAGCCCTAGAATTTGCCCTTATAACATCGATTTTAGTCATTTCAAATCAGACGCCATACTTATTATGTACTTAATGGTATCTTATATTTATATGGCACTTCAAGCTCAAGGATGCGCCGTCTGAACCAAGCATCAGAATCAGCAACAGAGTTTCATACATCTCCAAGAAATTTGATTTAAAAGCTTCCTGTAAATCCCCTGAAAATATAAAAAATTTTGCCATTCTCTTCTTGACACCTAGACCCTCCTTTTTTTTGCTTATAAGTCCTACCTCAACACTGGCACCGCGGAACAGGGCTATAGCCCCACCTCAACGTTTTTCTAATAGTCAGAAAACGTTTTTTCAAAGATATGAAATGTCTTGTCTTTGTCAATTTAGCCTAAGCACCTGTCGCTTAAAAAAACAGGCACCTCAATTTTGTTTAAATTTGTTTAAGATCGTTTAAAATTAGAACAACCAAAAACTGGAAGCTCGTTTCTTTTTTTAACTTTTCTTTAAATATTGCACGTGGTCTGCTTCGTTTAAACTTGCACTGGGAATTTTTAACCACTAACATTGGATGAACATGAGGTCAAGTCCTCCAAAATAGTCTTTCCTTGCTCCTAGAAGGGGCAAGAATCAAAAATTTTCTTGAGAGACACCCCCAAACCCTATTTCTTCTCCCTTCACCTATCTTCACCATAACACTGTTCCAATTTAAGAGCATGCGGTGACATCGTTCAACCTCAATACCTGCAAAATGAGAATATCTTTCTTTCTGTTGTTCAGCGATGCAAATAATGGAAGTTTTGGTGAATCCATCCAATCGTGATCTTTTCGCAAAACGCGCAACCTTAGGTTACCAGTTTGCTACTGGCAAAGGCTCCTATCTTTCTTTGCTTTTGGAATATTGCAAAAGAGCATAGCAATTTGAAAATAGCATGGATGGTAATCTGTCACAAAGGTCTTTTAACCAATCGTGGATAATGAATAAAGAATACACTCAGGGACGCAAATTGACGGATAATTTTGGGGTGATGAAGTAGTATATATTCAAAACAAACTACAAAATTAGACTTGCAGATACAGCTACAGATATAGATACAGATACAGATACAGATACAGATACAGATACAGATACAGATACAGATACAGATACAGATACAGATACAGATACAGATACAGATACAGATACAGATACAGATACAGATACAGATACAGATACAGATACAGATACAGATACAGATACAGATACAGATACAGATACAGATACAGATACAGATACAGATATAGATACAGATACAGATACAGATACAGATACAAAGGAATTTTACCAAAAATTTTCTGTCGTCGAACGTTCAAAATTATTTTCAACTAGGATTGGCGCTGGATAGAGTATAAAAGCTTGTGAAGGTTAATAAATAGCTAGAAACCCGATAATAAGTCGCAAAACTGGGAACGTATAATAGATCTGCTAACAGGGACTATCCCATTCATTTGCGTATCAGGCTAATACCCTTGCAAACCGATTTTTTGATTACCTTATCATTCTTCTTCACCCTAAACAACCTTCTGCTCTATCACACAATTGCCGCTCAAAAGCTCTAGTTGTAGGAGGCTATCTATAGCCCCGTTTACACTACACCAACTAACCTGGGTTCGCCCTGGGTTAGAACTAAGCCAAGTTAGATTTTTTTAGTGCAAACGCAACTAACCTAGGCTAGCCTCGGATTAAACTAACCCATCTTTGGGGGGTGGTTCGACCTGGGGCTAACCTTGGTTAGCTTCCCCGAAATGTAGAGTAAACGCAAATTTGGGGCGAACCAGGGTTAGGATGACTATATATGCATGCGCATTCACAAATTATGCGCTAATTTTCAACGCTCTAACAAGGAAAGCAGTTTTTTTTGACGCGAGTCAGTGAAAATCTACACCATGAGCGAAAGTCAAAGTAAAACTGACAGAGGGTCGACGTAGGACGATGAAGAAGGCAATAGTGAGGAAAATCTCATTATCTCATGCATGGAGAAAACGCTGCATTTCAAGAGAAACATTTGCCTCATGAAATTCCCCAAAGTTGACTTTTTTCCACCACTTTGCTTCTGGAACCTGAATTTTAATATCCACTGTGCGCATGCGATGTACAACCAACCCAGGTTCGCCCTAGGTTTGTGTTTACACTGTGGTGTGTGCTAAGGGCAGTGTAAACAAAGCAGGGTCGAACCTTGGTTAGTTCTAACCCGGGGCGAACCCAGGTTAGTTGGTATAGTGTAAACGGGGCTTATATTTCAATAGCTAAGACAAAAAAGTGCATGTAAACAAACAGGAAAGATGTATTCTAATTTCTGTTGTATATTACAAAAGTTGCTGCCGACGTATCGTTCAACAATTCAATATAGAGCAGTGCGTTGGTTGGAACAGGGTTGGCGCTAGGACTTGCCGACAGGGTTGATATGCTCCCTAATACATGATTGGGCTATGTTAAGTCAGGAAGTGTTGAGCCACATTTTAGTTACTGCTGCTCGGTTTGCCGTTGTTGTATTGACACCAAACTTAATTCTCTCCAAAATAGCCAGAATAGATCTGTAAGAATTACTAAAAGTAGTCTCTACGATGCTTCAGCTGCCTCCGCCCCCCCCCCCTCCCTGCTCCAAGATCTTTACGGGCCATCAATTAAAGTTCTTATCAGACAGGAAAAAGAGATACTGACCTATTAGGAAAGAACCCACTTGCTCCTCAATATTTAGGGGAACTTTTTAGTAATTGTTTAGAGGTTAGTGATCTTATTCCTCGCTCTAAAAAAACAAACGTACAGTTACCTCTGTCAAGAACATGTACAGGTCAAAAATCATTTTCTTATCGTGGTGCAATATTATGGAATGAGCTAAGTAAAGAATCTAAATTAACAGTAGGGTACCGGTCATTCTTACTTATTCAATATACTTAAAAAACACCAGGTTAAGGAAATTTTGGTTGAAAATCGCACAGCACCTTCTCCAAAGACATACCAACCCCTTTTCAATCCGCCTCACGTGCAAATTCTGTTCCAATAAGTTATCATAAGTCATCATATCTTTGATGCCTTGAAATTTTATGACTGAAAACTAAAGATTAAGATCTAAATTTGGCTCAACAACGACGAAATCAAACAACAAGGATCTGGTCAAAAGATCAGAACATAAGCAGAGCGTGACTAATTATCTTCTTCTTCCAACCTCCTTGGCCTTCCTGCTCCTTATCGAGAAAGGAATCCAATGAGACCCAGCCTCGTTTGAAGCAAGTTCTGTATCGCCGTCCAGAATCATGCAAATTCTTGTATCTATATTGATATGCATTGCAGCATAATCGGTTAGAAATACCTCCTTACATTTTGTAAATCGAACCTTATAACGGACAACAAACTGAAAATGGCTTCACGATTTTTCGCCTCGCTTGTTTTCTTCTAAGGCTATACACAACCTTGGTCTGTATGGTTCAAGTGAGACTGACAAACCTGAGGTTCCATCATAATTTACAAATACAAATACAAAATAATTTATAGTGAATGAATTAAACCAAGATTAATCAAAATAGTTGACCGTCCAGCACTCAATTAATAACAAGTCTAAAGACCATTAATCAACACAAAAATGTTGTGATACATTAAATACAAAACACAATTGAAAAGAGACCTGCCAGCAATCGGTAACGGACTTCTTCCGTTAGAAATTTCCCCGACCGGGAAGGTAGCAGCCTCCTGTCCCCTCTCAATTGCAACCCCTTCTTTGGAACAAGTCGGGTTTGCAGAGACCATACGTCGAAAGTCTTCTGCTAATATATTAACATTTAACAACTTCACGTTGAGTAACAATGTTTAAGATGAAATAATGATAATATCCGCTAGGATGATCCGAAACAAAAATCAGAAAAACTTTTTAAATATTATTTCTTTTAGCAAGGTTTCTAGTGATCGACCATGTCCAACTTTGCCGAAGACAATTGTGGTAACTGAAGTCAAAGAAAGTAACCTGCAGGACTGTGACCAATGCGATGACTTTTCTGAGTTTAGGGCAAAATATAAAGAACTGATGGCGACAAGGAGATTTTTACATAGCATAAGTTCGTAACGGGTGCCAACCTTAAAAATGGAAAAGTTATCTCGGAAAAAAGAAATTTGGGGTCAAATAGATTCCCTCAGTGATTATCTTATGGTCCTCTGTATTAGACAATTCAGTGGAGCAGTCAAAAAGACCACGAACGATATAGACGTATGAAGAGAACGAATTACTCTGGCTGTCCGATGTTACTTGCATTTGTAAGGGGCAAATGTTGCAGCAAACACATGGGATATACATTATACTCTATTCTTGTAAACCATAGGAAACACCCCTTCCCCCAATTGAAGGAAATGCACGTATCTGAAAAGTATTACCGATGGGTTAGACTTCATATGTCTGATGAAAACAAGAGATAGACTAAAAAGGCAGCCCTCAAAAGTTAACGAACAATACAGTTTGATTTATAAAGATGGAAATGACATAGATTTAATTCTCTCAATGACTGGACAAATAGTAATATTTCTCCAAAAGAAGCTTCGAAAACAATCAATGAAGTTCTGAGTAAAGGATCACGATCCTGAAATTTTGGTTTTGTTAAGGATTCTGGCAGTACAATTTTTAACAAGTAGGTCATGTCAGACACAATTGATTACTTTGTTTTCACATTTGGCAAGGATTAGCTAGAAAAATAGATGCTGCACAAAATCCTTTTCTGTCAAGTGAAAATCCTGGTAATGATAGTAGTATTAGAATGGAACATGTCAAAGCAGTTCCATTAAAATCTCAAATGCAATTGACTTTGTGACGCATGAAACACCTTACATTACTTTCGATTGCAAAATAGTTAGATCGGTCGATTGCAAAATAGTTTCACACCAATAGTCCTCCCTGAATAGTTTAACACAAAACACATTTCATTTTCATTTCCTTGTTCTCTTGAAATTCTTTACCCATCGGGTACTCGCTTGTCTCTGATCGTTTTCTACATCAATTGCAAATGGCTTTGTCAATAACTTGTTACTCAGATTCGGCATTTCTTTTGTTCGTACAGATTACATTCAGAGTATGTTACAAATAAGGGTAAAAAACAATAAGGAATACTAGCTGTTACCGATTTTATCATATTGATTTCCTTTCATAGTACAAAGTTTCTCAAGATGATAGGCATTGCACATCTTGCATGTTTTGGAAACGGCTTTTATTAGATCTTCAATGTATCTTAATTTTGGCCCCTTTTACACGATGCCGATACGACTCCGGCTCGATATGACACCGGTGTCAAACCATGCCGGTGTGTGATTTTTGAGTCCCGTTTACACGATGCCGGTGCGATATCATTTCGGTTAGCAAAAACAATGGTTTTTATTCTGCGCTTGCGCATCAGCCAGAAAAAAGGCGCCAAACACATAGCAAAGAGAGAGAAACAAATCACAGTTACACAACTCTTGATCGAAGGAAAAAAGCGAAAAAAATGCCACCAAAAAAGAAGACGAAGACAGATGAAAGTCAGGAAAAGTCTACCTTATTCACTTGGAGTGAAGAGGAGCTAGAATTACAATTAAATGTTATTTAACACCACATTGTCGTGTCTGATTTTGTTAAAAAGTGCCGCAGTTCGTCACAAAGCTCAGTTAAAGTGGCCTTTGACAATCTAAAATTTTAGATCCATTCTTCAAATATGACAGCATCGTCTTGAAAATTCTGCTACCTTTTACCAGTTTTCCCCGGCCTAGTCCAAAATCACTTCGGTTGCGTTTCTTCCTCATCTTCTCTTCCCCTTTCTGAGGGTTCATCACGGAAACCGAAGCAAGTAAATTCATTAATTTATTTGTTCTTCTTTTATGATATGCAGTCGTTTGCAAAATAAGTACAAAATTGGCTTGTAACAGTGCAGCAATGGTTTCGATATAACTGTGATTGAGTGCCATTTTGAAAATGGAATAAAATTCGTGACCATAAACAAAAGAAGATTATGCAAATAACCCTAGATTTGATTGTTTTTGCCCTCGAATTCCAAGCGAAATGAAATCGTTTCGATGCGACGCCGGTTTTGGCCGTTTACACGACGCCGCTACCACGCCGGTATCAAATCGAACCGGTGTGGCTACCGAACTGGGTTTTCACACCTTTTATGCCGGCGTCGTACCGAACTCGTGTAAACGGGTGGTCAAAAAACAAAAGATTCCACACCGGTGTCAAATCCAACCGGCGCGGCACCGGCATCGTGTAAACGGGGCCTTAGAATTGAAAATGTTAAAGGAGGACTCCTTGTAAATCAGCATTGCTACAGAGGAACCCTTCTAAAAATATTTGAAATGGAAAACGAAATGAAAAGAGAAAAATGAAATGAAATTGAATGGAATGAAATGAAATAACTTAGAATGAAATGAAATGAGATGTAAAAAAACGAAAATAGAAATGAAATGATTTTGGGTTTATGTCGCTGTCATAAACTGTTGCAGGAGTTTAAGTAAAAAAGCACTTTAATTTCTGCAGCGACAGACTGATAACGATTGGGTCGCGGAGTTTTTAATTCAGCAACAGCGGGTTAAAACTCGGTGACTTCAAATTCAATCAATGGACAAAGTTTATCGAGTTTCAGCCTATTACAGAGTATCGGCCTATTAACTTGGCTTTGAGAACTGTTTACCATCGAAATAGAACCCATCAAAAATTGCAATTTGTGGCAGAGGTGGGATGGTTGTGAGTTAACTAAGGACGTTTTGTCAATTGATTTTGAGTTCTTCAATGTTCTTGGGTCCTTCTTATAATGTTGAATATGTTACAGCTGGTGTAAAGAACTGTGAAACGGGGGTTAAGCCAACGCAAGCTGATGCTCCGGTTAGAACAGATTCAGTTGATATTTTCCTGTTGCTCTTTCCATCTATTATCACAAAAGAAAGAAAAACTAATGTAGTGGCAGTTTCATTTTTAATAACATCGCAAATACAACAGAAGGATTAAAGAACTACACGCTAACGCATGATATAATTGACCTTACAACAAGGTTGCGTTTGATCTATCTAGCAACTATTGATATTGCAGGGCATGCTGATAGGCCACTCCTGAATTTTAATTTTCATTCATGAGAGAGATAAATTTTCAGAACTTTTTATGACTGAGCATGGGTCAGGCCAGTGGCAGCACCAGCCTCCAAAATTAGGGAGGAAGGGGGTAAGATGATGGTTGTTTCGAATTCAATGCTACTGCTTTAGAAAAGTTTAGAAAGGTCAAATCACTTTTTTGATTAATTTGAGAAAGTATGTGACGATGTAACGAATCGTAATAAGGACCTACCCAGTGGCGTAACGCACGCAAAACTAAGGGCCCCCGCAAAATTAGGCCCCTAGGGGGGCCACAAGAAATTTTGTGAAATTTTTTCTCATATAAGCGTTTCTTAATAATTGTTTTGTTGATGTTGGTTAATATTGTTTAACAATTGCATGTCAAAAATTAATACAATTAAGGGTAATTTCGGGCTTAGCCTGTAAACTTGATTTGCGAAAAATAGGGGCCCTAAACCACTACTTTGACTAAGGCTACGTTTGACCCAGGCTCCTTAAACTAAATTCAAGGCAACAGAATCGTGCGTTTTCTTTTGCAGAAGCAATGTTCACAGGATTATGTTCAGTCGTTTTGCCACCTACAAAATTTTTCTTATGTTCACACACTGGACACGCAAGCAATGTTGAGTAAATTTCAGTGCAAATGTCCGGTCGTTTTGCTAGGGCTTAAGACATTTTGGAAAATCTTAGAACCTTGCCCGGCCTACTCTACAGAAGTCACAATGCCCGTGAACTTTGGATGTGTGGGACTGAATTTGTGGAAAGATTTCTCAGTGGCAGTGGGAAAGGAAAAGGCAAAAAAGATTTGACGTCATTGCACACTTTTTATTAATATACTTCTAATTTCCATTTTCATTTTTACAGCTTTTTGATGATGCAGTTGAGACTTCAATAAATAGCTTAAACAATAGGTTGTTGTAATTTTGCACAAACCAGTGTGAATAGTGCAAATGTCGTCTGCTATTTGCTTCTTTCGATCCAATCAAAGTGTTTGTTATTATTGAACATTGAACAGCTTTTCTAGGCTAATGCTTCAACAATGAAATCATCTCATTGTCTAAATTATTGGAAAAGTTGATAAAAAATAAGATTAATCGTATCCTTCTGCGATTGATTGATAGTGAGTTCACATTCCCTCTACTTGTTTTCTTACATTTGAGCTGTTTTGGCCGGGAAGGGAGGGGGACTAGGCAGGCTATTTAAAAAACCTTTTTTATTACCTACCCATTTTCATTACTTACTTGGAACACTCTGGTCACAGATCAAGAAATGCAAAGGTAAATTCTTATTACACGAGGCACTAAATCATATTTCTCTCGCCCCTCTTCCTTTCACTTTGAAATAGATAATAACTATTTGGAGAAGAAAACTCTAGGAAATCAACATGTTTTGGCAAAACAAGGTATTTATCTTTTAAGAACCATTGCAATCCATTTTAAATAGCGAAGAAGCAGTAACTACGTTTCTTTATACCATCGCTTATTGTGGGACAAACCATGGCTCTCCTTTAATAAAAGCATGCAGTTAAAGGTTTCCAAAAATGAAAAAACTAATATAAAGATATTTTGATCAACTATAAAAGACCATAAGAGACAGGTAATAATTTTGAAAAATAAATAAATACAGTACTAAAGAAGGTTTAGAAAGTGAATCTTAAATCAAAGAAATGAATGTACTAAAATCATCAATTAAAGGTGTCTACAGTGATAAAAAAGAAAGTTTCTTAAATGTTAAGATAAATTTCATAAAGTGATTAATTCTACTCAACAATAAATACGTGTCAAATTTGTGCTATAACCTAAATAAATTTGTCTTTTACTGCGCTATACAAGATCGTTATAACTCTGCCTTGCATCAAGGCACATATCACACATTTTTTTATTATGATAGTTATTACTCTTCAATCTATTTACTGCTCATGTGCATTTCTGACAGCTACATTTATCTGCGACTCTTATCCACTTTACTCTGTACGATCCTCCAGGACATGACAACAGTACTGGTCTTGGCTTTGTCCTCACGCTCTTGCAGCAGTTACATGCTACTGTAAAGTAGGGGTAGTCGAGTCGAAATGCACTTCCTGAACGACAAGTGCCTTGGCAGAACTTGACCCGGACTCCTAAAAGATAAATGATATTGACTCATGTTCATGTATTCATACAATGCCTGTAACATTATTGGGTATCGGGATGTCACATATGTTGCATCCTGTGTCTGTGATCAATTGCAGTCTTGCTGGTAAGTGTCTACTGCGTTTAACGTACTGGTGTTCACTGTTTTTCATGCTTAAAGTCAATTTGCTTAATAGCGTGCTTAATTTACGCTCATCTATAGAGCATCTTCTGTGTCTATTCTAATCTTGGCCTAGGCACATATGCAGTTCTCCTTACACTTTAAAAAGAAACCCTTAAGAAAACATTAATGCAGTTGATGTACTGCAATAGATGAACGTAATAACTATTAACAACAATCCGTTTTTAAACTATGGATGCTGCTCTTGCAGGGAGTTGCTTCTTGCCACTCTGAGGATGCATTTTAAGTTCTTCTTTGTAATGATTTGATATTGCCAGCATATAGATGTGTGCAGAGGTAGCTATCAATCCCTTCTTTGAGACTTGTACAGTAAATGTCTAAATGCCTTTCTTTGCAAATTGTGCCATGTTCTTAGGACTCTTGAAAATCATTACATGCCTCTTTGTAGGATTAATATTCGTAGATCTGTAGCGATTTGAGGTAAGAATCGTTTTCTTATCTAGGCCTATTTCTTTAAATACTCTTAAAGTGCAATAAAAAGATTTTTTTTTTAACGTAGGCTCATTTTAAAAAATCTTTCTCCCGAAAGGAATTGTTACTTAAGGTGAAAAATTGACTTGAATCTTTATAGAAATGGTGATTAAGGCTCTCAGCAGGGTGTTCAAGATAATTCAACCATCTGATATCCCAAAATTCATGTTGTTTAGCACCTTTAATAAATATATCAATGATTGTTTACTTATAAAGATGTATCTAAAAATCCAATTTATCACATCTCGCATGATTCAACTCCAGCAAAGCATTTGATTACAATTATCTTTAAATACTATACTGGACAGAACGTAATCTAATTATCAATGTCAATTTTAGTATTGAGTGCTATTGACAAGAAGCTCTTGAGTGTAGTGTTGCAGTTTTAAAAATAACTTGATGATGAACCATTGGCCTGGGTATCATTTGGTATAATGATATTTGTCACTGTACTAACTATTCCTATCTATATTACACATAAGTTATCATGGTACAGATGGATATGTTTATGGGTCTCTGCACGATGTTTGCACTAATTCGTCGGACAAGAGTATTTAATCGATAATAGATGTTAGCAGCTTGCTTACCGCTTTTACTGCATCCATCCTGATCTCGAATCGTCACCGTTGTTGGTTCTAAGTTGCAAGTAACACCCATGGAAGCCCACGGGTCGCCAGCGTTGGTTGGAGCCACGATCGTCGCCAGCGCAGCCATTAATACCAAAACCGGTAAACTTTTGATGTTTTTCATTGCTGTGAAATGCTTGTCTATAAAATAAAAATGGTACTGTGAGTAAATTTTAAAATTTTTTCAGTTCTTCAAAAGGCGTCAATATATACTCACTCTAACAATTTAACTGATGAACTGATTTGAGGTTGCGTCTATGATTTCACATGTCAATAGAGCAATGCACAACAGGCGTGGCTATTTGAATAATACAAAATATATAGATATATAGACATATAGGACCCCCGTCTTGGAACCTCTCGAACGTGTGAAAATGTTTTGATATTCTTGGCAATTTGAGTCCATAAAAGGATTTATAGGGCAAGGGCTTTTGCATTTTTAACGACGGGGAGGTTTATTGAGCGAATATGGCAACCTATGCCAAGTAAGTTCCTCCTTTCACTAGAGACAACGGGAAACGAATCACTTCCAAATGGATAAATGCTTTTGCAATATCTCATTGTTTACTACAATTTCAATTTAGGTATCCAAAGAAGTCAACATCTGGCAAACTCAATGTCTTATCTGCCATTAAATCATTGCACACAAGGTAAACGCCAGCAGGATTGTTTGTAATGATGGGGAATTAAACCCTGGATAACTGATACAGATTTTAGATAGTCACAACTTCCATGGTTGGGTTTAAGTATATATATATATGTGCATATAAGAGGGGTCATTGACTATATTCTTTAAGAGGTTTAAAGATTCCCTCACAACCATCATTAATGCATGTCCACGTCCAAGCTCTAAAGTTTACTTCATAGAATACAAGGTAGAATAAAGAGTTCTAGAAGGAACTAAGTGATGTCAAAGAGTCAAATTATTACTGTTGTTGTTAGTATAGAGGCCAGGAAACGCCATTATGCTATAGGTGCTGTTTTGTACATATCGATCGTGGAAATAAATGTGAAAGTTCATGAATGAAGACCAATGTCATTGAGGGCCTTGGGGATCAGTGAGGCATAATGAGTAGCTTGCTCTTGATATCATTAATACAATGGACCGACACGCGGGTGGCCATGAGAGAGCAGGTACAATTTGTTCAAAGTTGACCTTAATTCTTAAATAGGATTCAGTGCATACCTCGCAAGGATTGTTTCCCACACAGGTTATGATATGGCTCGTGAGAAAGTTTATTTTGCATTGCTGGGAGTTTATTCTTTAAATTTCCTACTCACCCTGCCTGTATTTTCCCACATTAATATGTTAAATTTCCATGTGAAAATTTGTTGTGGTTTTTTCTAACTCATTTATTGATTTGTAAGATGATGGTACCTGTTAATGCTAGTTTTATTTAATAGCTGTTGGATGGAATGTAAGGTTTTGGTGCCATTTGCGCTAGTGAGGGTGGGCCATTCTCAAATGGTACTGCCGTGGAGCGAGCGAGTTATTTCCAACTCTTTTTCTTTAAATTTTTAAAGAAAGATCCCTAACCAAAACTGTGTTGCAAAATTTTAGAATACAACAAAATTTATTGCAGCCTCCTTTTTACGCGTGTTACTGTGAGAATGAGGTAGAAACAGGAGAAGGGTATTGAAGCGCTGGGAACCTCAGATCCCTACAACGAGTCTTTGAAAGAGTGTTACAAATATCGAACACTAGATCTTTGAATTGTAGATTCAATTAGAAACAGCATTTTTAGTCGTAAAAGTCAATGCCTCTTCAGAATTATCCAAGTGCCTCAAAAAACCGTCCTCGTAATAAGTAATCTCTAAGTGCAGGTTACATGTCGTTGGTATCTACTATGTAAAAGAGCAGTGGCTGGGAATTAACTTTCAAGTTATGGGGCAACAAATTTCCAACAATTTGTCAGCTTTTTCGACTGGATAGCAAAATTTCTGAGCAACCTGATTTTGTTATATGGAAGTGATTCGATTAAGGAAGGTGCCCCAAAAACTCCTATAGTTTCTGCCACTGTAAGAATCGTATCACAAGCACGGTTTCTACTTATTACAACCATCCAGTTTCTAAATTTGATGCAAATAGGTAATGGTCCATTAAATAGAAACTTTACGTAAACAAAAACAAAACTTCTTAAGTCGATGCCTATCTCGGGTTCTTATAATCCTGTCAAAAATCCTGATGATGCAATTTACATGTTATTTCCAGAAGATATTAGCATAGAGATAATTGATGCTTTCTTTTGGCAAGTACATCAAATGTAATTGCATATTTATAATTAGTGGGTCCAATTGGCCATTTTTCTGCATGAAAACTATAATAATCAAAATAGAAATATACCCTGCTTTGCAGGTATTTCCGCTTTTCAAATTATTTGTTTTCTGCTGCTGAAAACCGGGCAATGACTGATCCAAACTCATTTTCAAGAATTGTACAAAGTTTTACAGCGGGATTGGTGTTTGAAACATGATTTGCAATGTTGTTTATGTTATGAAGAACAGTTAAGATTCTGGTTATTTTGCTTGCTTTCCTTCAGAAGTGTAGGGCTTGGAAAGTAACCATCAACCTTTGCTACACACAATGTTCCCCTGGTAACGTATCTACTTGTATGACATTCTAGACGAAGAGCAGTGGATAGCAAGAAAAGGATTATGCAATGTACCCTTCTACTGCTGTCTAAACCCATTGCTGTGAATATGAGGCACAGCAAATCTGAAACTATGTTTGTTTCTTTTCCGCTCTAGTCTCTCTATTGGTTACCTTCTTGACTTCCTTTCCGCATGTAAGAGAGCCTCTAGGGCACATATCATTTGAAAAATTGTCAAATATAAAAGACTATAATCCCCCCTTTGACTGCATCTAATATTTTATTGCTCCCATTTTATCGACGTTAAATTTAGCCTTATATGCTTAGCAAAGATTACGACACTTGACCCTCAAGATTAGCCTTTGTAAGCAAGAGGTATTTAGGGGTTAGTAAATGTTCTCCCTAAAAGAGTCCAAGGATTACGTCCTTTAAAGGATGCTGTTTTCAATGTGCCGTCTGTAAATGCCTTTCAAAATATCTTGATAAGTACTCGTCAGTATCTATTTTGCAAGTGCAACGCTTTTAGTGAGTTATTTTAGTTAAATCTACTTCGTCTTCAACCAATCGAGTAAGCAAAATGTCTGCAATCAATGCTTGCTTACAAATTTAACATGTCCGTCAATTATGCCTACTTATACATCCACTTTTCAAGCATCATTGTGTAACATGTCATACGCCTAAAATGTCTACATATATCATAACAAATGTCTAAATTCATATAATGGTTTAGCATACATTCTACGATTATATTTTTGAAAGTCAATTCAATCGCTGCTCTGAACATTTGAACCTTTGCAATCCTTCTTGATAGTGAAGCTAATATCCAGCAGTGTTGGAAACCAACAAGCGGCCTTGTACAAAAATATCACACTGTGACTTACTGCGTCCAAACGACGCTAACAGCTATTTTTGGATGTCAACTTTTGAAGTTTATTCACTAAATTAAGGACAAAGAAGTTATAATATCTTCACTTACTTGAATTTAAGATTCTCTTCGATAGATAACTCTGCCTTCCGTTTAGCTCTTTACCCTAACCCTATCTCATCAACCCTGTTATTATACTCTAAGCGGGGGTTAATGGTCTGGTATGCACGCGGAAGCGGTGAGGGGTCAGCTGTCAATATAGTAAGCCAATTTCTCAGGCCTCTAAATGGAGCGCGGTTTTCAAGCTTAATTATTTATATGGTAAAAGTAGATTGGGTTTGTATATCCATTCCCATGGATACCTGCATTGTGAGATAAAATTATACGCATTGAATACTCAATTATGCTCGATTTCTGGGACCCGGACTTTTGCAGGTGGTTGCGTAAAAGCTCGAGGCTGCAGTCAAAGACCTGATACTTAATCAAAATTTTGGAAAGCTTTCTATGATTATGAGCGGGTAGGGGTCGGATAAACTTGAGAAACGTAATGAATAATTTCGCATTGTTGCAAGAGGTCTGTGTTCTTTACGCTATTGATCAACATTCATGACACTGGCAACAAAATTGCAATGGCCCAATAGCAACATATATGAATATAATGGACATCTTCTTAAATCAAAATTATTATCAGGTAGCTCTTTCCAAGTTATATAAAGATCATATTGGTAAATAATTTGATTCAACGATCAATATTGATCAAAATTGTATTTAATGAATACTGTTATCAACCTGACTGTTACCCAAGACGCATTGCGAGAGTATTCTACATGTGGTCTCGTCCCATCTGACCAGGGAATAGGATTAATGTGGGAAACATGAATAGTAGTTTGATGCATGGGAATATTCCCAGCATTGAACAACTAATTTTTAGCATGCTTCAATACGACTTCAACAAGCTCTTGCAGCGTGAGTGGTGCAATAAACCATCAATTTAATGATTAAAATCGACATTCGCAGTAAAGGTACTTGTGAACACAGCAAGAAATTCCTTTCTCTATAAGAAACTGATGCGAGAATCTGCTTGCGTCTCAGCCATTTATATTGGTGAAAAATTTAAAAAAAGAGGCTGTACTGCAATTCATACATTTACGAAGAAACAAGAACAGATCCTTCAAAACGATGCATCGGCTACAAACCTGATACTATGAGTATTACTCTATGCTATATCCCTGAACAAAGTACTGCTTTTACACACCAAACAACCCCTAGCTTTGATTGAGTCGGTAGTAATTCACTGGTAAGCACTGAACATTATTTTCTCTCGCGCTAAGAAAAATTTAAGAATATTCCGAGGCTCAAAATAGCAAAAAATTAAGAATATTGTGGCTCAGCAAAAAATTAAGTATTCATATAAAAATAGAAGAGTGTATCTTGCATTTTCTTATGTCTTAGCATATATCCTAGCAGAGCAAATTCTCTTCAAGAAACAAGCAAATTCCATTCAAAAAACAACGCTTTCCAAATTTTGGTTGGGCAAGGACAGGTGTAGCAGGGCGTGCGCTATCCATCACCCTATGGGTGTAGAGCTGGAGGTTTCAGTGAGTCTGAAGCTACTTGATATCGGAACAAAAGTGTAGAATTTTGCATTAATGTATCATTCTTCAATGAACTCTTTGGCAGAGTCGCCTAAGAGCCTTGTCACAATCTTTCTATTACATAATAAGAAATGTTACCTCTGAGAAGGCGTGCTCTAACAGGGACTTCTAAAGAATAGATGTTATTCCATAAAGAGTATAAAAAAGCGCCTTTGACTAAGACTTGCTTTTAAGAAAACCGCTTTCCAGGGAGTATACTATTATATAAACTGAAAGGGGGGCTCTGCCAAGTCCTTTTGACGGAAACCCAAAAAATATATCTGGCAAAATTGCAACCAAAAAAAATATATCCCTGACAACAAATGACCCAAAAAGTTAATCTTGCAAAATTCTCAACCCAAAAAAAAATAAATCGAAAATTGACTACCTAAAAAAATATCAGTATTTCTGAAATCCAAAACAATAAAAAAATTAAAATATTCAGTTCCAAAAAGCAAGCTGAGCCTCCTTCACACAATTCTTTCCAGTATGCTCCCCGGAGACCGTTTACACGTTGACTATATCAGTTGATGAACAATGAATTTAGTCTGTTTGCAACAGTTTTGAATTAAATTACAAAGAATACAGGTTGTCTGACATTTGACGAGCGAATTGAATTTGATCTTCGTTTGGTGATAACATGATGGGAGGATCGACAGTGATAACACGACAAAGGGTATGGTCACATGACTTGCAATGGGTCAAACAAGCCTCAGCCAATCCAGGTCCATGAACAATAAATTTGATACAGATATCAGTGTTTTTAAATTTGATACATAAATACCTGAATTGTATCAAGTTGTATCATCATAAAAATCAAAGCCATCTGATGAAAATGGAGGATCGTCCCTTTCATCCAATTTAATCCCATGATTTTTGCAGGCAGTATACCTCAAGTTGCAGCGTTTGGATTTTATCAAACTGTGTTAAACATTTTTAATCGATGCATGTGTTGATGTTTGTAATTTCTGATAATTTCTGCAGTAAATATAGAACCGGGGAATGAATGGGTCAATTGAGTTGGCTTTCTTTGCTAATGACACTAAATGAGAACTAAATGAGATTTCAAGTAGAGGCGGCAAATGTAAAATTCTGCTCATTCTGCCGTCATATTTGGGCTAGCATTAATCGTTTGCAGGGAGCAATTTATAACTATTGCGCCAAGTGTCTCTACAATCTCCCATCGTTCCTGTGAAAACAGCAAGTGCCTTGAAATCTCAAAAGTGAAACACTAAAATTTGGCATGAGTACTAAGTGCAAATGCACAAGCTTACCTTACTGATAATAAAGGTGAACTAAACTATCTTGAGCTAAAATGATGCTTCAACATTCAGCCTGTAACATGAAGTGCTTGGCAAACAGTTCTTAACCACACGAAGATAGCGTGTATAGCCAAATGTGCTTAATGATCATTAATTGGACAAATGATATCAAGGCAGTTGTAAATGGCTTAGATATCACGTGAGAGTTATAATGTCACACACTTGACATATGATACTTGTGTCAGGTGTATGACAGAAATGAGATGAAAGCTCAGGTGTGCTATTGAAAGTGCTCTTGACATTTGCTATGATCATTAAATAAGACACGTGACATTCGCTTTTTGGTGTTAAGCATTATCGAGATGCTCAAGTGAAATAAATCGTATCGCGATTAAAAGCATTGTTTTTTAAATGCAAGGCGTGTTTTTTGATCGGATAGCGATGATGACTGTTTGGTGATTGAAACCAGCTGTGTGATTGGGTGTTATGCTTATAAAGAAAACTTAAAGTCCAAAAGGTTAATGGGAAATAGGATTCCATGCTTACAGCTCAGAAGTGTGGTGATCTCATGGAATAACCCTCCTTAGCTTTGGTTGCAATTGCTTCATCTAAGGTCTCAAATTCTTGCAATCGTCACTTGAAGTGTGTAATTTGTTGAAATAAATGACCATATTTTGAAAGCAAAAGTTTGTTTTGGGGGTGGTGGGGGGGGGGGGGGCTGGTGGTTCATAGGAATGGGATTGCGAGGTTGCTTACTCTACCTATCATAAAATATCATATAATAGCCAAGGCGGGACACATTTTCTATCAAATTAATCTCTCCGCAAGCTATGGCAGAGCACAGCATAGTCTTGCAGGTGAATAGTGCCATCACCCTCTAGAGGATGATCTACACCCCTCATTGCTCTCGTCTTGTTCAACTGATTTTTTGGATGACAAACTATTATGCGCATCAGTGTCTGCAAGTCCGTATTTCAAATATGAATTGTTTTTGTTCGTTTTCAACGTTACTTGCAGAGCAAAATAGGGGGCTATGCTTGAACTGAAAACATCATTGGAGAGGTTTGCTATAAAACCTTTTATCTGGCGTTTGATCTCTAGACAAACCTTGCTTCAAATCGTCAATTTTTAATCATTTGTAAGAAGACAGCATGTGGCATTGTGTAAAATCTCGAGAATTGGCCATGTATCTGCAAATCTCAGACATGCAATGTTGGTTATAGCAAATACTAAATGGGTATTGTCATTTTTAGAAAAGGAGTACCTGTGGGAAGTCTAGATCTTCACTGCAAGATCAAGTTATAAGGTTGAATTTCAGGGCCATGTTGCCACTGGCTGACCAACGTTACTATTCTCCTTCATGCAAACATGCCATTTAGTTATGCTCGTCTTTCCTAGACGTAAACAATCGAAATACATTGTCTGGTCGAAAGATCAGCAAAGAAATTGTTAAACAGCAAGGATAAAACATCTAGTAACTGGTGAATATTCCTTGAATACAACTTGACTGCGCTCTGAAATGCAAAAACACGTGCTCTGCCCAGAGAATAGCTAGTCAATCAAGACAGGCATCATCAATAAACACATTTTTATTGGCATAACGCCCAACTACCAAACCTGAACCTGGATGTGCTCTAACACTGGCTAACTACCTTAGGGCTTTTAGATTTGCTGCATATATAGAAGCCTTAACGGTACATTCCTTGTTTTACTGCATATAAAGATATCGGGTTCTGAAAAACCTACAATCTCAGTACATCTAGCCGTGTATGTCAGAATGGGACGGCACCAGAGGCGCATGCCGCCAACTTTTCTAAAGATTAAACCTTAGAGGTTGCAATATTTGTCACCGTTCTTAAATTTATCACAATGAACTATCTTAGCTGCACCTGCATAGCAATTTTAATGAGAGGGTTTCTGAATATCCTAGAAAAGAAAACAATCTGTCTTTCCTTGCATATGAACAAAAGTATTGCAAATATTGAGCCAAGTTTACAATGCAGTACATTCAATCTTATGTCTGCCCAAACTATCAATGCATCGTTTCTTGTTTTGTAACTTCTACGTAGTTTCTCTAGTATTGGTATAAATTGCTGAAAGGACTGTTTTTCCATTGAAATTTTGCTAGCCTTAAATGTAGAGGGTAAAATAGCCTTTCAACCCTTCCGCTCTAATAAATTTTATTCTTTTTATCAATAAAAAGAATGGTCATAATGCCTTTATGAAAAAACAATGCTTTATTCCCTAAGCAACAGGCCACACTTGAGAGTACAAAAGGATTAAATCTTACACTTTGAAACTAATTTGATCGAAGTAATGAAAGACATTTGTTCCGGGCCACAACAAGCAAGATACAATTAGTAGAGAAACCACACAGTTAAAAGGGAAAAGCTTCAAAGTATATAGAGTAACTCTGATATCAAGGAATGACTCAATTAAGATATTGATGGAATATTCAGCTTTCTTTGCATATGAAAGACTTTGATGCGCACCTTGTAATTATTACGGTCTAATCAGGACTGTTTTCAATCCCTTTGCCTTTCTTTCCAAGCCTGGTTATTTTCGCTCACAATCGAAACATGATTGTCCTATCCACCACGTCCAGACTCTAGTCAGCGAAACCCAAACTAATGTTATTCTAATGCACGTCGGATTGAGATGCAAAATGTCCTTTCCAAGGCATTGATAGTAATGTTATAGCTGTTGCAACTACGCCATTTATTCCATGAAACCTTAGCAATCGATTTGCTGGTTTTGTGTAGTTCATAGTTTCTTACATTATGGTTTTGCTGTGCACCTCTTCTTGCATGGCTGCCCACTTTTTGGAGTCATCGGGCAGTTATATATGTAACTTGCT
Organism: Catostylus mosaicus; assembly: GCA_964019065.1. Taxonomy (NCBI): domain Eukaryota; kingdom Metazoa; phylum Cnidaria; class Scyphozoa; order Rhizostomeae; family Catostylidae; genus Catostylus; species Catostylus mosaicus. Next base: position 10,742,660 of record OZ025188.1, on the reverse strand, counting down.
CCACAAAGATCACATCATCCTTTTGCAACTCACATGCACCTTTTTTCTGGCCCTATCTTATCGGAACTGTGATACATTAACCATATTTTCATACCCATTTAAATAACTCCTTTGATCAGTTCATGCAGCCACCATTATTCTTATCACCATTCCCATGTTGAACCCGAACATACTCCATATTGTAAATAGTGGACCATCGTACTCTAAGTTAAATGATTTAGGAAAATTGAGATGTGGATACATAAGGCTTCCATAAAACTTCAGCCCACCTTAAAATCTACATCACACTTTTGTAGCAACAAATCATGCGAGGAAGACATTGTAACGCGGAAAATTGCAGACAAGTTCACATGGATGAGATCATTTTAAGAATTAAATATGACCAAAAATTGCAATAACATGTTCATTCACCAACACAATGGTTAAAAGTGTCAATAAGTACAAAGAACCCTAAATGCACATCGCCTTTGACTACTCTAAATTACATCGCCTAAGACTGGGACTACTCTAAATTACAAAATAATTTACTGCTTCCGATTATTAAACAAATAACTTCCTAGCAAGATAGTATTTTTGATCCAGAATTGCTTCGCACTTGCGGGCCCTTTATTCAAGTATGAATCCTAAAGGCTGCTGCAAATAATCGAACAGTTGTGCAAAGTATTTTAGATAGTATTACCTACTTGACCTTCAACGATAAGGTATCACAGTATTCGACCAATGCATCAGATTAACTGTGTCAGAAGGGAAGTTGAGAGGTACGTTTCAAAGTTTATCGAAAATATTGCCGGGCTAGAATAATCGGCTGTCTCAAGGACAAGTAAGGAAGAGTAGGTAATTGCCTCTCTCTTAACGTAACGAAATGGGAATTCTCATTCATGGGCCTATCAGTTTTGTCTCTTTTAAAATATTTTTATTCGCTTTTAAAATGCTTCTTATTTTTCTTGTGTATAGGGTACCTTGACGTCTATAGAATTTATTCGCCTCTTCAGGCCTACCTACAAGCATCAAATGATTGTTGCTTCACTATTCTTCGGAAACGTGAGTCACAGAAAACAGGCTCCAGAAAGTTTTGGAACAAAGCTGCTGCAAAAATGCCCATTTCTATATAATTTAAATGCCATAACTACATAGCTACTGGTGTTTCAAAAAGATGTCGCCACCTAATCATATTCTATCCTTTTGCCAAGAGAATTCTCAGTTTAACGAGCTTTCGATACTGCCTTTGCTGCCTCCCCTATTGAATACCTGCTTCTGGGAAAAAGGACACCACTTGACAAAAGTTGCACCACTTGTCAACATTACACAGTTTACGTAATGTCAAAGTATCAATCAAAATAATATCATTAAAACTCAGACAAAGAAAATAATATCAGTAAAACTTAGCCTAGGTTCAAAAGCAGTGGGATTTTGATATGTCGCATGTAATTTAAAAGTGGTCATTTGCATCAGAGGCCGATGAATTACATCAGTTATTTTAAAATACAAAAATGGAGGGCACAAAATTTAAATCTTTGATGAATTTTTATGTGACTAGCCATTTCTCTAAAAATATTTGTTAAATATTTGTTCAACTTTGAAGCTCAAAATTTTCGTAAAGACAATACTGAATTTGGTTGCTTACCCCCTTTGCCTTAATTTGACCACATTTTATGAAGATGACGAACACCTACACTGTCTATAAATACAGAGGGGTTCAAAAGTGTTGCCATTGATGGGTTTAGCTCGTTTGATAGATTTCTACATAGATTTGAAAGTATGCTAAGGTTACATCAGTTGCATCTGATGTATATCTATGTAGGTATGATAGCTAATTCAATTTGCTAGACATGCTTTGAAGATAAATATTTTGCCGAAGATATCTGTACCCTCGCACCATATTATAACAATGCCCTTAAAATGGCGAATAAATGAGATACTGAATTTCATATCATGACGTTGAAGGCGTTTAACTAAATACTATGGATTAATCTCTGCCAAAGGCTATTTGTATATTTGCAAACTATTTGAGACAGGGTAACTTGAGCCGAGAATAGTCAAGACCCTGCGACAAATCAATTTTCAATTCATAGCCTTTCACGGTTACAGGGACATAGTAGGGTGTAAAGGGAGAGATTTCTTTGGCAAAAATATCCCAATTTAAAATCCTAGAGTTATTAGCAACTCAAGGCACTGATCTAATTTCAAAAGTGTCGGTAGTTATTAACAGTCCAATATATGAGCAAAGATATGGCAGACCGAAAGCTAATCATCATAGCTAGCGTTTGTCCTGGTCAGGTCTAGAGTTTCTTATTACAATGTAGCCACCTTACCCTCAAATTTATCGTTAACTCAGGCCCAAGGCCAGAAGGGGGTTTTAAATTTAGCCCCCCTCCCTTGAACGAGTAAAATTAATGCAGTCCTGAACAATAAAATTTCCATATAATTTCCAGTTTTTTTCCTGTCACTCATTCTATTTTAAGATATCAAGTATAAAAATAATGTGTTTCATTTTTTTACTTTTGATGCAAATACCAGGCGCACCAAGGTACAAATGAACAATTAAAACTCGAATTTAACTCTTGATTGCATGATGAAAAATATTCTTAACGCCGAGAAAGTACTTTTAGACATCAACACAATTTTACCCTAATTTTTTAAAAGCCCTTAACTGTTTGGGCAACGAAGCCTGAAATTCTGTAATAAGATCTTTGAAGAGAGGGCTCTTGAGAGTGTCAACTGATTTTCACTTGATGACGTAGAATAATAACAATGGCTTCTTTGTTTGCTTGATTGAAAGGAAAACTAATGAATAGTTGAGAATTCTTGAGAGTTAGAAAGGATACTGTTGTGCATAATTAATTTGTAAGCGGCTTAGAACGACATCGATCAACTAAATCATTTATGCGTCTATTCATTCCTGCATTGATAATTGGCAAAGAGACCAGAGGGAACTGCGGTCTGCTTTCAGCAAAGCCTGGGAAAAACTTTATGTAACCCTGGCAGCAGCCTCACCGTTTCAACGTGATACACATGGGGCAGGCCTTTTAAAGCTGGGTGCGCATACTTTTGGATTTAGTAAACGCAACGACGTCTAGCAGGTGTGTGAACTGAAGTGTGAATGAAAAGTAGCTGAGGCGGGAAAACAGAACAAGAAGAAGAGAAAGCAAAGGAGGGAAGTTAGCTGAAGTTCAAAAGAAAGAAATACCAACAAGCGTATATACGGTAAGCTTTTATTCATTGAAATTGCTGTAAAAATTTGTAGAAAAATCATTCTATAAAGGACTTCGAAGTTTGTTTATTACATACAGCATTTGCAGTGAATGTTGGTATACCGTTTTTTAGCACCCTCATAATACGCGCAAAACTTGCCACGATACAAAAATACTTTCCCTTGGAAGCACATCGATTTCTGACTGTCGTGCGATGTTGAACCGTTAAAATGTTTATTAGGGGATAAGCAGATTTTTCGTTAAGATTCTATTAGAGAAAGAGAGAGACTTGTATAAGGCTCATAGGTACAACGCAAATTTAAAATGAAAAATTTCCTGCTTATCAGAATATTCCTGCTCCAAGGGGATTGAGGTAAAAATTTTATTGTGAAAATTGCCTTTAGGAGTCCATAATAAAATTTGGATGATACTGAGACGGGGTTTATAAGCATAGAGGGACGTACTAGAATTAATGTAGGTATGTAAACCATTGCGGAAGAAGTACGCGTCACAGGTTCAAAGTTCGAATTTTTAAAGTTCAAAATTCGTTTGGACGCATTTGAATTTTAGCTTTCTCAAATTCGATCGGAATGTAAATGTTGCAAATGTTTAGTAAGATAATCTTTTAGGAAGAAAAGTTACATGTTCATCCCTCCGTTTTTGCTTATCTCAAACAAAATAAAAATCAACAACTGCAAGCAGTAGGTAGTTTGTTTATTCGAGGGCCACAACGAGGCACATGCTCCAAGACCCTCAATCTGCTTCTTTCGATGCTCATGATATTGTTATTGAAATTTGACGATTAAGTTCTGCTAAAAGGGTGTAAATTTTATGTGGAAAGCCAGAGACACATAACACCTTTCTCTGGTAAACGGTCTTGGGGTGCCTGGTGGAACTTAAAAAGCCAATATCTGTGAAATCTTGTGAGAAAGCCCGCTGCAAAAATCAAACTTTGACATTGCATGACAACCAAATAGCATGCAATGCAACTGGAAAGGTTAAAACTTCGGAACACATAAAGCAATGAAGCTCCTTGAAGTTTCTGAAGTATCTGCTCTAAGTCCTTTTCATTTGCAATGCCATAAGACCATTTGATGTGCATAGTTGGGTGCATGTGCTGCTGCGCAAAGCAGCAGCCACTTTGAATTTCCGAAATTCAGGCAAAGCCTTTGGTTCACGCATAGTTAATAGTGAGAAAGTTTTCTTTTCAAAAGAGTCAAAGAGCCTCTGGCGTATTCCATGGAAACGTATTATACACATTTTGCGTCGATCACTAAGGCAGAGAAATCCAGACAGTGAAATTTGGTACCCTTAGGCCTTCTGCCACATTTCCATCCCAGTCTAGTATTGGAATCTGCGTACATTCCTATGGTTAGAATAGCTTTATGTTGGTATGGAAACGCTTTATTTACATAATTGACATAGATACCATGACACGCGTGAAAGAGGCTGAAGTCGGCCTTTCTCCTACACTCGAAAAACGAGCGTAGATTGAATAAACTGAATGGAGGTTTTGTTATTAATAGATGATTACTTTTGATATTACGCAACCATACTATTCATTGATAATATCGAGCATATTGCTTTAATTCAATCTGGTGGAGTCAATACAAAGATCAACGACTTTCATAAATTATGCATTAAAAATGATTTAATTCTTGAATCAGCAAAGAGTTGCGTATAGGTACCGACTAACAGGCTAATCAAACTTCTTTTATGCTTATCGTCAAAGGGGCTTACTGTTGTAGTTATTGAAATAGTGTGATCTTCGGGGAGGAACACATTAAATTTGTCTTAACAAAGGCATTATAATTTTCAGGATTAAAGTTGATGTGCTTATTTTATTGCGTTTGGCAAACCAAGGACACTTCTTCGGAAAGGGGCCTAGTGTAAATTGTTTTCCTATTCAAAACCTTGGTTTATGAAAGAAATGTTCTACAAATGCAATCAATTCAACTAGTTGCAAAAAATGTTAAACGGAAGGATATACGAGTTGAGGATTTTACTGGGCACTGGGAAATTCCCTGCATCCTTGTGGGCCATGCCGCACCTGCATGTAATAATCGTGGCTTTAATCAGTAACTTCAATCATCTCTTTTAGATTAAAACTAACATGGAGCTGAGGATCATGCAATTGTGTGTACTATTTTTGCTCAATATCGCCCTTTCCTGTGGAAGGACGCTGATTGGCAGACATCTACATGCATGCAGACCAATGACTGGACGGGTACGAGTGAAATTCCCAAATTGTAGAGAAACATCTATATACCTAGATCAATGCATAGGCACCTGTATATCATGGGATGGATTGCCTGCAAATGATAACAAGCCTGTTAGTAAATGCACATGCTGCAAGCCAGTAACATTTCAAGAAAAAAGAGTGCTGGCTGAGTGTACTGGTAAATCAGGCAGGAGTCAGATTGAAGAGCATATAATACGAGAACCGAAAGCTTGCACATGCTTACCTTGTAACAGGCGACGAAAGAGATCACAGGTGGTAAAAAGAATGCTGTCAGCCATACGTAAAGCGCCTCGTACCAAGTAGACTGTATTTAGGTATCGTTGACCTATGTTCCAATCATCAATAAGTCTCCCGGGCCGAAAGTGGCTGGGACAAATCGAACTATGTCCAAACTCAAATTTACCACGTACTCGTTAAACGTCTTAATATGGAAAAATATTAGGCCTAGGATTTACCATGGATTCATATTAGAGAATATCGCTTAAAACGATTGAAATATACACTGAGATAAGAAAAATTTTTCACTGAAAAACGACAATCTTAACAAGGAGCTAGGAAAACAAGAACACTTAACAATCCCCAGTTTGGGGTCAAACTGAAAATTATAAGAAATTAGCGCAAAATGCTTTCAAATATGCATGCAGCATCGATATCATATAAAATAAAGTTATCATAGCGGCAAAATAATTATTAACTTCTATTATAAAGTTCATAGCTTAGTTACTATTCTAAATTTATATTTATTGCAACAACGGTGCATTTTTAGGTGTGAATATTGAATTAGATAGAAAACACATGCATAGTTTGTCCTTTTCTGAGTAAGTCTTCTTTTCAAGCAAATATCGTTACTTTTTTACACTATGGTAGCTTTATATCTACTTGTGCTCATGAATATCACATCTAGTCAAATTATCAATACACAGAAAAAAATACTACAAGAGCAAGTCAGCTGCAGAGCGCAGTTATTTTTCCTGAATACTGATAATTGTTAATGATAGGAAGCTTTATGGCCCAAAGTTCAAATATTTGTTAGCAATGCCAATGCCAGGGCAGTAGGCGTACGGCAAGCACTGCTCGGTGTGATCCTTTTTATTCAAAAATTCATAAACCTTTGCAACCCTTGCTTCCTGTATGATATGGGGTTACTCCTGAATATGGTATATCAAAAGGATTTTTATTTGGAAACAAATTAATTGCATATTGCTCAAACTTAACTAGTCTACATTGAAATGTCAGGAAACATTAATCTAACTTAACACAACTTCAATTATACATTTCAATTTTTGGTCAGCCAAAATAACAGGAAGTACTTTACATCGTGTAAAGCAAATGACTTTTTATTTTTTATTTTGAGCAGTTTGGGCTGTGTTTTGCGTTAAAAATGCTTAAAGTCAGCCCAATCATTGACTTTGTTGAGAAATGATTATTGAACGGACTGCCCAGTATGTTTGCATAAAATCAGGCAAACCGCTTCAAACAGCGGCAGAATTTATTTAAGCTGCTTGATAAAATTATTGCAAAGGGTTTTAGCAGGATGATCTACTGATTTCACTGCCATTAAAATAAAGTTTCTTATACATTATACAAAATAAAGTAGGCTTATAAGTTTTATGCTTATGAAAAAATTTGAAGATATCTGCTAAGTGGGAGAAAGTCAAGAGGAGCAAAATGAGTACTCTCGAAAAGCCCTACCCTTTGAAGTTTGTTCGCCACAAAGGTCATATGTCTCAACACACAAGTCTTCTGATTAGCATATTAAGAAATTCACATATTCGTTCAATGACCATCAGGGTAGACTTAACGAATTAGTAGATAGAGATATTTAAAGTAGTCTTTCCTATTTGCGTTTACAAAGCTAGGTGAATTTTATTTGTTTGCTCTACTGTTTAGAAAGTAAGGCTGCGGCAAGAAAAGGATTTCTGTAGGGAACACGAACCCCCTTCAAACACAAACCCTGATCAACCTTACCCATTAATCATTCATATCTAAAACCAGTCCTCTGTGTCTATAGCGAGTTGTTCCAGAAAATATGATTTATTGATTTCTTCGCAGTAAAGAAACTTCAACTTTTCAAATGCACTGTTATGACTCTAAAATTTTGACGAAACGCTCTATTTTCTGCCTATCCTTGGTTATTGCTTTAGAAGTAAATAGATTTTTGTAAAAAGTCATATCCTGACAAAATCTGAAAAGACAATGCTAATGTATACAAAAGGCAAAATACTATTATCAATCTCCTTAAAACATAGTTAATCAAAGACTTTAAATGACTGAAAATTAAATTGACAAATCCACTAGGGTCTTTCACACTTAGACCGATGTTACTTCGAAATGGGCATAAAAAGTATAAAAAGAATATCGAAATCTTTTAACTGGACTTACTCTCGATAGCGAGCAGTGAAAAAAACAGGAACGTACAAGTCGAACTTGCGTCGCGATATGATGACGCCCCAGAAACGTAGCCAACTTTGTATAATTCAATAAGAATAATTATTCAAAATAATTGCTGGTCAATAAATTAAGTTTAGATCGCTGCTAAAATTAGTTGCAAGCCACACAAAACGACGTTAGGAATTGAAGCCTTTCAAATAACACTTCTCTGTTGGTCTATTCCTGCGTCAAAATAACCCATTCAGACTGCACACGGAGATTAGCAAAAGCTGTTATCAAAACTTTAGAAATCGGCAAGAATCCGACCTAATCCTCCGCTCGCTTCGTTTTGAAAAGTGCCGGTGAAGAACACAATTATGGTCAGCGGTTTTTATTAGCAAAACAAACTGTCTCTTTATCAAAGAAAAAAGTTGAGAAATACAGATTATTGTTTTTGAATATAGGTGAAAAAGTTTTAAGGAACATTTGTCTGAAGCGTTTGAAATATTGATGATGACGTATCTTCTAATTTGAAAGGATCAATTTATTTTTGTTTATCGATCAGTAATGGTTAATGTATCTTGTACAATTTGGGAACTCGTTTTAGCAATACCTAACATTATCGATTTTTGAAAATTGTTCCTCCTCTCTTTGTGCCAAAGATGCACCAGATAATAAGAAATTTCGTTTCAGTCTGAAGCAACCTTTGCCTCAACTCCAATTTATCAACAATTACATGCCCTTTTTCGGCAAAAGTAAGGACATGAGCAAGATTGGAGAGAAATGTGTTCATAAAAGGGGCCCCTGACAACCAAGAATAAAAGAAGTTCTCATTCTGCACCTGAAAAATGACTTTTGTTATTTCAAACAATAGTGCCCCTTCAACAATTGAGCCCCCCTAAAGGATCCAATTGTATAGATGCACTTGAAAATGAACGTGTGGCACTTTAGGGAAAGAAGGAGAATATTCATATTTGATGCCAATTTCTGTGTCAAATTTGGGTTTTTTCAAAAATCTAATGTGTTGAAAGCACATGTTTTAAACGTTAATCTTAGTCGTTCATTATTCCTTTATCATTCTTTAGTCACTATTTACCTTTATCGGCCCCTCTCACAAAAGTACAGCATGGACCCCCTTTATCTTGGTATTACCTACCGGCATTAAATGGTTACTTAGTTATTTGGTGATTTTTGTAATGCCAATTTAAAACCTTTAATGGTTGACATGATTCTTTCATTGGGCTTAACAGTTTCAAGCTGGAGTGGTGAAAAAATATGACAAACTTTAGCTGATGCTCAATCCTTCCTAGAGCCCTTTTAATAGGATTTTTAATGTCAAATTTCGCAATAATTTGGTAAAATAAAGGTAACATTAGACGGAGACTTAAAATAAGAAGAGAAGATACTCACATGCAAAGCTTTGGAGTAATGCAAATTGACATATACTTATCGCTTGCTACTAAAATTGTTTAATACGTTTTAAAGTGTTGTATTACACCGAGTCCTGCTATTGAAGCTTTATATACGCTGTTATAACTTGGATGATGAATTATTGTGTATCTTATCAGTAGTATTCTGGTTTCAAAGTCGAACATTTTTGACATTACTACGGTTCGACCTTTCGCAAAGCCTTTTGGAGATAATGATGGGGCCAAAAGAGGAATGACTGCAATGTGCAGAGAAGTATGCGTTTCTTTTGTTTAAATGCCGGATTAGTGATTGTATAGCGTTATAATTCAGTAGTGATTCACCGTGGTCACAGAAGCGATGTTAAGCAGCTGAAACCTCCCAAGTCAATAAAGCTCGACATTTGAAACAGACAATAGTCGCGGCGGTGAGCCAATGAAATGATTTCAAAACTCTAACGCGATTGAATAGTGCGCTCGCGCGAAACTTCAACCCATTGGCCACATCATTGAGCAAAAACAGGGAACCGCTCATTGCCCATATAAATTGAGACACAATGCATATTTCCAAATGGTCGCGAGATCATTCTGCGTTCAAGAAGCTACGATAAACAACACTCTTCGAAGCAGTTAGTTTTGATATTACTCTCATGGTAAGTGACAATGACTGTCTTTGAGAAACTCTAATTATTTATTTTTAGCTGCTAGGCAAAAAATTTTATGCATAAAATTTAATGGTATTCTTATTTAACAAAAAGTTAAATGCGGGTAGTTATGGAATCGTTTTACTGTAGCGTGCTACACAAGTATTTCACAAAAAACAGATAAAAAAATATCATTACCATTTTTAAGAAACTTAAGCAAAACTTACTACTTGCTTTCTTAAAGAAAATTGATATTATTCTGTTACAAAATCCTCTTAATAATTGTTTTTGAGAGGGTCTTGTTTTAATTTGCGCTTCTTTAACCTACAATGACTCAAAACCAAAATCTAATTTTCTTAATTTAATTCTCTTAAGTAGATTGGTTGGTCAATAAAACATGAATATTTGCTACTGATGTTTGACAGTAGTGTTGAAGTATTAAAATTCATCAAGACCGTCCCCTGTTCAGCTGCTCTTTAAGTAAAAAGTCTAAAGTTTTCTAAGGCTGTCGAAGCATTTCATGGATTTCTCAGGGAAAGTAGCTTTTTCCAAAGTTTGTCCTTTCAAACGGATACTATTTTGTTAAGAATGCCTTCTTATTGTGTTAATGTATTCGTCTTAAGCAAGATTTTGTGGAAAATACGTGCGCTGATCTATTGTGGAAAAAACCGCTCTTTCTATGGATTGCCTTTTCCATGGGTTGCAATATTTTTGTTCTCTGTATCAGTATCGCAACGTCATTTTTAAATTCCATTAAAACTACCATCAAAGTTCGAATAATAATCGTAATTGAATTTGCTTCTAGGATTATGATCAATCATCAAAAGGGGTTTTAGGGGCCATTAAGAAATATTAGTCGCACAATATCAAACAGAAAATAGGGAAACAAAGTGTTGATGTTAAGATTTAAACTCTAAATCTTTGCCACTATAGAAAATTTTCCCAGAAATCCTGCATATTTGAACGTTAAAAAATTTAAGTAGGCATCATGTGTCATTGTTTCAATTAAATAATTTAAGCACTTTTGAGCTCAACCGTGATGACTCCAGTATACCCCATACAAAACACCAGAACAAAGGGCATTGGCTCCTGCCGCGATTTCGCTACATACCGCAAAGAATTGAAAATTGCTTTTGGCAAATCATCAGTTACATTACATGAAAGTGTTTTGGTTCAGTTGTTGATCTTGTATCTATGGGGATAAGTTCATTGTTTCTGCTGAATTTCAAAAGGTTTCCATTTGCAAAGGTGGTTCTTCTTGGGTGGCTAGATGCAGGCCAGTGTAACCGGATAATTTCAATGGTAGTATGTATGGATTGGGTGTGTTGGTTAAACTTCATGAAACAGCGGGTGCAATTGCCTGAAAGATTAACCTTCGTCTTGTCTAAACAAAGACATTAGCATTTTACGGATCACGTCAATGTACCCAACCTCTTGCCCTGAATATTCCCTTGCTTTTCAGCAAGATAAGTCCAAGTGAAACCCTTCGTCACTTGTTGTCATCTACATTGTACGAGCTTTGTTCCGAAAACGATGCGCCGCTTTAGGTAATTCCGGAAATGCTTATACATCGTATGCTGTAGACATTTAATGCAGTCAACAAAATTAGTGTCTGACCATAAGTACTCCTAGCTAATTTCGATTGTGTTGGGTTAATAATTATAATCATTTAAACCTTATTTCCTGCAGATTTAACCGTCATGGAACTGAGGATCGTGCAATTGTTTGTAGTTTTCCTATTCAGTATCGCTCTTTCCTATGGGAGGACACTCATTGGCAGACATCTTCATACATGCAGACCAATGACTGGACGTGTACGAGTGAAATTCCCAAATTGTAGAGAAACCTCTATATACCTAGATCAATGCATAGGCACCTGTATATCATGGGATGGATTGCCTGCAAATGATATCAAGCCTGTTAGTAAATGCACATGCTGCAAGCCAGTAACATTTCAAGAAAAAAGAGTGCTGGCTGAGTGTACTGGTAAATCAGGCAGGAGTCAGATTGAAGAGCATATAATACGAGAACCGAAAGCTTGCACATGCTTACCTTGTAACAGGCGACGAAAGAGATCACAGGTGGTAGAAAGAATGCTGTCAGCCATACGTAAAGCGCCTCGTACCAAATAGACTGTTTTTAGGTATAATTGACCTTTGTTCCAATCATCAATAAGTCTCCCGGGCCGAAAGTGGCTGGGACAAATCGAGCAATCTCCAAACTGCCCCTTACTCGTTAAAAACATATGGTAAAACTAAGAACATAACATAACATGAAAAGTTATAAGGCTTAGGATTTACCATGGATCAACATGAAAAGAGTAGGATAAAGCAAGGTCATTGAGTGATTGCTTAAATTATTACTTTATACAATTAAGTGTACATCAGCTTAATTCTCACTTAATAATGACAATCTTGATAATGAGGAGCTAGAAGAACAAGAACACTTTATCCATACTCAAATTGGAGGTCAAACTGAAATCATAAGAACTTAGAGCAAAATGCTTTCAAATCTGCATACAGCATTTATATTATATAAATTAAAATTATCATAGTGACAACAACAATTAACTTCTATTAAAAAGTTTATAGCTTAGTTATTATTCTAAATTTATATTTATTGCAACAACGGTGCATTCATAGGTGTGAATATTGAATTAGATAGAAAACACATGCATAGTTTGCCTTTTACTGAATCAGTCTTCTTTTCAAGCAAATATCGTTACTTTTCTACAATTTGATATTTACGCGTCCACTCCTGCTCAGGAACATCGCATTAAATTAAAATACATTTATAAAAATCACTCCCATCATCTTCCAGCATGTTCCCTTGGTCTCTGAAATTTTGCTTGGGAGGGAGGGGAGGGTTAACCCTAGCCTTATGCATAAAGAAAAACTACTATTGTAACCGTTAAACCATTTAATTCCCAGATTCTAATCAAATATATCAAATATATCAAATATATCAAATATGAAATAATCAACTTTCGTGGACCCTTAACGGCAGCGTAACAGAATTCTGAAAAAGTATTTCCTAGTACATCACCCGATCATTTTTTCTGAAATCAAGACTGAAAATTTACAGACTCTACAAAGGCAGGCCATTGCCTTACTTCCGATCAAAGATGCGTGTGAGGAAAAATCTTTATATGATAGAAAAGGTTATAAAGGCTCGCCAGTGAGGCAAATCAAAATATAAATAGGAAACACGCAAAATTTCTTTAGGATATTCGAAAAATCATTAGTTGTTGGCTTATGTTTTAAAAACGAGAAAACATTCAATTCAAAGACTGCAGGCTGTAAAAAAACAGTAAAATTAAGATGTTACCTAAACAAGAATGTCAATTTGAAATTACTATATTTGTAAATTGTATTCAGAACAATCCAGGTAGCTGCTTTATATTACTGAGTATTGAGAAAAATAATCCATTGATTTTTCATACATATTTCTAAGAAATTGACTAATTGCTAACATCTTATATCCGTTTTGGATAGGTTAATCAGGGGCAGTCAAGCCTTAATTATGATGCTTCGTGACTCTAGCTCTCTGGTTAAAGGCCTTAAACAGAGTAAAATTTTGAGGATATGATGCGAAAATAAAGACAACGTCCATACCCCTTTAAACCAGGAAAGAGTGCTAAATAAAATGAGACACTACCTCGAAAAATACAAAATAATAACGTACTGTTTTGCGCTTCTTGATACATACTTTCACTTATCAGACCTTAGAGCAATAACTTAAGATATCTTTTGACGTGTCAGGGATGTTCTTGACTACGATACCACGCCAAACAGTTCATCCCCTTAACATTTTCTATCATGATAGTACTACAGAAGTATAACCACACAATAGATTTTACATACTCTGTAGAAACAACTGCTCTATTGGTTTCGATAAAATAATGGCCTAAATATGCGCTCATATTAATATAAAAAAAAGCATGTTATCCTGCACTATAAATCTGCCTTTGAAGGTAGAATTTCTAATACCATAGAACAGAACAATACTTGGGTTACTTGTTGAATGGTGTGAAGGAGGGGGCTTAGGCAGGAGGTATTTCTCTAATTTATAATTATGGAACTTTTAGCTTCATGGTGTAGAATGCATAACACTATACTAAGGCAAGCTTTACCAACCATCAAAAGTAGATAATTTTCCAAAATCAAAAGTACCATCTTCGGTGGTGCGGAAAGTTTCGCCACGATTTGTGACGCTATAATCAGTAAAGGATGCCTAACATCACGATAAAATTCCTTTAAATTAATGTCCTGTCTTTTAGCATTTCTTGCCTGCTTGGAAGCAAGTCTTCAAAGTTCACTGGCATGATAATGCTCTTTCGTAATTTTGCAAATTAGTCGGCAAATGTGCCGTAAATTAAAAGGTGTTGTGTAGAGAAAGAGGGTTAACCAACCTATCGATACTAGCTATATAGAAACATACAATTAGTCAAGGTTAGATATGTTTCTTACTTTCATTCGCTTGTTGCTAGAGAGAATACTTTTGCTGTAAACAACAAAGTTATGTATGTAAACAGTACAAATAATCTGGTAAAGGCAAATAACGGTGAAAAATAAACAATTCTTTGGGTGTCCAAGGAGAAATTTACCTCCCGCGATTTTTATTTTGATATTTCAAATAGTCATGCCAAAATTCTAGTTGCTTTTCAGTGAAGGAATTTAAATTATTTAGTTTATTGCAAATTGTGATCACATTGTTTTTGTTCTTATTAATTTAATACGATTAGAGCCATTACCATGTAACATCTAAAGCCATGGCATAAAAAGCATCCATTAGTTGCGCAGTTATAAGCATGTTGTAATGCCAACGGCACCTGTATGTACTTAGTCCCTGACTATCAAAGATATGTTATATAATTCGCAAAACAAAATTCGTAACGCCGCTAACTCACGCATGCTATCTGGATTAGGAGCGATTTTGTCCAGGACCGTGGTTCTCATCTATGGCTCCGGGGTCCCACTTGGCCCTAGCTGTGTCCAAAAAACAATTTTTATACTTTGATCTCCCTTAATATATGTCACAAAACCTTTTTGTGCGCCTGAGTTTGGGTACAAGCTAGTCAAAAATCAGGTTTGTCTCCTTGTGTCAAATTGGCCTACCCGTGAGACATGAATGGTAATAAGGGTGAAAAACTTTTGCCACTAATGGCTGTAGAAATAAAGCACGAATAAGTCTAACGCCAAAGCACATTCCAGCATTCAAAACAAGCCTTTTGATGCCAATAAGTCAACATAAACTTTAAATTTAAGATACTTATCTAAAAATCAAATCAGGGAATGACAAATAAAAAGTGTGCACTTGAGTGAAAAGAAGCAATAGATACATCAGCAAAAGAAATCCAAAATACATTGTAACGATAAGAAAAAAAACTTTCTTGCCCTTGTTAATTTACACCAAACTGCAGAAAGTTCAATATGTACAATTAAAGTCATTGATTAACGATACGTAGCTTTTTCATTTGCCAATGCTAACCTTCGAATGTTTGCTAGACAACCAGCAGCAGCCTCCTGTAGCACTTCATCGGATTCGCCGACCATTTCTAAAAGCGGCTACAGGAAAACATATTATTATCAATATTATTATTATCACTATTATTAATATTGTTATTATTATTATCGTTTTTATTATTATCATTTTTATTATGATTATTATTACTATTTTTATCATTATTATTATTATCATTATTATCAATATTAACAATAACGATAACGATAATAATAATAATAAGAGATAAATTACTCTGTTAACACTTTTTGTAGTTTGAAAAGGAATATCTTTTATTCCAACTTGTTAAAAGTAGTATGTAATTTTGATTGATATCATGATGAAAAGTTTCCATAATCATTATTATTATTATTATCATTTTTATTATTATCATTATCATTATTATTATTATTATCATCATTATTAGTATTATTATTATTATCAGTACCAGTATCATCATTATCATTATCATTATCATTATCATTATCATTATCATTATCATTATCATTATCATTATCATTATCATTGTCATTATCATTATCATCATTATTATTATCATTATTATTATTATTATTATCATTACAAAATTATTTATGGTAGGGGAGTTAAAATATTTAATATAGCTAGCATAATAGCTTATTGAAGCCTATTACTTTCAAAAATACAATTACTACGATAAGATGATAACATTTATTACAACAAATGGGTAAAAAGTAGAAAATTAAAACTAAAAGGATGACTCCGAAGAGGGAATAACTATTCTAAGAATCCAATCTGCGCAACAAATATCAATTTACCCCATACTGCATTATTTCTATAACAAGCTATACAGCAGGTTTAGAAGTAACTATCTGTAATCAAGTGCTTCTCTCACTGAATTAAGGCTAAGAGAATTCTACTACATTGAACTGCAAATAAGAAACCTTTGGCCAAGCTACGACCCTATCCTGTAAGAAATTGCAAATACGAAACTTATGGCCAAGCTTACCCTCTCGAATCAAATCGAATCACCTTGAGAAATTCATGGCAACGTTCAAGTCACCAATAGACAATTTGATTACCTTCTATGTTGAGTAATTAGAAACAAGCTTTAATGCAGAATTTTGAAATCGAACAACATGAGGTAAGCATGTGACAAATTGGAAACGCTTTTAATAATTATTAAAAATGGCGCGAAACCCTCTATGGAGGTCTAAGAAAAATAAAGTAAGGTTGTACTATTTTTACAAAGCAAGCAAAGATTTCCTGACCTTGACAACACCACTGGTGTGCATGGCAATGCAGTTGTCTGGATCACGTGAAAGTTGATGTAGCGCCTTCGCAGTCGATCGGTGAACATCAAGATTTTTTGATTTTAAGTAGCGAACAAGTGGGGCAACAGCTCCAGCTTGGCCAAACGAGACACGATTATTTCCCCATGTGCAACATCTGGCGATAGCTTCAGCTAAGTGATGTCTCAGCTTGTCATCCTCCTAAGAGTAAATGAACACATTGTAATATTAATACTGTCAGATAAATAAACTTTTTATGTATCGTTTTAATACTTAGACGGCGATTGGGCTCATTCCTATAACTTTAAGACCAAAGGACAAAAATGATCGACTCGATTTCTGGCAACTCGTTAAAGGTTCTGTGTTTTATCTAAGGGGAATCACAGAAGAAGAATTCAAAAAGGGGGGGGGACTTATTATTTTGCTAAGTAAACAGACATACGGTTGTTGCGACTGCGTTTCATTAAGGGTCGTAAAGTAGCCTAAAACTAGCACTAAAAAGAAGCGACATATTTTCTGTAAGTATTGGCTAGCAATTGCAATTATTAGAACTACATCGCTTTAACAGATTTGCCAAAGAAATGAGTGGTATTCACGATTTTCCAACATAATCGCTATCTAGGCATCCCTCGGATCACTATCGCCCTGGACTGAGGATTATTTATTTACTTTTCATTTATGCTAACACCCCGGGTAATGTCTGTGCAGTACAGTGGAGGCTGCTCAGTACAGTGGAGGCTGTTCAGTACAGTGGAGGGTTAACATCAGTACAGTGGAGGGCTAACGTGATGCGCGTGGAGGGCTAAAATTCAGTACAGTTGAACCTGTGCAGTACAGTGGAGGGCTAACAGCAGTACAGTGGAGGGTTGATATCAGTACAGTGGAGGGCTAACAGCAGTGCAGTGGAGGGCTAACATCAGTACAGTAGAGGCTGTGCAGTACATTGGAGGACTATCTTCAGTTCCACAAAAGTTAAATTGAAATAAACAGCGTCTGGCTTCGTTTTTTTCACTTCCTTTCCTGAATTCCAGCAGCTTATCGTCATCCGTATTACAAATGCAGCCTGGATCAATCGAAACGTTCAAAGATTCAAGAAAAATGTCAAAGGAACTGGCTGGGCTACTTGTTTTTTTAGACGGCGCTTTTAATAAAATATTTAAATTTTTCATCCATCTTTCTTGATTACCTTCAACTTCACATTATCAATGGGATCAAGATTAGAACTTCGTGATGAGCATTAACCATGGAGCGACTCATAAACTGAACATCCGTACATAATCTGAACAATCCATAAACTACAAATAACGACACTTTCCGGAACTGCCCTCAAGTATGATAGTCTCTGGGGATTATCTTACATAAACACATGAAACTCCATCAGTTGAATAGAATATGAAATCATAAAGAGAAATAGTTTCTTAGATTTTCTCTGACTTCTCATTTAATATGAAATGTGTACAAAACATGTAAACGGGTTTCCTGATGGTTATAAAGCGGGTATATAAAGTTTCTTATAACAGGTTCCTTGCACTAGGCCCGTAGTAGCGCCCCCACCCCTCTCCCCCAAAAAATGAACTCAGACAATCTATTGCCATCCACATAGTTCGTACAATAATTTTTATAAGAAACTGGCTATTAGAAAAGAATACTGAACAGTCGGAAAAAATAAAAAACTTTCCAACCCGGTTTTAGAATTTTCCTTTCTAAATGATACCAGGCTCAAAAAATTGGTGAGAAGCATATATTAAATCTTAACAAATACACCGCACATCACAAAAGTAACCTCCCTCTTTAACAAAATATCCCTTTTAACAACAGTAGAAAAGAGATTCGAAATTGATGCTTGGAAGGACGTATTCATTTTGCCCTCCATTGTACTGCACTGCCTACACTGTACTGATGTTAGCCCTCCACTGTACTGATAATAGCCCTCGACTTTACTGATGTTAGCCCTCCACTGTACCGCACAGCCTCCACTTTACTGATGTTAGCCCTCCACTGTACTGCAAAGCCTCCACTGTACTGAATGTTAGCCCTCCACTGTACTGATATTAGCCCTCCACTGTACTGATGTTAGCCCTCCACTGTACTGCACAGCCTACACTGTACTGATGTTAGCCCTCCCCTGTACTGATGTTAGCCCTCGACTTTACTGATGTTAGCCCTCCACTGTGCCGCACAGCCTCCACTTTACTGATGTTAGCCCTCCACTGTACTGCACAGCCTCCACTGTACTGAATGTTAGCCCTGCACTGTACTGATATAAGCCCTCCACTGTACTGATGTTAGCCCTCCACTGTACTGCACAGCCTCCACTGTACTGATGTTAGCCCTCCACTGTACTGAACATCCTCCACTGTACTGATGCTAGCCCTCCACAGTACTGATGTTAGCTCTCCACTGTACTGAATAGCCTCCACTGTACTGAGCAGCCTCCACTGTACTGCACAGACATTACCCAGGGTGGCTAATTTTCAAAGGGATGCTACCTTTTATTACAATGGAAACTAAAATGAAAACGGCAGTGAGAAGAAAGAAGAACACTATTGCAACTTCACTCAATAGCCCTTACCACACGGAAATACTTCACTGCGATAACGAGGGTCTTATAATCACTCTGCTCGTTACAGAAAGAAGATCTTTCAGACTAAGGTGGTATCATTTGTGCGCGAATGAGCTGTAAACATTTACCGCTACGGAAAGGTACAAAACAGTAGATGTTCGTTCCAAATAGCAATGATCATGTAAGCAAGCTAAGTTTGTTGTATACCTTCAATTAAATCTATCCTGCACTACGCATTTACCGAGCTTAAACCGTCAACGAAATCCTGTTTGCTATCGAAACGATACTCCGGGATTCTCAGGTAGGTCATATTTACAAAACATTTGAATCAAAAGATATTGAAGCAAACGTCAGGTTAGATAACATGGGCCTTGAAAAACAGAAATGGTTGTTTTTTATATTCTAACAATTACGTCAATTCATGAAAATACAGGCTTTTATCAGGAATGCTACAAGTACATTCACCTTTTTACCCCAGAAATGTAGGTGCTACTTGAGTAGGCAAATACTGGCGCAAACTTTGAATTAATCCGCTTAGATGGACCGCTAAAAGAAGATGGCTATAAGAAGATAAAGCCCAAAAAACAGGAGAGATAGAAATAGATTGTCGTTAGCTTTACCCTCCCACACTCAAAATGTCAAAGGTATTATCTTATCTTTCCTGAAAATAGTTAACTTTGACGTTACAGACATCTACGCGAAGAATTTTTTCGAAAAGAGTAAATATTATCGAGGTTTAAAATGCAAACACGACTTTTCCTATGTCATGACAGAAAACGTGACCCAAAGCTAGTATTTTAACAATTTGTTGCAAAGAAGGTCATTCATGAAACGATATTCGTTAAAAACAGGGATGGCAGCACAAAATGACACATCGGTGCTAATTTTATACAATGCCTCTTTAAATTAAGAATTTTTTTGGGATTTCTATCACTTTTTTCAGCTTATAACCAATTTTAAACAGTGTATTAATTTTCTCTTCTTATATCACGCCTGTAGCCCAGTTGAAAGGAACTTCATATTTCAGGAACCAAATAAGATTCATAGAATTCTGACTTTGACTTTTCCTCAAACTTGCATTTAGTTCTTTCGGCATAGTTACGTTGAAAATAACTTCACCACTATAAACCTCTTCCTCCAGCACCCTCTCTGGCTTTATTTAGATAGTATTTTAATGATAAAATATTAAGATGATATATAAAATAAAATAAAATAAAATGACATAAAATAGAATAAAATAAAATAAACTGGAATGAAATAAGATAAAACAAAATAAGATAAAGAAGAAATTTGGTTGATACCTTAAATATTTTGCTATTAAATTTTTCTTACGATTTTCATAAACTCTTGTGGACATAACTCAAAGCATAGAACTGAATCCCAGTTTCTAAAATTGGATTGCATGGTTGAAGCAATCGTTGCATGCTCGCAAGTTTCAAAGCTTCCTCTCCCCTGCAGCAAGGGTGTATTTTGAACAGCTTTCCTCCAGAAACAGTGAAGAATACCACGCCAAGTTATGATTGAAAAGTACATGCTATTGTGTTTACTGACCAACCAGCCACTGGCCGGCCTGAAGAAGGCATGAGACAAAATATCGTATAAGGATAGGTTCGCGCTTTAAAAAGTGCACTGTTAAGACATGCTATTTTGAAAATGCCGAAAACTAAATCATTAGCAGTTGTGCGTATGTCGCAATATAAAATGTTAACTTCTATTGATAACAGAACTTTGCAACAAGGTACGTTTTATCTAGTACACTCTACCCAGCAGGGTGCATGGTTCACATTTGAATTTTAGCATTTTTGACAATATCTTTCATCCTTTTATTCTCCAAATCTTAACACCGACATACAGTAACAACTAATAAGTTTAGTCAGTAGCCTTACGAATATGTGACTTCGTGGTTTGAAAGCATCAGTCCCCGTAAGAAGCTGTCGATCCTATTTTAAATGGCCTGTCCAAGGATGAAAGGGCTAAACTACAAAACGTAGTTAAGATAATGTTATAATTCATTTGCCCTTGAGAAGTTGCAAGATATTATAAATACAACGACGCTAGGTTTCCTAAACAAGGTTGAGTAACGGGATTGTTCAAATATCAATCTACAAAAATAATGCCAACACAAGCTTTACGTTATATCGGATTACTCCATAGTATAGTGCAGCGAGCGAAATGCAGATTATAAAGCCCAATAGATTTTATTAATGCATACGAAAAATGCCCAATTCAAATTTCAACAAAAGAGTGCTGCTGCTGGTTTATCTGAGCTAATTTCCTTTACTTTTAAAAGGTATTTATTGCACATAATCTTTGAAACTCGGGTCATAACCAAAAATTAAGCACGTGCACGACGCTGGAGGCCAGCATTCAAGCTGAGACTCACTTACAGAAGGCAACACGTGCGGACATGGATAAATTTGAAAGCCTCCCTTGAGATGCCAAATCAGTTTTGAATCAATTGTTACAATCGTTAAAATCAAAGGATCAGAACTATAAAGGAAGATTCGTATCCTAGTTACGCCGGTAGTTCATTCAAAACTGATCATGAATCGTCATCGAACAAATTCAATGCCTTTCGAAAAACATCCGGAATCTGGCAAGTAAATGCAAACCACAAGATAAACAAAGTGGATTAGCACATTAGAAACTCTCCTGCAGCCCCTTCTTGCTGTTTTGAACCTTAATTAATGTAAGGGTTTACAACAACTGGAATCAGCGACTAAGAATTGTTATTCAACTAATGATAATGAGGATCCTTAACTACACAATCTTCTACTCCTATATTGTTTACTCACGTCTAAAAGGTAATTTTTAGGAAAAGGAAATCCAACAAATATTACTTTTCGAATGCAATGAACATCTCTCAGATTATGCACTAGTCAATTGAAACCCCGGCCCCCACCCCCCGGGACATAGCGGGGAAGTTAACATTTGGGCACTGTTACTTCCCCGCCCTTTCTCCCGTTATCAAGAGCGCATTGGTTGTTAAATGCCCCGCCTTCAATTCCCCGGGTATTTCAGAATTTACAATTTGAGAAAGGAATGCGTTCAAAAAATTTGATATTTCAGTCTTTGAAGATGACTCACTCACTAAGCAGACAAAACTGAATTCATCTCATTGAAGTGTATTGTCTGATCTACGTTTCTCAACAAGAACACTTTGACAAACAGGTCACTCCTGCCAGTGGCGGATTGGCTTAGAATTGCTTGCCGGCCATGGAGAACATAGTTGGGCCCTTTTGGGTGTGGCTCGAACTTAGGGCGTGGTCATGAGAGTCACTGATCTTCTTGATATCTTTTTCAAATGCCATAGCATTGATAACAAACTAAAATTACATTATCTTCGCATATAAGACGTAACTTTTATGTGAAAATCTGTTTCTCGATAACCTTTCCAATTTCACTTTCTTGCAAGTAAGTTTTTATTCATTTTCTCCAAATGTGGAAAGTGATTTTCGTCAACAAGGGCGCTTTGGAAAGACTTTTCAAGGGGCCCACCGGTCATTGGCCGGTGGACCGGTGGGTCAATCCGCCGCTGACTCCTGTCCCTCTATGCCATCATTGCGCTAGGGCAAGGGGGCGACCGGCCCCCCTATTCCGGCACCCCTGTCTCCTCCCCTTCAATTAGGCCATGGCAATCGTTAGATCAATCACTCTCTCATACTACTCATATTGTATGTAGCTGTGGTTTATAGGCTGTAATTGTAAGTTGCATCATTTTATGACTATGGCCCAAGGCATTTTGTGTTACAAATAGTTCAACATGATTATGAATAACTATGAATATCTTACCTTTTTCTCCTTCCCTTCCAAAGCCATACTGAACTAGTGGAACTCTACTAGAATTGCTTTTCGCGCCATACTAGTTTCCAGTTTCCCTTCTCCGCGAAAAACGCTAAACCCGCCGCTAAATATCCCCGCAAAGATCCCGTTTTGTTAATACCCCCGTCCCCCTGAGATAAGCCATCATTAAAAACGCGTTATTCCACGGTACCTTCCCCGTTAAGTCCCCCTCATGTCCCGGGGGTGAGGGGGGCCGGGGTTCCAATTGACTAGTGCATTATATCATTTGCATTTCGCTTCAAAACATAGCTGCAACTACAAAATATATGCAATTTGATGTTTTCATAATATTGGTACAGATATCTAGTATGAGTAACCTGAGTGCCTGACTGTGAAATGCTGATCCACTTGATCTTTCTGATACTAATCAACAATTTAGCAATCAAGATTTTGGTAGCTGACGCCTTTCATAGGAAACTAAAGAGTCCGATTTTGGGTCCTTTAATTTTGGTTTATTAATCCTCTCAATAGAAAGGACTGCTGAAACCAGGGATTCTAGTCTCCTGATGAAATTGATCGTTTAAGCTGTAGTACGTATTAAAGATGCACTGGTGCCACTTTGCCATACAAAGGGCATAAAAATCAAACTGAATCAAATAATTCTTAAAAATGGCTGTCGCAAATATCTTTCTTGAGAGACATATTACAGAGAACAAAATAGTACGTTTTTTTATGGAGATTCTATAAACGTTTGCGCAGTGAAATTTCAGGATTGCTAAGAAAGCTTCAGTATCACAGTCACATCGTATAGAAATTTTTCGCTAGTGTTAAGCGAAACACATAATAAATAAACTGTTCTCGTCAACGCCAGTAATTCCGAACCGTATGATAAGCTATAATGAATCCTAAAATACTTACTGTATTTGTTAAACGTGCGAGCATTGGAACAACCCCATGATCAGTGATAACAGCAAGGTTCTCTTCATCCTTGGCAATGTTTGCTATAGCTGCGCACACACTAGCAAGAACCTGTGGATATAAAACAGCGGTTCAGCATTGTGACCTTAATTTACATTTAGCATTTAAAGGAAGGCTGATTAAATGTAATCTTTCATATTTCCTACATTAGAAGAAGCTACTAGGGTCTGTCTATGAGGTCATAAATTTGGCACAATTTTACTTTATTAGCAACTAATCTTCTATGATGAGAAACCAACAACCCTGTATACCTGAAGAAAGAGCTGAAAACTATGCAGCGCTTTAAAGCGTTATTATGTTTCTATTCTTGTCAAGAATGTCCAATGGTTATTAAAGGTTTTCAGAAATCTAAAGATTGCCCTCACATCGATTCTCTCTAATCGATTGAGGATGAAATGGCACCGTAGCCAGATATTACCCACACTATCTTCCTAAGCTTTTGCAGCAAGTATTTATTTTTTGCTGGATGCGGAAGAGCGGCTAATAGTGGGTATATATTGGATAAGGACTGTATTCCAGTGCCGGAGTGGGCGAGTGGATTGTTCAGGTTCACGGACAAATGAACCTAGAGGTTTGCAGTTAGAGACAACAGTCGAAACAATTCTTCACAATCCGTTAAGCCAACCCAACTGTCCATCTTTCTGCGGCCGGTAAGTGGGTATCCATAAGAAAAGGCACAGGCCCTATAGCTGTCAGAGCCCTTGTCTGGGTTAATGAGTAAGTTGAGTGCTTGCTTGCTTGCTCAAGCCGCTTGGCTATTTGTTTTTCCAGCTACAAGAACTGATAAAGGTTTCATAAGCTTCCCATAAAAGTACGATGATAAGCATGATGATTAGCAAAGCTGGTTTGGATGAATAAGTGTTAAAAACAATCGAAATGGATAAAAAGTGAGCACCAACTAACCTCTCGATCATTGGATTTCAATAAGCTGACAATCAATTCAAGCCCGCCAACAAATGATCGCACCATTTCTCCAGCATCCTTAAAAAGTCAAGAGAAATCAAGTGAAGCAAAGTGAATTAGTTTCTATCTAGAAAAATTCTTTTTTTGGAATTATCAGTTATGATAATAACCAATCGACATTTCTATCAGTTTATGACGAGTTATTTCTTGCAATTTTACCATGAAGGCATTATTGATTCTTTTTGCCTGAGATGTGTCACTCACTGTCTCTTTACACAATGCTTTCCATTAATTTTGGTATTTCAATATTTGGGTTTTAATTCGAGCATTTTTGACCATTAGTATTTATATCGAAATTTGGTTAATAACTAATTAATAGTGATTACGGCTTATAATTTGCCGATAGAAAAAAATCTAAACTTAAAAGTATCGATAAAAGCACGTACAGACAATAAAACTATTTTAAAATGGGTCAATGATTTCTCTTAACATCAAAATCTGTAGAATTGCGTCTGCGAGGAGGGGGTTTACGGCTAATCCCAATCAACTACCTACGTGAAAGGAGAATCAATCGAATATTCCATTTATAAGCCCTTCACCTTTTAGGATTACAGAAAAAGATTTGAACGATTCCATTTTTCACACAAACTATAAACATGTTCATTGACTTATGACAATGCTGGTTTATTGGTAAGGAACTGTTTTGTATATATTATAAATGCCCACAAAATTTCAAAGTCTTCTATTTGTTTAAAAGTCAGTCGGTTCCAAACAAATTGGTTCACATACTTAATCCTCCCGCAACTATTCGGAGAATCTGGTTTCATCAATTCCAACCCACTTCACCTACGCTTGACACATGCATGGTGGAAACTAGTCCAATCAAACGTGACAGGTACCAATAACTTAATTCATTGCAACATATTTTTGAGAAAGCAATGAAAAATTTTCAGCAAATAGGATAAATACAACTCCCTTAGTGACCCACTCATACTTCGCATTCATTTGATGGCTCAGAGAATTGAAACTATCAATAAAAGAAATAAATGAAATAAAAGAAATAAACACTCTTTGTTTCTAATTAGGAACCTGATTGCTATTAAGTCTTTTATAGATTCTTAAAGTTTTTAATAGTTCACCTAAGTCTGATTATTCTAATTTAAAATTTTTAGTTTCAACAGGACCCTTGTTTATAGCAGTAATATTTTTTACTAAAAAGGTCATCCTGTATAAATGTGGTATATTAAAATTATTATTATTGAAAGATTTATTACCTAATATGTTAAGCTGACAGCTAGCCAGCGTCACTGAGGGTGAATCTTGAGTCTTTTCACCTGTGATGCAGGCTAATTGCAGCCTCCATAATTCATCACCCTTCGTGAATAACTCCTGATATGACTTTCAATTTCTGTCACACAATGTTATGTCATTTAATTCATTCCAATCATTGCACTGTTAGGTATCTCCTTTTCAATCTTACTCATTTTGTTGGTCAAGTGGCCCACTAATTATTTACTCACTTGCGTTTATATTCGTCATTCAGTTGTAGTCTTCGATTAGTAAAATAAATTTCTATTGCTCTTATATGAAGTAATTCACATCATGTTACTTTAATTACAAAAAAAAATGGTTTTCCTCGTCCATAACTGTATGTGCCAAAACTGGGTAATCGGAAGGGCCTTTTTCTTTGGCGGCTGGCTTGAGAGTGGTGGTTTGAATGTGGAATAAGCCCAAATATGCACTTAAAATGAAGAAGTATTTAAAGGATATTGACGTAAACTTGGCTTTAACTTGTTTAAGAAGAAGAGTTGTTTTTAGATAATAGCAAGACTTTATTGAACATATACATATACTGATGAAAGTCGATGAGTAATGATCACTGATGAAGATAAAAGTCGAATCGTTTAAAAGTTGAATTTTTTTTCTATTCAAAATATAAAAATTTCTATGTGGTAAAGCGTATTAATGTTTTATATAAATATACATCTATAAATATAAAAATATATATCTAGAACTGAGTAAAACAACATCGGAATTTCGCGACTATTTCATTGGCGCAGTGGATAGGTCGCTTGACTATATTGACGGCGAACGGGGTTCGATTCCCAGGTCGCGACTTAAAAATTTACAATTGGGTAGCACCCTTATGGTTAGTATTTATACTCTTTGTCAGCCATTGCCTAATTGATTTATTATCTAAAAAAAATATATATATACCCCAAGCTATTAATAACATTCTAACCATATTATGCAATTCCAATCACACTACCCAAATAGATTAGATTTAATTAAAGCAAATTAGTCTAGACTAGATTAGATTTAAGGATTGAATCGGATTAGATTAGATTAGATCTATCGTTCAATCGCAGTGATCGGTTTTTCTGAGCAAGAGTACAGTGTTTCCTGGGTGATTCATTCTCCACATAGAAGTAGTAAATGTAAATTGATGTGAAACAATCGATCACAGGTTTTCCTCGGATAATCTTTAGCTTGATCTTGAAACTAAGCCTTGTGTGCTAAGATTTACAACTGCCTTAAAGAATTGTATCAAACCCAAGTCTTCACACCCGCTAGATCTCATACCGCAATGACAATTTGCTAAAAGCACGGTGCATTAAAAAGAAATTAATGAAATTACAGAGAATTTCATTGTTTTACAACTTCAGAAAAAACAATACAAATGGCGGATTGATTCATCCTCAGAGTAAACAGTCAAGTTCTTTACATTGCTAGCGTCCGACTTGCATCCAATTAATGCTCGTCTGAGTCAACGTCGAGATATTGAATTTTGGAACACTTGGCAAAAATAGTGTCAATTCATTTTCTAAGAACTTTGTGAAATCATTGTCTGTTAATGTTATTGACTTTTACACTCTAGGATTACTTCATCTTGATGGGCGAAGTCGCTTTTGACTGGATCCTCATATCAACAGCCCCTCTCAAATTACCAACTACTAGGCAAATATCAACCAATCTTATCATTCCTTGCATTGCATTAAGAATGCAAAGGAAGGTACAGAAGCAAATTTTCTTACTAAAATTTACATTAAAAGGTTGTAGCAGTAATGCTATAGTTACATTAAGAGCTCGAGTCAAGAGGTTATTATCAAATTTAACAAATTTTATCAATATGAGGACTGACTGTGATCAACAATTGAAATGACAAAAGCATTAAATTACATACCTTGGCATTTTCTATACAAGGGCATATGGCCCAAGCTGCACTGGCCTGTACCTTCGAGATCATAAAAAAATTATTAATTTGGGCAGGATAATATTTTCATCATTAACACAACAATAAACAGTAATATCGATTATATATTATAATTATTATTATTATTATTATTATCATTATCAATTTATTTAAAGTTGGCATTCAAATTTAGATAGCTGAAATAACAGCTAATTAAAGCCAACTGTAACTAAAAGAAATACGATGTAATGTACAATGATTTAAAAAAAGAAGATGAAAAAAGAAAAAAAATAATTTATCTAAAAACCCCTATAGTAATACCAAAATAATGCTTGATTATCATTTCCCTAAATATACTCTTAACAAATGCATTAGTGACATTAGATTGGCATATTGCAACTACTGAATAGCCAAACAGTTACGACAGGTACAACTCCAAATTTTTTAACGAAGGCCCATTTTGAAACAACTTATATCATTTTCTTACATCATGTGCAAAAGTTGCTAAGGGTTCATCGATTGCCCTACAAATTGATTCATACATAAATGTTTCGGATAACAAGGGGTTAGGTTGCTCTGTTTTGATTAATTCGCCGGTTCAATGTATATTTTGTCATAAAAGGCTACGCTTATAATGACAACGCTGGATAATGCAGGGCAGCGTCCCTTGGCAAGAGGTCCTGTAGATCTACGACACAGCATACTTGAAATGGTCGCCAAAGCGAGTTTTTTACCAATTAAACAAACTTTTCAATACTGACATATAAGGCTGCATTCTCCTCCTTGTATTAATTTAATTCAAGAAAGTCAAAAACAAATTTCTAACTGGATATTCGTAGACTATAACTAATCGCTTGAACAGTTGACTTCCAGTAAAATTGCAAATGCTTTAAACAGTTATTAACAAAAAATTACCTGAGGGTTGGCTGACTTCAAGAGCGACCAGAGAAGACGCACACCATCAAGGCGGTCAATTATTCTAAAAAGCAAAATTACGTTTTTAACATATGAATAACGTTTTGAAATGCAATCGGAAGGAAATTACATTATCTAGGTTTGTGGAAAGTAAGCATCTCTAGAACATTCTCAAGGCAATTATTATCACCATGGTCGAGCAACTAAGTATAATCTTGTCTCCCGTAAAAACAGCTAAACCGTCTTAAATAATACTCAACATTCACGAAGTTTAGGCAAACCACCTCGAGTAATTTTTAAACATGCGTCAGCCCTTTTTTTTGTCCCTCTATTTATGACACGTTTAAAGGTAAACGTTTTCATGACACATCTCCTTTAGAGGCAAACTAATGACCTTGACAATGAAAAGCTTCGTTGACGCTGTAGTTAAACTGTTTAGAGGCAATTTGCAATGATATACGTAATAGAAAGTAAAAACAATAGGGCAGTTGTTTGCGTTTTATCTAACACAGCAAATATAAATAATGACCACAGGGTTACGATGCAATACTTTGTTTGTTTGTGTTGAATGATTTTAATGGGTTGTGTCACCTTTGATAAGTAAAGATGGATTCGATAAAATTTGTACAAAAACTTATTTGCACTTACGCCATATTTTCCGCTTCCATGGCACACTTTCCAACAGCAGTTGTAACATTGACAAGAAGTTGTTGATTTGTTCCAGTGAGGAGATTCACCATTGGAGAGATCCCTCCAGCCTTTCTAATCGAAGTACGATTTGCAGGGACTTTTGCGCATTCACCAAGAGCACCAACTACATTGATAAGCACCTGCAGAAAAAGTCGTACGTGAGGTTATACTTGCTGGAGCTCTATATGAGTAAATCCACGAAATTCTAACAATCTAGTGCCTCTCGCATTAATCATCTCTTATCCAAACAAGGACAAGACGACCGTTCTTCTTGCAAAGATTTCTGGCCAAATTGGCAAACATTATAGGTAAAAAATACTCCATATCTTAAATATAGGTTAACAGTGTGCAAATTTTTCTTTATCATGAAGCAGTTTGCTCTCCCCTGTTATACAACTATTATAGGCGTATAGTTCTCCAAATATTCCCTAGTGAATGCAAAAAGCAAATAAGGATTCTTACCTCTTCTGGTTGATCATTAAGCAGAGTAACTAGCTGTTCAATTGCTTTAAGCTCTTGGAAACGCAAAACATTTTCTTCACTTATGGCGCATTTCCAAATAGCACCAGTAGCTGCTGCCAGTAAGTCTTTGTTTTCAGAATTCGCGAGCAAGGCAACTAATGGATCAAGTCCGCCATATTGCCTTACCAAATCTCTCGTCTCGGAGTCTTCTGCGCACTAAAAGTGATGGGATAGTGGTGGTTTATTGTCACTATTAACAAGAGGCTACTTTACTCAGTCTAAATTTTCTCCTGGTCGCTGTGCGTAATCATATATAACAAGGTGCAACTACAGACTGCGCATCTAATAATGAACCAGGTACCCATTTATACCACTGGGTTGACAGGGACCCAATTTTACATTTTTTATGTCGACCGTTGCACAAGAATACGATCTTCTTAAATGGTAAGCGCAGGGATTCGAAACAACGGCTTTAGATTGCTATTCATAAAGCTTATCCACTACGCCATTTCATTTCGTTTCATTTCATATTTTTAATAGTTCTGAAAAAATACAAAAAACATCAATAACAAAACTTACATTTTATTTAAAAGAAAAATATATACTTCCAAACTACATAACATGGTGGACAGGCTACTTAAAAATTCTACAAATACACACCATCCATCCAGGTTTTGCAATTCCTGTTAAAGCTTGCAAGGTCATGATTTAAGAAAAACCTTATTTATATGATTATAGGTGGGTTCAGATTATTTTACAGTTACGCCTGCAAGAATCTCTCACGGCGCCATTTCGAGGTGAAGTAAAATTGGAGTTAGGTTTACGATCAGGGTTAAGGTTAAAACTAGGTCGTTTGTAATTTGCCTTAAATAACACCCATATAATGCTCGAAAGAATTTCTGATATCACAAGTACAAGTCCTTTAACAAAAGTTAACAAAGATTTAAACTTAGCTCAGAATTAACGCTGCTCTTAAGGAAGACGTGAATTTTACCGAATAAGTCAGCGATACTTCTTTCATCAAATGCTGCTATCAAAAACAAACAAGGGCAATTAATCCTACCTTGAATATTGCACTTGCGCAGTGTCTTTGCAGTTCGGCGTCACTACTTTTCAAATTTCGCACCAGATCCTCAATCATCCCTTCTGTGCGAATTGCTAATCTATAACTTTCCTGAAACAAGGCCAAGAAATCAGGAAAGTAAAACTAGCATTAAATTTTACATACAGCACATGATTAAGTTGATTATGTTCATGATGATCATATAGTTACTGATGACTAGCTGGCATAAGAATTCTGTACTTTTTTTAAGTTTGAAATCGTATTTTGGTGTGAGGGAAACCAATTGTAGCGTTTTTGCTTTTAAGTCTGGCAGAAATCTTAAGAGAGTTACTAGGACATTTCATAGCTTACGCCTGATACACCTGCCACTGAATGGTCTAGTTAAAACGTACCCAACGGATACCAGAAGCTACACTTATTGGAAGCATGAGATGAGTAAATCTACCAGGGCGCGGACCTTAATAGAAACGTCTTCATCTTATGCCTATCAAAAATAGGGTTAATTTTTAAGAAGAGCTTAAGTAGCAGACTACTTTTAAGAAGGAACCGAGTACTTATAAGCAAACCTTAATTCAGCTTTTATTCAAGCGAGTCCCTGAAATAATTTTAAGGGGACACCCTGCTATCAACAAAATTTCTCAGCATCAGTCATTGAAAGGAATCATACCTCTGTTGCGCATTCCTGGAGCGTGCCAACAACAGGTATCAGCATACTCTCATTGTCTGATTTAAGCAGCTTCGCAAGAAGAGGTATTCCTCCTGCTTTTCTAATTGCATTTTTGTTCTTAGTACTTTTACTGCAGCTCCACAAGGCCAATGCACCAGCACGAGCAACATTTATATCGATTTCCATCGCAGTTGAAACGATACCGCAATCAAGAAGAGCCACCTGAAAGAACAGGTTACGTCATTACTGGAGGCAAGATAAGTTCAATGTAATCATGACTCGTGTTCTTCTGGATCTCTTATACGCCAAAGTGATCACTTCGTATCGAGATGTTCAAGTCATAATTAGCAGTCTCCTGTAATCAGATATTTGAAAAAATAAATTTTAGATCCGCGTTATTCAAGAATGGCACTAAAGGCTAATGCACATTTTAGCAAAATGAGAATTTTTCGCATGACAATCCACATCTAATGTCCACGATACAAAAGGAAATAACTGAACAGTTGTGGGTCGAAAGCTGCGTGCGAAAAGTTCTCGTAACTGGCTACATGTCTCGACGAATAGGTGCTCCCTTAAGTCTTTAGTGATTTGAATTATTTCACAGACCTCTGACTCAAAAATAAAGGAACTCAGAATTCCCGTGCCGTATCAGATAGAGTATTTGGCGGTTAGTCAAACATAGCTGATGTAAGAAAAAGTAAACTTAAGAGCCTTAGAGGTAAAAAGTTTTTGCAAATCACTGAGTAGAAATGATTCATGTTTCTGTTGGTCTGAGGAAAAAATTATCTCAACACGGCATCACAATTGCGATCACGAGTTGAAGAGACATGATATGAAGATATGAATCAAAATAGATGGAATTTAACAATGAAAAGCGCCATAAACTTAACAATGTGACGAAATAAGCGCGTTCAGTTTTAAAGAAGAAAGACACTGCATGACTAGAAGTTCGTTGCTCCAATGTGTTTGTGGATAATATAAGCTAGCTACACTACATAATGAGAATATCATATACAAAACATCCTTAAATTTATTGCACTATCAATGATGGAAATTTATAGGATATATAAAATAAAGGATTTAATGGTTTAGAAGTTATCATTATAGTTGCATTTTATCATCAACTGCTCGAATTCACTGACATGTAAGCGTACACAATCTCAGAAATAGACCCCAAATAGCTAAAGCAATCAACCAATTAAAAACATATTTTTTGCCACGTTTTATTGATTCGAATCTCTTTATGATCGTATCAGAATTATTGCCCTAAATTCACATCCTGAGCAATGTCAGATAAAGAAGAATTTTCAGAAAGCTCCATAAAATTTAGAATTTCGCTTTCCATGCAATGCAGACAGTATTGTACTTAACTTTGGCAATGCTTTTGGCTTGAAACTTGCTGAAAGTAAGTGAGTTGGCACTTATATTTCAGCCCCAGATTCTTGTACATAGCCATGAAATGCACTCCGTCGCAGAACGATGATTTACTACCAATCAAACATTAAATAGAAGCTTTATATTCTCACCAATTTTCGAATACCGCCATGCATTCTTACGGTACGTCTAGCCCTTCTAAATTTCGCTACATTTGCAATAGTTTCAGCTGCTAGACATTTCAATGCTTTATCCTCGGATTGCAGGATTTTTACCATGGTCTGCAACCCACCAAGGTCTGCAATTGCCTTTCGAATCTGGGTATTTCTCGAAATCTCTTTGAGGATTTTGAGTGATCCAATCTAAGAAGACAAGTATATTGATCTACCTGTCATAGAAACATCAGTAACAAATGCAGCAAGAGCTCCAAAACTTTTATTAATGATAGAAAAGAAGTAGCATGATATGCATGTAAGTAATTATGCAAATTAAGAATTTTAGGTTATTCTGAAGCAGAGTTTATAATTTTGTTGCAGGTACCTTGCATTTGCTTTCATTCGTTTCCAAGAGATTGATCAACACTTCTAGACCACCAACATCACGAATGGCCAACTGGCATGTTTCTTGCGCAAGATTAAAGTCGCGCATTGCACACAAGGCAATGATGGTCGCAGTTTGATTGCCACCCTAAGAGAAAGTTAAAATAAAACTTGACTATAGGGGAAGGTTCTACAGCTCATTTTTAATTCATAAGGAAATTCGTACATCCTTGCATTCAATGCATCTCTACTGAGACCGCACTGTTTATCGGTGCAACAATTGCTGTTACAGGTTTAGTCATTAGCCGAAAATTTTATTTTTCTTTTTGATGTCCACAGCTTTTTTGCTAATGTTTGCGCATGCATGAAAATTATTTTGACTATTGTTTTGCAAGAATCCGTAAATAATGAACCCCGTTTCTAATAAATGAGAATTTATCCTTCGTAGTGAGGCGATGTGATTTGGTAGACAGACAATATTTTTATTTTGCATTTGCGGATTTTTTCAAAATTCCCTTGGTACACAAGTGAATTCCCTGGGCATAAATATTGGCGAAGAAAAACATGAAATGGTATTTAGCACTGTGCGAGCCTCAAAGGGAACTGAAGACAATCTACTGCTTCTTGCTCATTAAAAAATAAACACCAATAAGGATAGCCTTGAAATGATTTGCTAGAAAACGGAGGCTTTTCTAGATCAAACAAACCTTTAGGTATTTAACCAGCTTTTGAATTTGCCAATACTCAGACGGAAGATCAGCATTTGATTCCTACAAATTAAAATAACAGCATTATGAACAGGCGGATAGGAAAGCAAGGATTTTAGTGTAATACGAAAAAAAACACTACCTTCTGGAAGAAAATCTGCTGTTTGCATGGTGACTTGTAGAAAATCTCTAAGAGCTCCCATCACATACCGCCGCGCCCCGTGAAACTACTAAATGGGGAAGTGAACAACTTTTTCAGTACCAACGTTTTTCACATTAAAACAAGATGCTAATTTGAGTCTCACCTGACGCCTCTCCTGGGACTCTTCCTCTTCTTCACTGTCAGATGAGCTCTCACTCATATCTTCCAAATCACCTGAGAATGATCTCCTATATAAACGACAAGAATCAACAATAATGCCAATAGCTTGCTTGAAATAAGAATCTTTTTTACCCAATTACTGTAAATGCCAAAAAAAATAAACAAAGTTTATTAAATGTGTCTCAAGATATTGATTTATAATAAAAGGAAAGGGAATGCATGACCTTCCTGCTTAAACAACATTGGCAGCATATGCATTGATAACATAAATTTCACCAGCTTTAGAGATTGCGAGTTGTCTGGACAAATTTAGTGCTTTTAGGAACGAAAATAAATAAAGTGCAAACTGGTTGCTGATAGATAAAATTTAGGTAATGAAATTTATGCCTTTTACAGATTTTTTTACGGTCTAGAATAATCTAGAATGGAATACTCTAGAATAGTATGTCACATGAGTGCAGCACTGAAACGTCTTGAAACATCATATCATCATTCAATTTGAACTAAATGTTAAGCAGGCAAGTAAAGTTTGAACATCAACTTACGATGCCGAGGCGGAGATCATTACCTAATTTCATAACAATAACACAAATATCAAAAAGAGCGAATAGCATGGGAGTTGGCGATAAAGCAGTTAAGTACCACCAAGTCACTTAAAATGTGTTTTATTTCATTTTATTTCAATTCATTTAATTCTATTTCATTTTTTTTTCAATTAATCGCATTTTAATTCAGTTCATTTCATTCAATTTCATTTCATTCTATTTTAGTTGACTCCATTTCATTTCATTTCATTCTATCCCATTCCATTTCCTTTAATTTATTCTTTTCTATTTCATCTTTCTATTGCATTCCATTCTATTTCATTTCAATTAATTTCATTCATTTCATTTTATTCCATTTCATTTCATTCCATTTCATTTCCTAAAATTCCATTGCCTTCTATTCCATTGCACTATATCTGATCTCATTTCATTTCACTTCATTTCATTTTTTAATTGCTCAGAAATGGGGCTATTGTAGTTTGGGGTAAATGGCATAGCATTTCGTGGCACTGATTATCAACGTTGCACAAAGGCTAAAAATACATCAACTACTTCTAGCATGTTTATTTAAACTCAACTAGATAGAATCCTAAAAATAGTAGAGCTGTGAACAATTACTTTAAGAGTAGGTATTTCGAGTAGGTACAGGCAATCTATTAAGAGTAGGTATTTCGTTGAATTTCTTACTTTATATTTGTCTTGAAAATAATTGATGGTCCCTAGCGGAGGTGTGTTTCAAGAGACAATGGCCTTGTGGCAGAGGGGAAGTTTGCCTCAGGGCCCCAGGTTCCAGGGGGCCTCAGCAAATTTTTATTCATAGCCTCTTTAGATGTATTCAAGGAACCTTTCAATAGGAGCAGCCTACAAGGTCCTAAGTGTGCCTCCAGATTCAGTTTCTCCAGATTCCCTTGCTTTTTGTCCCTTCTGCCCTTCTGCCCGATCACAGACACAAGGGGGCCTCATTTTCCAGTTTTGCCCCTCGGCCTGGAAAACCTCTCGGCGGCCCTGTGGACAGGACATGCAATTATTTTCCTTTAAACTTTGCTCCACTACCGCCACGTGCTAGACTTATCTTTTACAGTCTTTGAAACATTGTTGATGTGCAACAATTTGACATTAGGGAAAAGACTTAATTTTGAGCGACTTTGATTCTCGACGGTAAAACAATTCAAATCAACGAATTCAAAGGGTTAACCCTAAACATAGCTACCTGCTGATTAAATAATCTACTTTGTTTATAAAAAGAAAAACCATACTGAAAACTTGCAAAAGACGTTCAAAAGTAACCTGTCCTTTACAACCTGCTGGTCATACTCGTGAAATATTTTTGGTCGATGACAGCAGAAAAATCTGTTTGGCTTACAGATATCAGTATGCATTCTTATTCCGGGTTTGCTTACTTGGCAGTTCGGCTATCTTGCTTTCCTCTTGATTGCGACAGTCTGTCGGTTTTCTCTTTCATTCTTTGAGACTGAGGACTAAAATGATATGTCTTAAGTAATTTTCCAATACTCGATTTCACAAAGTAAAGTAATTGAAATTATGGAAAAGACCTCAGTCAACCTGAACAATATAATTTGTATTGATTTATTAACAAAGCTTTCCCTGATAGATATCGTATATTTAACATGTCTTTGCATGGCACTTTCAAAACAAATATTTGCAACTGTAAATGAAAATGAGTTATCTAAAACGGAAAGATAAGGACGATGAATGGTTCTGTAATCCTTTCAATACGTCTAGCCGGCACAAAAGTTCAAAACATCATCTCTAATTGAGGTTGAGAGACACAAAAGCATTGGTTGGAGATTATTGAAAGCAAAAACTATGACTATAACCAGTAGAAACAAGCTAGAATAACCATTATCTTTCAGATTACATTGCTGTCATTGATACACCACTTAACAAGAGCAGCCTAACAATCTCCTATAGCTATCATCGGCAAGAGAGGAACTACTCATGGTAAAAGCTATAGCAATAGCACTACTCTGCTAATTATTGGTTGATCATAACCTTCTAGGTTGCAAGGTTTTCCCGATTAATTTGCAACTCAAAAATTTTTCCAATCATATCAAAAGGGTTCGATATCAAAAATAAATTCTTGGCTGCATGCAAATTCTTCGCTTTTTATTCTAGTTTCCAACCATTCCATACTACACGTTTGTCCAGCAAAGTGAATTTGACGAAAAAATAAATGCTCAACTAACAACTATCAATTTGCAGAGGGCTTGTATGCTTATATGTAAAAGATGTTGCTCCGGTAACAGGCCATGTAAATTTCTGAATGAACAAGAAATAAAATATTGACACATATATGTGACTGATGGGTGAAAATGCTAGACGTCTCGAAGGGAAAAGTGATGTGAATGAATATGCAGTGCTTTACATATAATTTTTGTACAATGGCTCCCCTCCGCATAAACGTCGACCTGAAAGTACCACAATTGATTTTGTACATTTTCTATGCCATGTAACGTCAGTTTGCAGCTAAAGGAGCATTACACATACCTGATTTTTGGATCATTAACATCAACCACCAGATCAAGCTGTTTCCATTTTTGGGATGGCTCCTTAAAATCTTTCGATTTTTGTTCTCTCTTGTTTTGTTGACCTTTTGAAGCTCTGCCCTTCTCCTTGCTATAAGTTTATATAAATGAGAATTGAGACGCTGGGAAAATATCAATATGCTTGAAAGAAAAGATGTTAGTACCTATGAATTCGTATTTCCCATGCATGTTCGTGAATTCAAAGTGGTAGAAACAGTAAAGCGCCGTGACAACATGGCTACCACGATATTTCATTAGCGCAAATCTTCTCAACCAATAGGTCTGAATTATTCGAGATAAAAACATGAATGATATTAAAACGATCTAAGAGGCATGCCAATCATAAATGCATAAAATTGCAATAGGAATAGTTTCATCCCTACTCTTGAAACATTAAACTGCTCTTCACTAGCATATGCCTGATTACCAAAATACAAAGGATTTATGAAAACTTATGCTGGGGCAACACTTGTCCCCATATATTTCAAGCGTTTATGATCGTTGATCTTGTTCTGAAGCACAGCTTAAGTATTACTATAAAACACTGCAAAAGATTTATTTGCAATTGCACAGGTTTGATTTCTTCCCAATATACCAATACTTGACATGGTAGATAGGACTTACTTTTGTTGTACTTTTGCTTCAGTAGGACTAGAATTTCTCTTGTTACCATCTTCAGTGTCCATGCCTTGTTGACTTTCTGAAACGTCAACAATTCCACGACTTTCTTCAGAACTTTCATCCATATGCTGCTTATAAGCGAATTCCTTCGAAAAAAATTATCCAAATGAGCTGATAAAGTTTGCCTGAGACACAGTTTAGAGGATTATCACAAAAACGATCATTTCTAGCATCTTATTACTGGCTATTCCTCTGACATTGAATCTTTTAGATCAATACCAAGACAAATACGATTATAATGTTTAATTTTTCATTGAAACACATTCAATGGAGACGTTCCCAGGTTTCTAATACTGCATTCGTAAAGGTCTTATAACCATATGTTATTGATACAAAATTGCGCTTACATCTACGTGGAAATTGTTAAATGCTATAGATTCAAATAGTATTGTGGCGTATAACTGGATTCCCCTGATTTCCTTACTTATCATTGCCATGTAGTTTTCTGTAGCAATTCGATAAGGCGTCTAAACCTTTCCCATTAAAACCTAAGAAAACGGAATCAAACTATAAATAAGTGCTTTTGAAAAAAGATAATTTGCTGCAGATTACCTTGCTGCTGATGACATCAGCGAAATGGGCGCTTTTTGCTTTCAGTAGGAAGATCAGATTTGAGAAGACATCACTCTCCCGCTCATAATCAATCTCTCCGTCCTTTTTCATGCCTCTGTTTACATAATATCCCGACGTGCTTGCAGTTATCGGAAAGGTTTCACCCTCTTTTGTCTTCACCTCTATATATGCTATGTCACCATGAACTTGGCGCCATGGGGGAGCCCGACAACCGTTGGCAAATACATATGCTGTAAAGAAAAATTTTCGCAACTATTGGTTGGTGAAGAAAATTTTTTATAATCCGCAATGCAGATTTTGCATTTACTTGCACATACTTAACAAAATGTGATTGAAATGAGTAAGTCAGCAATTAAATTAAGGCAATGGCTGACATAGACTTAAATACTAACCATAAGGGTGCTACCCAATTGTAAAGTTTGTGCCTGTGTGACGCAGAAGATTGGTCGTTTGACTCCTAATGTGACAAAAACTTTTAAAGTTTCTATCGAACAGATCAGGCTTTTTTGAAACTTTGAATTTTCTAAGTCTCGAATACTTTTGTTTACTAAAGTGAAGATCATTTTGAATATTTGAATATTATACCAAAATATGGGAGAAAGCAAGACCCCAATACGTTAAATCATCTTAAAATTATCAAAGAACAACGAGCAGAATTTTCAGTACAGTTCAAGTTTATATCATTTAATTCGCCACATACGCTTTATTTTTCTTATTACAAACAAACTAGCAATCCATAGTAAAAAAATTGATGGGTTTATGTATAGATAAAGGAATGTTTTTTTGGTAAATCCATTTGATAGATCCAGTTATTTTCCCCATAAATTTGAAAGTAAATTTCATGATAAGTGAATTACTACAAACATCAACTTACTCAACATCCAATCAATATCATCAACAGCATGATTAGCCTCTGAACCAGCAAAACTTTTTATCAAATTGTAATCACTCTAGATAATAGAACGACAAAAAAATAGTTTTATCTAATGCTCTTGATAGGTACCATCGTAATCATTAGCAAATAGGCAAGTAGTACAAAAAGCCTTCTACTTTGTAGAAAACAATATGTCTCATGATGTCCTTTACTGGACAAAATTTTGATCATAAAAAAACAGAGATTACTTATTCAAGAAATTACGGGCCATTCAATAACTCGCAAAAATTACCGGACATTAAACAACGGCAAGTATAAAGTCTTCAAATCCTTTATAGAAGTGACCAAATTTCTGGATCATTTGAAAGTAAAGCTGACATCGGTATTTTCAAATCAAAAATACAATTTAATTTCAAATGCCACTTTATCACCCCATAGAAGTAATGCTTGTCATTGGGCCTAAAAAGTTTGATTGGTTAAATGTTGTTCAAGATGTGCATTTGTATCTTCAAAGCTGTAACCATGAAAATAAACGGTTGTACACAGAGTTAGCTTTCATTTCATTTCTATAATTCTACAAAAATGATTCAAGTGCAAAATTTAAGCAAAAGATGCAACACAGTGCGTACCTCAACAGCTGTAGAACTGAACCTCACATCCCTATGCAAGTGAAACATATTATATAAATTCTATTGAAAGAACTGTATTTTATAAATTGATTTCAGTAGACCCCACAGTTAGCGCCAAGTCAGAGCTAGCCAGACTTGACCTGATTTCATTTTGACAGGAGACTGGTGTACTGGTTTAATATAGACCATCAACTACATTTTCCATTTCAAAATTTTAAGCATGAATATTGTCCATCGAAATGCAATTCATCTCTACTAACGCCATCATAGACACCGACCACCACCGTCGACGGACTTCAAATCGCAATTGAATACACTTTTTTTGCTTCACTATGGCATTTGGTGGCTATTCAACTAACAACATGAAAATTTTTTTTCCTCATCGAATTTGCATTTTTATGATCATATCTTGATTCATAAAATGACAGTAATAATTGCATAGTTTTACAAGGTATTCGTCAATACTAGACACCCACACCCTCCAACCGCTACATACTGTAGACACTCTTAATCTCAAATCCATCCTGTAACTTACTTGGCAATATCCTTTAGCGAAGAGTGCAGCAGTTTTATATCAAGCTGATTGATGAGTAGAAGCAGCCGAAAACTGTTCTCTAGTTCTGCCACATCTTCTGAGCCATCTGCCCGAGACTTAGAAACCATTTCATGAGCTTTCAATAAAGCATCATCATTGTTATCAACTTTCGTAAATGCCGGTCCCATAATTAATGCCATTGGATCTCGATTAGCTGAAAATGACAAAAGATTTCTGGTAAAGCACTACTCTGATTTGATTAAAAACTGCCATTACGTGATAATAATGTAAGTGACGATGAAATTTCAGACCCGGGGGACGCTAATGGGACGAATTTGTCGGACAAACAGCTGTGAAGTGGATGTATTATAAATTTGTATATATTGCCCCTTCAGCAGCACTTTGTGCATCAAACAGCATCCTTGAGGAGAATTTATACAGCCAAAGATATGGTCTGCCTTACACATAAGTTAAACCTTGCAGGATTAACAGGTATCTGTTCAACAATTTTGCTGAAACTGCACCTCAAACTAACTTACAGGAGAGTCACTCCCTTAGTAAAAACTTGAACTGTTACTATCCTGTATCTCTGGAAAGTCCCCTTAACCAGGGACCGCGCAGCAGTATAAAGGTGGAGGGGCTGATCGACCCGCAGGAGTGGTCCGGGGAAACCCTCAGAAAATTTATTTAGACCACGCCCCTTTCAAAAAGACTGCTTCTTTACGTACTTGTATAAATACAACAGTTCGTTTCAGATAATATTTCAGTTTAAAATGCAATATTTGTAATAGGTTTAAAGACTATCTTTCATAAAAGTGGAGGGGCATAGCCCCTGCTAGCCCAATGGCTGCGCGGTGCCTGGCCTTTTCCTCCGAATTTATGTCCAGTTCTTTTCTCTATATCAGTAACATGCGTAAATCACATGATTTAATCAATTAAAAATCCTTGCACTTTCATAATGTAAATATTTAACTTTAAGTTTGGGAAGGTTCAGACTTCTGCCCCCCGTTTCTCAAAAAGGACCCCTAATTTCCCAAGAATTGCTTAGATTCGTAGTTTAAGCATTGAACATCTTTATATCAGATGGTCCTATAAGATATAAACTTTTACATTTCCAAAACCTAAATGTTAGTGTCCGAGGCTTTTTTGGCCTTCGCAACTCTTTCTCTTAAAAACAATTTAAACCACCTAATCAACATTGATATTCGCAATCTACCAGCAAAGTTTACCTAAATAGGCTACATTGTAAACTAAGCTTCTCTTGGGCGTTGATATTCTTGAAATAAGCTTATGTGGACTATTTCTAGACTTTGACCCCCTGTTTCTCCGAAAAGCCCCCTCAACTGCTTAAAACATCCAGATACGTAATCTACGCATCTGGAAAACGGTGTAGAAAAACTGTATCCCATAAATTCCCTCTCTTGGTGACCATTCTCCCCTTCCAGCCTCTGGTCAGAAAAAAATTCATCGTGGAGAGAAACTTGAGTGAAATTAATTATAGTTTCCATGGCTATAGGACTACTGCGGTGGATATGCGGCCTAGTGCATATGTTATGCATCCACGACCCTGAATAAAAGTAACAGTCCATCAAGGAAAAATATTGTCGATACTCGGATAAAACCTGAAAATAGGATTGGCTAGCACCTTTAACTTTATTTTGCAATAAATTATTGAAGAATATCACATAGGCACGGCATCAAGTCACATTATATCACTTATTTACAATAAACCCCAGTTAGATAGTGATTTTTTATAATACGGACCTTCTAAACATGATCTAACTTCTTGCAACTTCTTTTCTCCAGAAAACTTTAATATGTTTCCCATGTGCTCGAAGGTGTACACTTTCGCAGTCCAACCATTAGATGTCTAAAGTGCAAAAATCGTTGACGAATCAAATTGAAAGCCGAGGAAAGTAAGATGCAATACTGCAACACCAATCCTCTAAATATTCAATCATAATGATGAAATTAGGAGTAAGATAATAGCAAACACAACAACATTGCATGCATAATTGGGCATGCATCAAACAACTTTTCTTCCAACACTCACCACAATAAGAAACACAATGAAACGACTAAAATTCAAATTGTCAGTGGATATCCAAAAAACCTAAGCTTTGGAACTTTCCACCATAAGAGGGTAGGACCAGGGAAACACATAATCTTTTTAAATATATCCTATAAGCAAATT
Source organism: Catostylus mosaicus (assembly GCA_964019065.1). NCBI lineage: Eukaryota > Metazoa > Cnidaria > Scyphozoa > Rhizostomeae > Catostylidae > Catostylus > Catostylus mosaicus. Next base: position 10,699,298 of record OZ025188.1, on the reverse strand, counting down.
ATGCTAAACCCAAATTTTATCAACATTTAATTGTTTTGAAACTTCCACATACACAGGAGATTGTTTATTATAGAAGTAGGCTGTTTAGTTCACAATGCAATAAAAATATCTATATAGCATGAATGTTAACAGTGGAATAACTATTGCTTCCAAAGCATTTAGCTAAGTATAGTTTCACAGTGCAATAAATTTTATTTGGAATCATAAGAAATTTACATATTTAAAGAGGCATACCTTTTTCAATGATAGATGCGGTTCACCATTTGTAACATCTTCTGATTTTACTGCGTCAGCACTAAATGATTAAATGTTTTTAGTTAACTACCATGAGGTAATACATAACAAGAGAATAAATATTTGAAGAATTTTGCAGTTGCATAGAGGCATTGTCCCATTGTAATATCACGCTACATATTTATGCCACAGAAACTATAATCACTATAGCCATATGCATTATAATGTTTGGTTCCTTTGCTTGAATTTTGGTCCTTTAATTTTTAAATCCCAATTAATGAAAAATTGAACACTTGTAAATAAATTCCAACTAGAATCAATCATAGGATATTATTGTTTCTTTCCTAGAAAGTGCCGACTGCATAAATCAAATTCATGCTCATTCTCAAATCATGAGATGTTGATACCTTCAAAATGCTACATGCATATTGGATAAAACCTTCTTTCCTTGTTTGATTGGGTGGATGCTACCTAGCCTAGTAAGTGGCGGTTATACGGGACGGCTGACATGGGGGCCCATCGTACTGAACTCGTTCCAGTACGCTAGACAGAGTATGGCATTTGTGAAAAAATTTGGATTGCTTATGTTGAATTTAGACCATTGCTTTTTTTTTCTATTCATCATGATATCTTCGACATTCTGCGTAGACGGAGACACCAGACTGGTGACAAGGTAAATTCTACAGTTTATTGTGCATGATGTCAAGCATGTTGCTTCATCCCATGCCTAAATTTAATCCGGATTCGGTAGACGGGGAAAGCCTTGCTGCTGGCTGGAAAACAAGGCTTACCGATTTCGACATGTTTCTTGATGCTTCTGATATTACGAATAACGCTCGCAAACATGCTCTCCTACGGTACCAAGATGATGCCAGAGTTCGTGAGATGTTTGCACAACTCGAAGGTACTGGAAATGCAGTAGCTTTTTAAACAGCCAGGGAGAAATTCGAACCACAGAAAAACCGCAGGTACGATGTTTACATTTTTCGTAAGGCATTTCAAAGGCTTAAAGAAACTCTTGATCACAACCACACTCGCCTGTGGACATTGGCTAGCCCTTGTGAGTTTGACCATGACTTTGAGTTGGAAGATCAAATCAAAGATAATGGAATTTGATCAAATCATTATTGGTGAATCCTCCTCGCGCATTCGTAAACAAACATTGCATTATCTAAAGTATGATCTTAAAGATATGTGACTACATGGCAAGAAAGGATGCAATAAGTCAATTCCAGATCAAGGAAATCGAAGGAAAACCAGAATCCAGAAAGGGGCGGATCGAGATTCAGTTGCTACACAGAAATGCAAAAACAGCGGAGGGTTGCATAATCATAACGGTCCCTGCCCAGCACAAGGCCTCGAATGGCACTACTGTGGAAAAGCAAATCATTTTGCCAGGTTTGTCGCGGTAAGACCAAAACTAACCGAAAGCCTAAAAGACCGCCTCACAGAAATCCCACACGCGTTAAGTCGCACAAAAACCTCAAGCCACTCACCCACTAAGATTCTGAATCGGATGCTGAGAAGTGCCTATATCAAGTGCAGAGTAAACAGATGGGTAGGCCACATACTAAAATCACTGTTTCGGAACATTCTTTTAATATTATGGTAGACACTGGAGCATCTATTAATGTAATTGATCGTAGCACCTTCTCAAATATGTCTGATGTTGCACTAGGTCACACAAAAACCAAAGCTTTTGTTTCCAACTTTTCAAAGCCCGTGAAATTCATTGGCAAATTTCAAGCCTTGGTGCAAACAAAGAAACTTTGCACTGTTGCACCCTTTTTTGTAGTTGAAAATGAGAATAGTGGGACCCAAACGGCACAAGAGTTTGGCCTACTTAGCCTTCATTTGAATACAGTCTCTGGAAAGACACCCCTGCAAGATAAATCCATTATACCTGCAACTAATGAAAAAGCGTTGACTGAAATTCATAAACAGGATACAAAGGTATCTGATGGTCTTGGAAAACTGAAGAAGAAAAAGATTGTTTAATATGTCGATGTGAATTTTCAACCAACCGTTGAGCCACAGAAACGCATTCCATATCATATAAGAGAAAAAGTAAAAGTTGCCAACAAAGAGCTGGAAATTGATGGCATAATTGAAAAGGTTCCCCCAATCCAAGCAAAACCATGGAGAAGTGCAATTGTAGCAGTCCCTAAATAAGGTGGTAGCGTGAGAATTTGTGTGGACATGTGTAAAGAGAATCAGGCCATAAAGAGAGGTAAATGGGCCAAACTTTTTCTCAAAACTTGATCTTACACAGGCTTACCATCGGCTGGAGTTAGACGAGAAAAGCCAGTTTATTACGATATTTGATAAACATATCGGTTTGTATCATTATGAAAGCTAAAACGCTGGAACAAACGATGCTGCCGAAATTTTTCGGCGCACATTGCACACTACATTACACGGTTTACCAGGTGTGTTCGCAACCTTGCTGACAACATTATTATCATCAAACACGATTAAGCTTTGTCATCCTGTTTACGACGTTTATCTGATAAGGGCTGACTTTGAATGCAGCCAAATACAAGTTCTTAACTCCAGCGTTCTTCGCTCGTTCTGCCAAGGGAATGCAGCCAGAATGCATGAAATAAGCAGCTTTCTTGGCATGACAAATTACAGCAGTCGTTATATTCCAGACTACGCCACAATTGCTGAGTCGTTACGTTCACTCACAAAGAAAGATGCCCGGTTTAGCTGGACAGCAGCACGTCGAGACGCTTTTGGTCAGCTCAAATAGCTTTAACGCATGCGTCGGTTGTGCATTTTTTTTGACACAAAGAAAGAAACGACCCTTACGGTTGATGCCAGCCCTGTTGGCATTTCGGCAATTTTGAGCCAGAAAGAGTGTCATTCCACTGATACCCATGTTATCGCCTATGCCAGCCGTGCCCTAACTCATGTAGAACAACGATAGTCACAAACAGCAAAGAACGCTCTGAGAATTGTGTGGGCAGTTGAGCATTTTCACCCAGTGTAACGTCATTAGCCTCGTTTTAGTGTTTTGTTAGGCATGCGCCAGTGTTTTGTTATGTGATTAAGAAAATATGAGAGTTATGAAATGGAGTATTAAATGAAGCTCGTCAATCTCTTCTATTGTCTGCTGCAAACGTGACACCCAGATCTGTACGGCTGCAGCTTCACACTCGTTACCGATCATAAGCAACGAGAAGTGATATATTGTAACGCCAGGTCTAAACCTTCAGCTCGTATCAAGGATAGGATGTCTACAAACGCGGATAGGATAACTCTGCTGATTTTTTGTCCATTTGAAATTATCACGAAGAATGCCACAATGGCTGATGAATATGTTAACCTTCTGGCTCTATCTGCAGTCCCAAAAGCCATGAAAATACATGAGATTCAAATAGCGACAGATACAGACAGGTACTACAGCGTCTTCGCGCAGATTCATTCCAGAATGTGATTCTCCGTGGCTCCCGCATTGTAATAACTGAGAGCTTAGAAACCAAGGGTTATAGACCTCGCTCATCACACTTATCAAGGATTAGTGTTCCATTGAGACATTAAAATACCTTTTACAGGAGTCCTCGCATGTTCGTTGATTAAAAAACCACGAAGCTCGACTATAATTGCAAAGAAGAACTAGGACTTCACAACGTATACATTTTGGATGAGAATGGGAAAATTGTAATTTGGAAGAAATGCAGCAGATGAATGCATGATGTGTTTGCTCAAGAAGAAAGAGGTTAAGAACCCAGTGGAAATCCAACCGTGGGAAATATGCACATTCTTCACATGAATGAGTGATGAAGGGCTAAATCGTGTTTAAATATATAGTATATTATGGGTCTCATTTTCTGTATAAAAACCCGGACTTATGACTTAAATTTACTCCCATAATAGCACTTCCCAACCACACAACATCCAAAGATAATCCCCCCCCCAAGGAAAATACAGGTGATAAAGTTAGATTTATTTCATTACCAGCGGCAATTTTCCGTAACTGTAGAAGTGATGTGGGGTTTCGTTCAACAATAATGTCCTTCCCCCTCTGTAGAACAATCATGATATTATATCAAATGAAATCGTCAAAGTCTCGTCAAAGTTTGTCGCTTCAGATCAAGGGGCACATATCCTTCCTTAATCTTCCTTTGCGTGATTTATCATATTTCGCAATCTTGTAAGAATTGCCATGTATGTTTAAAACACAAATACAAACAAAAACACAAACATAGCACGTAATCAGGATGTGACATTCCTTTTATGACGATAACAAGGATGTATCATCTGAACTCAATCTACAAAGGTCTCCATCATGACACCATTCTATGGATAAACAAACATGGAGAAAGTTGGAAGAAAGCGAAAACGCAATTAATTGAAATGTAAACTCTACGGCTCACAATTTGACAATGATATTAGAAAAACTCACAACCTGCAAAAGCATAATTTCTGGAAAAAGCAGGTAAGCATATTCCGTATGAAGCAGTAGATGCTATAAAAATACCCATTCGAGTCAGTAAAAAGACCGAGAGTAAGCCTAACACAGTTGCCGTCAAACGAAACACTGGTGGCCAGAAACGAGGTAAACTTCCAACGTTGCAGCACACAAACAATATGATAAGGAAAAAGTCATGCATTCAGCAGCTTTAACTATAAAACGCGTGGATAAGCTTCCAAATAAGCAACCTTCAAGCACGAGCATTGAGAAAAAAAGGGGATGACGAAAGTTTACAGCATGGTGAAATTGTTGAAGCCTAGGTAGATGACATTGCTGAGGTTATAATAATCGATCATCGGAGCAATCCCGCTCTGTGGATTGGTAAAGCACATGATATTCCTCAGGTGATTAAACTGAAAGCACATCAGCCTAAAGCTTCAGAAATAGGTCGATACCAAATGGTCAGCATTTTCTTGGAAGTTGTTTCAATTGTAATACGAACAAATCCAGTATAGGGTTTTGGCTTGAATATTCTCCCCAGAAAGATGCTACGTTGTATTTCGCTTTTTGTTTGTTTCCACGCCGTTCTTCCATTAACATTTACTGGGACATTGTTTGTGTTAACAACTGGGAGAAGGGAATGGTAAAGATTCTGAAACATGAGAGATCGACATCCCATTTATCCAGCATTGTCGATTTTAATCAATATTATAAAGAGGAACAACAAGGAGGCAGAAGCATTGTTGAATTTTTAGATCGAGACAATCCCCTAAACAAAGCAAAACATCTGAAGTTAATTCAGGAGAACAGGTAACTACTGCATCAACATCTGGATGTCGTTCTTCATCAAACTGATCAAGCAGTAAGGGTCATCATGAGAATCAAGCCGAAAAGAGTAAAGGGAATTTTTCGGAAACTACAGTACTTGCTAAATATGACCCCGTTATCTAACGTCATATTCATTCGGCGAAAAAGAGACAATGTTATTTTTCGAAGCATATCTGAAATCGATTCATTGAATCTCTGGCAACACATACATTAAAAGAAATATTCACGAAACTGAATCCGTTGACATTTATCTGCACTGGCATTATCATCGCTTGAATCTTGTCCTTGTTGATGCATGAATATCGTCTTTCATATGGAAGTTTTTTTTGGGAAATGTTCAAATGCTATAAACCTTTCTCGAAGTGGATCAAAATGACACAGTATCTTATTTGATGTTCAAGTCAAAGCCTGGCATCAAGTAACCTGTCACACTGAAGCGCCTAAGTGATACTCGCTGGACATCACAGATAACATCTAATAATGCTTGAAATTTGTAGTGCCGTAATTTACATAATCTGAAATAACTAACATGTCTTATTGCCTTCTGTTTCTGACTAGACTGCCCCATAGTTTGTTGTCAATTGATGTCTTCTATGGAGGAGCAATTTGCCTCCGGTCTGATGTCAATAAAACAACAAACTAACTTCCGACCACAACTAGGTACCGACGTAGTTACGTCAGTATTCGGTGCACAATATGATTTTTAGCCAACGTCGCACTAATTTGTTCACCTTTTGTTTTGCTCCGGCGAGCCAATCAAAACGTTAACTAGTGCGACGTTGGTGCACAGCATGTGTACTTGAAAAGTCGTTTTATTGTACTTGAAGAATAGAGACCCCACTATTGCCAAGTTTTTTAAGGTAATTAAAATCACAATCTCTTTATATCAAGCAGGGAGAATTGTTAAACAAGAAGTAGTGTGAAGTATTTCAAGCTGCGAATGCTTGTATTCCTAAGTATTACTGTCAGTGACTGTCGGAACTCTTGCAAAATAATTTCAAGGATGAAATACACGAAATTTTTTATAAGAAAATAGGCCCGCAATTAATACAGTTTTTTTTAATTTTTTAGATTGATTTTTGCGCAAGTAGTTTCAAAAATATTGCATAAACGAATCCCGAATAGTTGTAGAAAAAAAATAGCAACATGTGACAGCAAATGGCGTTTTTGGTCACGAAGGGATATTTCATCGGTAAATTGTGCTACGTTTAGCTTTGCTTGTTAAATTGGTCATTGTCATAGAATTAAGTAACTGAAGAGTGCCAGATAAACCCGAGATTCTGCATAAATTTTATCCTTGCAGGGGTGGCGGATCTGTAACCCCCGCCGGGGAAAAAGTTTTTGCCTGTCGGGAACTTTATAACGGAAAAATGTGCACTAATACTCAGAAAGATACCCTCTATTCGGATATGCAGCCCCCCTAACGAGGAAACAACCCCCCTGACGGGCAGTATTTTGGAATTTATTTAGAAAATGTCCTAAATAAGGAAATTTCTTGTCTCGCATATAAACATTTAGCATTACCTAGCATACCATTCTGTTGTTATCTAATTAAATTACTTCTCCACTTTCTAGAATTCAAAGATTGCCGTTCTAAAGCAATATTTCTCCAGAACTATGCCTATACAGCCCGCATTGTTGTTTAGATATTTGCAGTTAATGATTATTATGGTTATCCACCTTATTTGTTTTATATAGCAATGCAAACATTTGGTTCGCAGCCTTGCCCTTCAGTCTTCGGCATCAAGCCTTCTCCATTTAATTCTACTATAGATCTTATATTAAATTTGCATTGGATTCTTCATCGTTCAAAATTCTAACCTTACCCATCGATGAGTCACTAAAGAAAAAACCTTTTATAAAATCATTGCAATTTGCGGTTAAAATCGACTACTCCCAGCAAAACTTTTGTCACGCCCTGTGTGCGACAGTCACACTTTTTTCTGCATCCGCCCCTGGTCTAGGTTAAGAGAAATGCATAGCGACTACCCTTTGGCTAGGCTCATTTTGTCAGCCCAAGAACTGGCCAAAGAGATTTGTGCCGGGGATGAAACGTGATTCCGGCAGAAACGTGTTAGGACCTTTTCCTCTATAAGAAATAGGAGAGGATACTACCATCATGGATCCCGTTGCTCATTTCAAAGTAAATGTAAATTTCTATACATTGAATGTTATGTTGTCAAAGCTCATGGAAAGATTTGATGGATCAAAAGATATCCTCGTGGTATTTAGAGCACTGTTTTCCGTCGGGAATACTTTCTAAAAAAGATAACAGCGAGTCATTGCTAAAAAATAATGACCAAAAAATTGGCTAGATTTACGGGCAAGGGGGCAACCCGACCAAGGAGTCGTTCATTGCAGAGTATGGAGTGCTCAAGAAGCATTTCATCGAAAAGACACCAACAAAGACCTGAAAAGGAAAAAAAGGGACAACTCGTCAACGCAGATCGTGCATTGCCCAAGATGATTTGCCAGTATTTTCATGAAAGTCACATGAACGAACGCATTTCCGAATGTGAATAAAGCTTATCAGATATTTTGTACCATTCCTGCAACAACAGCCAGAGCTGAGCGATCATTCTCAAAGCTTAAGATCATGAAAAATTATAGAAGGAATAGAATTTGATCAGAAGTTTTTGGCAAATCACAAAAAATACAAAAGCAGTTCACTTGGTCATTAAATTTGGTATAGGTTAACCATTCATTGATGAATTCTTAAGTACGTTTGTATTACCAAGCACTACCTGCAAAAGGCATGGCAGCTCTTAACTAATCCTCAAAATATTAAAATCGCTAAACGCTAACAGAAATAAACAAATAACAAAACAAGTTTGCTTAGGTGTTTCGCAATGCTTTAACATTATTTGCGTACTGCAATTTTCCTGTAATCCAAAATAAGGTATATTCCCAATTATTGATATTTTCACTCATAGAGCTGTTAGACAAGCCAAGATTTTGAGAAATACGCGCCCTGATCTTTGCGATCCTGATTTCTCCATGTTCGCTCCCGATCGATCTTCGTGAGCTTTGCTTACGGCTTTCCAGCTTTGGTTGGTTATTAGCTGCATAAGAACTCTTGATTTTAAAGGCCCAACATTATGATCGGCAAAGTCTCTGTTTGTGCTCCGTCCCCCTTAAATGCTCCATAAAACCGCCACTAGGCCTAGTCATAGATGTATGGTTTCTTTACAATATGTGCTCAGCTTCAAAGAATAGCAAAAAATCTCATTCTTTCGTCATCTTTATCATCACTGATTTGCATGCTCTTCAAGTTAAAGTTGATACATTTAAATCTTCAAATAACAATTACACTTTGATGTAATTAACCACGTTTTATATAAATTCAATAACTTTACCTTGTCTCATAAGACTTTCCCAAACTATGTTTGTCAACATCATTTGGTCTGATGCTAGTTTCCCATTCAAATGGCTTTTTAAAAACAACTTGAGCTTCTTTTGGATGTTCATTTGAGAGTGTCTCAACATACTTCAGGATGTTATTTAGAAGTAGTTCATTATGTGGTGAGAATTCTATTTTGCCGTCATCCTTTGAAGAAGCAGATGTTAGTTCTGCTCGACTAGACAAAGCAGCACCCATCTTCCCTAAAAATAAACCATTTATTACAACAGCCTATGCTTCATGAAAAAAATCTTTCATTATAAGTATATTACAGGTATATAATAGTAAATGCTTTTTAAATAGGCATAAGATACATCATACACCTGCACTCCATATTTTCATATTTCATATCTTTATATTTCATTTCATAAGCAAAATTCTCCTGATGGGGAGAAAAAGACCTCAATATCTGTAAAAGTTCCCCAATTGGAAGTTCAAAAGTTCAAAAAGCTCCCAATTGGTTGAATTTTGATCAAGAACAGCTGGTTCCTATTTTTTAAATCTATGTACAAGAAAACAGGGGTTCATGAGATAAATCATGTGTCACAGTTTGAAATCCCAAGCTGATAACAGTTGAATGTTAAAATGCTGTCATATGTGACAAGAATGGTCACTATTAAAATTTGAAACATTGTACTCTTTTTAGGGAGAACTAAGCTAGAAACATTTATATTCTGTCTTGAAGTTGTTCTGTGAATGCATACTGTTCTTGTTGTTTGTTTTCAAGTTCTGTAATTTTAGTTCTTGGGATTTACTGGAAGAGCAGACCCACCAACAGCCATTTGGTGCCCCAGGGAACTTCAAGCATTGGGGTCTCAATTCCACACTTGTAATATATCAGAAGAATGCTGTATCCAAAACTTGTAACCTTCTCATGACTTGGTCCAGGGGCAGTTACCTCCTTTGCCTCTCAGATCTCAGTGGGTATCCTCCGAGCCAATTTGTATTATTTTGACTTAAAGCTAAGCAACTTAAATAGAAAATGGCATGGAATGTCTCTCAAGCTTTGTACAGCAAGTCAAACACATTAATTAATTTCCTGGCATACATCATTGAAAGATTTTGATAGTTATCAAATAAACATGTCATTCCACAAATTCTAAAAATACATCACTTTGAAGGTATTTACCCTAATTCATTTCATTGAGATGTAAGAAAGGAGGCAATTTCAATCAGGAAACTGGAAAATAACAATTGAGCAATAGCATGATTTTCACTGTGTATCAAATCTTTGCGATTTTGTTGATGATGTTTTTTAATTTAACAATACACAGGATACCACCTATTTCACACAGCCACATTAAGGAATCAAGGTATCCTCCTCCTCCCCAATGCACAAATTAACTCCTATCTATAGAATCAAGATTTTATGTTTTATCTAAAAAGATGTCAAAATACCAATTTGAAAAGATAACATTCCTTGCCTGGCTATAAAATTAAGGCAATATCAAGAATGAACACTCTTTTTTTCTGCATTATTTTTAATATCTCTTTAAAGCTTTGGTGTGGGGATATTAGCCCCACAGTAGTTGCCTCTATCTGAATTGCAATAAATCTATATAATTGTAAGAAAAATTCCTCGGTTTAAAGTTATGCTCCAAGCTTATCATAGAATTTAGACAGAGATAAAAAACATCATACAATAGTCTTTTATTAGTAAAGTTCTTCATCCAAAATCGAGCTAACAGAACCTAAACTTTTTTTAAGGAACCACTTGTTAAGGGACCTGCATGTAGAAGGCCAAAATATTTATACTAATTAAAGTGAAATACATTAGGACCTTTTCGATTTGAAAATGTTTTATAACTACAAGCATCAAGAACTACAAAGCTGGTTTCAATCATTTGCAGCCAAAACTTGTATAGATTGTTTGCTATTTGTGTGTTAAGTGCTCCATTGAGTGGTTTCCTCATATGCTGTCTCGCATGTGCTTCGGGCACCTTTTACTTGTTTCTGTACTATTCTTTTGACACTTGATATGCAGTGGAAATTGAAGACCTTTTTGCACTACTGTTTGAAAATTTGAGGTCTACAAATAAGGAGCTTTTGGAGCCTTGAGATAGGTTCCTCATAAAAAAAAGTGCGTACAGACTATGAAAACAATGAAATCTTCTTGGAAAGAATGTTAACTATCATAAAATGAACTACCTGAAGATATTATAAACTGTAAGACTCTATCCCAGTGTACAACAGCCTTTGCTGCAAACATAAATATGACTTTCAGGTTATAGGGGCCTAGCCTCTTATTCTCTTCAGATATGTCACAATTATCATTTTTATCTATATTGAGCTAAAACAGCTTTCTGTGAATATCTGTATATCTTTTGGGTAAAATTGATCATGATCGCTATGCTTAGGAACATGCTTGTTCAAAGGGCATGGTATAAATTTTTTTAGAACCATTGCAAAGATCTTTTTTATGAGTACATTTTGAGGTGAGAAAAATCTCTAAAGGAAAATTTATGTAGTTTAGGGTTGGCTGACCCTCCTCCAACATGCTTTAACAACTGATGTCTTGCCACTGTGACAATCTGTAGTGCATTTATTATAATACATGACCATGACTGTGTGGCATAGTGGATTGGTTGCTTGACTCTGGTGACGACGAACGGGGCGCGATTCCCAGGTAGAGACTTTTGATTCACGATTGGGTAGCACCCTTATGGTTAGTATTTATATACTCCATGTCAGCCATTGCCTATTTAAATTTATATATATATATACATATATAAATATATGTAAAGAATGACTTTTACAGTTATACTATGGCTATGTATATATATATATATATATATATAGTTAAATGATATTTTAAAAAAAAATTGTCATTATTAATTTTTACATTATGTGATTTCTGCATGACATGAAATATCACGAGGAGCATGGATAACTCTCTAGAAACAATTGAGCAATGGGGTATAACGTAGCGAAAACTTGTAATGCGAATTGAGCAATATTTCCATTGGAGACCTGAAGTTTGTTGTAAATGTGTAAATACCCATTACTTTTGTACCTACTTCGTTACTAACAAAAAACCCATTTCAAATAGCGTGCTCCAAACACCCACCAAAGCTATCTTTTATACTGAAAAAGTTTTTATATTGAGCATAAAATTTGCAATATTTTGATATGTATTTCCTAATCATTCACTTTTCGGCGAAAAAGTAAGAAATTTTGTTAATGAAATTTTAAAATTTACCATTTTGTGTTAAGACCAGCCAGCATCACTAAGCCGCGCTTTCTCTTTTTAAACTTTGTATTTGAGGCATTTACCGCAAACAGAAAGAATAGACATATTCTATCTAAAATCATCTAACTTAAAGTAAAATATTCTGCTTTTTGTTTACCTTGAGAATCATCGCCCAAGCTCTTTTGAGTTCAAAAAATATTTAGGCCTCTATGCTCCGTTTCCAAGGAGACATCAATTCAAGCAACGCTAATTTAAACGCAAGGTTTTATACCGTGAATGTATTCATTTACCTTGTAATTCTTCCTCTTTCTAGGTAAAAAATTTCTGAATAATATATTTGATATCTTGCATATACAAGATGCTTCACGTGCAAAACATCAATGATGTCCCGACTGAGGGTTTCGTGAAGATCAACAGGCCTTCTTGATGCTAGTAACTATAGTTATATTACCATGGTAATAGTTCAAAAAGAGGTCATTCATGAAGGCGAGGTTCTATTGAGGAATGTTCAGAAGAAACTACAGACAGGTGAAATGCAAATGGAAATTTGGACTGTGGGGCCCCTTTTTGAACATTTTTTGTTAACCAAGATTATTCTTCAAGTTCTTATTCGCTAAACTTGTTTTGCCTAAATATCTTGCCCTATATTTTCTATAAGCAACTTTTAAAGATATTTTAATATTTTAAAGATTTCTTAGGTGCGGGGCCTCTTCCTGGCTACCAAACAGCGGGGTCTGGGGCCATGGCTCCCCTGCCCCCTTAAACCACCGCTGGAAATAATGCAAATATTTCAAGTACAAACAAACCCCTTCCGCATTCTTTCAAATAGAAAACCTCTCTGCCATTTCCTGTTCTGGTATTTTATAACAACAATGCCTGAAAGCTTCTGTATCAAACCATTGTACCTTTTCTATGTGCGATGATCAAACAAGACGCCTTCATTTCGATGAAAAGTTGGTTGGCATCTTCAATTGATTAACTCACAAACTGTTTTTCTTCCAACTTGGCAAAAGAAAAGGCAGCCATCAGGGGCAGCAGAGCCAAGATTTGCCTGTTCTGATAACATTTTTATTTTTTTTGAGAAAGCCATAATACGAGTCAGAGTTGGATTTATCTTAGCCAAGAATATCACTTTCGCAATTACGAAATGGATCTGAACATTAACTAAATGTCGCCAGGCTTTCAAGGGATTCTTTAAGGGCATGCAGTAAAACCTTGATGATAGGCACCAGATCCCTCTGTTTGGCACTGAAGAGTCACGATTCTCAGACTGGGGCCCCCGTCTCAAAGTCATAAAAAGGTCCAGACAGACAAGGCCATCTGAATGTACAAGGCCATAAAATAATTCCTAAGATTTGGCAAGATCTCTCTGCACCTACGCTTGAGCAGGCTCAAGGCAATCAGGCCTTAGCCCCCCCGTTAATACTTTAGCCCTTCGCTCACTGAAAGATAGACCCCCCCCCTACACATAGAATATCCAGCCGTGACTTTTGAGCCTTTCGGACAAAATATAATAGTAAAAACACAACGAAAGGTGTATTAATCTGACATTAGCTTTTCTATCCAACCCTCCTCTAATCCAGCTTTCCCTGCTATGGGCTTGGAAGTAATTGGAATTTATATTATTGCAGCATTTTGTCTAGTATTTCTCTTTTTTAATGGAATGTTATGAAAAACCCTCCATAAAACTATGTAGTAGCACAAGAGGCCAAAATACCAACCCCATTCGAAATTCTAGGGTCCGTCACAGTTCCTTCATGTGGCTTGCCTTAACCCCCCTCCCCCCTCAGAAATTTCTGCTGGTTTAGGGGATGCGTTTGAGCGTGACTGTTGTTCCTAGTGATCAATTTAGTACTGAAAATATCGAGTGAAGTTGTATGAGTCCGTTTGCTAACCAACGGTTGACACAAAAATATAATCGGAAAACTCACTCAAAAGTTTTTCAATAATGAAGGATTCGCAACCAAGGATCCATAATCAAGGATTCGTAGTGAAGCCCATGTTCTACTACTTTCACTCGAAAGTCTGGCTGAACATTATTTGACGTAATGCCAAATAAAGACAAGAAGAAAAACTCTCATTTCTTCAACCCTAATTATATTATCTGATTATCAACAAGATTTACAATACATTTTGTTATTAAACTATCGTAAAAAATCATAAAAATCACAATTAAAATCATTGTAGAATCAAAAAGGTCACTAAAATACCAAAGTGAATCATGTTTAAATGAAATTGTGACACAATGTGAGATCATTTTGCTAGTATCGTTTAAGTGTTACACAAAGAAACACATTGCTTTGTGCAAATTAAAAGTAAGAAAATGTGACCTTTTAAAGCAAAGGCGAGCGGTAGTGAAGACATTAAGCGTCAAAATGAATAGGACTGTGTAATTCAAAATAGCACGAGAGTTACGATCCGTCGAAAGTCTAAAATAATTGAATAACTTTTGACAAAGGACTATCACAACTGTTCGCAAAAGGGCCTTTTTAATATACTAACTGTTTTGGCAGTTGCTCCTAGCCCCTTTCTAAGTCTAGGCCCATTTCACTTTGGTTAACAAACAATAGATAGGATCCTGGTCATTGCCAGTAGCCATACCATTTAAAATATAGCGCAATATTCCAATTCACCAGTGGGATTCAATTCGCCCTTGTTACTTGCTGCTCTGAACAATTAGACCCTTCATAATTTTTCGAAATTATTAATTTAACGACATTCTTGCAAATATTTGAAGCAATTTTTGGATTTTGGATATTTTTGGATGCTTGTATCGTGGAATGATTCAAATCGACAACGATCTCAGATTGTGTCACCAATCAAAAAAATACTCAAGGCTCGTCTCAAATTTTAACCATACATTTTGCCCTCAAAAGAGACAATATGAGCTTTGGGCTGACTGCTGTTTAGTTCGACTTCTTTAAGGTACTGAATTAAATGGCAATTGATGGTAAATCCTTATAATTTCACTCATTACAGTGGGAAAGCTCAAGTATTTCGCCTGTATGCTCAAATGCAAATATAATTGACAATATTCATATCAAGCCATATCATAGATCAAATGATATTTCATATCACATATCATAACATAATCATAGCATAAAACTGCACTTCAGCAAGCCTCTGCTTCCCACCTTTCAAAAATTCAACATATCTCCAGTACTTATTTACGGGAAATATCTTTCATAGAGACTTTTCCTTGCAAGGGTCGCTCCTTTTAATATAATCGTATCACAGATTGCCTTATGCAGCTATGGAAACTTAGACTCCCACTCTAGGTCTTAATGGTAACTGGATGAGTCGAGCTTTGAGTTTTTAAGAAAAATATATTCTAAGTTAAAACTTTGGCACATGCTACGAGATAAACTAATATTCATGTAGATAAATCTGCTCTTAAAATAATTGTCAATAGAAGGCAAAGTTCATGTGATCCATGGAGCTGAGGAACCTGGAATAGAAGATGAAATTATTTTTAATCTTATGCATTAACATAAGTTGCTATCAAGCTATTTTGTCGTGTAAAATTATCTCTTGGATCTTGAACTGCCAAGGTAATTTTTCCTAACTACAATGCCCGTAGATGTACAAAGCAACATGTAATGGGAGGAGTTTGCATAGATTTTTCATTCTTACATCATACGATACAATAACTCTTTTCACGAAATTCCTCTACAAGTGACGAACTACCAAGATTCGTTCATTCAAATATATTATTAAGCATTTTGCAAGTCTAATACCATGGATACTAAAGATCCCACTGCAAAAGAATAATACTTTAGATTAGATTGAGTCTTTTCAGAGAATGCGCATAGCACTTTTATGTGCAAGGTCAATTTATACATTTGTTCAATGGAGAGGGTTAATCTCAGAGGACGCGTGCGCGAAAAAAGGGCACTGGGTCAAAGCTTCGAAAAGGACGTTGATAAAAGAGGTTTTTCCTACTGAAAAGCTTTTTATGACATTTGAAGGTAATAGAAATTGAACGCCCCTAAATCTGAAGTGTCAATTAAATGCGAATCAAATGCGACCTATAAATCTGCTGCCGCATTAAATGATATAATTCGACTGTAGTTCACCAGGCTTGTCGCATCAAACGGCAGAAGTGCTACTGGTTTTAAAGGTTGCTTTTCTGCCGCGTCAAATTAAACTGATCAAACGTGTGTTCTGGATTATAGCAACAGCTTTTTTATTGTTTTCAACCAGCAGCGCATGCGTTAAAGGCGCAATCATCGTAGCCCAGGTTGGGTTCTTGGATTGAACCACTTTAGTTTTTATATAATTTTTTTTTAATATGTTAAATACTGTACTTTTAGCTTTATCATTATTGTATTTATAATCACATATTTTGTTTCATTTTATTTTAGAAGGCTTAAATTAGCTGTAACATAGCTAAATTTTATGAAGCCTACTTGAAAGAAATTATAAATAAATAAAAATAAATAAAATAAATAAATAATTGCAGAAAATGGCGCTTACGCCCTAACCCTAACCCTAACTCTTACAATTCTCAAAATTCATTGAGAAAATGAGTCATAATAAAAAAGGAAAAAAGGCCCACCAATATACCAATTCGCTTATAGCGCATGGGTCTAAATTTTTGGCGCCGCTATCCAATTTGATACAACATCAATGCGACTTTTAAATCCACTGCCGTAGCTACTTTTGCCGTGTTATAGTCGAATTTAATTAAATTTAATTCGACGCGGCTGGAATGCGACCTTTGAACTAGGCCTAAGACAAGTCATTTCAAAAAAAGAAATATTTGAAAAGACCTATTGATGCTTCCAGTGTGGGGGGAAAGTGTTAGATTGTGTCAGTAGATTAAAAGCGAGTTTATTTGAGCAACTTTGAAAAAATTGTTTAACTTTTTCTGGGAAGAAGTACGTCTCATCGCATTCTGCAGGGTCCAGGTCCCTTTTGGATTTCCAATGTGCTAGTCAGAGAAATTGTTGTATTGCCGCCTAATATGATTCCGCTCTTTAAATAAATGTCGTTATTTTAACGTTAACCATCGCTTCTTCATAAAAATTGGCAAAAAGACCAAATGGACTTTAATGTTCATTACCCTCATAAAATTCACTAGAAATTTCGTAACCCATTCTAACAAACGCCCGTCCAATATTCGTAAGTTACGTTCGATTATTTGATTCATGCTAAAGATTGGCAACGTCTGACTGGACCATGTGACTTTAAGTTGGGGGCATCAGTCTGAGAATTTTGATATCCCTTCAGTGCTAAAGAGAGGGAATTTTTTCCCTATAAATAATCTGTTACTACAGCATGCATTAGACAAATCAATTTATAGCTACTGTTGAATACATAGAGCAGAGTGCTCTGGTGCAATCGGAAGTCGTGACATTGATATTTTTGAGTAAATCATTATCTAAATAGATTTGTGACTTTAGACTTATTAAGAGGTAAACTACTTGTGCCCTGTTGGCTGAGGGTAAAGAGGCCGGTCACCCCTGCTGCCCATGCTGCAGGCAGGCTTCTTTGTTTCAAAGGCCAATAAAAAAAGTTACAAAAATCACGGGATTGCTGTTAGCTAGCATTTGCTCTCAAGCATACGTACATGGCCGCAAAACGGATAATGTGTAAATATCTATTGTTTTGACGTGTTCATTCTCCAAAGGCTTAAAGAGTAAGAGATCTTCTAAGACGTGAAGACAGTTTTGGAATCTTGCACTCTAACGAAAGAACTCTAATGCCAAGTTGACGTAAAAACCTCTAATATTATGAGAGTCAATGATGTGACCAGTAAACGATATTAAGCATTCTAAAACGGGTCATTTTACTGTACCGTTATCTATAGATTGGTTTCTCAGGTATTGAAAACTGCCGCCCAGAAACTTACCGTCAGTCAAATGCAAAGATCATCGGAGCAGTGAACTCTGAGTGGCGAATGCCAAATGAAAACTTTGGTGCAGCTTTTTTAGTCACATAAACCTACAAAAAAAATAATAAAATGCCATCTTATAAAAGCTTCGTTGGATTTTAAACTATTTTAGTTGCAATTCAGTGGACTCTCTACTAATACCCATAAATAACAGAGCAGTGACGGATCTACAGGGGTGAGAAGGATGATTGAGCTTCAGATTTTTCAACTTTCAATTGTTTTATTGTCTAATCGTTTGTCTAATTTTTTGCATGACGTTCACTAACCAAAAAAGGATAGAAATATGACAAGAAACCGATCCCCAGGAGCCGGACGTGTAATTTGCCTTTATTGCGTTACTCTCAACCCCTCTTTAAACCTCCACACAGTCGATTTTACCATTCAAGAGAAATTTCCAAACCTCCCCCCTCCCGTTTTTTCCTCCAATTATTTTGCAGACTCCGATTTAATTGTTGTTTCAATAGCCAATGCAACAGAGCACCCGTGGTCTGCACATTATACGGCAGCACATAAACAAGCAATTCGTACTAATGACGTTAACATCACATTGGGGAGGGGGAGACAGTGTGGCATATTATATTTGAATGCAGCAAACTAGCCCAGAAGGAATTTAAGCAACGTCAGGACAATGTAGCACGGATAATACACTGGGAGATTCGCAAGAAGTATGGTCTTCCTAGGGCCACCAGTTGTATAATCTTAAATGTCAAGCGGCGATATTTTCCGACGATTCTGTTCTCAGGTGCACCCTCAATGTTGCCATGTTGGTATCTTGGGTGCGCCATTGCCTATTGCCTTGCTCTGCATGCTGGGGCATACGTACGTAAAAGTAGCGGGGTTAGTTGGAGCGAAAACAATTTTGTGAAGCTAAGCTGCTATATTGTCGTAAAATTTTTAATATTCTTGGACAAATAACGATGATCGACAGCTAAAGGCTTATTTCCATAGAGCCGCAGTTATCGCTCGAGCGACAGGAAGGACTAGCTTGATATAGGACTTTTCTGTTGTTATAACAATGCTAAGGAGGTGAAGTGATCTTTGTTCAAGGGCGCCGGAGCCACGGGGGCAGCGAGGGCAGTATCTGAATGCTAATAAATCTAAATGCCGAGAAGTAATTAATTCAGCAATCTAATGAATGTTGTCTACATAAAACCAATTCTTAATTACGCTAAAATGGCATTGCCTTCGCTTTTCAAAATCTAAAAGGGTGTGGTCACTCAAAATTTCCAAGGGGCCACGCCCAAACCACCTCAATTCTCAAGTATTGGCTTCGCCGCTGACCTTGAGGTGCCCTTTCCGCTGTTTCAGCCCCCGCTGCCTCATGAAGCTCCCGGCGCATCTGTCTTTGTTATGGTCAAAATGTTTTGTGTTCAAAATGATAAAAAATGAAAATTCTTTACAAATTTTTGTCGAAAAATCTACATTTCTCGTTCCCTTTTAGAATTTTCCTATCCACGCTCCTATCTGTGAGACTTGAAAGTACCAGTAGTACAGCAGTAGTGTTATGTTTCGTGATTTTGTGAAATAAAGCAAGAAGTTCTTCCGGTAAAAATTGTTTAGTGTGTCCCTTTTTTCATTTCATTGCAACATTCCTATCCCACCGTTATTGGTGTCATCAGTTCTTGTGTTCGAGTGATTGTTCTTTTCATGTGTTACGATGTCATTTGTTTTAAGTAATTAATGTTCCCATGATTTATTTAGGGCATGTAAATAGATTCAGTAACTTCGCGGTTTGTGCAAAAATTGGTAAGTGAAGTCTTATTGGGAATAATCCATTATTCAGGCAAGCAGTGGCCTCGCCACGGGCTGGACTGGGATGGACGTGTCCCAATTCCC
This sequence comes from Catostylus mosaicus, assembly GCA_964019065.1. NCBI lineage: Eukaryota > Metazoa > Cnidaria > Scyphozoa > Rhizostomeae > Catostylidae > Catostylus > Catostylus mosaicus. Next base: position 10,679,497 of record OZ025188.1, on the reverse strand, counting down.
GTAAAGCAGTTGATAAAAATTCTTTAGGGGGGGGGGGAGATAAGGTATTCTGAGCCATGTCGACAACGACATGCAAATAAAACATTGTGTGACGTCACATGGCAATGTGAAAGTCATTATGACGCCATTCTAGCTTCTAAAGGGCGTGGTCGTGAAAATTTCTTCTGAAGGGCGTGGTCCCAAACCCTCCTACATACTTGTCCACCCCAGTTTATTTCGTCTGGCGACGCCACTGAAGGCAAGTAGTTGTGAGAACCAAAGCGATTTGATACCTTGGGTATAAACAGGGAATAATGTTAACACTAACATTCAAGATCAGGGGTGGCGCCAGGACCAAAACTTAACGGTGCAGACGGTTTTACGCTACCTCAGTGCCAATGAAAAATGTACGATTGTGCTGCCGGAAACTAATGAAGTGAAACTGCTTGCACCTAGAACGGTTTTAGCGCATGTAACCTCCATAAGAAAGTCCATCTAACGCCATTGGGTTTTTGCAACAATCAATTTTAACCATGTACATTAATTTCAATGTGTATTGTATAATTATATAAGGGGCGTATCAGGTAAAATATGAAAATCGAGACTAAAGAATCGATTTTTTTTAAAGAGAATTTCATTGTTGAGCCATTTCTGGGCTGAGCTCAGGACTTTTTCGTCGTCTCCTCTCCGTTTCATTTTGGTGAGCTTTAATCTCAGGGTGGGATACACAGTGAAGAAGGGTCACTTTTCATTGCAAGCTAAAAGACCACACGGACGACACGGCCCTTCCTGGGGTGAAATGTCGCACAAAATGGTGATTTAAACATAATTTAAAATTCACTGAATTATCCACAAAGTGCCGACGCAATTTGATAACCAAGATGAATTGCCTGCTGACGGGGGGCTATAAGATTTCTTGCCCCCCCCCTACCGCCACTCCTGTTTAAGATAGCTTCATATCCAGATAAGAGCTGTGTGCGTGATTTAGGGTAGGTTTTTCCAAAAATAGCAGAACTTGAAAAAAATTTTTAATGAGCCTGGACATCATTACCAGCAGATAAAGGTTTTCTCCTGGATTGATCCCTGGAGAGAGAACTTTGAATGTATTTTAACACACTGCAAGCGATTCAAACTGCTAAAGATTAATAATGAGAGAAAAGGGTTTGTTAAGCATATACTAACATTTTCTGGTCTGTAAGCACCTGGTCCAGGTTTTTGTGTGTTATCACCAGGCATGTTATTTCTACCACCCATTGAATATTCAGCATACTTTTGTTTGTAGATTCTTGGATCTATTACTTTGTAAGTACCTGGGCCTGGGGTCTAGAATTCAAATCAAAGTGCAATGTTATCTGTATTGCAATGAAAAATTAAACATTAAATAGCCAGCCACCTCATGAGATTCTCACAAAATAGTCAAACTCTTTTTCTATTGCTATTAACATTGCACTGCATAACTTGATGACATTATTGTGTTGAATGTCAATATCGTTTCAGTAAATCCATGATTTTAAGCCTGAAATCAATTAAATGAGAAATGATGCATACCATAAATGACCGAAAAACTGCTCACTTTCAAATAGCCACCCCTGCCAAATAAGTGCCCCAAGGATCAAGTTAATTTTTGCAACAAGTGCCCTTGTGGAATAAGTGCCCCTGTAAAAAGGATTTCATTTTGTCTGTTTCTTTTGTTTTCAAACTTTCTTTTGAAAATAGTTGCAACACTGAAACCCCTCTGAAATTGAAGCAGGCCCAAATATAACTGCATATGAGTTTCACAATTTAGATTTGATCCATGATGACAATGAGTAGGAAAATTTAGATGTAGTGGAATAGGAACATTATTCTTTAAATCACCAGATTAGTCCCTTTTTCATTTGTGAGGAATAATTTGTTTCTCCACCCTGCCAAATAACCGCCCCCTTCGGATAAGCCCAGCATCGTTTGGGCTGAATTTTTAATATGTGATTGACTGGACAGTTCTTCGATTGTTTATGGTAAGGGTGTGTAATCTAGAAGGCAATGATAATAGAGCTGACAAAAGATTTATCATATCAAAGCTAATGGGAAAAACATTGAAGGAGACCACATATCACCTTTTGAAGGTCTTCATGAAACCCACCAATCCTTGATCTGCCAGTCATTGAATAACTAGGCATTGTTGTTTTGTGAGGTACTTTCGATGAAGTCAGATTTGGCAGTGAGTACTGATTAGGAGCAGGATTATTATCCTTCTGATGGTATCTTGTCCTTGAGCCAAAGGAATAAGCAGGTGCTCTTTTCTCTTTCAATGGCACAACCTTCTCTGCATGGTAAGCATCTGTAAGAAAGGATTCATCCATTATGAATTAACTAAAACTCACTAAAACACAACTACCAATCTCAACAATTTAATAGTTTACAAAAGTATTCAATGCTAGTCAAAAATCAAGTTAAGAGAAAACATTGTTGACAATACTGCAGTTCATTAAAATATGCTCTCAGAAATATGTAAACTCATCAAGAGCTATTTAGGTCAGATACCTGAGTTACAAATAGTCATTGATAGGCTGACCAAAAGATTTTAACAAACTAAAGATTTTTTGCAATGTGCTTTGTTGATCTATTACCACAAAGAATACATTGGGAAGTAGAATTCTAGGAAAAACTCAGATTTTGGGTCTTTCCTCCATAACTTTCCCAGGCTATTAATTTTTTCCACACATTCCCTTTTGAATATTCTTAATTTGTCATGTAATTGGCAGTCAACCAGACCCTTCTTTCCAATCAGCAATGAGAGAAAACTGATCATTTTTTGGGGGGGGGGAGGGGGGTAACTAAGCAAACAAAATGTAACAAACTCTCACAAGGACCAGAAGTGGAGTGAGCATGCAAAGTATCAGCGGAGGATACCAGGCTCATCTAAATCTGTATAGAAGTTGACAATGAACTGACACATACAAGGCTAAAATGCCTTAAATTTCAAAAATGTTTTAAGCCTTGCAGGTCACCGCTGGAGTTACAAAAGATCAATTAGACAAGGCTATTATATGTGCATTCCTTGTCCCTTATTCAAGTTAGACAGAAAAATTATATCAAGTAGGATTTTTAAACTTACAGTAGATAACGGGAACATATCTTTAGGAAATCATGTCAATGCATGGTTATATCGCACTGACCGTTTGTAAAGCTTAAATTTTTTCAATATTGTAAGAGTGGAAAGTCGGTTGCAGTAAAATATAAAAGTATGGGTCGTGACAGAAATGGAAACATAATCAGATTTTGAGAAAATCGATAGTCCTTACCCGGTCCAGGCGTTCTGAACGACGACTGCAAGTTTGGACGACCTTTCAGTGAATACTTGGGAGCACCGTCTGGGCCAGATCTTGTAAGCTTATCAGGTAGATGATAAGCCGGCCCTGGACTGCATTCATCTTTATCTTGTAACTTGCCGCGTACTCCGAAGCTATATGCTGGTGCTTTGGATTTTGTGAAGTCATGCTTTTGAAATCCGAGAGTGTCTGGTAAACCATAGCATGGACCGGGGCCTCGAAACATGGCGCCTATCAAAGGCCTTTTCCCACTCGTTCCTGCCATTTTCAGCGTCGTATCGCTGCGATACTTCTATTCTGCTTCTGCTAATTACAATTTCTATTGCACAGGCTGATTAACTTTGAAATGTGCTGTAAAAAGTTTTACCTTCTTGCCTAAGAACTCCTCAATAATGCATTGGATGTTTGAAAGAAATCTTAGCTTTTCAGAGCGCAGAATCCAAACAAATCAGGTTGCCATGGTAAACAGCCCTGCATGTGTCCGATTAGGAAAGAGTCTGCAAATAAACGGCTGATTAATGGTGAAATGAGGTGAATGCTGAATCAAGCCGATCGAGTTCAGATGGATTTTCAATAGAGTCAGGTCTGGATTAGGATTAGGGATTGGGCAAAATGTCAGATTAGGGATACACGGCTTCATTTCGTTCTCCACATGTAGAAAGCAATGTTTTTCTTTTCTGATGTGACACTCCATTTTGTCCAGCATTCAAACAAACTTGGAAAAGTAGCTATTTGATACGAAATTTGTCCTGCAACCGATAGTTTCACGGTTCAAGGAGTGAACCATTCCAGAGAAAATAGCCCGCAAGGGGATTGAAAATCATTCAAAGGAACGAGTTTTCGAGTTAAAAGGGGTATTTCTTTGCGCAAGGATCAAGGAGAGTACCAAATCAGTTTGACTTGGCAAATACTCGAGTTACCTTGGTTTGATATTTAGGGGATTTATTGTCATTACCCATCTTACGTCAAATTGCTCTGTATAAATTCCGACGAGCAACCTGTTTCAAATCCTGTAGCGAACAACTGTTACAAATCATGTTGCGAACTGAAATTGGAGAAATAATTCCGTCAATTATTGTTCAATGTTCTCTGAAAAAAATTTATGTCGCAACTTAATTTGTTTTAATGTTCGGTTAATTTTTTGTGGCGATTTTGTACATTTGCTGTCCTTTTTATCTGGCGGTAGCAAAAATTAAAGATGCTCTTAGCAGGTATTACACAACACCATGAATACAGCGTGGTTGCTTTTTATTGCATCTTTCTTTTGCTTTATCTGTGGACTTGATTGGATTTTGATTGCAATATTTGGAAGCTTTGCGGTTATTTGAAAATTCTTGAATGCACAGATGGAAGCCTGGAATGAAGGATATCAGCACTGTTTGGGATTGTAAAATTAAATTTTTAAGATAAAAATCGGTGCAATGTCATGGAGAATGAAAAGCAAAATAGTCCGATTTTGAGGAATAGGCTTTAAATTTGGATTAAATCGAACATTCATTGGTTCAACAGCATTGCAAGGACTTTTGCCTTCTAAACTCTTTGACTTTCAAAGTCACCTCCTTGCTTTTGAATTTTCGATTGTTACAACCATGTTGAAATAAATGTTCTCGAACAAAGGTGTAACCAACATTGTGCTGGGGAAGAGGACACACTACACATCGCCAATCATCGATGACACAAGACACGAGCGTCAGTCAATCTAGTCTGGATAAGTGATTTGAGTGCACGATTCCACTACTAGTTCCATGCAGCATCAGATCCTTGCTATTCCACGATAGAAACCAAAGTTACACATAGAGTCAGGCCCCTAGACTACCTCCAATGTTCTTAGCCCCCAAACTAAGCCTTTTCAAAGGATTATAACGAACCAACTTTGAACACAGTTTTTAACTTTGATGTAATTTTTGCTCCCTTATTTCATCCTTTTTTGTTCAACAGGTCCTTGAGTGATAACAGGATTTCTATCCTGCACAAGTCAACCTGTATAAATATTACTTATCATTATTATAATTATTATTATAAACGTAAAACAAAATAAGCAGTAGAGGGAAGTCTACGTCGTGGATCACTGCGAAGGAGCACATGCATTTGACGTCACATGCCACTGCGAAGGAGCACGTGAAAAATTGCGCCGAAAAAATTGGCAGAAAATTTTGTGAAAAAAATGCTCTTGAACCTGCGCTAGAATGCGGGGCTTCAAAAAGAAGGGGCAAACAGGAAGCCCCGCATTTTAGGCCAATTTTTTTGAAGCAAGGCCGAAGGTCATGTGCTCCTGCGCAGTGGGCAATGGCGTCACCTTCCACGACTTTTGCGTAATTTTTCACGTGCTCCGTCGCAGTGGCATGTGACGTCAAATGCATGTGCTCCTTCGCAGTGATCCACGACGTACACTTCCTGTGGTTTGTAGGACCACTGGTGCAAACGAAAACTCGGACTACTAGCCACTCAGGAATGTGAGTGATGATGGTTCTTGTTATGCAAAGGCTAATTCAACAAGTTCAATCCACTCGGGTTTCTGATCCACGCGGGTTCTGGTCCACTCGGGCAAGCGGGCACGCGCTAGCGGGCCACTTGAAAAAAGGCTAGTCTTCTTCATCATTGGATTAAGCAGTGTTGTGGTAATTCGTTGGACTCACAAAATCTAGTAGTGTAAGATACCGTGATATAATGCTATACGTTTGGCTTTCTAATATGTGTACTATAACAGAATGGCTAATAACAAAGGTTAAGAAATATATATAGCCTAGGCGAAGTCACGTGAGTAAACTAAACACGGGGGTACCAAACCTATATTTCCCCCTTCCTAAAAATAAAAGATTGTACTTAACGAATACGAAGTGCGTCCCAAGGAATGAAGTCTGGATCTTGCCGAGCTCTTCGGTGGCGAACAGGATAATTTCTTACTGGACGAACGTCAATGTTTTCGTCTTCTGATACGCTATGATTGAAATCTGAGAATGAATAATCGCTTTCGGATATAGAAACATCACTAGAGTCTGAGTTTGATCGCGGTCTTGACACACGCATAGGTTTGTTCCTGAACTCGTTTTCGATAACTGGGACGAGGCGATCATGATGCACTATTTTATAGTCTTTATGAGCATTTACGATTTTGAAATTGACACCATTCGGAAGTTTTTCCACTATTGTCCAAGGCCCATCTCGACGGGGGGCTAATTTCCTATTCTCTCCGGTCTTGTAATGTTTAACTTTCAACCACACTTTATCCTCCGTTTGATAATTGTTGAAACGAATATTTCGATTATAGCATTTTTGCATTTTTTCCTTGCTTAATTTAAGAGTTTCTATGACCTACGAAAATATATCTTCTAACGCGATGGTTGTTTCTAGTTGATATTGAGCAGGGGAAATATGTTAAAATGGATCCTGATTAATATTGCGAAAGTGAACATCTTGTGGTAGTACGGCAGTTCTTCCGAAAACAACGGTGTAAGGAACACAACGAGTTGCTTTACTTTCAGTCGTATTAAGCGCAAATACCAGTCCGGCTAATTTAGTTCTCCACTTGGTTTGTTGTAAACGGCGATGATGAAGGACAGCACGAAGCATGTCTTTGATGGAGCGAATATTTCTTTCCGCGAACCCATTACCCTGGCTATGGTAAGCCGACGAGCGTCTCTTTTCTATTCCTATCTCTTTGCAGATGTCATTCATGAGCTGACCATCGATGTTGGAACCCTGGTCAGTCAGAAGGTAGAATGGGTTCCCATGAATATATACCCAATGTTTGAAAAACGCATCTACGATTATCGGTGCGGTTTGATCCTTTAAAGGTATTGCTTGTATAAACTTTGAGAAAACGTCCCCGATTAGTAATATATATTGAAATCCATTGTTATCTTTTGGCAAATAAGCAATGTCTAGTGAAACGAATTGCATGGGAGCATTTGGGACATACATTGCTACCATTGGCGCTTTTGGTGGCAATGTGTCGCACTTTGTTTTCTGGCATGTTTCGCAGCTGGAACTAAAAGCTTTAAAGTAAGAATACATATTTGGCCAGTAGAATCTTTCTTTTAGCAATGAATAAGTTTTATCCGTGCCAAGGTGGGCAATAATATGATCTTCAGTTACGATGATGTTCCGCAACGAGGGAGGAACAATTGGTCTACCTGATTTAGTAAGAATGCCGTCAATGACTCTGAGCTGACTTTGAACTCTCTTTAAACGACCATAAGTAATTTTTTCACCGTTAGAAAAATTTTCAAGTGCTTTTGCAATAGTCGCGTTTTTTGATTGTTCTTCCTTCAACTGCGATTTAAAATTATCACAATTCACATATAATGCATATGTCTTGTTATCGAATTCTGATAATGGGTGTTCCTGTGATGCATTAAGATTTCGAGATAAAGCGTCAGCCTTAACATTTTCTTTACCGGGGATATATTGGATGGAATATTCGTACTCTTCCAATTCTGCAATCCATCGAGCGAACTTCCCACGGGGGTCTTTTTGATTACGAAGGTGAACCAACGGATTATGATCTGATTTCAAAATAAACGGAGTACCAGCAAGATACACGTGCCAGTGTCTTACGACAGAGACTAATGCAAATGCCTCCTTTGTCGTGGCGGACCAATTCTTTTGAGAGGGCTGCAGAGGTGTGGAAAAGTAGGCTATAGGATGCTGGTTTCCATCATTATCGAATTGAGAAAGTACGCCTCCAACAGCATAATTACTAGCATCTACTTCGATAAAAAATGTGTCGCTTCGTCGTGGAAATTGCAACACAGGTTTTGAGGCTAGTCTTTGTTTCAAAGTGTTGAATGCACTTTCGCAAATATCTGTCCAGTTGAAAGGTGTGCTTTCACTTGTAAGTTCGTTTAAGGGTTGCGTGAGCGCAGAAAAGTTGGGGATAAACGCTCTATAAAAACCACAGAGGCCGAGAAAACCCTTCAATTGTTTCTTGGTAGTTGGTATCTGGTATGAATTAATAGCATCAGTGAGTCGATCTTGAGGTGTAATGCCCGATCGTGAAAGCTGGAAACCGAGGAAATTTACTTGTTCGCTTGCAAAAACACATTTTGATAATTTTAGCGAGATCCCAGAAAAGTGCAATCGTTGAAAAATGTTTCTTAAATCTTGAATGTGATCGTTGAAAGACGTACTTAAAATAGCAATATCATCCATGTACGCTAATATCCTATCTGAAGGCAGACCTGCTAAACTGATGTCCATCATCCTTTGATATGACGCACCTGCGTTGCACAACCCATAGGGTGTTACATTAAATTCGTATTTTCCACGTGGCATGAGAATGCGGTCTTCTCCTTGTCTTCTTCTGCTAATGGCATCGACCAATATGCCGATGCGGCGTCTAAAGTGGTCCAATAACGTGTCCCCTGCATTTTATCGATGACATCGCGTATATGTGGAAGGGGATATGAATCTTTTTTCGTAACGTCGTTCAATCCTCTGAAGTCGCAAACAAATCGCATGCTCTCGTCTTTCTTTTTTACTAATATCACCGGGGCGTTCCAGGCAGATGAAGATGGCCTGATGATCTCATTTTGTAACATTTGCTGAATTTGCACATCGATCTCTTTATTCCAGGCATAAGGTATGCGATGGGGTTTGTTACAAACTGGCTGAGCATCGTTGGTTACAATATGATGTTCCATATTTTTAACCAATGTAGGCTTTTTAGGATTGGACGCGAAAACATCTGAGAATTCTGATATTAGAGACCGAAGTTGTGATTTATCATGGTCTGAAAGCTCTGGTCCATATACTATACTGCTGGGATCTATAGAAGTTTGCGTTTGCTCGTCGAGGACCGCTACAGATTCTGCAGCGTGAAACAAATGACCAACATGTTTTTTAGCATTCAGAACAATTTCATCAGTTGTTACATTCAATAGCGATATCTGAAAGACGCCTTCGAGATTAGGAATAACTCGACAACGTGTAGCGTATACTCCGTGTAATCCCTGTATTTCCACTGGTTCGTAATCTGCGGTAATCATGCCAAGTGATTTTTTGCATGTAACATTCACTAGACTTTCAGAACGCGGAGAAAGCAAAGTCTTTTCTTGGGTCGTGACTGGTACCTTATCTGTAAAAGACTCACACTTCAACCAGGCTTTTTCTAATTTTACAGCGTTATTTTGGCAGTCAAATGCGACCGATGCAAATTTAGCCAGAAAATCTCGGCCCAATAATACATGTTTGTATGTTTTGGAACCCAAAACTTTGAAATTTTGCATTAAGGACGCCCTATTGACTTGAACCAAAATTTCGACTGACCCGATTATATCCAAATTATTTCCAGAAGCATCCATGAGGGTATGAGTGGTGTTATTAATTTTATCAACAGAACAAAATGTTTCTAAGCTACCACGATCAATAATGGAGCAACTTGCTCCAGTGTCAAGTAACGCATTTATGAAAATGTTATTCAATTGAACTCGTAACACCGAAGAAAATTCTTCGGAAATGGGAAAAGTCTCTTGGCCGTCTAGTCATTGGTACTTTGGGCAGGCTTTGTCCCAGGCATCATGGCCTAAACCATCGCAAGCTTGACAAAATCTGTTGGGACATAAACCTGCTTGCCAGGTTCTGAGCTGCTTTTTCTCCGGAATATCCTTTCAGAGACGAATGGATCTGCGATTTCTCGATGAATACTTTTACGTCTCCTGTTCCGTCAAAACATTTAATTTTCGATTCCATTATGAAGGATTCTGTTATAGTAATGTAAGATACCGTGATATAATGCTATACGTTTGGCTTTCTAATATGTGTACTATAACAGAATGGCTAATAACAAAGGTTAAGAAATATATATAGTCTAGGCGAAGTCACGTGAGTAAACTAAACACGGGGGTACCAAACCTACAGTAGAAGGGCTAGAAAAGTTTAGGGGAAGGGGGTAGAAAAGTCCATATGATGGATGAAGAATGTGCAGAGAGAGTTTTAAATTCTATTAGTCAAAATTACTGCCCCAAGAAAAAAGCATTACCTCAGGCTTGTTACTTGACATATAATACATGAGGGCTGTAATGATTTGGAAAAAAGGTAGCAAATTGGCCAAGTCTCTCCCTATTTATTAGGAACTTTAGTAGAGTCAGATATATTTAGTTATGATTTCGAAAAATAAATGATTAAATTGCAAAACGTTATTAAGTATGATCACAACAAATATATATATTGTTAAATGCATTAAATAAGTTCATAGTTCTAACGATGATGTAATCATAGTGTTAATGCCAGTGATTTTGTGATGAAAAAGAACGCCACTGGGGACGAAGAAAATGCGCCATGTTTGCTTAACCAGAGTGGAAGATCGATCGTGGATATCCCTAAAAATTCAAGAGAAATCATGTTAAAACCAACCAAAAAATTTTAAAGTATTTAGCAAATATATTTGGGGCAAGGAAACGCGATTTAATGCATGCAATTGTTCATCGGGAATAAAGTAATGTTCCGTACAAATATCCACCAAAATGCTCGAGAAAAACAACACGAAAATCGTGTAAAAATTAATTTAAAAACTCAATAAAACGCACGTGAACATGAAGAAGGAACTGTAGAACAGTTCAGTAACATGCATAAAATTGCTTCAGCAAAAGAAAATATGATTTATAGCACGTATTTCCTGGCATGCAAAAACGGTCGAAGCACATGCGAAAAACGCCCCCAAATCCCCATTGCGAAAAACAACCTTGAAAATCGTCTCAAATTAACCCAACACATCGAGGAAAATACATTGAAACGTCAAAAACATCCTTTAAAAATTGTGGAAGGTGGTTAAAAACGACTTACCTGAGATAAAACGGCGATCTCGCGAGGAAAGTAATTCCACGAGGCGAAGCAAAACGGCCTAACAGTAGGCAGGGTCGAAGGTCAACAGTGAATTTCGGCTAAAAAAAACCAAAATAAGTTACGTTTAAACGAAAAAAAGTTTGTTCATGAAATGAAAATGTAACGAGTGCGTTTTCCTTCCCCTCTCGCTCTCGTGATTATGATGTAAACGCCTCTTACAACTGGTGGAGAACCCGTGCCGATTAAATGTCCAAAAAAGAGACCATCGGTTTGATCCAAGGCTTGGCTTAAGTCGTTAAGCAACAGAATGCCGCAACGCAAACAAATCTCGAGCCGATGAACTCGTCCAACTGACATCTGCCGTTCGTAATCTTTCGGATTTTGTTGGACAGCCCTCTCGAGACCATTCTGCAGTCCTTCGCCTGCCAAATCTTACTCTTCCTGAGTTCACTGAATCGTCTTCGTTCCCCTTATTTCCTGCTTCTCCACGTTCTGCTGATTATCTTCGCTTTTACCACAATGCCGTTGAAACTTTACAAGCACAAAGAGGCATTCTGAAGGACCAACAAATACGCAGTTTGCTGGCCACGTACTATACAATGTCTCAGCAACCTGAAGAAAGCGTGTCGCATTTTGCTCACCGGTTCTATGAGACGCAGCACTCTTTGGAAAAACTGATACCTGGTATCCACAAAACGGCCAATGGTAGTGAAGTTGAACTCATTCATGCTTTTGCCTTGAAACTAAAGTCCGATATTTCTAAAGACTTATTCGCTCACGATTTCCAGTTTGAAACGTTAACTGCCCTCATTGAAGCCGCCAAACCATACGAGTCCAAAGTTGATGCAACAAATGCCCAAACCTCATTCTACAGCCATGCTGCTTCAAACCAACAACCCCAAGCCACTGTCAAGTCAAGACTACCGAAATCCTCTTATTCCGGTAAACTTTGTCGTCAATTTAATAAATATGCTAGGGCATTTTGCGAGCAATCAATTGGTAAATGTAAAAATGGTTACCTTCACAAATGCTCCATTTGGGGTAATTTTAGCTGTAAAGCCGTTAAAAATCGTACCCCTACGCCCTTTAGACCCCAGGATACTGACAAGAAACGCTCGCAAAAATCCTGAGTAGCTAATTCTATTGTTGCAAATGTAGGAGTAGAATCATCTGAAACTACCTCTTTATTGCGTTCCATTCATAATATGCTCTCAAAAAAGGAAACTAGCGCAGAATCGACCAGTGTGGCCACCCCCTCCACGGGAAAGTCGCAAGATTACCTTTATGGTATGCCTGCCCTTAGCCAACTTCCCAGTGACGTAAAAGTTGCATATTTAGATCTTGCGAATAAGAATATTTTGTGGTGCCCAATTTCTTCTGCTGGGGTTTCCCTCCCTTTGCCTCTCGACACATGCTGCTCTGTGCCTTTAGTTAGTTAGCAACATGCTGATAAGACGCTCCAAATTCACCCAAACCTCAAGATTTCGCGTCTCGAGCAGCCAGTTACCGTTTCTGTCGCGAGTCCTTCAGTATCACTTAAAGCCGTAGGTATCATGCAAGTGCCTATTTGCTTTGAAAATAGACGATCTGCGGTATTTTCAATGCTTGTTGTTCCGAATTTGACCTGGCCAATCCTTTTCGGTCAGAACCATTTACGTTTGACCGACGCTCACATTCGTTCCCGAGAGCTTAAGGTATATTTTGCTGACAAGGGTTTAGATTTTACAGTAGCTTGTCGTGATACAAATCCCGTTAACGTATACCCTAGTTTAGCTGTTGCTAAAGGTCTGTCTTCTTCTGCTAATGTCACATGCTTGTTGATGTTGAAATCATGAGTTTTACGCACAGATAAACAGCGATTTAGATAAATTCGAGTATTTCAAGTCAACAACATTACAGCCAAAAATATGTATATATAATATGCAAGGTAAAAACATTAGAATTAAAAGCAACTCGCAGTGGGGAGCGTGTACTTTTCGACGGAAGTAATTGTCAACGTTTATATCATCGATTTTTCGTTAATTCTAACACTCCCACTCGAAAAATTGATATCATTTAAAATCTAATTGTCAATTAAATCATCTCTGAGTCTTCGTTGGTTTATTGATCAAGCGTCATCAGCAATGTTCAACATAAGTCGAAACTTTTGAAATAATGTTCTTGGTAATACCTTTGTCAGCATATCAGCAATTATGTCATTCGTTGGACAAAATTTCAATAGCAATTCACCACTTTCAACTTTGTCTCGTATGAAATGATACTTAATGTCGATGTGCTTTGTTCTTGCGTGAAATTTAGGATTCTTTGACATCGCAATCGCACCTTTGTTGTCTTCATGAATAATCGTTGGCTCTTCTTGAATAAAATTCAAATCAGCAAGTAGTGATCTAAGCCATATTGCTTCTTGAGTTGCTAGACATGCTACAACATACTCGGCCTCTGTAGATGAGAGGGCAACGCTTGTCTGTTTTTTACTTGCCCAACTGACAACTCCTCCACAAAGTGAAAAAATGTAGCCTGACGGAGATTTACGTCCATTAACGTCACCTCCCCAGTCTGCATCAACGAATCCACTAAGCTTCACCTCATCTTCCTTTGATCCATCACGCCGTCGCCAACGCGAACTCTATGATATTGCCGCGCGTAATTTACATGTACCCGACGGAAAAATTGTTTATATGCGCAAAGATAATACTTCTTCCAACCCTGGTCAAAGACTCGCTTTTTGCGCAATTTTGATGGTCCTTTTATCGTCACTGGCCATATGCATGATAGCCAAGATCTCTTAAATCTGCGTCATTTACACTCTGGTAAAGATTGGCCACGCCCAGTCAACATAGAAAAGGTCGTGGTTGTTCCTGAATGCACCCCCTCGGATATTTCCCCTTTAGATATAGTTGAGGGTGATAATGAAGCAGTGCCCAATACTGAATTGCCCACGGTTCGTCCTGTTGTCCCGAACCCCGAGTTAGCTGAAGTAGCCTTTAGATTAGGACAGTACTTAAATTCCACTCCATCCAAATCTTCCGTAGCATCCCAAGCATGCAAGTTTTTATATGAATCCTATCCCCCTACCAGGGAAATTTTAGCCAAACATGGTAGATTACGTGGTCTTGTTAAGTCTTGTTCATATCTACATTTAGAAGGTGCTTCACATGGCGGTGTCTATGTTTTATCACTAAATAGTGACATCTTTTCTCGTTTTCGTCAATGATTCTATATGTTACATCAGTTTTTAATACGTACTCTTATGTTATTTCACTTTACCATAGGCAAAAAAATTACAAGTAATTTTTTTAATTAGGAGGATATAGTGTTTCGCTATTTATATAATTTATCAGAATGCCTTAGGTCATGGTTAATCGAGAGTCTATAGCGTGAATATCAAATGAAACCTCAACATGCATCTCAAACTAACAACTAATCCTACGCAATACGTATTATCATAATCACGTGGTGAGGAGGTTATTAAAATGTCATTGATGGCAGGACATCATATCTCTCCCTCACTTTGAATAAAATGTTTGTAAAATATGAATCATTTTAGTATACGTAATTAAACCTTTTGAACGAACTTGAACGAGATTATAAAGAAAGTTATAGTTACGAATAATAAATGTTTTGTCCGTATTTTTAAACTGGTTGTCTGTTCCTAACGGGATAGCGAGCATTGTTCTCTCTTTCGGCTGCTAAAAAATTATCAGTATCCTGATCAAAATAGTCAGTCTTAGTTACACTATCCACGTCATCATCAAATTTTCCAGCAAGCTTCTTGAAAAACGAGATATTACGCGTGATACAATGTCCATTTCTCAAGACTGTGACTCGACTTCCTCTTCGCTTAACTACCTTGTATGGTTTTGGATTATATCGTGTTGACAGTTTGTTCTCTTTTGTTTAACGAACCAGAACAATATCCCCAACAACGATTTCTGAAGATTTTGCACGAGATTTCTCATCTGCATGAGTTTTCATTTTGGCTTTAGCGATCGAATCTTTTTCTTTCAATTGTTGATGAATGTTACTGTTGTTTTCTCTAACCGGATGTGGCAGTTTGGTTCGAATATTGGGATTAAATAACAATATTGCTGGTGAGTGTCCTGTAGTAGAGTGAGGAGTTGCCCTATGATTCAAGAGAAACTTGAAAATTGCACGTTTCCAATCTTTTCCTTCAATGTTTGCGTTGCGAATAGCCTTTTCAAGTGGCTGCATGAATCGTTCCACTTCCGCATTTCCTTGGGGCCACAGCGGTGACCTAGGCCTGTGTTTTGCTCCCAACTCTTTCATAAACTGATAAAATTCCTGTCCAGGAAAGAGAGGTCCATTGTCGCTCTTAACGAATTGTGGCAATCAATGCGTGGCAAAAATTCGGTCCAACTTTGGTATTGTAACTTCCGATGAGGTTGAGCTCACGATTTCTACTTCTGGGAATCGACTATAGGCATCGATTACAACGAGGAGGTATTCATCCCCAGGAAATGGTCCGCAGAAGTCAATTTTTGCAGTGTGCGAAACTTCAGGAGGCAAATCTGTCATTTCTAAAGGTTCTGGTCTACTCTTTGAACTTGTTGCTTGACACGGAACGCATGTTTCGATAGTTTGTCGAACAAGATTGTCAATGCCAGGAAACCATACCTTTTCCCTCAACAATCTCTTAGTTTTTACGACGCCCTGATAGCCTTCGTGTGTGATTTCGATAGCTTTTTGTCGTAAACTCGTTGGCAAGACAATCGGTGAACCTTCAGCAGCAATGGAAAGTTCATCTCTGATTTTACTGAATGTTTTTATTTCAATCTGCAAAATTTCTGGGTCAAGAGCGGGCGCATTAATGAAGTTCCATTGATTTGTTTGGATCAAATGTGTAAGATGTTGCATAGTTTTATCGGATTGCGTTGCGTCTTGGATTTCCGACTGTGTCATTGCTTTTGGCACGGCATGACTGACAAGAAAGTTTAAATACTTCGCTGAAATGGCCGCAAATTCATCGGTATGCACTTTTGAGAAGAAGGATGATGGCGAGATAAAAAACGGACGGATTGTCTAGGCCTTTGATGTACTGTATGTCAAAATCATAATCTTGCAGCCGGAGATTCCATCTTTCGATTCGTGCCGGAGGTCTGGACATAGGGTTATTTAGGATCATCTCAACTGGCTTACAATCGGTTATAAGTGTAAAATGTGCGCCATAAAGATACAAATTCAATCGCTCAATAGCCCAAACAATGGCTAGTACCTCTCGTTCAGTTTGAGAATATTTCTTTTCTACGTCTGAGAGTGAACGACTGATGTAGGCGAAAATCTTTCTGTCATCTTGATCTGCAGATTTCTGAGATAAAATAGCGGACAGTCCGGTTGGTGATGCATCTGTCACGAGCTCGGTCTCTTTGTTTTGATCGAAATAAGCCATGACTGTGCTGCTCTCGAGTGCAGATTTGACAGCTTGAAAAGATTTGGCATGCTGCAATGTCCAGCGGAAAGTTGCGTGTTTCTTTGTTAAATCTCTCAATGGCTGTGTCAGGTCACTAAAATTGCGAATGAACTTTGAACAGTAGGTTGCTAAGCCAAGGAAACTTCTGACATCCTTTGCAGTAGTGGGCGGAGGAGCGTTGTGGATCGCTTCAACTTTAACCGGATCTGGTGACATTCCTTCATTTGAAAATACAAACCCGAAAAATGTGAGCTTGTTTTGATTAAACTCGCATTTGTCTTTGTTGAGAGATTGCCTTCGTTCTGAAAGGCGTTGAAAAACTGCTTTAAGGGTGTTGTCGTGTCCGGCTTGCATTTTCCCGTAAACAATTACGTCATCGCTCATGTTGATAACATTTGGGATGTCGCAGATCTTGTCTACATTGTTCACTCGCTGAGTTCGTGCCAAAATTAAGCCTTTTGTAACGTCGTAAACCTTTGTGCGTAGCAAATGTTGTAATGTATCGGCTTTCTTCAGCTAGTGTTAGTTGATGATAGCCAGCACGGAGGTCAAGTTTAGAGAAAATCTTTGCTCCGTTCATTGCATGGATTAAGTCATCAACTGTCGGTGTCGGATGAGATTCCTGTAGCGTGAATCTCGCTTGCTTCCAGCGCACGAGCTTTAGCAAGTAAATTTGCGAGAGATACATCAGTTTCAAGAAATGCATATCTCTGCAGACGCTTCGATGTGCAATGCTGAATTATTGCAGACTTCGACGTCAGGGTCAGTGAAACTGCATGTCTGTGCGAGTTTGCGTAAACGGGTAGCGAACTGGTCAACTGTTTCATTTGGCAACTGCACTGCGGTGCGAAACTTGAAAATTTCATAGTCCACATTTTTCCTTGGGGTGAAATATTCATCAAGTTTGTCCGTGGCCTTTTTGTAATTATTGGCTTCACCAGTGTCGGCCAAAGTATCAAAGATGTCCTGGGTATCTTGTCCTGCCTGACAGAGAAGAAGGGCTCTCTTCTGGGTAGCATAAGGCCAAGGGCTGTGATGTACGTTTCGAAACGTCGCCGCCACGCCTTCCATCTTGGGCCTAAAGATGTTGGATCAGACAAGGGATCGAACGGTGCAAGTGAAGATAGTTCGATTCTGCAGTGAGCCATGATTCTAGTTGATTTACCTCGTCGCCATTTATAGTGTTTTGCTATTTATATAATTGATCAGAATGCCTTAGGTCATGGTTAATCGAGAGTCTATGGCGTGAATATCAAATGAAACCTTACCATGCATCTCGAACTAACAACTAATTCTACGCAATACGTATTATCATAATCACGCTGTGAGGAGGTTATTAAAATGTCATTGATGTCAGGACATCATAAGGGAGAGGATGTAATAGGACATGTATCATCAAATGTTTAAAAACGTGCTTTTCTATTCCTTTGTACACGTGATACATCAATCTTAAACTGTTGACAATCAAACTGTGATCACGTGCTTTTATGTATATATATTATTCAGTTGTGGTAATTAGAGATGATGTTTTGTTCAGGAAATGAAAATGTAACGAGTGCGTTTCCTTCGCCTCTCGCTCTCATGATTGTGATGTAAACGCCTCTAACATTAAGGGGAGAGGGGGCAACAGAAAACAAAATGATGGCCTTGTGCACGCGCGCAAATCATATTGGTTTCATTCTCAAAAATACCTCCTGTTTGCAATTGCGACTGATTTTGGCTAGCGACATCAAGAACAATCAATAAAATTTACTAGGGCCACTGGAGAAAAAGAACTGTTTTTTCCTTCACTACTTGAGCAAGCAAAAGCGCCCACTGGGGCAAATGGCCCACCAGTGAGTATACAAAATTAACCATATTCTCTCAATGAATTAGTGAAACAACCGCAAAGATCGATTCATCTTCCTTACAGACTTTCTGTCTTGATGTTGGTTTAGTTCCAGAAGAAAGATTATCTGATTTCTTGAAATTTGAATTTTTCGCAAGGTAAAATATCAAGTAAAAAACTCTAACAAAAGATTGCAATGCATCATGACTTCTTAGCGCTAGACAGACAGGTTTCAATACAAGCTAAGGTGCATCCTTGTTTTTCTGCGTTCTGTCGAAACAAGATCTGATTATCTTGTAACAAATAGCTATCGTAATGGAAACCATGCACCATTGTGATAACAGCCCATATGCTGCAGATTACGATACATCCAAAGAGGGCTAGCAACAATACAATAACCTTTGTTCTCTTAATCCACCTAATCCACACAATAAAATTGGTTTATCATTAAAAACCGTTTAATTTTTTATTACATGAAAATAGTTATAATGTTAACAACAGCTGAATTCCACCTGAGGAAAAAAATTTTCAGTGATTCAACTTTTTAAGCACTTAGGTGAGGAAAGTCAAATACTGGCAAGAAATACTTTCAAGATTAATTGATAATTCATCGCAGAATAATACACCATTTGGACCGCATTAAAACTGTAATAAAAACAAATCATTACATGGCCTATTCTACCTTGAAAAACGTAATGAAATAAAAATACTTTTAAAATACAATGGTGCAATGTATATATTTTGTGCAGTGTACAGTTGCTAAACTAGCATGCGGCAGCTCATAGTAATCTTACTGTGTAAAACAGGTGTACATAAATATGTAGTACCAAAAAATAAACGGCTGCCTATTGTGTAAGGTACATACAAAAAAACAAAACTTTTTCCCCGTTCCTTCCTAACATAACCAACGGATGGATAAAGGTCTTAAAGCCTCTCAGGGGTCGACATAATTCAAGAATTCAATCAGCAAAAACTAATTTGAAATTAGATACATCATATTGAAGGTAAGGTTGTACGTAGTACTCACAGGTGAATAGGAGTTTTCATGTGTGGAAGGAAAGCTGATTGGGTAAATATTGAGATTACTTTATTTCTTTATATGTTTATAAACATTTCATCATGTCTAAATATGGCTATGTTAGACAACCAATCCCACAAAGTGGTTATTTATCTTCCTTTTACAGTCTATATAAATCATTCATCAACATAAATCGCTTTATTAGCTTCATTAAGGCATATGTACATCAGTGCTAGAAAATTACATGTAGCAGCTCTTTGCAGCCATGCTACAATGCTGACGTACAAAGCAAATAAAATAAATCTCAACATACCACAATGAGATAAAGGAAAATGTCTCTGCCTGAATATAAGAAAATTTCCAACAAAACGTCCAGATATCATCTACATTGTTTTTAATATAGAGCGCTTATTGATAAGTTTGCGTAGTTGCTAAAATCATTTTGAGATTTAACAACAACTTTCCGTTCAGGTAAAGGGTCTTTACACTTCGATACAAAACATGTGATTTATTTTTCCATCTTCATTACCAATCAGATACCATCTCCATGTAAACTTCCTGTTATTCTTTTCCGCAGGACATTAACCAATCTTTCCAGCCTGCAACAAGACAAAACAGAGTGAAAAAAGAATTTCCCTTTTTGAAAATTCTCCTTCACTTTTTTATGTTGAACTAAAAGCTTTATTAAAAACAAAAAAGGGGAATGATGCAATAAAAAGCGGCCTTTTTGTCTTCGCAGCAGTGTCTGCAATTTTGCATCAACAAAGTGGGAAATAGATGAAAATGAATCGTCCAAAACGGCCTATTTACTGTATATGTGTGTAACTTAATGTTTCGCCGCATCGCCTCTTACTTTACAGCTGCTTAAAAATTGTACAATGACAAAGGTATATGTATGGTAAATTTATTTAGGTATTGCATAATAATACAAAGTACACCACTAAAACATCAAACCGTCGCTTTCATGGCAAAGCGTAAGTTTAATTGAATTAAAAAAAAATAATTGAGGGTACAGATAATATTATGGGGAAACTCTAACGTAACAAATCAGTTAGATAAAAGAAAATTTGTCGCAAATAAAACGTTGCTGTAGTAACAATTTCACTATTTTGCACATGTATAGAAAATACGATTTTAAAAATCGCTATTTAATAAATAATGCATCTTTCTCCACAATTGCAAAGTTGCTGCAAGAAGTTGTCAGAAACATCTTTTCTACAACGTGAATTGAATAGCGTAGACGATGAGCCACTATAAGCGCCGTGGCTTTATGTCTGCCTTACGATTTTTATTTACTGTAATAAACAAGTATCTATACTATCGTATAATTCCTATTTGGAATCTACAACAATTCAGTACGCATACAGCTTAGAGGCATCTCAAGAGCCATCGTATTCAAAGCTTGGGAACAGTTCCCAAGCCCTAACAGTTGACACCAATGGATTGATGCTAAATTCGCTTTAGTCGACTTACTTGTCTCCTCGCATCTTTTCTTCTTTCAACTGTTGCAACGTTTCCTGTAACTGAGAAGCCATGACACTCTTTTCCCGTACCAACGCGTTCATTTTTGCGACAACTTCATCGTAGCTACGCTGAGCAAGTTGTATCTCGCCTTCTTTGGCTCGTAATTGCTCTTCGAAGTTATCCATTGTAGCGTTAAACTGGTCGCGCAAACCTTGCTCTTGTGATAACGATTTATGTAAACTGAAATGAAAGAAATGAGAAAAGTTGACACAATTTGGAAAGTAAAAAATATGGGGCAATATTTATTGAGCACTAAATATAATACAACATGTGCCTTCATTGAAAACACCCTTAAAAACATTTTGAATCAAAATGCAATGAAAAGTTGAAAAAATTCTTAAAACCTGCTTTAGTAAGATGAAAAAAATATCAGCCGATAATAATAAATCAAGTTGATAAATATGAAACATCGTGAAATAACAAATATATAATCTTTGCATTGAACTATATAGAGTTAAAAAATCCAAATCTACATACTAAATTATCTGCATACCGAACTAAAAGAAGTTAGCATTCAAAAATATACAGCTTAGTACCTGTAATAAACTCTTAGGTTTTCTAACTCTTCTTTAAGTTGTTTTGCGTGGTCTTCAGCCTCTTCTCTTTCCCGCATAACAGATTTCAGTTGAGCCTGAAAACAACAAAAGACACTGACAATAGCTGTTAAATAAAAAAAAGTATATTTCACGTTAAGTGTGACTTTTTGATGCAATGGCAAGTACATGGTTAAACATAAACGAGAATGTATCTCGGTTGTTTCAAAACATCTTGTTTTTCAGGTAATATTGGTCAAATACTACCGGTGGGCGCTATTGATCACAGGGAACCAGAAAAATTATTTGCCAATTACTAGCTTCTAAATGAAATAGCGGATCATGTTTAATGTTTAAAAAATGTTTATAATAAAATTTTACTTAGTGATTCAGAACAAAACGAATCGTGTACTTTCGAGAAACGGAACTGTTTAACGTTAAGTAATTCAACTTACTTGACAAGCTTTTAATCGAGTTCTATCATTATTTCTACGATTATCTTCCAACTCAATTTTCCCTTTTTTCATATTTTCGATTTCTTCTTCAAGTCGCTTTACCTTGAATATAGAACAAAACGGCGAAGAAACATTATGAGACTACCTAGCAAAATGTGAAAGTAGTTCTAAACTCAGGTATTATCATAGATTCTTTATAAATTCCATATGCTTTAAAACACAATTACTGCGCAATATATAAGCCAGTCACGTCAGAATAAAGAAGAAGAAGAATGTTTAACCATTGAGTGAGGATTTACAGGAGTAAAATTTTACACTCGAACCTTTCTTCAAAAGGCGATTTTAAATATGACGCAGTGCAAGTTGGGTAAAAATTCTGTTTCATGTACAAAGACTTTGTGATTATGTTCTAATAGTACTAAATTCCGCTGAAATAAGCCCCGTATTCAAATGAGCTCTGAAAAAGAGAGTCAAGGGCTTATGCAGGATAGAACCTTTGCTCTTAAACCGGGAAAATGTTGTGAAAAAAGATCGCGATTATTATTCACTACAATTATCATTATTACTGTCAAATATTTATACAGGATAATACAGTCAGTTGTACAATATGTTAAAAAAATTTACACCGTTATCAAAAGTAGTCCTGTAAGGACAGTAGTTAGGTCAGCTAGAACACCTTAAGATCATCACAGGTAATTACATTATTTCAATTGTCCGTCAACAGTCTTTCTAACCCTGGCATCCTTAAACAAACACAACATTTTATTGATTAATTCTACATTTGAATGGTGAATGTTATATTTATTATTGCACAAACCGTTTAAAGACAGATATACATATTTATAAACCCTCCGTACCTGCGCTCGGGCCTCGTCTCTTTCTTTCGTTAACTTCTGTTCTTCATCTGTATTTCTTCGCTTATTTGTTAATCTTTGGACCTTTGCTAAACGATCTGCTATGATTGTCCCATGTCTTTCTATCAGATGTCCGTTATCTGCCGATTCAACTTTACGAAGAAGGTCGTTGAAGCTCTAATCAAGATAAGGTACATATTCACTTAAAATGCGAACGCTCCTATCTACAACTTATGTCATCTAAAAAAGACCTATCATTAACCACGCTTTATTAGTGTTAAATAAGCAAGTGACATCCTATCGAAAGCGCAAAAGCATGCTCTATACAAAAAAAGGAAATACTGCGAAAAAAGTCGAACAGACGCACAAGTGCCGGCAATCTGAGCTCCAATTCGAAGTGATTTTACCAACTTTCAAAAGCCATATTTAACTTGAAACAAAATAGTAAAAAAACAAAGCATTTAGATCAATTATTTCAATTGAAAATGGCCCTGGAATCTAAAATCTTCCGAAAAGGAAAGCAAATTCTCACTTCAAAATCATTTCTAAACTTAGTCAAAATTTCTTTTCAGCTTGAACTACCGCCATCATTCAACATTACTGTATTCGATTAAATCTTTTCGAAAAAAATTGCTGATCTATATCCATATAAATTAACAAAATAATGCAATGCAGCAAATATTGTAACAAAAAGTTGCAAAATTTACTGAGAAAAGATCCACCACAAGAAACATACCATTTCATCATGATTCAGTATATCAATATCATCATCAATAACTGAGCCGGATTCTACACCAGAGTCAAAGCTAGGAATAAAGCCAAGAACATTAATCGTACTTCTTTTGCTAAGGTACTAGGTTTTTTCTCTGTTTAACACAAATTGATGATCTAGTACCTATAATCAAGCCCTGAAATAAGCAAAAGTTAGGGATTTGCTTGGCCAAGCTCCCCGGCTCATTTATGCAGATGATCAAGCTCCTGGACTATTTTTGTATTTGTCTCAAAATGTTCAGTTCTATGTAACTGAATGCTTCTTCCTTTGAGTCGTGTGCGATCGCACCCGCACACGCCTGCACACGCGCAAGTTAAGTTGGGCGTGCTTTTCATCACACGCGCAAACATATGTTTTTGCGGCATGTTCTATTCGCAGAACCTCAGGACCCCAGGACCCCAGGACCCCAAGACCCCGGAGAAGTAGACTTAAATTTTGATTTTGACTTTACAGACGGGGATGGGGTAAGAGTAAGAGAGGGTTAAAGGGGCGATGGCAAGCAAAATGATTTAATTGATAAAATTTGACATTTTTAAAGCTATTTTTGAACACTTTTTTTGACCAAATTTTGATATTTGAGGAACTCCATGAGCTTGGGGGTTAGAAGGAGTCAGGAAATTTTAAATGCGAGCCATTTATTAGGCATCAAAGAGGGAATTAACAAGAATAAAATCTGTGATCAACGAAGGCTGCCCAAGCCTGGCAAAATCAGTACCGTTTATCCTCGATTAAGCCCCCGAGCGAAGTTGCAAAAAGAAATATTTTGCTGGAGGCTTATTCGGGGCTTATTTCAGAGTTTGAAATTTTCCGAGGTGTCATGTAAAATCTACAAATAACTCCCCCCAAATAAGCCCTATATAAAACCAAAACACGTGAACCACCACAAAAAATTGTGAATCATCCAGTTGGAAGAAAAGGATGACGATTCTGTGGAAACCGCTGGCATTTTTAGTAACGATGAAGAGGATGATGACTCTGACAAAACCTCGAGTATTTCTGACGAAGCACTGTAATCCGTTATGTATTGATTGAACCGAGTTTTGCTCTTGCACAAATTCGAGTGGCTTTTATTTTTTTTGCTCTTTTACCAATTTTATCCGGTTGGCACTTCAGATTTTCTTACAAGTGCGATCGCACGCGCAAATTTATTTACGTGTGTGATTTGCCGCACACATATAATTTTGCTCACGAAAAGGACTGTTAATGCTTGAAAAATAAAGATCAAAACTATTCCAATGATAAAGTTTTTGTTTCATGCTTTGTATTTGCTTCAATAGTAAGTCTATTATTGTTTAAGCATTGTAGTATGTGTTGCTGCATATATTTGATACATATCAGATTAAATAAATGAATTTAACTTGAAGGTATTCACATATCAAGAACTTAAGTTCTCCGTTTTGAGTGGGCCAACAGTCGAATCAAAATGCTATGGAATGTCACATAAATTGTTGCATGCAAAAACTCCTGGTTGAGACAGGACAAATGTTGGATATAATATATTAAATAATGCTGATCACTACTTGTTGCACAAGACAGTTTATATGTAAGAAAGAGCTCTGAGCAGCAGGCTACAAGAAATTGTTCTGCAATTGATAAAATTTAACATATCTGTCTTCATGGCAATAAGTACTGTGAGTACACAACACACTGCCATTACTTACCCCCGATCTCTCTCAATCTTTTTCAATCTTTCTAATGCCTCATTTCTTTCATCATTTGCAATCTTTAATCTTGCTGCCACTGCTGCATCTCTTTCCTTCTGGGCAGCGTAAATCTTATCAACTAGAGCTAAGATCAATAATATTTATACTTTTCAATGAAGCACATTTGAAAAAGATGCTGATGAAGGCAAAGTTTTTAGCAAATAAACAATCGCATAAACCAATTTTGAATGTAAACTTCATTACTGTACCTAGTGGTTCTCAAATTTGGAGAAAGATGACACATGATAGATGCACAAACAAGTAACTGAAAGAGCAGGTCAAGTTGCTATGGCTTTTCTCAAACCCAACAAACACACATGAACAAACATAAGACAAAATTAATGTATTAAACTGCTTCAGTCTGGTAGAGTCAGATCCTTCAGAGTATTTTGGTTAGTCTAATGTGCTGTTAGTGTTTGTGTTTTTTTTCTTTTCCCACCAAGTTATATAACATTGCTTTCATCAAGTTCAGATTTTGCCATGAATTAGAAGCATGAGACAATACCTTCCCTATAATAGCAGTTTCCTATTATTGGGAGTTTCTTAACATATCAACTGACCTGCTCCTCTAGCAGCAATCTTAGCTTCCATTTCAATCTGCATTTCTTCTTTTGATCTCTGAGCTAATTCTAGCTCTGATTCTGCTTGTGCTAGTTTCTCTGTTAGCTGAAATGACAACAAAATATTTAGCATCAAATATAAACTTATCTGGGGAAAAATACTTCAATGCCAAAATATATCCATGAGATATTTACCCTATGTAAATTAAACTTATGTCTCTGAACCGGATAATACTTAATACTTTAATGAGATTTATTAGTAGAAGGTGAAAAGGAAGATTTCAGGTGTGGGTCACATCAAAATTAATTTCTAATAACAGTTACCAGCGATAAGTTATAATGTGTAAGATAAAATCAATTATTGTGTATGAAATGGATCATGATTCTAACTTTTATGTTCCAGCAAGAAGGATTTATTTTTGAGTAAAATTTTAGTAGTGCGCATTAATAAATCTGCAAAATCAGAAACATTCTAAGATATTTTCCAAGCACTATTTATTATATAAGCAAAGGCGTTGGCAACCAAAAGCCTTACAACAAAATTCAACTGAACAAGATCAAAATATTATAAATTTTTATGGTTCTCCTCTTCTTCACAAGAAAAACGATAGTCATCAGTTATGATTAACTACTAGATTTGTGGTTTAAATGTTGCATAATGCTTCATTTATCATTTATATCCTGCTTTGTTCACTTTAAATTATAAATCAATGTTTGAGCATAACTGCAGTCTCTATGGTGCTAATGCCTTTAACCTTTAACCTAAAAAATAATTGGAATGCATAATTTAAATTCTTCACTGTTAAAAATCTTGCAATTATTTAGATTTAGAACTAGCAGCCAACACAAAATTTACAAAAACAATACTCACAGATCTATTTAGTGTTCTTGCAGCTTTAAGTTCATCTACCAAACTTGACATATTTACATCACCAGATTCACTATGATTGTCAAACAGTTGTGATGGAGATTTGACAGGTGATACTGATCGATTAAGTCTGTCTCTTAATGACCCCATCCGAGACATTTTTTTATTTTTCTTGTTTTGAGAACAACACTATTGACTCCTCCAAAAATTTTAATCTGAAACAAAATTAACACAAATGTATCAATCACCAATGTACATGTATCATCATAATCATAATGATCATAATGATCATAATGATCATAATCATCATAATCATAATCATAATCATAATCATAATCATAATCATAATCATCATTATCATGGAGTATTATCTGAGAGAAGAGACTAATACACACATTGGGACATGAAATCAAAAGATTTATTAACCAACTATTTAGAGGGAATGTGAAAATCAAGGGGCAAAGGTTTACAGGAGTAACCCATCACAAACTTTCTACTTTGGCATTTCATTTTTCCAAAATAACTTTGGTGAATAGTGCCTTGAGTGCAAAACTCGATCAAATCCTGTCTGCAAAAATTTAACATTTTGATTATTTCCAACACATAGGGCATCTATGACTCAGATGAATTTTTTTCTCATATATATGTTACATCTTCATAGATAATTCTCTATAGAACACACTTTCAACAACTTCAAGCATGTAAAAGATCTCAAGGAGAAATATAATCAACTGATGAATATAAAAATGCTCTAAAATTGACAAAGTATTTATAGATTCAGATAGCATGACATGGACTTGTGTGAGCTTCGAAATTTGTGAAATGTTGCATTCCCAGACCAGAAAAACAGTGATGACCTGGCTACTCCAGGCTGGGATGGCCCCTTACCAAAGAACTATAATGACAGCTCATATTTGCCAAATAGCTACCATGAATGCTCTGGTTGAAAAAGGCACCTTAATCATTAATTAAAATTTTTTCCCTGTTGAAATGGATGTGGTAACAGGTATGTCTTTTAAAAACTATGTCCTTTATCATTTAAATTAATGTCCACTGTTTGATAGCTGTTTAGGCATTTCTCGGAAGGGCATGGTCATTCACACATGCTAGGCTATAGTCACTAGGAAATTTAACTGTGAATTTCTATAAGGAAATTATTATTATGACTGTTAGGATAATACAAGTCAAAATTCTAGGAGTTAAAACTCTCAAAAAGCAGAAAAGGCAATCAGATTTTCACAGTTGCATGGACAATCTTTGGGGGATGGGCAGCTATCTCTAGCTATTCCACTGCACGTAAGTCTACCACCAATTAAATAATGCATGATGCAAATTATCCCTAGTTGATCTGTTACATGACATCCTCATCTCCTTGACCTGACTGAGCTCATTAGATTATTTTGTAAATTAAACATAGTCCTTTGTTATCTGTCATTATCCATCTTTTTATTTCTTCAGCTAAGATAATAGCTTATAGTATGAATCTCAGTAAAGGCAACCAATACCTTTATTGGGATTTGTAGATCACTTTAGAGTGGAACCTATTTTGTAAAGAACACAGATAATGCCCTATGATTCATTCTGATATAAGCATTTGGAATATCCAAGCTTTAGATTTTTTTCTATTATTTTTGGAAAATACACCTATGCACTTCTGAAAAACAAATGTAGTCGAAGCTCCCAAAGTAATTAATTCTATGTAAAAAAATAACATCCTTGAACCGCATTTGTTTGCATTAATTAAAATTTCACTAATACCTATCACTGTCAATAGTATGCCAGTAACTTTCCTGCAATAAAGTAATAAGTTCATTCTTTTTGGTAAACAGTAATGTATGTGCAATGGTTCATCAAGAAAAAGACATACACCTCTACCCCCCGACTGGTTCATCTTTTTGAATGATCAACAAGTGTGAACTGGGAATTTTGGTGTACTGTGTGACATCCATTCCAATTTCCCTTTTGGACAACTACAAACTTCTGCAGTGTCCTTTACCATATCTCCATACAGCTGACATGCACTATTTTGCCTTAAGGTTTATACCAACAACCTGATTAATCATGATTTAGACAAGTATATGTCTTTTATCTGTTCTGGTATTCTTGCACCCCTTTAAAATGCTTTGCTGGAGGGGTTTATGGCCCCCCTGCTCCCCCCTGCCAGGCCGCCATTGCAGAAAAATACTCTGCACTCCAGTTCTTTAATTTTACAACAAAACGTAAATCAATTCAGCTGCTCATGCGTTTCAAATCTTTGTGATCAATATCAGGCCAAACAGAGAAGTCCAGTTTGCAGAGTATGGCCGATCTTGACAAGATCTTGGGTGCGTCAACAGTACAGCACCTCAGGTGCGGGTGTGCAAAAACTGAACAAAAATCGTCAGGTGCGCCACTAAACTATGGGTACCACTGCATAAACATTAAAACTTCAAAATCTGAGGGGCGCCCAGGTGCGCTGTCTTACACATTTAAAAATTTTCTTGGGTGCGCCACAGCCATGCTCTGCAATCTTGAGAGAAGTTAGCTGCTTTTAAACAACAAATGATGCAATCAAAAGATCTTGTCATAAACATGCATGAATAGTTAATCAAATATTTCATGATTATGGATAAACTGCTTCCTTTTATGGGGAAAATCCTATAGGGGTTTCTTTTCAGTCTGCTTTCCTAGCAACCTTAAGTAACATTTATCACTTATCCTATAAAAGGTGTGGCATACATAATTTGCTTATCATACAACTTTCACTCGGATCTACCAAATATACACTGTACTGGTCGGAGACAAATAGTCATGTTGGGGTTTATGCAACAAATTTGTTCGTCACAGGTCCCTGCCTGTCCGGCAGGCGCAGGAATTTGATTTGCCTGATTTCGTTAAATCACAGGACTATTAACAAAACATCACATAACGCAGGTACACAATGAATCCCTTTTAAACTCTACTGATTCGCTATGAAGCCGTTTGGAGAAGAACAATATTTAAATGTTATGAAAATATCAACAACATAGGCAGTGGCCTAGTTTTCTTGGTTGTCTTAATTTGCTTTACCTTTTCAACTTATATTCTCTTACTGTAGTTGCTCTTTGCCAAACGATAACAGAAAGATGTGTGATTATTTCATTCGTTGAATGTATCAAAAGTTACCATGCACTGTCGTCCGTTGCAAATAAAAATTTGCCTGAATTAAATGTTGCTTGTTGTGAGCCCGCCATTCACCATATTGAAATTGGAATTTAGATTGCTAGATTTCGATCAAGATAAGTCATCGAGTCAATCAGCCAATGAGATTCTGGAATCATCAAAGTGATCTAACTGATTTGAATGATTCGATATCACTCTAGATTTTGAGTAATCAGTCGTTCAATTTGTTGCCTAGTAACAAAGCGTGTCAAAAGGTTCATCTCATCACAGTTTTCGACATACAAACCTCGAAGGTTTTATAAGAAATCATTCATTAGAAAGTCGTGTTCGGGAGCAGGGGCGGCGATTGAAATTTTGTTAAGGGGGAGGGGGCAAAGATTGCCGAGTAATTTCTAGGAAGTAGCAGAGTTCTAGGCAGCGATGAAGCCATTCAAAAAAATTTATTGGTTTAATAGGGCGTGGAACCCACTTAACATTGGTCTAAGAGAAAACTTAGAGGTTCGGAGGGCTTGTTGCCGGACAATTTTTCAAGACCACAGGCATAAAACGTTTTAGAAATTACAATGCCCCCTGGTACCTCTGCAGATACTTCTTTTTATACCCAAGGACATAAAATGATAAGTATTCCAGTTAGTACAACAGTTTCTATTGGCGGTATCATTCATCAACATCCCCATTACCATTAACTACCCCACTATGCTTTTACACTGCTTTAGAGCAATTTGCATGCAATGAGACAATTATATGCTGCGCGCAGTCTCAGTACTTCCATGCGTGTGAACGCAGGCTCAGGGACGCACATCAGGGGGTTGTAGGGGGTGTTACACCCGCCACAATTTTGTGAGTCGGTCCAAAATTTTTGATACATAAACCGAATTGGTTTACAGGCCAACAAAAAAGGCCCTCAATGAAGTAAAATAGTACCTGTTTGCCAAACCAAGAATCAAAAACGGGAGCAGAAACAGCAGGCGGCGAAAAACAACATACGAATCGCAATTTTTTTTTACACTAAGTCGGTTCAAGAACAATATAATTAAAGTCGGTCCAGCTAGGGTATACACCCCCCCCCCCACAAAAAAATAAGATGTGCGCCCCTGCGCAGGCTAGACAATAAGAAAAATAGTTTCATCATTTATCTGGTGCTATCAGAAGTTTAATAACATAAACATATTTCCGCTGCATTATTAACGGAAAGGGATCAAAAGCATGCAGTTGAGGAGCTTGATTATATAAGGCAAGCAGGTTCGGGCTAGTTCAATTTGTCGAGTTAGGTCCAATCCAGCGTTCAGAATGGAAGCCTGCCAGATTAATGTTGAGTCGGCAAGACTAGCTGATATGCTCCGTCACATTGGGTTAATTAAGCTAGCCAAGCTGATATGGACCAGCTTTTCCCAGGTAACCAGAATAGAACGAGCAATGAACAAGTTGTGTTCCATAAGTGTAGGGTGTGCTCCGTTTAAACACTAGTCAATTCTGCAAAACTGACCCAGCCCAGGTTTGGTTACCTCGTGTAAACGCAAGCAAAGCAAAACAACGCATATCGGCAAAGCGCACAGCATGTCGGATTAATCTCATTTTTTGAAATTTCTCAAAGGCATATGAGTGAATTTGCCAGAAGAGCTACACAGTTTATTTGAATTGTCTTGTTTTCGCAGCAGAGAATAGGATGAAAGGTTGGTTTATAGTGGCAATTTGGACAATGAAAGAAAGCTAATAAAGTATACTATCAACCTTACCAACGACTTACCGAGTCTGCTGAGTATGCAGCTCCACACATCCTGTAGCTGAGAAACTATAAAGCGCTCAATACGAGATTTTTCCAACCTCCCAAACAGGGGTGTAACTAACGCTTTTCTTTGGAGGGGGGTGTGCAAGATTTTGCCCGACATGGCTCGGTAAAATTTGTAAATTTTGTGATTCATAGAAAACTCAATTCGTTATAAATGCAATGTAAAATTATTCCAGCAATAATCATTCCTTACTGCAAGACGTTGAGGTAAAAGTCTTGAAACTACAGTGTCTTAAGATCATTATTTTGTTGATTTGTTTTTCAATTTGAATAATAAACCATTTGAAGTAACTTGCTAAATACTGAACCCAGGTTTAAGGCCACATAACATCCTTTGGTTGATTATACCCCTATTATATGTTGACCAGAGTGCCTTTCTTTGTTTAGCTTTGAAATAAAGAATGAAAATAAAAGGGATGATTCTGAGGACCACGCCCTTCAGACTCTCTAGACAAAGGTCACACCCCCTTTATCCTGTTGTTGTTGGTACAATCAGAACTTATTGTGGTAAGAGGTTCTCACAGTTTGTAGTAACTGCCCCCGTAGGGTACTATGTCTGATAAAAATTGAACTTCTCCTAATTTTTGGGATGGGAAACTATTTCCTGTCTTGATAAAGATAATAATAGAGTAGTAATACATCCCTCTTCCAAGAGACTGAGGTACAGATTTATGTTTAAGGGAAGGGGTGATCAAGAATTTTCTGTGTGAATAAAAATATCTACAAGTACTCAGCTAAAATGCATAGGCCTATTTGTTTTCCACTCACCTCACTGGAAGTAAATTTTTAGCCCCGAGTCTTTGGCTGACTGGAAACTGTAATGCAGCAGCGGAATCAAATTTCAATAGGCTTACTTTTCGATTCAGTTGTTTGGAGGGGGTTCTATGGGTGCAAAATTTTCTTATGAGATTTGGAGGTAGTAGAATAAAAGTCCTTCAATCTAAAACATTTTTCAAGAAAAGGAAATATTTGAAAAGACCCTGTGATGGTTCCAATGTGGAAAAGAGCGTTCGATTGCGTCGACGGATTCAAGCGAGTTTTTTTAAAGATCTTTGATTGAGTTCAAGTTGCTACAGTCAGATTTTGAATTATCCGTGTATCCATATCTTTCAACCCCCTGGATGTCAAAATAACAGAATCTTCTAGCTGACCACGCCCTTTTTATAGATAAGGTGACACCATTTTGCTACCGTCATATACTGTATTGCCCTAAATACGCTCCTGAATTGTTTAAGCACGACCAAATCATAGGGTTCAGTCTTGCTATAGTTATGGAGCACGACCATTATGACGCCCTGTGATACCTCCGCTTCTTATCCGAAGCATACAGGTGAAGGGTGCAATTTACCACAATATCCGAAGCATACAGGTGAAGGGTGCCATTCGGCTTTGGATTGGGAGGCATTCAGCGGATGCAACTGCAAGTAAATTTTTCAGATTCTAAAAAATAAAAAATTTTATCGTTGAGGATCTGTGGTCGTGCTGAGCACGACAAGCACGACCTTTGGCTTCGCTACTGATGTCCAGTCACTTTATAAAACATATTAATATAAAGGTGCTTCTTTTGCACATGGTATTTGTATATTAGAAACTCTTAATGCTATACACCTGCAACATCCACAGATGCGAGATTTATGGCTATGAAATCTTTAACAAGAAGTTTCCAGAGCACAGTAGGTGTGTGAAGAAAAACACTCTTCATATAAACAAAAGGGCAAAACTCTTAATAATTCTTCATTTAGAAATTCAAATATTTAATTGGCATCTTTTTTCAATTCTTAATTTGTAGGTTCAATATGATCTGCTTTAACAAATTATTGATGTATCTGTTTGATGAAGTCTTTCACGCTTACGATTTGGTCAGCGTTATTTGAACTTCGAAATCAAACTTTGATTTATAACTGCCACACATGGAATTTAAAGAATGTTATGTTATGTAACGCCATTTTAAGCTGACGTCACAAAATGATCATTGAAACACATCTAGTGATTGGGACTCATTGAATCCCTTGGGCAAACACTGCTATACATTTTGGGTAATCATTCTTGTAGCAGCCATGTGCATTGCTGTGATTTTGTAAAATAATATCCCATCGAAGAGCATCTCAAAGACTTCTTGTCATACATATGATTCTATGATTCATGTTATTGACCGTTAATTGATCAACAAAACTGCCCATTGGTAAAGAAAGTGAAAAGATTTTAACGAATTGTACAGGTGAAATAAAAGGTTGCATTAAGTGATGCTAATAAAATTATCAGAGACCCACATACGTAGACAAATAATTATAAACTAGTTATTCTGATAAAGTGGTCTCGATGCGTATAGGTTAAAATTATTTTCATTACAAAAAATCTAATTCTGAACTACGAGTTACACAGGCTCAAAATTTCTCTCTCCGATCAATACATTCTTCTCAATGCATTTTGATACCCATTCATTAGAAACTATGTGAGCTTTCTTTGCCATCTTCCTTATTTCTTCTCTCATCAAAGGTAGCCTTCCTGTATCACTGTAATTATGCATTAAGTTGTTACGAATATTCAACATTGCAGATGATACTTTCGTTTTACATTTGACATAGTAATAAAATAGCAACTAATCCAGAATATCTGGTGATAGAAAATACTGAGAAATATATCGTTACAACACAAAAATACAGATGGTCAATCAGCAACGCATGAATAAATAAATAAATAAATAAATAAATAAATAGATGAAACAATAAATAAATAAATAAATACATAAATAAATAAATAAATATATAAGTAGCAAGCTGCATAAATGGAAATCAAATGAATACATGAATTTAATATTAAAAAAGGGGCTAAATAAACAAATAAATGAATGAATCAATAAGTTGATTAATTAATGAAGTTATAAATAGATAAAGAAGTCAATGAATACTTATATAAAAAAGAATATGAAAAAATAAATAAATAAATAGATAAATAAATAGATGAATAAATAAATACATGAATAAATGAATAAATGAATATAAAAACACAAAAACCTGTTAAGCAATAACAAATACTGACTTAGCTATTGCTCAGTCAATCAATTAATTAATCAATGAATGGAGCCAAGTTACAAATCGTCTTATGTGCCAATCTACTAAATAGACAAGAAAAATAAGGATACAAGTTGCTTTCAGGGTAGATGGTTGTATTTATCAAATACATCAATCAATTTTAATACGTAGTAGCTAATATTCAATTTCTGACCTTATATCCAAGATGACATGCGTAACATTCTCATCGAATACATCAGATTTTCTGCCTCCAAAAAATTCAAATTCCAGTTGAGCTATATCGAGATTGCTCGCACTCTTTCCCTGGAGAGTGCAATAAATTGCATTAAATGTAGCAGGAAAATGGATGATACTAGCCAATCCACAAGAGTACACACAAGGTCTGTACTATGCTCTGCTTGAGTAAAAACCATTGTAATTGCAAAAAAACGGCAATAGGTTATATCGAGGGTGCTACATGCTGCGTACATAAAGAGGATAGAATAGAATAAAATAGAATAGAATGGTATAGAATAGAATAGAAAAAAATAAAATAGAATATAATAGAATAGAATATAATAGAAGGGGATAGAATAGAAAAGGAATAGAATGGAATATAACAATTTAATACAAAACCGTTATCATAATAAACACTTCATGGGTTAAAATTTTGAGTTGAGCCTCATACATGGTAGG
This sequence comes from Catostylus mosaicus, assembly GCA_964019065.1. NCBI lineage: Eukaryota > Metazoa > Cnidaria > Scyphozoa > Rhizostomeae > Catostylidae > Catostylus > Catostylus mosaicus. Next base: position 10,644,245 of record OZ025188.1, on the reverse strand, counting down.
TAGAACGTTGATCAGAATTGGTTTTTAGATGAAAATCATAACGAATCATTAATCTAATGCCACTTACGCCTGCTGGGTTATTGAAGTTAGACCAATTGTCGAAGTATGCTCTAGGAAAGCAAAATTTACGTTTTGCAACAAAACAAAAAGTAAAACCTATACAAGAATGCAACAAAATTTACAAGACGCTCTAGGTACAGTTTGATCCATCTCTGTCAGATGGCTAAAAACAGCCGAAACATGACCATGCCCAACTTCGTACATCAAAAAAGATGCATGGCAGCCTGCAGCCTGAATCTCTGTGAAAACTTTAAGAAAACATTTTACCTTACATTCGAATTTTCAAACCCTTTGAAACCCTTGTCTTGCAATAGATTTTACAGATGCAACTAGAAATCATAGAAGTTTTATATAATATGAGATTTTACTTTGTCATTGCAGCCAGTTTGAATGGAGAGCGCAGTGAAGTAATTCAAATTCATGGCACATGAAATATAGGCTGTTTGCAATAGTGCCCCGAAAAAAATTTTTACCTGCATCTTCTGAAAATCCCAAGAGGAGATTCATTGGGAAAATATCGCAATTCTACTTCTGCAATTTGGTCAACTTTAGCAGCACAGTTGGTCTAAAACAGAAACAAACAGTCCATTTCCAGTATGCTGAAGAGACTTGCGTTGAAAACTAGATTCTAAATTAGAAATTTTGATAAATTAGCAAAATTGGACAACAATCATTATTATCAATCATCATTATTACTACGTCCCAAAACGAAACATAAAACTCCAGAGGTACAAAACGATCTATGCAAATAACAACTATTTGAAAATAAGTTGGGTCGACATATCAATTAACAACGAAACAATACACAAAATGGTGACAATAATAGAAACTTTGCAATTCTATAACTACAATAAACCAAATCATGTCATGCTCTAGTTTTGGTGCTTTTTGATGTATTTCCTTGATTGTATCATATGCAAAAACATCTTCTAATCATATTTTGGTTTCAGGCTCTTGGTATTAACTTGAACGCTAAGCATTCAAGAATATTGCATTAAGCATCATATTGTGAATTTAACTGAATCAAAAGAGGACGTTCGTTGATCACAGCACTTTGGGCGTTGAAGAGATTACACTTTTTATAAAGTTGCTATAATTATTTCTTATTATCAATGGTAAGTGAAAATTTTTTATGTTAATTAATTGGACTTGGTTTAAAAAACAAATGTCTTTACGTCACACACAGTTTTTCGCAGGCATAATTCATCATAAATGCTGAACACTGATTTGGGCAAAGTTTCTCAAATTCTAAATTACTGCCTTTCAAGGACATACTAGCAGTACAATACAGTTGGTTTACTCTTTTCTCTATGCACAAATTTTACAAACCAGTCGATGTGATGAATAGTGGCATAAATAAGTGATATACAAGCTACCTCCGCAGCAATATTTTGGAATATTTTCTTTAAATCTTCTTTGCTGACATCTTCCGCATAACTATCTCCGTATTGATCATAGTCATATGAGAACATTTCCTTTGCCTTCTCGGAAGTGAAAATCATATCCCGAGGTTTAAATTTAAAAACTGTTCCCTTTTCCTACAAAACAATAAAATTGAAACCTTTTAAAGATTATTTTACACTTGCAGCAGCTTTCTTACCAGACGATGAAGAGATTTTCAGCAAAGATTTTTAGAAGATCTTTTTGTATGTAGTGGAATTTTAAAATAAAACTGAACTGAACTGAACTGAAAGATATAAGTCTCGTTTGCAATAAAACTATTTGAATTTCTTGATCTTCTCGTCTCAAGAGCGGCACAGAATGGGTCATTTTAAAGTATTACTAAACGCTTAAAAATATTTAAACGTGTGATTGGAAAAAAGTATGATGTGACATTATGGAATCTCGCCACTATCAGCACACATGAATAAATATTGTTATGTGGGCTTCATATCATTTAGATTGAAATACATATATTCGAAAAGGCATTTGTTTATAGGCTATACGCAGAGAAACTTTTTTGCAACCAAAATTAATCAGAGCAATTAGAATAAGGAAATACGAGCAAAAATTTGAATAATATTGATGATTTTGACCCACCAGGCACGTTAATAGCCAAGGAACGGATACAACGTCGTATTTACCTCCACTAGGAAAAAATTTCAGCTTGTAATATTAGGTGGTAAAATACATAAAAAGCAGACCTTGCAAAAATTCTGCCCATCTGACGAATGCAGCTATTCAGTAACAACAAACAACTATTAACTCGATAGGTAAATAGTTTCAATATCTTGAAAGCAAAATTTTGAATCTGCCCAATCAATGTCTTCATGTTTTATGTATGTGTTATATTTTGCTGAGCACCTGTAGGGGAATACCTTAAGACCCCTTTAGTCCATTATGCCATTATGCTTATTCTAAAGAGCCATTACCGCTAAATTCAATCTAACATATAACAAAATCAATTGTTTTATCATAATAACTTTATGTTTTAGCATGTTATCAGTGTATTAAGTTATGAAAATGCTGAAATTAATAGATATTGCTCTAATACGAATTAATACTCTGGTCCTACGCTCTAAAAAGAGATTTATTGTCTTCCTTATAATCATTAGCTAATCAGTGGCCAGCTAAAAGCGATGAATCTTCAAGTGTCTCAATATTTATAACTATATTATGAAATTTATAATATTTTTTTATACCTTATGACATTTTTGACACGTAAAGTCTGTTTGTCTGCAATAACACAGTGGGTGTCTGTGCCGGGGTTTTGAACAAATCTTCCACCATGCTACGATGAAAACGACTATCATTTAAAAAAAAGCTCATTCAGATAGATGTTAATTCATCCTGACTGCTATTCATTGCTAGATCCGATAAGGAAAACGCGATGCAATTTTTTTCTGAATTTACACTGTAAACACTACAGTTTCTTTTTTTGCACTATGATTTCTGACATACATAGCATGTCTATGATTTCTGACCAGTTCAGTTCCTATTAGACATCTGCTTTCGGTAGCCACAGGCAATTTGCCTGTTTGAGCCATTTCGATAAAAGTTTTGGCTTCCCAGCTTTTGATAACGCTACATTCTATTAATAAACTTCTGTTGAGTGGAGTTTTATTCGATGTTGTATCCGAAGACTACACTCACTCAAATCAGTCTGGAACACGCCTTTTTTGTATGCAGGTTACACTAATCTGATAAAATAAGGTCAAGGCCCACTGTTAACATCAGATCAAGGATGATTGTAACGAAATGTGTGTGGAAGGCTCAACGAAAAAAAGACTGATTGAGGGGGTGTTCGAAGGCTGCATGCAAATTCAAATAAGTACTAGACAGGATGAAAAAACTGTATTGAAAATAAAAAATTGAATTTTATGGTAAAGTGTGGTATATTTTTGATGCCGTGTATGTAGCAAAAGGAAAATACATCATTAAATACAAAGGCCATCACTCGTATTATATTTCATAATTCATAGGCCTATTTCTGTTCTTCAAGATACCCCAAACTGAACCCTTTGTAAAATTATATCATTTGCTTAATTCCATGCCGGAGATGGAATTGAAGTTGAAGTCATTCCTTAAGGCTTGATGACTTTTCACCTTTCGATTTTCACCTTGATGATTCATTCCGCAATGTGGGCCTTTTCTTCAGCATGCAAAATATTTTAAGGCTTGTGCATCATCAGGCCGGATGATGAAGCTCACAAGGGAAGGTACAATGGAAAATTTGATAAGCAGGGCTCTGAATCGTTAAACCAAAATTTTAATGCAGTTTACATGCATTCCTTCAAATTGGCAGATTTTCATGAAAGATTCGCCAATAATGGAAATAGAGTCCTGACCTAAATTAATGTCGTCTTAATAATTTACACGCATTGATTTTCATCAACCTTAACTTTCTGCGCAGATCTTTGCTCGTGTAACCTGCGCAGTTCAAGAAACCTGTTTTCTAAAACATTTATTTCGCTCAATTTACTAAGTGCACTTTCATTCTGAGAAATTGATTTACCAACACCCAGTCATTGAAAAATTCCTTGGTCTTATATTTGCAGGTATTTTAGGGGCCAGCTGTGATAAAGGAAAGAAGGACCTTAAATGGTGAGAAATTGAAATGAAGACAACATCAATTGAGATCGCCCTTGCATCCGGGGCTACTTGACAGTGAAAATAAAGATAAACTGAGCAGAATTGCAGCACATCAAAGGTTGAATGTTGTTTTATTGTCGTGCTTCTTGCGATTTCGCGCTACAATAAAGCTATCTACATTTTCTACATTCGTGCCAAGTATACCTGAAAAAAGGAACCGGTGGATTGGCTGCTGATATTATTTTTGTTTATTCTTATCGACAATATACTCTGTTTTGCAATTTTTAAAAATGACTTAATGAAAAATAAATTTCTAAAAAACACAATAACAAAGAAACTTCCGCAAATGTCGCATATTTTGATAAGCATACAACAAAATAATTTACTTAAATAACGCAGAAAAAGAAGCAGAAAGGTGTGTTTGTTAATATTAAACATGCTTTGGAACTGTTTTGGATACAAGGAAAATTAACCGGGATAAGCTAGAGTTGTTAAACATAACATCAACAAAAAACAAAATAAGCACAGCAAACGGGCTAATAATGGGAGACTTTTTAATTATTCTCGAAGAACCCTTAATCGCATGGAGATCTGAACATCATCTTAAATCACAAAATAATCATTACAGGGTCATCTACAAAAGAGAAACCATTCTGGTCCAATATAATTAAATTTCATCACCACTGCAAAAATAAATATAACGAAAGAAGGATACACAAGACGCAAATCCAATCCACAAATATGTAACTATGTCAGTATTAAGAGGGAAGCAGGTCAGGTTTTTCAACAAAATATCAGGATTGCCAGATGTTTAGAATCAATTAAAAGTGTATAATCCATTCCTGTCAGTGCCTCAAATCTGATTGGCTTTTAGGCGTCAGATACTGTGCTAGGGTTGAAACACATGTTTCTGGGATGCGTTACATGCTTTTCGAAATCTGTGCCCACGTTGTCTGAGATCCCCATAAGAGTATTGAACGCGTACCAGTGCAAAGTGAACAACGAATGTTCTTTACGCGTTAGAGCATCGTGAACATAAAAATAATGGTTTGTAAATTCAAGCTGCCCGAACTAGATAATGTTACAGTACACATTCCATTCTGCGCTATAGTAGGCCTTGTTTTAGAAAGTGTTTTTATGGGCCCAATTCCGACCCGCCGCACTGTTGAAAAGCTACAAAATAAGGCAATACAAATAACAGCTGATAGTCCATACGACTTTGACACATCACCTGTCCAGTCTTTTTAATAAACATATAGTCAGCGAAGAACAGAACGCTTCGCAATTCAGACTTAAAAATAAAAACCCCCACGATTAAAATGCGAATGCAGACAAGGCAGTTTTAGATACCGGGGACTACGATTTGGAAATCATTACCAGAAGACTGAAGATCAGCTGATACATTCCCATCCTTTCATTTCATTTCGTTTTCATTTCATTTTGATTAATTCGTTTTCATTTCAACAGGATTGAAATAAATTCAGTGTATATACAAAAATACTGTTTTACAATTAGCCCTTCTGAACCCCTAATATACCTATCTTAATTACATCAATGAGTTTAGAAAGAACTATTAAAATTCCAATATGAAATAAAACGAAGAAAATAAGGAATATAAAAGGAAACGAAGGAGCTAACGATTCAAGTTATCACCTTTGTTTTTCCAAAAATCCTTTTAATCTCGTTTTGAAAGTAGCTAGCGAAGAAGCAGTTTTGATTTCAAGGCTTAACTGGGTTCAAACAGGAACTCCTCGATACGAAAAGCTCTGAAAAGCTGTTGATAAAAACTTAAACATACCTGCGCCACCTTTTTTTCGAGCTCATGTTTAGTGAATTCTGATGAGCCAGTCATTATACAGAATTCGTGATCTTCAAAAAGCTTAGACTCCTAAAATAAGAGAACAGAAGACTACAGTAATAAGTAAAGTAGCAACAAAGATTAAAGGAAAAGCTTGCGACAGTTTGGAACCATTTTTCAAATAATGACTTGTCTCCCAATTAAAGCGACATCAAACTCCTTCTGTCCCAGCTCTATACATTACCTAAACTTAGTCAAATGAACTATCTTTTATGAGCATGATAGAGTAACAGCTTCACGACTTTCATTATTCCTCATTTTAAATGGTGATCAGGTCTTCTGAAAGATATGCTGCTGGATATCAAGCTTTTTCCCGTGAGAAAAAGATAAATTTTTAAATATTTGATATCAGCGTGAAATGTTGATTTCACATTGTGTTGTATGTATTGCTGCCATGCCTTATGGACGTTATGATAACAAGCAATTGACCCACATGCAGGGTGAGCTGTGGTTGCTTGAACCCCTCGCTCTAGAAACATTACAACCACAACGAAGCTGAGTAAGGCAAATGAGTAAAAGCTTAAAAAACAAAGCTGCTCAAAAGATTAGATTGGTAACGATGCAAACTCCTAAATCGCATGACACTACCGCCTATTTGTACTCTACGCAAATATTATAAGGAGCTTACAATTGGCAGGCCTCAATTTCATCCCTTTTCTCTAGAAATGAAGACCCCGTTACCGCCAAGCACCAAGGTATAGTCATACCCAAAAATACGTAAAACCCTTTTCCTCATGAATAGTTATTTCCACAAATTTCAGTAGAAAAAGATATCGACAAAGCCTTTATTTTCTAATTCGATAGAAAGAAAAGCATTTATTCCTAACGGATTTCTAAAATCAGAATTATAGCTTCTCGTGACAGGAAAGTGAAAATACTTGAATAATAGACACACAGATTCTGAGAAGATGCTGCAATGACACTCAACTACGCGCTAGCCGCTTATAAGTTGCATTTCGACTTAGAAATGAAAATACTTGCAAAAAGTGGTACCCCGCACAATATGCATATCCTCGCTAAATTTTTTAAACTTATGCTGCTTGATCAATTTTATCAAACTAATCATTCAACCAAAAATAGTATAATTTTGTAACTGTTGTTTGAGGAATGTAAGGGACTTGCTAAATTGCTAAGAAAAATAACTTATTTAGGGAATTTTTGCTACATAGTTTGTTACATGCACTGAATAAAATGTATCAAATTACACTTTATACACATGCTACTCACTGCCAACTAACAATAGAAGATAGTGAAAAATAATATTACTCGTCTAGATTGGTGATGAATTGACACATTGCACTTGGTTCGAGCGAATTTTATCCTTACAGACAATTTTATCCTTAATTAACAGCTCAAGGAAAAAATTAACTAAAGAATTTCCCACATTACTAAAGGATCTGGAACGATTTCTGTAAATAGCAGTAATAAAGGAATGAGAAATGCTTGAAGCTAACGATGAACTAATGAATGCCCGCAGTTATAGGCCGTTTTCACCGGATCTAAGGATTCTAGCGATGTGAATCCACAAGTAAACAAATCCAGGACGGGGCAATACGGTGAAAAACCAGACGACACATGATTGAAAATGATTAAATTTCAAAATAAAGTAAATATACCACTTTTTCAAAAGTATATTTAAGTACAATTACTTGAATATATTAGCATTTCATCATTTTTAATCACAAATCGTCCTACTTTTGGACGTTTTCAGCTGTTTCCTTATTTGATGATTAATTGAATCTAAAACCTTTTATTTGATAAAATCACTGCAAAATTGTTGAAATTCAATGAAACATTGAGGAATTCGATTTACCTCCTTAATACAGCTTACATCTGCCCCTTTCAAATGCTGAGCAATCTTTCTAGGTTCCTCCAACCTTTTTGTAACTCGTTTTCTCTTCCTTAGCGGTTCACCCTCCGCATCTTCTGCGATATTAGTGTTGGCCAAATTTCCGCCGGATACCTAAAGTTTAACGGATACACTGGCTGTAGCAATGCTCAACAACTTTCAACATATTAAAGATTAATAAAGATAGCAATACACTGCAGACAGGTGAAAAGCAGCTGACTTGAGATAATTTAAACAGTCAAGAATAAACAATTTTTGCAGGTATAAGCAGACAACTAATGACGACATAGAACTGGGATATTTAAGGCAAGAGTAAAAACAAAAATTTTTCTTTACAACACTAATGGTTCCGCCAATCATTAGGAGGTTTAAGAAGTGCAATCTACTTTATAGAATTTTAGTTATCCACATTTGGCTATAGCAACCATAATGCTAGCAAGGAGAGTTAGTTGAAAGCGGTGAGAATCTTAGGAAATTTTTGAATGATAAACAGCTCTAAGGTCGTCGTTTTCTTCCGTCCGATAAGATTAACTACGTGGAAAAAGAGATGCACAGAAATTTGTTGTAACTATCCTTATAACTATCAACTGCACAAAACACCTAGGGTCAATTTCACTTTCATATAAAATATGCTGCTTAACAGGCAGTCGAAAAATTTTTGATAAAAAAGAAATAAATCATTGAGCAACAAAGGCGGTCAAGGTTATCGACACAATCCCAAGGGAATATTTTACCTTTTATAAACCCTAAGCAGATAGCTCCCTAATCGAATTGGTGTTCTAATGGCTCAACTTTAAGAAGTTTGGTCTAATTGTTCGAAAATTGTCATTTGACATTAAAATGATTTCCTTCAGGCATCCAGGAATACAGCGTGTTAAAATTTTGACTTTAGAACGTGATTTCAAAAAATGGTCTTGAAACGGAGGAATCAAACGGATAAGAATAAGGGCATTGCCAACAATACACGGGTACATACAGACCGGGCCTCGGCCACTCAAATTGCGGAGAGCGAGCAACGGCAAAAAAGGATTTTCATTTCACGGATGAAATGTGGAATATTATAGCATCAAGCTAGCCCCGGCCATTTTTTTTAAATTTAGACTTAGTAGGTGGGCGTTTTAATTTTCTACATTCTATTTCAATACAACATCGTCAAGATTCATTTCTTTCAATAATATTGGAATTAGGTTTTGCCATGGAACCCATATGAAAAGCATTTGAAACAAACGAATGAGTGGGTGAATGAATGGATGAATCTTGATAATTGACTAATCAAAAAGTGTTGATAAATGTTGTTGTCTTTCAACCCTACTTCAGTTAGCTTCAAGTGATCGTTTCAAGCAGATTAACTGAGATATATTCTTCCAATTTGTTTTTGTTGCTAGAAACACGACCGACAAACCAAGCAATGAATCTTACCTCACTCAACCTTTTAAGTTCATCTAAATCCATACAATCGTACCAGTTTTTGTCATCGCGGATGTTCTCAACGCGAGGAAATCTCAAAGTGCTTCCACACTTGTACTTTTCCGTTTGTGTTATTTCTGCTGCTTTCACCTGGACGATTTTAGATTTTGAAGGCTCTATCCACACGTCTGGTTTTTCCTTTCAAGAAAAATTTCAATCTACAATTTCTCCATTTATGGGTAATCCAGAAGGTGGAAATTTAAAGTGCGAAGAAACAGAATAATTAGTAAGAATGTTTGCAACTGCATTTTTCATACCATCTTATACTTCTATTTTTTGTAAACTATTCGTTCAAAACATATTTATTTACAAGCTATGATGTTTAGCAAGTAATTTGTAAGAACATACAAAACTTTCAAAAATTCAGTTGATAGCAAGTAATGAATTTCTATATAAATGCATAAAAACACAAGAGTTCTAGAATAGAAATATTTAATTAGTGGAACTTCCTGCATAGATGCTGCAAAAACTAACCAATGATTCAATATTCCGTGCGATATATCATCCTTGGCAAATTCTTGTTACAGATCACAGAAAATCATTTATAATAAAGTACATCTTTAGAACCTGCAACTGACTTTAATCAAATCAATTTTAAAGATATCAGCAATAAAGAGTATGGGTTTTCTCTGACGACGTTTTGCTCTAGAAGGATATTATTCGGTACTGTAGTGTTCTCATGATGATAAAAGCTTGAAGATCTGATGCGCTAGCTGTTACCTTAAATCCAGGCGTGAAAATAATACACTCAGGTGGTTTGTTTGCATTAAACGTTCTCCAATGTGGATTCAGCGTATCGCATAAATCTCTGAGCTCTTTTAAACTATAACCAGAGCCAACCTAACACAGTAAAAAAGGAAGAAGGTCAAGCCAAGATCTTATTTGATCAAACTATGTCTATTGTGAACTTGATAATGCTAAAACTAAGCCGCAAATTATCAAAGAATCGTAAAAAACCGAGAATAATTGTTGATAGCAAGATGCACTCTGATTTGACAGAATGCAGATATAAACAATAAATAAATTATCTCTTTAACCAGTCTTTTCATATCGGAATTTTCCTTTTAAGTTGCACTATTTAAGCAATAATGAAATTAAGCTACATCTAAATAAACTTAGTTCCAAAGGTGCGGCTAAATTGCACAAGGTAAAAGCTCAATGGTAGGTTCCTCCAAAATTGAACAACAATGAATTTAAAAAATGAGTACGAAGTTCACAAATACCACAAGTCGTACGGAGATAAACTGTTGCTGATAGAAAAGCACTTTAAAAGAGGAAAATCTTACATGATGAAAGGAAAAGTTTAAAGGTTTTCGACTGGCTTACCCTTAAGAGGCAAGCTTCAAATCAAATTTAGAATTTGAAAAAGAGTATTGAGCTAGATCGGCTCTTGATTGCATAACCAGTCATTATTGTCAACAAGAAACTTTATCATCGACTCAATAAAGAATGCTATAACAGTAAAAAACTCACTGCCCTTAAATGCAACAATAGCTAGACAACTGAGGGCATGGAGTCAAAATAAAAGGCAAGGGTATACCCTAGTACCCTGATTCATCATTGAAGAGTCTACATTTATCATTTGAGCATTACTTTACACTGAGTTTGAGAAGAGGTTTGCATACAACAGCAGCCTCCCTAATACATTGGTAATTCTTTGACGAACTTCTTACCATGACGCCATGCCTTTAGAACGAAAATATGTCCTACCTTACAGAAAGTGTAAAAGACTGATGGATGGTCGTTAGCTCGCTTTGGAGGCACTGCAACTGCACAAAGGAAGTGAGATATCATCCCACCACGGCGCTAAGGGAAAAAGAAAATGATAGATAAAAATCAATCTGCATATGAATAAAAATGTAATGGCTATTTTTGGAAGAAAACACAACTTCGTCAGAAATTTACCAGTATCTCGGGGTATGAAAGTGGAGCAAACAATAAGGATTGCATGAAAAATGATGCTATTTTTTGTAGCATTATTTTTCAAAAGATCTTGATTCAGCCTGCCATTATATAGGAAAATAACTAAGCTAAAATTATTCTGATATCAGTGGAAAAATAAACATTATGCATCTTTACCGGGAACGCACAATGCAAGTATATCTAGCATGCTATGGAAAGCGAAGCTTCAATACTTGACGCAATTGAGTTAAACGTAGAGAAATAAAGGAAAAAAAGGATTTTTGTGACAATCTTCAAAAAATAGAGCTACGTTGAAACAGCGATTTTTCTAAGCCTCAGAGTACGTAAAAGGAATTTCCCTATGCAAATGAAGAGTTGAATAAAATGGTTGACAATGTAAACGGTCTGTTATTAAACATTGAAAATACATGGCAAGTTTTCTTAAAAAAATTATATATCTTGCTACAATTATTTTGAATTTGCCATTAAACAAGACACGCAATTTTGCTGGACACATATTTAAACAAAATTTTCTCACCCCAACACCATAATATCCACCAACTATTAAAACATCAAGCTAAAGAAAATAATATTCAAGTAAGCAATTAAATAAAATGATTATACATTGCATGGAAATATAAATCATTGAAGACAGAAAGTACAAGAAAGCGAAATTCCTTGGGAGAAAATGATATACTAAGCAATTTTTCCAATTGAAAATTTCATGAGCGGGTCTTTCTCTACAGGAATACCCTAAAAGATTTTGTTTTATATCAAAAATTGACAGTGCACCACGGGAGAAGCAATCTGCAAGGTAACTGTATTCAAAGATTTTTACCTGCAGCTCAATATTGGCTTGAATGGTAAATACAAAAATTCCACAAAATGGTTTATTTCGCACGTCAACAAAATGTGTAGGTTTTGAACCGACTTTGCTTAACTAGAAATAGAGGGAATTAAGATCCTAAATGTCACTATTTTTCTGCTATTTGAAGGCCAAAATCACAAAACAAACTGTTCGTATTTTCAGGGAAATTTGTGTGTTCGCATTTGTACCTTTTAAAACAGACATACCTGGTCCATCAAAGAATCTACATAATCGGGTTTGATCTTTAGCCAACCACTTCCTAAAAAAAATTACAATAAAAGTGCAAGAAAGATCTTGCCTCAAAGAAGGCGTTCGTCAGACATCATTCTTGATATGAGCCGTGCAAAATTTGCAGTAATAAGCTGAAAATGATTGCAACATAAGAGATATGTTCACAGCTCAGATTTGATTATGATCAAATTTCTGTAAATACATATATATTTAAGTCCATGGTCACCTTTTCGCTTGCTTGGTTTGTAAACTGAGGTTGGATTCTTTACAACGATTCCTTCTTCTCTTTTGTCAATGGCATCGTTTAATGCAGCAATTACATCTCCTCTACAATGGCAAAAAAAATCCATGCAATGTAACATGAAACCATAGAAAATGACTAGCTCAGTAATTTGTCTATCAACGCAACTTGGGGAGGTGAGTTATTGATATACTAAAACTGCCAGGGGTCATTTCGGGCGTGGCCCAAGATTTGCTTGGCACATGATCACCCCTACGGAGGGTCTGAAAAGTTACGCATATACAAAATCAGCCGCATCATCTAAAACAGACGAAAGTGAGTGCTAAGTCTCCCACTTGAAGTTGCTCTAACTCCAGAATGGTAAGCGAAAAAAAAATAGCGTTTTATAATTCTCTTCTTGTCGTGTGTTGCTCCATCTATTGGTCAAAAGAAATTGTGAAAATTCGAAAATTAATCTTTTTCAGACCCTCCGTAGGTGTGGCCATAAATCACGTAAATATGGGGCCACGTCCGAGAAAGCCCCTGGTAGTTTCAGAATCCATTCAGCACTTAAAACTCGAATCTGATATGAAATTCTGGGTTAGGAAATTTGCTAGATGGTTGTGGTAATATCCCTATCCATAGTGGGCTCGGGTTGCCCAGTTGCTAAAGAACTCTTAGACGTTATAGAGTTTTGAGTAGATTTAAAAGCATCTTAGTTTAATTTGGGTGGATCACTTCCTCAACATATGAGAAGATTATCAGTTTTTTCTGCAATGCAATTTTTAGTCAAATGCCGCGGACTATCAGCTGGTTTCAGCGTTTTTAAGAGACAAGCAAGTTGTCACAAGCGATAATGTTATAACAAGTATAACAGATTCTCTCAAAAAACTGAATAATCAATCATGGTTGGTGTTTCTTTTCTGAAGAATCCTGTTAAAGGAAGGGCAAAGGTACAATTATTTAAAACCAGTATGTAAAGCATTTACTACGGACAAAGCAGACTGACTTTGAAACCGCATCTCTCCTTGTGACGAACTGAAATCTCCCTGGAACTGGCTTTAGAACTCTGGAAAGTAAAACATAATTATTTTAACTGCAAAGTGCTTTCCAAAATCTACAACATGAAAATAGAAGATTTAAAATCATCATAAGTACACGAATCGCTAAAATTACAGTTTGGACCTGGCCAAGGGAATGAAAATGTAACAGGATAGTCGTAATAGAAAGGTAGCAGGAATTTAACCAAAACAGGTCTCCGCTAAAAAAGAGCGATATTTAGTAATCTTTCAAAGGCACCGCCACTCCTAAAATACAAGATACTCCTGGTCGTGACCAATAAGCATTTCTAGAGGTTTGAGGGTTGAAAAGAAAGCCTAATTTGGCAATATATAAGCAGCACCGGAACTAGTCACGTATCCCTTATATAGAATTAAAGGGTGCCATTCAAAAGACTTCTGATAGCCGAAGATATGCCCTCATGGCTTGACATAATCAAAAAAATCACTATTGCTTTATTCTGGGAGATAAGCAATTGTTCAAAAACTCGCTCTGAAAAAGCAGGCATTTTTAATCTTATTTTCATCATCACAGAAAAACATAAAAGTACAGAACGTTGCAATCTTGTGTAATTGAAAGGCATTTCAGAACATACAGTCTCCACCATTTTTTAGGAATATTCATTGCAATATATGGACATCAAATCAATTTTCGATTACAAATACTCATGGTCAAAAGAATGATGATTGCATTTGTAATTCTATTTTTAGAAATATTCATAATTGCATTTCTTTGAATATCAAACCTCTCCATTTTCTCAATTCTTTCCTTTAAAGAAGCATTTGCCAGTTTTTCGTCATTTAGCATTAGAATGTCAAAAACAATGTAACATGGATGGACGCCTATGAAATGAAAGAGAGCGTAAAAACATTTTTGTTAGAATGATATTCCCAATATATATAGTTTACAATAATACCATAAAACTATTATAAAAAAACCGGGGACTGAGTCAAGACAAAATGTAGAGAAATGAGGTAAATATCGACATGAAGTAAACATGTAAACCACGCTTTCTGTTAACTAAACAAAAATGACAAGCACAGTGATTGCAATTGTGACATTAATAACTATGTACCCACCATCTAATACGTCGGCTTTAATGTCAATGTTTTCTCCTTTTGATCTGAAACATAAAGAATTATGTTAAAGGTGATGTGATCACTTGCATTCTGAGCAATGAAAAACTTATCTTTAATTGAAATCAGGGTAAATGGCTATCATGAATGAAAGTCTCTTCTAACAGAAAGTAAAATATTCCGCGTCCAGTAAAATAAAGACGGTTGTCAGAACCGAAGAAAGCACACCACTAACTTTTCTCTCCAACGCAAGATGATGAAAAGTATTAGGCGAGAAAAGTAAACAGCAAATGATTATATTGATACTATTATACTTAACAATCAAGGTAGCACGGGAGGAACCTCATAGGATGTGTACAACTGGATGGCAGTGTGACGTCAAAAATATTGAATGGTCGAAAAAATTATTCGCCTCTATTGTAGACACATATTTTGCATAATGGGTACAGCAAAGTAGAGCGTTTTTTATCACTTATGTCATACAAAGAAATCGCCAAGTAATGTCCAAAAGCATTTGGGGTTAAATATTATCAAAGAACCTTGCACTCCAATCATAGAACAAGGAAATGCAAAGCCTTAAATTCCCAAGGAAACAACTTGAATACGTCAAGGAAGGCTATCATCATTCAGCTTCAAAGCTTAAAGAGGTATTAGTTGATTGATATCAGAGAGCTTCCCACTTTCGGTAGATCGTAGCTTATACTGTATATCAGATTACAATTCCAATATAATGTATTGATGTGATCAAGCTATTTCTTATCTTCTTATAAATGAAAAGAGTTTGAGCCTAAATGATTCAAAATAAATTTTCAAAAAATAATAAAAGGTGATGTTTTTCATTTCCTCAGCCGAAACTTAAATGCAAGGAAATTCCCTGACAGAAAGGTTTGAATACTGTCTACGAGTCTGTTGACCAATCCAACTGCATCTCATTTCTTGACAAATAAAAAAGTATCAATCACAAGATTGCACTTACACAAAAAGGTCAGTGTTTGGATCATATGCAATCATTTCTCCATCCAAAATGCAGGATTTGACATTCCTCGAGAAACATAGAAAAAGATCGCATCATGCACAAATCGAAAGAGTTGCAAGGCTTAAGTAAATTAACAAAAGCCACGAGATGATATCCCCTTCAAAGACATGCAGGCTCATAAAGCAAGGACACATTCTGCAAAGCACATTCGGCAACTTTAGTTTTACTGCTAAGGAAATTAACTAAAAGGTCTTTTGAGATACCAATACAAATTTTAATTCTCAAAATGTCGCTTAATAAATAAAGACTTAATCGGAGGCGCAGCATGTATTACTTGGGTGTGGAGAACATAGTTCCATGTTTCAAAGTTGCAGATATTTCTGATTTTGCAAGAATCGAGGACATTTGCAGAACCATGCAGTGTATTTTCAAATACTGCATTGATCCTGCAGCAAGAACTCGCAATGGGGTATGTCAGACTTTACATCACATTGATAACAATGGAAAAGATCTTTATAAAGTTGCCAATAGATTAAATGACCTTTGTAAGCAACAACATCTCTCGTCGTTATCAGCCCCGGAGCCTGGTCAATAATCATTGCTCTCAAACGATTCTTTCACAAAGATATCCTTTCTTGTATAGCATGTCCAATGCTCGTTCTCATTTTTGCGAGGGCTAGAACTTCTCGAGAAAGTAAGTGTAAAATAGTAAGTGTCAAGGTCTATCAGTATATAAGTTCACTGCGGAGGAAGAAAAAATAACCTATATGCAAATTCTGTATTCTTGTTAATGGCTGATGATCCTTAGAAAAGTGCAGATAAAATGATTTGGCCACATTTTTCGGTAAATCTTGTCCAAATCAAGTGATGATATGAATAAGAGCTTTGCACATTCCTAGCGAACCTGATGAAAGGCAGAGCTCAAATGTTGCAATTTACAATTGTCACAGTATGCTGTCAATAACTTTCAGCAAAAATTTATTTTTGGCAAATTACTCTTAATAAAATACCAACTTCCATAGTTTTGTGAAAAGGTATTATTTTGGGCAATTCTCTCGCTTTGATGATGGTTATAAATAATTCTAATAAATCATATAAAAGCGCTCAGGATTTAAATTATGCAACAAATTCTACAACTCGGGGTAGTAAAGTGACAGCAGGAGCACGATCGCAGGTAAAGGCACTTCTCTTCTCTAGTGAATGCAAAATCTTAAAGCAACCAAAGGTAGTCATGAAAGTCAGTAAAGGAGGTATAAATAAAGAAAAGAACATACAGTGGGAAAACTGGCGTCAAATAAGGCGTTAAAGTGCCCTTGAAAACTGTCATACCAAACGATTCACTGTAATCATGACATCTAAAAAACACAACACTACATCGATAACATTGTCACATGACTGATATCAGGAATCTGTGCATTAAACTGCCATTGAATACCTTTTGCGTCAATTGAATTCTGGACTTTGAAGCACTCAAACTAGGGAATTCCTTGTAAAATAATCTGATTTTTATTTACGCAAAGAGTAAATATTGGTAAAGGAATGAAAATGTAACCATTCACTTAATCAATTTCATCAATTTCATTTCGTCAATTTAACGTATTAGAGTGAAGTCAAATGTTTCCAGATATTTACACAAACATATAGACGACGCAAAATTAACTTTGAGTGACAAAGTGATCTTTTAATGGAATACAACTAATTAACCTTCGATTACTGCTATTTCTGGGGGCTTTATGACATTTCATACTGTTCACAACTGAATGCCTTTTTAACAACCACTATCAACACATGTCTTTATTCTGACATAAAACTCAAAGTGTTACATTTCGTCGTCAAAGGCTTACCCTCTAGAAAAATATCTGTACTCATCTCCATTTTTATGTAGTTGCATCCGTTCACCATCTACCTTTGTCTCAATAAAAAACGGCTGATGGTCCATGTGCTTTTCAACCTACAATTGAATGTGGCGCAAGCTTGTTACAGATTATTTTGAGCGAAAAGCAAAAACGTTATGAAAAATGAACAATACGTTATGCCCCGTTGCAAACAGTCCACTCCATACTCCATTGTGTGGCATGTATCATAAATATTTGCCAATGTCCAGTTACTTTTATTAGTTGTCAATATCCATGCGTGCAAGCATCAAAATTGATCAAACATTTATGATAATTCATGGTAGAGGTGACAGTGAAATGTTGTGTAACTCATTTTATTTAGGCTACACTCCCTTTGCAGCTTTAGTGAAAAAGTTTAAGTTTGACAAGTTTATGACATAGTGATCGATACGTGTTCACGTAGAGCGCGATATATGTTGAGAGAAGCACCCTTATGGATGGAATATACACCATGTCAGCCAATTCCTTGTCAATAATTTTCATAAATATGCATTTAAACTCGGCACAGCCACCCTGTTAGCTTTTGTTTTCACTCCTCCCCTTGGGAGCATATGCTTAGCTGCTCTCTAATTACCCCTTTAGAGTTCTTTGTTTCCATATTTCTATGGCTTTCTCCCTTCAGCTGCATAATTAATTATCGTTATGTTTCTCTGATTTTTGATTAAAAATTCATTGTTCTGTCGTTTTCTTAAAACCTATATATGTATGATCTGATGTAAAGTAAGAATATTCTGTTGAAGCTATAAGCGAAACGTCAAAAAGTCTTGTTCCTTTTTAATATCAATTCATAAATTTATTGGAGACTACTGAATACTTCTAAGAAACCTGTAATTATTCAGTGATCCTTTTGATCGTTTTACCATCGTTGATCGAAGAAGTTTTATTCAATGCTCGTTTTCGTAATATTGAAATATTCAACAGAGCTTAACGAGAAGGACGACGACAAAAAAGGATAACATTCTTGATTTATAGTTCTTTGTTGACAAATCCAGTTTAGTAGATTTCTATTATGACATAGACATATTCCGTTTGACACAATTCAGTCAAAAGAGTTTGAAATATACCTCACTAAAAATTGATCTTTGTCCCAGCATCGGTCTAAACGGCGAAAAAATAGTAATATCTGCCTCGCTCATGCTTGCTTGTGGGTCGTGTAAGTCTAAGCACACCTAAAAAATTGAAACTATTTGATAAAATCTGATTGTCAAAAACTGTTCCTTTTGATACGTCTAGAAATTTAGAGAAGGAAGTGGATAAAAAAACATGTTGAAGGTGCAAGTAAGATCCTGTCGGATCAATTTACAAAAAAATCATCTAAATGCAAAGTTTCACCTTCGAGAGACTAGAACAAACATTGTAAAGCTCCAGAGCATCTGGATGAAATATTGAAAAGATTGAATTTTCACTCAAACCAATTTTCAGTTCCTGAAAAAAAATAATTTCTATAGAGATGTAATATTTATCTTGGTTAGTCCTCTATGCAAAAAAACTACAGCTTATAAAAATGGAGTGTTAGGTGTTAATTGAAAGCAAAGAACAGGAAATGGTTTTTAAAGATACTGGAAGTGTATGATATATTGAACATCTCATGTAGTATTCAGAGATGTGCATGACAGGTAAAATAAATGCAAACTAACCTTTAGTATCATTCGAATAAGCCATTTCTACAAGATAATAGTTTAAAATTTATATTCCAAAGTCAGAAGCAAACAGTGGCGGTTTTACAGAGAATTTGTTGGGGGGGAGGGCGGCACAAACGGAGAATTTGGAAACTTCAGAACCACAATCTCTCATACAGCCAATAACCAACCGGTGGTCGGTGCGGTGAAAAGCCATCAGCGAAGATCACGAAGATCAGAAGCGTAGATGGAGGAATCAGAATACAAAAGTTCAGGGAATGCAGGCCTCACAATTTTGGCTTCTCGAAAACCCTTGGGAGTGAAAATGACGAAAATTCCACAAATAGCTTACTCGATGCAGATAAAAATAAAGAATTGCAAAACACCTAAAAACACTTGTTCGGTTATTTGTTCATATCTGTTACTTTTAAGTGTGCTTAGTGTTTTTAGTACTTTTGGTGTTATTTTAGAGCTGCCATTCCCAGGGGCGATACCCCCCCCCCTCTCCATGGATCGCAAATGTCGATCTACTCGGCAGTTCTGGGAGTTTGAGCTGCCTACTCATATTCACTCATATGTCTTTGCGTTGTTTTGCTTTCCCGAGTTGGCTGGTGTTTACAAGGAGCACATTCTACACTTATAGAACAGAACTTGCTTATGGTTCGTTTTATTCTAGTTATATAGGAAATGCTGGCCCATGTGAATTTTGCTAGCACGGGCAACCCACTGTAACAGAGCAGGATAACTAGTCTTTCCGACTCAACTCGCCTCATGTAGGACACCATGTTTTGATCAAAAGGATCACTGAATAATTACAGGTTTCTTAGAAGTATTCAGTAGTCTCCAATAAATTTCTGAATTGATATTAAAAAGGAACAAGACTTTTTGACGTTTCGATTATAGCAGGCATCTATACTAAATAGTCCCAACCAGGGCTAGCTTGCCTCGTATAGTCAAGCTCCACCATTTATGCTTTGATTCCTCTTGATCAATAATAGTATTCATATATGTTTATGTTATTTGACTTTTGGTTGTACCAAATAAATGAAGCAACTATGTAACTTATTGTCTAACCTGCGTTCAGTCGCAAGAATTTGCTGGGAATGTGCGCAGTCTATTACTGCCCTATTGCAATCAAAGTGCTCGAAACCATTTTAAAAGCCTGGTGGGGAAGTTAGAGATAACGAGAATATTCATGAATGATATGGCCAATGGTTACTTTGGTAATAAATGGAATGACTATTCATTGTGTGTCCCTTGGTATTTATAGAATTATCTACAGAGGTACGAGGGAGCATTGCATTTTCGAAAAAATTTTATGCTTGGTGAGGGTCCACAATATGGTACCACCATCAAGGTATCCCGCACATGTTTTACCGAATATCCCGTGTCCCACCGCTGTATTACCTCAAATCCCAACTCCATCTTCTAGATTCTCTTGGCTATCTCGTTTACCAAGACTCATGCAGCCCGTATCCCGCCCGTCAAAGACCGATCCCGTCTTTTTGCAATAACTATTGAGCACAATCCTTAATGACAGAAAGGTTTACAGAAATGGGCATGGATAAGCAATATCATCTTTAAGAGCGGTTTTCCGATGATCTTTGGGGCGTGATGTTGAAAATTTTTCCGGCGACAAGCCCCCCAGCCCCCATTTCTTCTTTAAAGCCAGTGCTGAGTGCTTGTCTCCATTTCAAAATCGTTTATCGGGCCTTGTTAACTTTTTGGGCTGGTAGTTGGTTCATAGGCCTTCGCTTTTGTGCATAGTCCCGTCAGTGATATCGACTTGTTACAAGTAGGTATACAGTATCAAAGACTATTGGAATGGGATTCGCCAACTTATTTCTTAGGATAGTTATTTTCTTCAGTACATCGTATATAACTTCTTTCAGGGAAGGGCGAGGAACAAGCATAGTCTATACATGAGCATATCCGTAGTATAGAAAGGGCGTTGTCACATCAAACCTGAGGAGCCACACCCTTTCATTATCCATAAATTCTGTGAATGGCACCGCGAGGAACAAGCATAGTCTATACATGAGCATATCCGTAGTATAGAAAGGGCGTTGTCACATCAAACCTGAGGAGCCACACCCTTTCATTATCCATAAATTCTGTGAATGGCACCACCACTCTCTAAAACTCTGCCACTTCCTTGAAATTACTCGGAAATCTGAGGTCCGATACCCCCAAGAACATTTTCAAGCGCTGCTCCTGGGCATGCCTATTGTAGGTAGTGCTTGGCAATACAATCAAACTAAGGAATGCATCAATGCATGATAAACCCACGCCGAAATTATTTACCAGTTGAAATGCTTTTGGAGTTTTTTGTGATAAGCCGAGAATTGAAAAAAAGTACATATTTTTAGGCAACAAATCAAGCAGTGAATAAATATAGTCTTATGGGGTGAGTAACAGAACACAATACAATCATATCTCGCAGCAATAAAGAAATACCTGTACTACTGTCTATCATAAAATTGTATTTTAGTTTATGTTTTCGTTTTGACATGCTTGCAAGAGTTTCAAGAACTTCACATCACAAGATATTTTTGAACACTTTCATTTTAAATTAAAAGCAGTGCAAATCTTGACAAACGCTTCTGATCAATTCTAATGAAAAAGCGCACCGGGTGCCAAGTCGATTATTAATGACATTTAGTTTTAGTTCTGAGTTTAATGAAGTTCCTCTTTGTTTCAACAAGACTTTACAACTACAGTTAAACCTCGTGGTTTAACAATGAACTTGTTAATACGCCTTTAAAAAGTATACGGTCTTATGCCAACTTCCTTAAAATTTTTTGTTCATTTTCCCGACTCGCCGAGCGATGCCCTCCTTGCCCCCCCCCCCTCCGTAATACTGCCACTGGGAGCAAATTCAAGTTTGTGAATGTGCTGATGATTTTTAATGATTCTGTACTTATAAAGATCTTTAGCCGCTGCACTAAAAGTCCGAATTGAAAATTAGCTTCTATAGGAATGAAATAGGAATGTGAAAGGGATTGTGGATATGCTTCATTTTATTATGTAATACTCACTTACTTGCTCCATAGCACTTGTGTTTCTTATTAGTTTCTGAATCTGTGTCTTTAGCATGTCTCGTTTCTTATCAACATTTGCTTGGGCCATCAAATCCAAACACGCATTGACCTCTTGCAAGGACAAGCTAGATCAAGGCAGAAATGAGAAATAAATTTAA
Organism: Catostylus mosaicus; assembly: GCA_964019065.1. Lineage (NCBI taxonomy): Eukaryota > Metazoa > Cnidaria > Scyphozoa > Rhizostomeae > Catostylidae > Catostylus > Catostylus mosaicus. The sequence goes on along the minus strand of OZ025188.1, from coordinate 10,621,934 downwards.
TAACGGTATAAGACATTTCTATATAATTTATTTTACTACTCTTTAACGAAAAGGATTTAAAGCCCTTATTTCATCAACCTCAACTGAGAAATAGTCTGAAATATAAAACTGGAAACCTTGCAATTAATCAATGCAGAAGGCAATATCCCATAAAACTAATTAGTTTCGGTTTATCTGTAGTGTTTATGTACCCAAAATTTTCATTATGCTCTTATAGCAAACAAACATAGCTGATCATAATGGTGCAGTTTGTTTTTCGATTTTGAAACTAATTTGACCTCAAAAACAGGCATTTGTTCACCCACTGCATCGATAAAAACGTCCTAAACAAACGCGGTCATACCGCTGCGATGCAGGCCTCGAGGACACTTTTTGACAGAAAAAATCGATATTGAAACATTTCTAACTAAAAACGTATTGCATTCCAAGACTTTCTGTCGTCATTTTGGTTATCAGCGCATAAGAATTGACTATGTTAGCTAGTAAAAATTTTGAGGAAATAAACACTTTAAATGGGAACTTACTTGCTGAAAGTAATGCAGATGAGAAGCTTAATCAAGGATTTACGGTGATTTCACCAAAATTTACTGCTATATTTGTGGTGTAAAAGTTCACAATTAAGACAACTTTCATGTTTTAAGCATCTCCTGCAAGGATATATTGCTATCAAGATTGTCTTGTAAGCAGAGCAATGTAATCAAAACTCTTTCATAGACATGTCAAGGCATGAGATTAATTTTGCCGATCTATTCTAGTAAAAACCATGTGCATAAACGATACTTGAATAAATCAAGTTATCACTTATAGACACGTGGATGATGCAAAAACCTGGTCAATAAAAACAGGTCGTTGTTTGAACAGATAAAATAGTATAATCAGAAACATTTCCTTGTGGAATAGCCAGGCTCATTTTTACGCCTTCAAAATTTCAACAAACTGGATTTCTGTATTTAGCCTGCCCAGACTTTCGGTTTAATCTAATTTAAAATCAATTGTGCATCTTTAAATACAAGCTCATCTAATTTATCTTGATTTTCTTGAGTCAATGCTTGAAATTCCAACCAGCCACAATCAGGATTATTTTACTTAATTCTTAACTGGTTTGATTTATCGAATACCATGCATTCAAAACCTCATGTTACTTAAATCGAGGATGTAAAATTCTTTAAAAACCGTTTCCTTCTTCCTCGTGCTCTAACCAAAAGAAAACCAAAACAATACTTTAACATAAAAAGAATCCGCCAACGCATTGTACTCGTTAGTCATGAACTTAATTCCAACATCGGATTTCAAAAACAGCTGAATACTGACTGGGTATTGCGAAGCTAACGCAAAAAGAAACAAATTATACGAAACTATTGGGATTAAGTGCGCTTAAGAAACAAAGAAATTCCAAAATATTTCTTAAGATGGTGGTTACAGAGTCAGTATTTTACCTTCTCGAAATTTTCCACTAATACTCAATTTCTAGATGAATGTATAAATAGAGCTAAAATACTCGGGGATTTCTTCAGACAAAACTTACCTTCCATGCAGAGGACAACGATCTTTCAAAACAAGGAAAGCAACAGCAGCAAAATCACCAGCTATCTAACAGGGAATTGCAGCAAGTAAGTCAAAAAAATAAATGATAATACAAACGATTACTTAATAAATAATGTGCAGTAGTTGAAATGTACATGCATTTCGCATTTAAATTCCTTGTAGAAGACTGTTTTCTTGGACTCCAGATTGACAACTCTCTTGACGTCGCTCAAAACTAGAATTCTTCTGCATATTTCTACATGTCTTTCCGTAGAAAATTTGAATCTTCAACGCACTTAGGGTGCTTTCTAAAAGATTGTTTGTATGGTTGCATTGCACAGTCTTGATAAGATTTATCCCTCACAAATGGTCTGTGCAAAATCGCGAGTATTCTTGCTCCTCAGACCTCTCTAACTACCAGGATTTCATGCTGTTTCATTGTCGCATTAGAGGGTTGACCTCCATTCAATTTCCAAAATATCTTCTTATGTACAAAGACTGAAACATGTAGTATAGGTTGTAACTTTGCAAACGTAAAATCTAATTTAGAAGGTAAAAGAGAAAAAAGGGGAAATATTAGATAGTTTTACTTTTAAAAATCCTGCTGGTAATCAAAAGTAAGAACAAACTATAGTGCAAAGGTTTTCCCGTTGGTTATCTTGCAGGGGTATTCCCCCTTTAATCACCTTATTTGCAACTAGCACATTGACCATTAAAATTAAATCCGCGGATTATTACTCTGACAGACTCCTCAGAACGAGAAGTTTCAATTGTTTCAATTGTCCATCAGTATTTTCTGAGTCAGGCAAATTAGGATTTGGAACTATGCAATTGCCAATTATCTCAGACTGGACTTGCAAACCAATGTAAATATTCCCACAATAACCAGCTTTCGGGGGCCTGGATGGATTAGCTTGATGTAGACGAATTAGGTTTGTTGTAAACGGATTTGCTTGTTGATAATAGATTAGGCTTGATTTAGATAGATAGATGCAGAAGGGTTGATGCAGATGGATTTTGGTTCATAAAGATTGTCCTGGGCGAGGAACTGTTTTATCTTTTTAGCTTTGATTTCAAAACGTATGAAATTACAGTCATTCCATAAAGCAGTTTGGGGCACTTTGACACTGATATTGAAATTCCAAGACTGCAGTTTGTCTTTGGTCAGGCTCCTTCTCTCTGATGGTTCAAAATCTACAATTTGCTCTTTTACTAAAATGCTACTCATATACACAACTACTAAATAAATTTAGTTGTGATCCATTTTAAGTCTCAATTGCCAATTTCAATTCATAAATGCCCAGGGAGCAGCCACTAATTAAATATCAAATTTACTTTCTCGCAGTGCCAAAAATACCTACACTTTTTGCAGATGAAGGAGCTCTGTAGTTCATCAATTTTTTTGCATCTTCACTTTCCTTGGCAATATTAAGCACATCTATATAATATTTCGCGAGAACCACCTGCAAAGCAACCATGTAGACTTTTATAATCTTTTAGATTTTCAATCAAGAAAGGTTATGCCAAATGAAGATGATGATGATGCTGCTGCTGATGACGATGATGATGATTTCTATGATGATGTTGATGATGTTGATGATGATGATGATGATGACGATTATGATGATGATGATGATGATGATGATGATGATTATGATGATTACGATGATGATGTTGTTGATGTTGATGATGACGATGACGATGATGATGATGATGATGATGATGATGATGATGATGATGATGATGATGATGATGATGATGATGATACTGCCAGTATCTACCTACCTCTTTCATACCATAAGATGGTCTCTCCTTATCAAGAGATGGAAGGAACAGTCTCATTGCTGGAAAGAATGTGTCCTTCTGTAATGAAAATGTTAATGATTTAAATCCAGAAAAGTAGTTAAAGTGAAGTCTTTCAAGGTTACATACAAATATGAGATCATATTTAGCTATGTACAGGTTTGAAGTCTTCTTTTCTCTTTTTCTAAAGATTATCATAAAGGTAATTTTAACAACAACTAATGCATATCAAGATATAATCTGCATGCTTGCGGTTTAAGTATTCTGCATGATGAACATGAAAAAGCAAACATGACTGTCATTACTGCAGCTAAAGAGTGTGTGCCTCGAAGGAAACAGCCAACAAGTAATGACATCACAAGCAATTTCATTTCATTTCATTTAATTTGAAATTCCATTAAATACACAATACATTATAATATACAAATGACAATTAACAATCTACAATACATAATATATAACAATGTCCAATCTGCATGGATCTTGACCTCCAGTTTATGGACATGTGACACAGATATTTAATGATTAAGAAATTCAGGGGGAAATCTCTCCCAAATGTTGAGCATTTGAAGAAGGTTTTATCGCAATAAATGGAATATTTTGAACAATTATGCTTGGTTGTTACATCTTTGATATTGCTTTGAATATAGTTACACAAGTTAAAAGAAAATTTTAGGAAATTGAAGGCAAAGTATTATTTCTTGCCAAATCTTAATACAATAGTCATGGAAGTTTATGCCTTTCTTTCTACCAAAATCACAAGCCAAAGGCCAGGAAAGAGTTGTGTAACAAAGATGTGAAAGCACAGATGTGTTCCACAATGAAGCTGCGGGATGATTTATAAATGCATTTACAGTTGAATTTGCATGTGTCAAACTGAGTATTGTGGAATGTAAAATTTTGAAAGGATGCTTCTTGAAAAGTGTTTCTGTATGTGGATAGAATTTTAACCTCTGAAATAATGATCTTGGCTGTAGTTATTATTTTCATTACATATTGTAGTACATTGATCCAAAGGCTTATCTCTAAAACCTAGAATTCGTCAAAAACAATTGGTCATATTGTGTTTTCGAATGTTAATTTTTTTCACTCATGCACTAGAAAAGTAAAAATTTTTCTTGTTGACAATGCCATTCCAGATCTTTACTTTAAGATACTCTGGACTGAATAAATAAGCTCAGAGCTCAATAGGGTGTTGAAATTACACGATTTTTGCATCCATTTTGACACAGTGCTAAGTCTATGGGGTACTCCAGTTTGGAGAGCATGGCAGAGCTTGACGTGATTGTGCATGTGCAAGGAGAAATCGTGGGGGAGCACAGTGTGTACACCTGATTCTCTGCCATGCACTGGACAGTTTTCCTTATAATTCCACATGTTGATTGTGTTGAGTTTAAGCTGGAAATTCATAGGTAGTAGAGTGGCGAAGTTGAAGGGCATGCTGGTCAGGCTGAGCCAGACTTAAAGCTTTCAAAGATAAGATTTTTCAAAATCACGGAAAATAATTTCATTCATCTCAGAAATGATACTGTGAGATCTTTTTTATTTTTAAAAAACCTGTGCAGCCTCTATTCAATAAATCATAGAGTTTTCCTTTTCCACCCATAAGCATTTTTTCACTTCCCCCCTTACAAATGTATTCTAAATCCGGGTTTTACAACAAAGCACCCTATGTCCAGTCAGTCTTAACAATATAATTTATGTCATAGCCTGGTACCTAAACAGTCACGACAATAGAAAAGAACAATACAAGTCTGAATTTTTTTAGACTGACTGTGTCTTGATCATCATCATAACTCAAAGTAATTTCAATGACTGATTTCTTCGTAACTGGGTGCCCTTGGCAGGAATCTGACTGTAAAGTTAGGCTTTTCTCAGAAATACCATCCGGGACTTCACAAAGCACAGATTTATGCTCAAGTGTTCTTGATGATGGTGACATGGTACTCGCCATTTTGAGCGAGAAATTTTGCCGAACAAATTGGTGCCTATGCCTAAACTCAAATTAAAGATGAAGGATCCAATTTCCAGGACAACTGGTTCTCTGAAAAAGATTGACTCTTGGGACATGCAACCATTAAGAGCCCTTTTTGGCTGGCAATTTTGCTTTTCCAATTCCCTGTTTATGCATTTGATCTTTTTTTTTGGTGCTGAGAGAAAACATTCCTGTTGTGCATTGCAATCATATATACATGTGTTCCTGATTAAAAAGAACAGTCCATGAAAAATTCTTGTTTATGCATTTGATATTTTTGGTGGAAAAAGAAAATTTTTGTAAATAGCAATTTGATTGTACAGAACTTTAGAATTGCACAAAAATAGGAAATTATTGTTGTCTATTCTGAGAGAATGATACAATGGATAATGTTTCTTTGGAGTTATTTTGGGTTCTTATGGACATGTTTTGGGTAGTTATGGCTCATTTTGAATCGTATTGGACCGGTATGGAAAGTATGGCACTTTTCGCCGAGATCTCGGGTGTGCAACCAAAATTTCCAAGTGTGCAAGTGTGCAATACAACGAAATGTGCACCTCAAGTGTGCAATGTGGTCGATATGGTTTGTACACATTTGGCAAACCAGAATCGGGGCAAGGGCTTTAGGGAAACTTTTGCACTTTTCCACCCTCGCTTTCAAGCTATTACCTGTGTGTCAGTGTGATCATTTTCGTTGCATAACAGCCCTGTTTTTATCTCATCCTCATCTTTGCAAATATTCAGCAAATAATGGCGTGGTTGGTGTTTTGTCTGGCAGAAAGAGTCTCAGAGGAGTACCCACAGTTGTCTCCTCAAAAGGGTAGAAACGGGACAGTTGCTTTTTATATATAAAAACCGGTATAAGAACCCAACGGCCAAAAGTTACTGCGACACTCCCTTACTTGAAACCGTATCATTAAGAAACATATTGAAATGGCTAAAGCAATTGTTATGATTTAGCTTCGTACAAATAATGTTATAGCCAACGCTTAATTCTCTCACGTGATGATTCTGAGGAAAACGCTATTCTAAATATTCTTCAAAAAATTGAGTAATTGCTTGAAAAACGGGAGTAGCTACTAGAAAGGGCATCATCTTTAAGAAACGATAGAACTCGATGACGACCCTATTTAAATTGGATTTTTTTGTGTATCTGTAGAATGCGTTTGAACCACGCCCTTTTCACACCCATGCCACGCCCTGTTGCTTCAAACACGCCCACTTTATCAAGTGTGCAAGGGAAATTTACTTAAAATAACTCGGGTGTGCAACTGCCATACTTTCCATACTGGGTATTGGACCTGTTTTGCTGATTCCATAGTTAAGTAAATCGGATTCAAGAACATACTAGAATTCAAAAAGTGGAAATACAAGGCTCACCAAAAAGTACTGGATCCTCATATTAAAATATGTGTTCCAAAGATTGCTTTTTACACTCACCATCTAATAAGCTGACACCGAACTTTATATAAACAGAGTCATAAGGAAGCAAGTATAAGCGTTTTCCGACTTTCTAAGTAAAGTGGCCTTACGGTTAACCTGTAGTGAGCCTATACTAATACTATGTGCACGTGCAAGGCCAAATTTTTAGGGTGCACTTCGATCTGCTGCAAATTGATTTTGTGCGTGCAGTTGCCATGTCAAGTTTTATAATGTATTCTTAAATTGGGCCGTACGCCTACCTTCACAGCTTTATCGCCATGAATTTTGCTGTGTGTCATCCGCCAATGTTGCAGAAACTTCGCAAACATATCTTTTTTCTTTTCCTTGCCTTTCGTGTCGCTTATTTTTTGCATAAGCAAACACAAAGTGTGAAACGGCACTTTCTGTGCGACCACATTACCTTCCAGGGTTTCTGCCATTTTGAGAAATCTTTTGTTTCGCTTATGTCAGCAGTTCAGCGTTTTATGCACAGCGGTTTATGCACAGCTGTGAAGGAGAGACGCTTTTGAGAACAGAAGAAGGGAACCTTTAATCACATTCCTAACAGTAGTTTTAAACAAACCTGAACAAACAACAAACAAATGTGATAAGACACTGACAACAAAGATCATATAAATGCATAGCAACCTTTGTTCCAGGCATCCCACCAACATGAAAGTATAGATATCAATTTATGCTACTGCTTTCAATCCTGACAATCGACTGAATTCTTCATCATGGCAGTGAAATATAGAGGGAAAAAGGTTCCTGATGAAGAGCAAAACATATCGTTCTTTACAAGGTATGTAGCCTAAGATGCTAACCAAATGAATATCTCAAGAATAGTTCAACTTAATCCTACAATTCACAGCATAAAATTTGTAAACAAGATAAAAGAGGAGAAAATGAAAGTCAGTCTTTTAGACCCCAAGAGCCCTACCTAGGTATCTTGTTCGAGGGGGTTTTGACGACGAATTGGACAACAAAACGGGCGCACAATCCTTTATTTGCCGACACGTTAGCCAAATTTGCCGACGAAAAACCCCTTCATGGTCGAAAAAGCCTTATTTTTCAGACAAACTCTGATACCGGCGGGAGGGGGGGGGGCGAGGTTCTCTTCCTCCAATTCTATCCAACTATCATCGTAAATAAATGCTTAATGGTTCTCCATTTTTCTGATGTCACGACGTGCATTTTTGACAAGGAGTCGTTAGTCCGATATGTTTTGTCAAACGATATTCTTGGATCCTGTAGAATTAAGATAAAAATGTGATATTTTAGACAGGGAATTTCCCATAACAATCGAGCAAAGTGCCTAACCTTAGTTTTTGTTCTTGATTTGGGTATAAGAAGCCTTACTGAGTATTTTAAGCCTTGGATACATTTTTGTAAAACAATAGAAATCACATGATTGATGACGTCATAATTCCCCGGTCATGAAAAATTTGACCCCCCTATTTTGAAAAATGAATCTTATTATCTTGTTTAGCAGCGTACGAGGAGCAAAAAGTTCTAAATAATGTGCTCTATCAGACTTATGGATAAAGAGTTACTGCTAGTTAAAGTTAACATGACGTCATCAAAATGGCCGATCTTGATTTGTTAAAGATGCGTTATTCACGAACCAGTAGTCCAAATACAATGTGCTAAAGCTTGCTTTGAGGTACTTTGATGGAGGCCTTGTGTCGTCATCGGTTTTAATTAACTTTTTCTTTTCCTAATACTTCTCATAACCACTAATTTTCGCCTGTGCCATGCAACGTAGTCACAAGGGGTAACTTAACGGGCGTAAGGTAGCGGTAACGTGCAAGTTTGTTGGGGTACATTTTGATAAGAAAAACGGAATTATGGGTATACATTTTGGCACAATGGTTGCCACACGCAATCCTGGGTATGCATTTTGGATTTTTTTTAATTGACAATGAGAAAATTGTAATTTGCAAGAATCCATCAAATATTAGGCTAATTAAGGCTTAATATATACTATGGCACGGAATTATGGGTCTCTTTTTCCGCACAACAACCCAGTATTCTGACCCAAATTGTTTTCTCATAATGGTACGTCCCTATCACATATCATCCGAAGATACCCCCGCCCTGCGTACGAAGAGTACACAGTTCTCCTTGGCCAGAATGCAGGGTATGGCAGTGTCGCACCCAAGAAATTTTTAAATGCCTAAGATAGCGCACTTGGGCGCCCCTCATATTTTGAAGCTTTTATGTATGTGCAGTGCTACTCATAGTGTGGAGGCGTATCTGACGATTTTTGTATGGTTTTTGCGCACCCACACCTGAGGTGCGGTACTGTTGGCGCACCAAAGATCTTGTCAAGGTCACCCATACTCTGCAAACTGGCTCCTTGGTACGGCAGCCGTGCATCCGCAGCGTCATCACTTGACAGGCAGTCGGAAATTTCTGCAACCTCCAATTCACTTTCATCATCTTTAACAATTGCGCTTGTTTCTGATTCTGTTACTGCTGCAATGAAGGTCCTATTTCCATCGAAGTATCTATTTCGTACGGAAAATTGTCATTAACAGCAGGATCACACGTTGTACCTTACTTTTGTCTCCGTTCTTGGTCTTTCTTTTACTTGCCACCTTTATCTCACCACTCACTTGTATCTGAGTCTGAGGTGCCACTTGCAGGTCTTTGTATGGAAAAGATGCTGCCTTCGGGTCATCGTTAACGATGTCATAAAAAGGAAATGGTTGGAAGGATGCAAAGAACAGTTTCACTCCAAAGTGGTTTTCAGGAAAAAAACTTCCGGCATCACTTTCAAACAAACAAAAACGTCAGAAGAGTCAAAAGAAATACAAGAGTGATGCAAATGCAGATACAAGTG